>OU342987.1:18033099-18725599 GCA_910592155.1 Ypsolopha scabrella
AAAGTGTGCTAAAATGTTGCCATTACCTCTTTTTATTATCTTTAATAAGTCTTTTTCCTCGGGAATATTTCCTACCACTTGGAAAGAGGCTAATGTAGTCCCAGTTTTCAAAAAGGGTGACAAGGATTCAGTCAGCAACTACAGACCCATTTCTATAATAAGCGCATTTGCAAAAAATTTTGAATTAGTAGTTGTGCCCGCTTTGGACTGCCTTCTTAAACCTGTTGCGATCAAGTACCAGCATGGATTTATAAAGAATAGGTCAACCGTCACAAACCTTTTATCGTTTACATCTGATATTTCCGAAGCAGTAGATTCTCGCAAACAAGTAGATGCAATATATACTGACTTCAGTAATGCTTTCGATAAAGTTGACCATACGTTGTTGTTGAAAAAATTGGCTGACTATGGTAGGTATCCATGGTAATTTACTGAGTTGGTTGTCTTCTTACCTTCAGGGTCGCATCCAGCGAGTAACCGTCTGTGGTTATAAATCCGCTGCTTACAGTGCCTTTTCAGGCGTTCCTCAGGGCTCACATATCGGTCCTATCCTCTTTGTTTTGTTCATGAATGACATTGGTGACTGCATCAAGAATTCTAAATTCTCTCTTTTCGCTGATGACCTGATTTCTACACATTTTATATATGTATGTTACTTTTACAACAGGAGATAGATGCTGTTCATTCCTGGTGTCGTCGCAATAAGATGATTTTGAATGTAAATAAGTGCCTCCATATTAAATTCACTAGAAAAAAAATTATCCTACCTTCAACGTATTCGATTGATGGTTCTCCTTTACAGGAGGTCAGCACTGTGCGTGACCTGGGTATCCTTATAGACGGAAAACTAACATTTAGAGACCATACAGATTCTGTAGTTAATAAAGCACTTAAGTTTCTTGGTTTCATTAAAAGGACATGTAAAGATTTTACCCGTTCTGACACTATGATTTGTCTCTTCAATGCACTTATCCGAAGCCACCTAGAATACGCCTCTTCTGTTTGGAGCCCTTCCTATAGAGTTCATATTGATAGACTTGAAAGAGTACAGCGCAAATTTACAAAGTTCCTCGCATATAAGGATCGTCTTTGCCCCTATCGATGTAGTTACAATGATCGGTTAAAGCATTTTTAGTTGTCCTCTCTTGAGGATCGTAGGACATTAATAGATATGACGGTACTATACAAAATATCAAACAGCATAATAGACTCACCCGATTTACTAAGTCAGAATAATATTTCTGTCCCTCGCCCTACCACCAGACGGTCAAATCGTAAGCCGTTTGCGACGCCTCGGTTTAACAGCAATCTTGGTAAATTTATGCCATTAACGCGTATAATGACAACGTTTAACAAGTTATCTACTGTTGATGATGATTTGGACATACATTTTGTTAGTCTTCCATGTTTTAAGTCTAAGATACTTAGTTGAGTGTTTAAGTCATGGATGATCTCATGTTCTGTTGAGTTAGTGTATGTTTAAGTTACTTTTTCAGAATTATTATCATAATTTGTTACTTATAGTTTTAATTTAAGGATCATTTAAATTTAAAATTTTGAAATATGTGTGCACCTGTAACGTTACAACACACGGATTTAAACCTTACTTACTATTGTTATACTATTTGTGTATGTAACATTGGTGCTGCAAATAAATAAATAAATAGACTATTTACCGCGTCTCGAAAAATTTATGGAGAGTGATGCGTATCTTTTCCTTTTGTGTTGACGGTTATATAACGTGACTTTAAAAGATATACAGCCAAACTCATACTAGAGGCTTGGTAAGTGATCAGTAACACGGATCGACAACACTTTTTGATAATTTCGCAAAATATAATTTTGACGTCCCATTATAGTAATTGACTCGGGGCTGGGTTTGCGTTTGTAAGGAACACGAAAAGAATAATTTACGAATTTCACAAAAGGGTCATCGAACCCTGTTATTAAGCACTTTCTGAGTCTTCAGTAGTAAGAATTTGGCTGCATAAATTATAGTCACTTTGTACAAATTAAATTAACTGAAAAAATTAATACTGGAGACTAGTTAGTGATCAAAAACAAGCTTCGATTACCCTTTTGGTGAAATTCGATAAATATTTTGTTTTGATTCTTTATTGCCTAGACTAGGAATTATTGTACTTAAACTGGTCCAACCAGTAAGGGAGCAAAACAATATATTTTTAGAATTTGGCCAAAAGGATTACTGAACCTAGCTCCTGATCACTAACCGTGTGTCCAGTATGAATTTGGTCGGTTGATTTCATTTCACCCTATATAACAAAAGGGTTCCGAAGTGTGACCAAACTAATAAAAAAGTTGGAGGAAAAAGGTAAGAGACCAGAATCTTTTTGAGAAGGCCAGAGGCCAGAGGCCTTCTTCCTGCATTTTCTATAACACAATAATCTGAGCATGTTACTTTTTCAACTCACTGTAGACTTTTGAACACAAGTCACATTGGCCAACAAATTTTCTTTTTTTTCCTTTTACTTGTGTCTCCTCTTTCTTCACCGGCTCAAATGGTTCATCATCATAATTATTGAAAGAGCTATCATTATACTTGTCCTCATCAACGTCTGATTCTTTGGCATTATATTTGTTTTCATCAACGTCTATGTTTTCGGTTTTTATTTGATTCATGTAGTGCAATTGTACTGAAGTGCATTCCTGCAAAATAAGTGGATTAACTTTAAGGACCTGCTTCATTGCTTGCTCGTAAGTGATATCTAAAACATAAATATTAAAATGGAACAAATTTGATATGCAACACATAAACTATCAAAAACGGAAACAGGTCCTAAGTATGATATTACTTAGGAAAAAGAAAAAAAAATTAACAAATTGATTCTTCTGATAGCTTGAAAAATATAATAACCTAAGAAGTAGGCATGTCTATCCAATGGGTTGAACAAAAGGAAAAGGGCCAACCGTCCTGGATTCTGTGGGACGGTCCTGCAATGGCAGTTGTAGCCGCAAGATAAAATTCATAGCTCCAATATTAGGGAGAAAAACAAAATCACAGATTAGTGCGATTAGGATTTCGTACCATTTAAATAGTTAATAGACTTAAATTATATTTGAATCAAAAATTACAATTTATCAATACCTAATTCTGTATTAGTTCTAAAACATTGCATTTAGACAACAAAATATTTGAATAGTATGCCCATGAGAAATGTACAATTCTGTGAGTTTTTTTCCTAAAATCGAGTGACATCCAGGAGCTGCACACTTAACCATAATTAATTACGTCTCATAAACACAAAATTTCACTTTAAAACCTGTAATTTTCCAAAAATATGGATATTTTGTTTTGTTCATAATTGACTGTAGGTCCATCCAGATCCATAGCGTGTGCGTGAATGGTCTCGTCTATCTATCTCGCTCTAACATATGAGTATACATACCTATACATACTCTTTCGCTTTGCATTGCCAATCTGATGGTAGTATATACTAAATCTATGGGCTGAACCAAACGAATGCCCCCTGGAAGGAAAGTACCTTAAATATTAAAGATAGCAAATTTTACCACCAGGAACATTTATTTTATTTTTAAATTTAAGGAAAACTGCATTCTAAGAATTTACAAAAATCACCTGATTATACCAGAAATCGAAACAGACAAATGTGAAAAAAAAAAACAACCTGTATTTTTATGATACCGATCGAAAGGGTCAAGCATAAGAACCAAATTACTCTTAGTAACATAGTATCGTAAATCAAAGGAAAACCATGAAATTTTACATTTTAATAACAAAATGGTTTGATTCTCGGTAAAGGCAGGTGATTTTTTTAAATTCTTTGAATGCTGTTTTCCTTAACATTAAATATAAAATAAAGGTTCCTTTGAGTAAAATTTGCTATCTTTAATATTTAAGGTATTTTCCCTCCGGGGGGCATTCGTTTGGTTCATCCTGCATATGTTTATCACTAATAGTTAAAAAAACAGTTTTAGAAAATTTGTAATCCATCCTGCATTCCTTTAAAATGACTAATGCCTGCACCCACCATTATAATATTTAGACAACAACAGGCACCATCTATGAGCAAATATATTAATAAGCAGGATTGGTTTAATATTTTTCTGCACGATGAAGTGCATACCCAGAAAGTGGGAGAGTTAAAGCAAGTAAGTCTGTTCAGGGACGTCTGTAAAATGTAACAGGCAAATGCGCTCCAAATGCCTTATTTCAGCACTCTAAAATGCAATCAGTCCTTCACTCCCTATTCCTAAAAATGTCCTGAATCAACTTTTTATAAAGTTGGCCACCCCAAGCAAAATTCATAAACATTCACATAATATTTACCAAATTTTTACTAAGCAAAGAGTCCCAAAATGTCTCTGAGTGATGACAAACACGTTTGAATTCCACATATCCACGCAGGAGTTCTGCACATTTCAAACACATTATCATGGCCATTTTGTTTTCTGAAACCTGTAAATAAAAGTTGTTTATCATTTCTCCTACCTCAGCATACAGAACTTAGTTCTGGGTAATGTGGTGTGTCTAAAGATGGATAGCTATCAAAGTTAAAAACAACCCAGTTTTGGTGGTCAACTGGCAACAACGAAGTGTGGTAACTGGGGTTATATCCAAGCATTGGTCGCTACCTAACCCTAGCTTTGTACCATGCCATATTCACACTTGCACAGAATGGTAAGCTGTTGGTCTCGCTTCAAGGTGTGTGTGTACATAGTTCTGGAAGTTATATTATGGAGGTCTTATCTGAATTTTTTAATTATCATCAAACACAAAACACTTACCTCTCTATCTATACAGAATTTGTATAAATCCAACCAATCTTCGTCGTCTAATTTAATATGCTCTGTGTATTTGGTATCCAGGCAAGACCTACAAGCACGGATCGAAATGCTGACCATTTTATCGCTACCCATTTTTGCAACATCCCCAGACATATCGATTTTGATTTCTTTTTCAGTAAAACGAAAATGGAAATATTATATTTTATTTGTTTATCCCAAATTCCTAAAAAACAATTCCAAATTTACAAAAAAACTCAGCTTGTTGGATGCAAGGTTGATATTATTACAGTAAGTGTGACAAAGATAGCATATTTTTGGGTTCATTAGTGGAACACACCCACTAACACGCACTGACAGACATTGATTTGACAGAGGGGCATTGCTGCCAACTCTTTATAAATGCTCAGTGCTGCCAACTTAGGAGGAATGACCTCAGAAGAATAATGGATAGAACCATAGCCGAGGCTATGATAGAACCTTAGGCTGAGATTCAGAGTGCATTTTGAGTCCGAACTCAATCTTACAAACGTCAAAAAGCGACGTGATCTCGTATGAGATCACTCTAGTATTAGGCTGAGATTCAGAGTGCATTTGGAGTCCGAACTCAAGAGGAACTCAATCTTACAAACGTCACTCTAGTATGGGATCACGTCGCTTTTTGACGTTTGTAAGATCGACTTCGGACTCAAAATGCACTCTGAATCTCAGCTTTAGAGTGATGTTTGGAAGATTGAGTTTCTCTTGAGTTCGGACTCAAAATGTACTCTGAATCTCAGCCTAAGGATAGAACTGTTAAGCCAATCCAGCGTTGCCATATACGTAGTAAATACTCAAAGCTATCTTTTTATTTCTTCGTATTTATACAGATTTTTAATATGGAATACAGATTAGCAGTGGATACAGATTTTTATACAGAATTTTCTCATTCTATTGATAAAATTATTATAACCTGCTTAAAACGGAACGTAGCAAAATAAATGACAGTAAAATGCCGCTTTGTCTGCAACTATTATTAAAGGCTGTCCGAGTTATTATGATATGGGTGACAGTTCGTAATTTTCCGTTTCACCTATACTACTCACACCATACTACATACACCCAGGTGCAAAAGAAAATATTAGGTTTTAGAAAGAATGTATATCATTATTGCAAAAATACAATAAATTATTTATCTATAAATCGAAACAATAAACACAGTGTATTCGTTAAATTTAACAAAAAAGATTCAGAAAAGAATAATGTCTTTTATAGCACACCGTGCGTAAAATGACCGCTTTACGCACGCTGCGCTTGCGTAAAGTCGGCATTTTCCACACTTTTGCTATAAAATATTATACGATACTTGTGCGAGAAACTTTTTCTCGACTCGTGTGATTGCAGCACTCACCTTCGGCTCGTGCCGCAAACTCGTTTCATCGCTCTCGTATCGTAATGTACTATTTGCTACTTGATGCGTGGATCGGAACGTTAACCCATATGGACTGACACTCCATAATCGAAAATACATCGATGAATCGGTGCGGCCATCATATAGGATCGCGTCAGTATGAGTGCATCTTGTATGCGGTTTGTGTTTTCGTTGCGGTTGCTTTACGTGCTATTTGTTTTGACGTTTGTTACAGTTTTTGTTAATTTTTGTTTTGTTATTGTTGTTTGTTTTTGGTAAAAAGACAAGAAAAACAAAAAATCTTTGATCTCTCAAACTCGGGAGTTATTGGTTCGTTTAATTTAGTTAATTTAGAAATTAACAAAAAGTAGTTTGGATAATCAAAGAGCAATCAAATAAAAAATCGATTTGATAGCCCTTGTTAACGTTCTCGATACTTAAAAAAATCTATTCTATTTCGTTAGGGCACATAACTATAACTGCCAACTTTGAACTGCCACCCATATCATGATAAATCGAACATACTATAATTAATTTTTATTTTAACAAAGTACGTACGTTTTTAGTTTTTAGTATGGCAAAGTGTATTAACGGTAGGTAATGCAAAAAGCTTGCAATTTAAAACGACGTCAAGGGCATTAGACATACTAAAATATAAAAAAGTTATTTTACCAGCAATATCTATGAAAATAATGAAACGTTTTCCAGGCTATATACATAGCTTCCCTAAAAATCTAATCAAATCAAAATATTTATTTTGTAAAGTAGATACATAAAGTATACTTTCTACAAGTCAAAGTTAATCTTTACAATATCTTTAGAATAAAAAAATAATATATATATACTAATAAGGGAAATACATACAAAAAATATTTAGGTTGGGCTACTAAAATGTAATTATACACTTGCATAAAAAAGAGAAATCTAGGAATAAAAATATTATATATAAATGATGCAACGAAAAAACAAGTTGATAAATAAATACGGGAAATACATCCAAAAATATTAAGGTTCGGCTACTAAAATGTAATAAAGTTATACACCTGCATAAAATAGAGAAATATAGGAATAAAAATATTATATATACATAATGCCTAACCATCTGCACCATTCGATTAGTATTGCTAAGAAGAAGGGCAAGAAACTTAGCAAACATGGTCCCAAGTTGGATCCCTGACTGATTCCAGAAAGCGTTTGATACACATCTGAAATGTACGGACCGTATTTTACGAATTGTACTCTATCACGAAGAAAATTTGAGAAAAGTTTCAAGAGTCTGGGTACGAAACCCATCTGTCCAAGTTTTAACAAGAGTATGTCATTGTCCACTCTATCAAACGCCTTCTGAAAATCCAGGTAAATAACATCCACCTGGTTACCTGGTTTGGCGTTGATCTCCTGTGATAGGTAGTCGACCATTGTGACCAAATTTGTGGCCATGGACCGTCGAGGCAAGAATGCATGTTGAGCGCTGGTGATGTGAGGCATACACTGAGGTAGGAGACGTTCATAGATAACCATCTCGAACACCTTCGCCATTGTACACAGCATTGCTACTGGTCGGTAGTTCTCAACCATAGTTTTAGACCCTTTTTTGGGTATCGGTGACACTCTGGATTCTTTCCACGTTTTTGGGTATTCACCATTTGCGATAATTAAATTAAATATAAATGTTATCGGCTCACCTAAGTTATCGATACATCCTTTTATTACGTATGCGGGAATCGCGTCTGGACCAGGCGACGTTTGACCTTTAAGTTTCCGCACGGCGGCGCGTCTAACGTCGCTGAGGGTGACGTTCGGCATGTCCACGAGCCGCGTCTAAGTATGACTTAGAATTTGATAAAGATTATTATTATTTATTACACCATGCTTCATTATCGTCCAGATAATCATTGCTTGACTGGATAAGGTAAGTTAGGTACATTAATATGTTTTGCTTCTTTTGACAAAACATAATTCAGTTAGAATACGTCTGTGGTTAGAATACAGATATTAGTAGTTTCTACTACAGAAAAAAGGTTAAATGCATCTGGCATGATTATGTATATATAAATATATATATTATATATATATACATAACATATCCAAACTAGATAAGGAATGGTCTTGTGCATGGAAAGAGTCCCAGAAATTAGTTGGTAAATATTATGGTAGTATACAACCAAATATTCCACAACGTCCTTGGTTTTTTTAATTCCGCGATGCCAACAAGTTGACTACATCTGTAATTTAGGTCATGCAGTACTCCCGTGTTTCTGGCCAAAATCAGGGTAAGAGTTGCCGTTTGTACGGCAATTGCTGTATTGTACGGCAATCGGGCTATAAAATGATTAAATGTACGGCATACGGCAGAGTAGTCATTACCGTACGCTAAAATACGGCAATTCGGCAATGAAGTCAGATAAAGCATCTGAGGCAAGTAATGAGCGTTCTCTTCACCTTTTTGTGTCAAATTTCATGTTTATTAGATTCCTAGATGGCACTGTCTGGCATACCCACCTACTTTATCAATAGAGGCAAAGACAATATTTGCAAAATTCCAAATAAACAAAAAAACTACCTACTAACTAGCCATCACAACAAGCTCAAAGGCCAAGACTTTATTAACTTGTGATAGAGATGATTCTTGGTTGGCTCATAGGCCTTTTTGTCTTTGACTTTGGTTTGCGAATGTACAACGCTATCTAGTGGAAAGCTGAGATCTGGCTCTGTAAACTTAATCAAAACAAAGACCCGAAACCGGCTTTAAATGTTGCCGTATTGCCTAGCAGTCCATCCATCAGCCTGTTTCGTCCACTACTGGACATAGGCCTTTCCAGGATTTCGCCACTCTTGGCGGTCCTCCTGGAAGAAATGCCCATACTCACACACGCTGGGCAGGCGGGTTGGTGAGCGCGGTGCCGAAACCCTTGCACCAGTGACGCCGCTGCCCGTCACTAGTCTATTTTATATAAGGCCCGGCAATTGGGGATGGATATACCGCCATCCATCGGTCCCAGGCAATGGTGGGCCGCCTAGTTTTGCCTGAGAGCTGTTCTCTTACTCTCCCCCGAATAACTTCGGGAGGATTTGCGAGTAAGAGTAGTACAGTCGTACAGTCGCAAAAATCCATAGAAAATCTATTGTACCTACAAATTTAAACCAACCACCGCAATGGTAAAAAAAAAATTCAAAAGCCCTCAATTGCATACGAAAATAGTGATTTGCATGATATGGAAAATATGTTAGGAAATCAATTATTATGTTAAAAATTGATTTTTTGAAAATGTACGGCAATTTTTGTTTAAATACGGCAATTTCGTCAGTGGAATACGGCAACCTAAAATATGACCAGCGGCAACACTGATCAGGGTGAGTGAGGGATCATTCCCTCTGTGAGTGTGAATGTGGACTGGACTAGGGCTCATTATAACATATATTCTTTGAATTATAAAGACTCCAAATTCCTCTGTATGACGTTCTCCCTCCGCATATCCCTCGACCTGTTAATATCAGCTTTTTACTGACCCTTGTAAATAGTCCTGTAGTATATAATATATGCTGTGTAAATTTATTTCACTGAACAAAATTAAAATATAGTTTTTGTTAATTTTGACAATGCATTCATTGCTCTGTTTTTCCGTGTATGTAATGGTTTTTTCTTTCATTAACTTTCTTATAATTTACTTAGTTTTATATTAGATAGCTTTTGCCCGCGGCTCCGCCCGCGTCGATGATATTTTCGTGGAAATAAGGAAAACAAAAGAATATGATTTTTTGAACGACAATATGCAACGGTCACCATGTTTTACCAAAGTGCTAATAAATACCAATCAAATAAGCCTAAACTTAAAGGGTCCGCTGTTGTCCGTTGAGGAGATCCCGTACCCACCTTCCAGTCCCATCAGCAGACCCTGGTCACCATGTTTTACCAAAGTGATAATAAATACCAATCAAATAAGCCTAAACTTAAAGGTAAACTTACCTATACATATCCAGTATGGTATTCAATAAACACTATTAGAGATATTAAACTAAAATATGTACTTCATAAACGATATAAAAGAAGTAAGTTACGCAGTGATTACGACGCGTTCGCTCGATGATCGGGATCGTGTCCAGAGCCACCTGGCTACGGAACCGCGGGCTTTCTGGAGCTACGTGCGAGCAAAACGTGCTAATTCAAACCAGCTAAAATTAACGGTGGGAGGACGTGTCTTATCGGAGCGGGAAAGCACAAATCATCAAATACGTAAACAGTCAGTGGGCAGTCCTAAGGCGTGTTTAGGCGCCGAGCGGCCGTAGGTATTGATTTCAAGGACACCGCCTAGTTGAACTGCTGATGTTACCCATACTGTAGCGTCACTTACCTTGAAAATGCCAAAATTCTATTATTGCCATGAACCATGGACGAATTAATGAACACAATACGCGAGTGATAATTAAATTTTCAAGTTTAAAAGTAGCAGCGTTTCAGCTTAACTAGACAAAATATTGTTATGATTCTGTCATCACTGATTTACTTTAAACTCTTGGTAGGTACCTACCTAATTCGTTATTTAATAAAAAGTTATAAAGAAAAGGGGGAAATAATAAATAATAAAAGTAATTTTTATTTTTTCCAATTTAATTATTTTAAGTTCGATAATACTTAGATAGATCAGATACTTAATTATATTTTACTTAGTTGTCTCATCTATCACGGTCAGGGTATTATAGCAACAGGTTTTTACTTTAGACGGATTTTGAAATCATTAAAATATAAATGAGAACCTTAATAGTTATTTTATGTATCAGATTTTTTTTATCGAATTACTTACGCATATTTGTTTTTGAGGCAGTCGAAGATTATTTTTTTGGCATTGAAAAACACAAAAAAAATAATAATTTAAAAATCCTTTACAGCGTAGAGTTATTTAACATTATAACTTAATTTCAAAGGTTTGATAATTTATCATACTTAAAATTACTTTAATTAACGTAATATTTCCTTTACAATATAACAAATTTCAATATCCATTTTCATAAAGAGATTTCTTAATTTAACTTAACTTATTCATTAAATAAAAGTGACTAAAAATCTTATCTCTTTAATGAATTTGAATATTAAAATTTTACAAAATCTGTACACGAAATCGTATCGAATACATTTAAGCTATTTCCATATCATAAATAAATGCATTGGTTTTAAAACAAGGTATTATAAATAATCCTAAAATATAACTAAGTAGGAAGTTAAAGTTACCGTTATTTGATTACCGTTTGCCGGATAACTTGTACAACACCATAATTACTATTATGACTATTTCACGTCTTTAATTTTGACGTTTCTGTATAGACAGACTGGTCTGAAGAACTGATCGGTTTCCATCAAGGAAAAAAAAAACTTGTATTTGCGTAGCCTCCTTATGAAATATTTGTTTTATAGTCTGTCAAAAAAGTGTTGAAATGAATATTGAAGAAACTATTTTTCTTTCGCCTGGTTACACCAAACAAATAAGTACAAAATCTGTTAAATCGCGTTGTTATTTCATAAATCCATCCATCCATCAGCCTATTTCGTCCACTGCTGGACATAGGCCTTTCCAGGATTTCACCACTCTTGGCGGTCCTCCTGGAAGAAATGCCCATACTCACACACGCTGGGCAGGCGGGTTAGTGAGCGCGGTGCCGAAACCCTTGCACCAGTGACGCCGCTGCCCGTCACCAGTCTGTTTTATATAAGGCCCGGCAATTGGGGATGGATATACCGCCATCCATCGGTCCCAGGCAATGGTGTGCCGCCTGGTTTTGCCTGAGAGCAGTTCTCTTACTCTCCCCCGAATAACTTCGGGAGGATTTGCGAGTAACATGGTGGTACCTCCACAGTCGAGCCCGGCATCAGCTCTACCACCTATCGCCTATTTCATAAATATATTACCTAAATTATACTACTTGAACGTTTAAAGTCCAATAAAGTTCATTAAAGTTTCATTTTCATTTCAACCCTTTTTGACAGACTACTCGTATACTAGTTAGCAGGAAAACGATTATCAAATTAACACAACCTGTTTACATTCAAAACATGAAGGGCAGCATTATGTAGCGGAAATACAAGTGCATATTTATACCTATAGTATATAAAGTACTTAAAGAGGCCTGGATAGCGATTCTGGCACATGTGAAATAGGTATCTATTACAAAAACAAAAGATTTTAGAAGCTTGTACACGTATAATATTTTTCAAGTTAAAATACTTGGTGCGTTTTCGGAGCACTTTCTTTTATGTATTTCATATCCCGGGTGTAAATAGACTGCTACCATTAAATGAAACCACATATTCTACCGACCCTACTGAACCACTTTTCCAAAGAGTCATACCCGCGGACAGCCTTAGTTTAGGAAATAATTGAGTTCCAAACAGAAATGCGTGAACCCTAACGCACCGACATACGGGCGAGTATTGGGAGAGCGTCGTCCGTGAAACAGCTGTTCCGGTGCAGTGTTTTAAAATAGACCTTCCTCTTACTATACGAGATAAAGTCTTTGAGTTACAGTTGAATATCTTTTTCTCTGAAGATTTGTGCGGCTTTTTTTCGAATAGTTGTTCAGTTTGATTAGTAGAGTATGTGGTTTTATTTAATGGTCGCACTTCATTTAAACCTGTATTCAGATTAACATCACACTTTAATAATCACGCGACAACTAGAAGTCGAACAAATAATATAGCCAGTGAAAATATAACCAGAAAAGCCGCCCTTCTTGCGGTGTCTAATATTTCTAAACAAAAATTACAAATCACTTGTTCATATTTATCAAATACGGTGTTGCTTTTTACTTATTTCCTAATGATTTGCAAATTAATCCTACATTTCAATATCACAAAATGCTTAAGTAGAACAAAACAAAAATACCACATCTCTGCAACGCCATTAAATTATAAATAAATTTAAATTTTCGATATCTCCGGTCTCAATTACCCGTACGTGACCAGCACGCTTCAAAGGTTTTATAAAAACCTGTACCTTTGTTCAGGGATTTTAGCGGTTTCGCTACCTGTTGCACTGAAACCTTTATTAACCGGTTCCAGTTGACATAAGTACACCTTTCCGGTCCGAAAAGGTAAATAAAGATAACGAGTTGAATCGTTACCGAAACAGTTTCATTTCCTGCCACTGTTGGCTTCAAAATCAGATTACATATTATTCCCTAAAATTATCACAAAATACCCATTTGTACATCAAACAGAAGTCAGTAATAAAGTTACACAAAAGGATCTTAAATGATATCCGTTCAAAATGCTTTTAGGTTAGGACCTTAGTTACCTTCTACTACATACAGCCACAAGACTCAACGACCATGTTTGGAAGTGTTTTCTGCGTCACAGTATTGTTTGAATCCATATATAAAAGCTGTAACGAGCTGAAGGTAGTCGGAGCGCAGCACGGCTTGAACTCGATTTTTTTCACCGGATCTGATATTGCGTAGAAATATTTCTGTAATGAGGAAAATCTTCGTTGAAATGTAATCTCATTTATATTTTCATCTTTTCTGAATTCGGTTTTTTGGGTAAAATCCATACCTACTTAAAATCTTTCTTAAAAATTGAGGCAATTTGATTAATTCAATAAAAAGGTGTCGTTGTGCCAATATGGGACAGGATCCCTTTTAACATAAGAAGAAGTGCGCTTGCGCAGTTTGAGTTTGTAGTATAATAAAATATGAGAAAAAAAAAACATTCAAGTACGAGGTTCTTAGGTATATAAGGTGACTTCAATTTGTGCCGCCAAATTCTTACTGAAGACTCGCTAAGTGCTCAGTAACAAGGTTCGATGACACTTTTTGTGAAATCCGTAAATGATTCTTTTCGTGTTCCTTACAAACGCAAGCCCAGCTCGAGTTGATTACTATGGGAAGCCAAAATTTTATCTTGCGAAATTTAAAAAAAATATTTTCTGTCCGTGTAATATTGATCACTTGCCACGCCTCCAGTATATAAAGTCACCTTATATGTTTTAACAATTTGCAAAATTATATACCATTATTATTATTTCATTCTATATAAAGTTGGAAATTATTATATATACTTCACTTGAGACCTTTGTAAAAAAAATCAAGATTGTAGGTTACCAGCACAAACTGGAAGTATCCTATAAGTTTTGATAAAAAATTAAGTCAATGAGACGAAAATCTTATTTGAAAGTTCGTACCTATCTTCTTATTGCGCAAAACAAAAATTGGAATTTTATTTACTCCAACGTGAAGCCATGCATACAACTTAGTATCCGATATTAATTTCAACTTGATATCTCTACTCGTTCCTGAGATAATGGACAAGTGATTCTATAAGGGTTCCGTTTTTCCATGATGGTGTACAACAATTGAACAATTTTTTTATATTAAGTTTTTAAATAGGTAACTTACCCTAATAATATTATGATGGTAGCTATCTGCTTGCGTCACAGCTGAGATCGGCGCACAGCTGCCTTTACAGAAGTACGCGTGATAGCCAGCCGGCCGGATTATCCAGTCGTCCCAGCCCAGCTCCTTGAAGCTCACGTACAAAGGTTCTCTGCAGCACTCCCGGGTGTTGGTGCCACACTCGAGGGCGCGGCCGTGCCGTCTCTTGCCGGCGTACTTCGTGTAGAGCACCAGGAATGGACGGTGCTTCTCGTGGAAGGAGAGCGGCGCTCGGCGCAGCTGTACGAAAGAACAAGGAAATGTTTGTTTTTAGAAATTATCTTCTTTACTAATAATAAAGTAATAAAAAAGTCGTGTCTGTACTTAAAATAATTATGCGAAATTTTAAATAAAATGGAAATTTTCGTCTGTCTGTTTGTTCCGTTATAAATAACTCGAGAACGATTCAACGGTTTTAAATGCGTTTTATTTTATTATCATCGTAAGGACCATGGCCAATATAAGCTATAAGAGGTGTTTATAAAATAACGAAACAGACGGAAATACAAACACCAAAACCTAAAAAATACATAAACCTAAAAATACATAAAATTTATTAAAACCACAACAAAATATTTGTATTCAGACAGGTAGGTACAAGCATTAAGTTTATAATCATCTCCAAATAGGTATCGGTCTCCTTTAAAACCCACCACTCAAAATAAAGTAAAAGTTAAAAGTACCTGACAAGTCCTGCATGCCACGTGCAAAGTGTGCAGCCTCTCCGACTCCTCAAGCCAGACCCTGACGGCCCAAGCCAGCTCCACGCGCACCCAACCCTCGCGGATGTCCGTCTCCTTGATGGCGATGGGCTTGGTCTTTTTAAACTGTTGCTGACTATCCCAGTGGGCTGCTTCCGAGATCACGAAGGTTTGGTTGTACTCGTCTAGTGGGTCGGGCTCCTGGAGATTGCAAATTGTGCGTAAGAAGAACCGTAAATTAATCAATTTGCCTCACTTTTTTGAAAAACAAAAGCGGCTGTTCGGCGTTTGGAAAAAATATTTATGAATGACCCCCATTTCTTCGAAGATTTTACTTTACGTCTCAACGAGGTTCTTAGAGCATGCAGTTCTTATTACAATGTTTTCATTCAATAAATACAATACAAATAAAATATGGAAATCTCATTGATCCGCAGGATACAAACTCAAGTTTTGTATATTTTAATTGTAAAATATATGAAGCAATATTTCTCTAAACACTCTACTTAAAATACAGAATCAAGCATCGCCCAACTTTCCGCATAAAGTATGGTACACGCAAGCAGTACGAGGATAAACATAAAGCAATCCTAAATAACAAGCAAGAAAACTGTTGCTGCTGAGCGATTTGGTGAGCAATACAGTCCTTACGATGCCGTGTTTAGAGGCAAAACACATGTCAATACGACAAGTGTTCTTGTTTGTTAATTCAAGATTACTTTATACTCGTAGGTACTGCTTGCATGTGCATGCTTTATGTGGGAGGGCGGCCCGTTGCTTGAGTTTGAATATGGAACAGCATAGCAATATTGTTTAGCGGAATATTGCAAATTAATATATGAGCCGATTATGGACTTCCGCAAAGTAACGCCTCTATAAATCAATCATCTTTTAATTGTTGTATTTTTTTTGTGCTGCTTGATGAAGAATGAACAAACCTTGAAGAACCAGAGCTCAACAACAGCGACCTCCTCAGGCTCCACGTCTGGTGGCAGCTCGAACTGCAGACAGGTGAACGGATACCGGCCTGACGTCAGACATTCTCCTAAAACAAGAAGGAGAGAACACAACCTCATTACCAGATCAAATTAACACCTTTAATGAATATTGGCACCACAATGTAGGGCTGCCCGGCAGGTGGGTTAACGTTTGCACTGCTAGACTTTTCAGCACCAAAACTACTGCTGCCCGTGAATGATATGTCATTTGTCTGTATTAGTAGTTATATGTATAGCTATATGTATAGTTATATGTATAGCTTCAAATTAAATAAGAAGTGCGATTATTACGTGATGGAGGATTAGTATTACCGTTGTTGGTCACAAATGGACCTACATCTTAACATGCCTTCCGAAGAACGCAAATCGAACACACATTACTGTCTGAACCCGCTCTGCCACTTGGTCATAGAGGCGGTCTATGTACAAGTTGTTAATTTAAAAATAACAAGAAATTCCGCGATATTCCACAGAATTTTCCGATAACCGCGAAATTGCAAATAATAAATGCTGAGGGTGAACTTCTGAAAAGTAAGTAGGATGCCGCAAGTGTGGAGAACATACAGCTTTTATATTTTATACAATATGGAGAGATGAACACAAATAAGCTTAAATAGTCTCACAGGTAGCTAGCTCTAAAGTAGATTACATTGATCTTAGAAGAACAGATATTTAGATAAAATATAATATAGGTTACATTTATTGCTCTAAATTATTAAAGTTTTTTTTATGGATTTTATCTATAACTAAGAAGTTAACTTGGTTGACTGACGTGATGACAAAAATCATCAACAAAAAGTTTAACCATTTCACTACGCTTGGAGTAGAATAAGTCGATTCTATCACTAACTGAATTGTAAAGGGAACATGCTCGAATAAAGTAGGAATTTTGGCGATAATTAGTGCGCGCGCAAGGGATATTCAGACTCATAGATCTCCGAGTAGAGTAAGGAGCCTCAAGTTTTATACGTGATAAAAGGTCTGCAGAGTCAATGTATCCATTTGCTATCTTAGAGAGAAGAATAATGTCGCTAATCCTTCGTCTAAGTTCCAGGGGGAGAATGTGATGCCTTACGCATCGTTTATAATAACAATCATCACTAGTTCTGGTTTTAAACTGCAAGTACCTCATAAACCTCTTTTGAATAGGTTCAATTCTATCGATATAGTATGCATAGCGCGGGTTCCATACTGAGGAGGCATACTCAAGGACATTGCGAACGTAAGAACAATAAAGGACTTTGATGGCTTTAACGTTTTTAAAATCGGCGCAAGATCTCATTAGGGGAGAATATGTGTTCCCCACATTCCTTTATACGTATACTTAAGAATAGTTATATGTTATGCTGTGTCGTACGTTCCTCATCACAATGTTAGGAATGGCTATATAAACCAAACATTGTATGTATACTGTATATCCCTGACTCAATTTAAATTAAACGATTGTGTCAATTATTTATTTTAAAGATGTTAATTATACTTCGCAGTTATAAAACGACCTCACGTATAGTTTATCTCAGGTTTATCGATACTATTTATTGGGTTAAAGTTCGCGACACGAAAGCTTTTGTGTGAAAATCTACATCCGTGGTGGCGTCTTTAAATGTTTTTGTTTAGGTACTCAATCTTTAATGTAGAGAAATAAAATGATTTTTATGGCTAGATTGTTTATAATTTGTACTGCGAAATTAATAATTGTCAAGTTGAATAGATCGTAAGTAAATAAATCAATTTGTGGATCATGCGGTTATAGTTGTGTAAAATTAGACACTGATCCATCTTGCTATTAATTTTATGGTGACTTTATTTTAAAGTTAACTATTATATAGAAAAAACTTTTAGGTCAGGGAAAAAAATGTTTGTCTGGGAAAATGCAAATATTACGTCAACAAAGAAGAATTAAGATAACTTTGAGCATTGTTTAAATAAACAGTAACATACTGATTTTAAATATCAGTTTAACATTCAATTAATAGAATCACACAGTCTATGAGTGGCTGACTCGTGAAAACACATTGTAATTTATTTCAATTTCTATATCGAAAACTAAATAAACATTCCATTTCTGCGTACCTAATAAGTGTAATCTACACGTAATTATTTTACTGAAAAAATAAAAACAAAAAACATACCGATCAATTAAAAATAATGGTTTTTAAGATAAATATGGAACGTGTAAGCAGATAGTTATTAATTATCTCGAAAATAAATTGGTACCTACCTTGTTAATAAAACGAGTAGGTATACCCACCGTTCTGAACTTGAAGAAGCATTGAAAATTTTAGAAAAAATTACGAAAAAGCTTATTTTTTAAATTTTTGCAGTAACTATACTGGCATAAAAGAAGAAGAAAACCTAGATGAAATTACTTTAACCAAGCGAAGGAAATGTTGATGTCGTATCATTCTCATGCAAAGAGGTAAATCGATGGCGGATTAGTTACTCTACTAACAAGAGCGTAGGTTTGTTACTCGGATGCAGTGGCGTAGCTATCGTGGGGCCGGGTGGTGCAGTGCACCAGGGCCTCGGAGCTCAGGGGGCCCTCTAATCTAAGCTTTGAAAAGAGAGGGTCAGCCAAGAGGGGGTGAGGGCCCGATTCTTTCTCTATGCACCGGGGCCCTTGTCCACCTAGCTACGTCACTGCTCGGACGAACAAACCAACTGGACAGGCCACCAACACGGGGAACCCCTCTGCCAAAGGCGGTCATACCGGCTATAATAAACCGGCCAAGTGCGAGTCAAGCCACGCGCAATGTAGGGTTCCGGTAAATATAAGTTGTTCTACTAACAGACCGCGCCAAACTTCTGGTCCCATACAATATAGGGGGCCAAAAGTTTGGCGCGGTCTGTACTCGTAAACCTGTAAAGCCTACTTAGCTGTGATAGTTTTCCTTTTAAATTCATTATATATACTACTTCTGTGAATTTTTTCACATTTCTATAAACAACCGTTTGGCCGGCAGGGGGGGGGGGACGCTCCACTCTAACTAAAATTTTCACTTTAAAGCTTAATATTTCGCCAACGGATCCCTAAGTCGAAAAATGGTTTTCACAACACAAAATTTTTTTTTGAAGATTTTATTTTACCGTTTTGTCGGTGTGATTAATACTTATATCCATGCCAAATTACAGCTTTCTAGTACTAATAGTCTCTGCGCTAAGCCGTGGACGGACAGACGGACATGGCGAAACTATAAGGGTTACTTGTCGGACTACGGAACCCTAATAAAAACGATAGATGTCCCTGTGTGTGAATGTGATTGTGTGCGTACCTATAGTTTAAGCTAGTGTTTGATTATTTTGTAGTGTGCGTTCATCGCGACGCTACCTCGTCCCCCACCGAAAATGACATACTTTTTTGCATAGAAATAAGTGCACGAGTCACACTCCAGTTGGTTTGTTTTCTCCTCCAAGGTTTCTTAGAGCCGTCTTTGATTGTAATATTATGTATATCTCAATATTGGAATAACTTCTGAATATTATATTTTTGGCAGAAGTAAAATGAAACAAATATTACCTACTGGATTCTTCAAACAAGGAGGAATAGATTATGGTTTTGGGGAACTACCCTCTTGAAATTTGGATGGATGGAATGTCATAATTTCAAGAAGTCATGCAAATCGAGGTTATTTCATTGAAACTAATTAACTATAATATAGCTAATACCACTTCGTTATCGAAGTGTGGCCTTTCAATGACTGCTTGGTCCAATTAACGCGGGGTCACTTAGTTCACACGTTACATGCTTAGCTGCATATGTGTTTTAACAGTTATATTATATCTATTGAATTTAATTCTAGTTTCTGAATCATCAATATTTACGTAATTAAGTAGATTTATCAAACGCAGTTCGATCGATATTCCTTATTGAATCCGTTAGCGGCTAATAAGGAAAATCCGAAGGAAATGCGTTTTGTCTATTTTCTTTTTTTGACTATTTTATTCCTAAATAAAAAAATCAAGTTTTGCAATATACGATATTTTTAATAAAGTAAAATGATGTCAAGAGAAATCAAAAGTGAGGCAACTTGATTAATTTCTTCCAAATTGTGTACCTATTACACTTATAGAACGGTACTTAAAAATAATTAATTATTTAGATGTCTGTGTTGTAATAATAGAAGATAGATAAAAGCGTAATTAGTTAAAGTTCAACAGGGCAAGCTGTAACAGGTTTTTAGTCTGTCCCACTTTTGTTTGATAAATTAGAATATTTAGTTCCGTGATGTTTATAGATCAGTAACAAATAATAATAATTGGTTTTATGTTATTATTTGGTCTTCACGGAACTGCACTTTCCTAAGGAAAAAATAATAGCCAAGTGAAAGATATAACCATAACAACAGCGAAATAATTACAAAATCGGTTCCGTAGTTAATAATGACTATGTCCCTAGGGAATTGCTCATCCGTCCCTAGGAAAAAAACCGTAGTCCTTGTCAAAGGAAATAGTCTAACTATTACGACAGTGAAAGAATTTTCAAAATCGGTTCAGTAGTTTCAGAGATTACCCACGCGAGTTTAATTAATAGCTATATCCCAGGGAATCGCTTTTTCCCAGGAAACAAATTATAGCCTTTGTCAAAATGAAGATATAGGTAATCATTCCATTACAACACTGAAATAATTAGATATAAAATCGCTTCCGTAGTTATTAAGAGAATAGGTTCCGATTGCATTGATCGCTGTTACTCCATGCCGAAAAACCTGCAGTGCGAGAGGGACGAATTCTGGAAAATTATCAAAATGACGACTTTTATCACGAATTTTATTATTTAAAAAAAAACTAAAGTTTGTATCAAATATCTGTTCGGATAACAGTATAATAAAGTTTATACAGATTTTAATTAATAAATAATATAATATGATTTTGCTCAAATAATGTTAAAATTCGACATGAAACCTTTTTTTGGAGTCATCTTTGATTTTTTATGGCTCAATGTTGGAATGACTTCTGAAGATTCTGTTTCGATAAGAGTGTACATTATATTCTTGACAGAAGTCCAAATTTTTTTCAAATATCTGGTATTGCTAGATTCTTCAAACAAGGAAGAATAAATTATGGTTTTTCGGAACCTATCCTCTTAATGACTTTGACCCTACGGAACTGCTCACCAGTCCCCAGGGAAAATCCATAGCCCATATCCAAGTGAATAGCAAACCATCAATAGGGGAAGAATTTTTAAAATCAGTTCAGTAGTTCCAAAGATAACCCACGCACATGTAATTGATTGCTATGTCCCTAGATAACTGCCCATCCCTAGGGAACTCAGTCAGCGTCAGTGTAGCTTTCCATTTTTTCCATATGTAAAAGAATTTTTAAAATTGTTCAGTAGTTCCAGAGATTACTCATTATAGACCGGGAGGTACCGTTGCAAATACAAAAGTCATAGTAAGCCGGCTGATAATGACATCGATATGCCTCTCTAACTACAAACATTGTGGGTATTCACTTCTACACTAATATAGATGTTTGTAATATATGCCTCTCTAACTACGAACATTGTGAATCTTCACTTCTACACTAATATAGATGTTTGTAATATATGCCTCTCTAACTACGAACATTGTGAATCTTCACTTCTACACTAATATAGATGTTTGTAATATATGCCTCTCTAACTACGAACATTGTGAATCTTCACTTCTACACTAATATAGACGTTTGTAATATATGCCTCTCTAACTACGAACATTGTGAATCTTCACTTCTACACTAATATAGATGTTTGTAATATATGCCTCTCTAACTACGAACATTGTGAATCTTCACTTCTACACTAATATAGATGTTTGTAATATATGCCTCTCTAACTACGAACATTGTGAATCTTCACTTCTACACTAATATAGATGTTTGTAATATATGCCTCTCTAACTACGAACATTGTGAATCTTCACTTCTACACTAATATATATGTTTGTAATATATGCCTCTCTAACTACGAACATTGTGAATCTTCACTTCTACACTAATATAGATGTTTGTAATATATGCCTCTCTAACTACGAACATTGTGAATCTTCACTTCTACACTAATATAGACGTTTGTAATATATGCCTCTCTAACTACGAACATTGTGAATCTTCACTTCTACACTAATATAGATGTTTGTAATATATGCCTCTCTAACTACGAACATTGTGAATCTTCACTTCTACACTAATATAGATGTTTGTAATATATGCCTCTCTAACTACGAACATTGTGAATCTTCACTTCTACACTAATATAGACGTTTGTAATATATGCCTCTCTAACTACGAACATTGTGAATCTTCACTTCTACACTAATATAGATGTTTGTAATATATGCCTCTCTAACTACGAACATTGTGAATCTTCACTTCTACACTAATATAGATGTTTGTAATATATGCCTCTCTAACTACGAACATTGTGAATCTTCACTTCTACACTAATATAGATGTTTGTAATATATGCCTCTCTAACTACGAACATTGTGAATCTTCACTTCTACACTAATATAGATGTTTGTAATATATGCCTCTCTAACTACGAACATTGTGAATCTTCACTTCTACACTAATATAGACGTTTGTAATATATGCCTCTCTAACTACGAACATTGTGAATCTTCACTTCTACACTAATATAGACGTTTGTAATATATGCCTCTCTAACTACGAACATTGTGGGTCTTCACTTCTACACTAATATAGACGTTTGTAATATATGCCTCTCTAACTACGAACATTGTGAATCTTCACTTCTACACTAATATAGACGTTTGTAATATATGCCTCTCTAACTACGAACATTGTGAATCTTCACTTCTACACTAATATAGACGTTTGTAATATATGCCTCTCTAACTACGAACATTGTGGGTCTTCACTTCTACACTAATATAGATGTTTGTAATATATGCCTCTCTAACTACGAACATTGTGAATCTTCACTTCTACACTAATATAGACGTTTGTAATATATGCCTCTCTAACTACGAACATTGTGAATCTTCACTTCTACACTAATATAGACGTTTGTAATATATGCCTCTCTAACTACGAACATTGTGAATCTTCACTTCTACACTAATATAGACGTTTGTAATATATGCCTCTCTAACTACAAACATTGTGAATCTTCACTTCTACACTAATATAGACGTTTGTAATATATGCCTCTCTAACTACGAACATTGTGAATCTTCACTTCTACACTAATATAGACGTTTGTAATATATGCCTCTCTAACTACGAACATTGTGAATCTTCACTTCTACACTAATATAGACGTTTGTAATATATGCCTCTCTAACTACGAACATTGTGAATCTTCACTTCTACACTAATATAGACGTTTGTAATATATGCCTCTCTAACTACGAACATTGTGAATCTTCACTTCTACACTAATATAGACGTTTGTAATATATGCCTCTCTAACTACGAACATTGTGAATCTTCACTTCTACACTAATATAGACGTTTGTAATATATGCCTCTCTAACTACGAACATTGTGGGTCTTCACTTCTACACTAATATAGACGTTTGTAATATATGCCTCTCTAACTACGAACATTGTGAATCTTCACTTCTACACTAATTTAGACGTTTGTAATATATGCCTCTCTAACTACGAACATTGTGAATCTTCACTTCTACACTAATATAGACGTTTGTAATATATGCCTCTCTAACTACGAACATTGTGGGTCTTCACTTCTACACTAATATAGATGTTTGTAATATATGCCTCTCTAACTACGAACATTGTGAATCTTCACTTCTACACTAATATAGACGTTTGTAATATATGCCTCTCTAACTACGAACATTGTGAATCTTCACTTCTACACTAATATAGACGTTTGTAATATATGCCTCTCTAACTACGAACATTGTGAATCTTCACTTCTACACTAATATAGACGTTTGTAATATATGCCTCTCTAACTACGAACATTGTGAATCTTCACTTCTACACTAATATAGACGTTTGTAATATATGCCTCTCTAACTACGAACATTGTGAATCTTCACTTCTACACTAATATAGACGTTTGTAATATATGCCTCTCTAACTACGAACATTGTGAATCTTCACTTCTACACTAATATAGACGTTTGTAATATATGCCTCTCTAACTACGAACATTGTGAATCTTCACTTCTACACTAATATAGACGTTTGTAATATATGCCTCTCTAACTACGAACATTGTGGGTCTTCACTTCTACACTAATATAGATGTTTGTAATATATGCCTCTCTAACTACAAACATTGTGAATCTTCACTTCTACACTAATATAGATGTTTGTAATATATGCCTCTCTAACTACGAACATTGTGAATCTTCACTTCTACACTAATATAGACGTTTGTAATATATGCCTCTCTAACTACGAACATTGTGGGTCTTCACTTCTACACTAATATAGATGTTTGTAATATATGCCTCTCTAACTACGAACATTGTGAATCTTCACTTCTACACTAATATAGATGTTTGTAATATATGCCTCTCTAACTACGAACATTGTGAATCTTCACTTCTACACTAATATAGACGTTTGTAATATATGCCTCTCTAACTACGAACATTGTGAATCTTCACTTCTACACTAATATAGATGTTTGTAATATATGCCTCTCTAACTACGAACATTGTGAATCTTCACTTCTACACTAATATAGATGTTTGTAATATATGCCTCTCTAACTACGAACATTGTGAATCTTCACTTCTACACTAATATAGATGTTTGTAATATATGCCTCTCTAACTACGAACATTGTGGGTCTTCACTTCTACACTAATATAGACGTTTGTAATATATGCCTCTCTAACTACGAACATTGTGAATCTTCACTTCTACACTAATATAGATGTTTGTAATATATGCCTCTCTAACTACGAACATTGTGAATCTTCACTTCTACACTAATATAGATGTTTGTAATATATGCCTCTCTAACTACGAACATTGTGAATCTTCACTTCTACACTAATATAGATGTTTGTAATATATGCCTCTCTAACTACGAACATTGTGAATCTTCACTTCTACACTAATATAGATGTTTGTAATATATGCCTCTCTAACTACGAACATTGTGAATCTTCACTTCTACACTAATATAGATGTTTGTAATATATGCCTCTCTAACTACGAACATTGTGAATCTTCACTTCTACACTAATATAGACGTTTGTAATATATGCCTCTCTAACTACGAACATTGTGAATCTTCACTTCTACACTAATATAGATGTTTGTAATATATGCCTCTCTAACTACGAACATTGTGAATCTTCACTTCTACACTAATATAGATGTTTGTAATATATGCCTCTCTAACTACGAACATTGTGAATCTTCACTTCTACACTAATATAGATGTTTGTAATATATGCCTCTCTAACTACGAACATTGTGAATCTTCACTTCTACACTAATATAGATGTTTGTAATATATGCCTCTCTAACTACGAACATTGTGAATCTTCACTTCTACACTAATATAGACGTTTGTAATATATGCCTCTCTAACTACGAACATTGTGAATCTTCACTTCTACACTAATATAGATGTTTGTAATATATGCCTCTCTAACTACGAACATTGTGAATCTTCACTTCTACACTAATATAGATGTTTGTAATATATGCCTCTCTAACTACGAACATTGTGAATCTTCACTTCTACACTAATATAGATGTTTGTAATATATGCCTCTCTAACTACGAACATTGTGAATCTTCACTTCTACACTAATATAGACGTTTGTAATATATGCCTCTCTAACTACGAACATTGTGAATCTTCACTTCTACACTAATATAGATGTTTGTAATATATGCCTCTCTAACTACGAACATTGTGAATCTTCACTTCTACACTAATATAGATGTTTGTAATATATGCCTCTCTAACTACGAACATTGTGAATCTTCACTTCTACACTAATATAGACGTTTGTAATATATGCCTCTCTAACTACGAACATTGTGAATCTTCACTTCTACACTAATATAGATGTTTGTAATATATGCCTCTCTAACTACGAACATTGTGAATCTTCACTTCTACACTAATATAGATGTTTGTAATATATGCCTCTCTAACTACGAACATTGTGAATCTTCACTTCTACACTAATATAGACGTTTGTAATATATGCCTCTCTAACTACGAACATTGTGGGTCTTCACTTCTACACTAATATAGATGTTTGTAATATATGCCTCTCTAACTACGAACATTGTGAATCTTCACTTCTACACTAATATAGACGTTTGTAATATATGCCTCTCTAACTACGAACATTGTGAATCTTCACTTCTACACTAATATAGATGTTTGTAATATATGCCTCTCTAACTACGAACATTGTGAATCTTCACTTCTACACTAATATAGATGTTTGTAATATATGCCTCTCTAACTACGAACATTGTGAATCTTCACTTCTACACTAATATAGACGTTTGTAATATATGCCTCTCTAACTACGAACATTGTGAATCTTCACTTCTACACTAATATAGATGTTTGTAATATATGCCTCTCTAACTACGAACATTGTGAATCTTCACTTCTACACTAATATAGATGTTTGTAATATATGCCTCTCTAACTACAAACATTGTGAATCTTCACTTCTACACTAATATAGATGTTTGTAATATATGCCTCTCTAACTACGAACATTGTGAATCTTCACTTCTACACTAATATAGATGTTTGTTACATACATACAAACAAACAAATTTTATCTCTTTGTATAAAATTGTAGAAGTTTATATAGTGTAGATATATGTACTTATATGTATGTAGGTACTTTATCTTGAACTGAACATAAAACGAAGTCTAGATAAACCGATAAAATAGTTTTTGCACGCGCTGGTGAAAATGTACACAAGATTTTGTTATCTGTGGATATGTTTTCGTAATAAACTACTTCTTCCGTGAACAGCGTACATTTGTTATCAGAAGAATAGATTACAGATCTCAAATAAACCCGGGAAAGGCGCGTGCTACTAATTAATATAAACATTGGAAAGTCGGTTAATTGTTTAGATTGCTTGATAATCTATATTATAATGCTATGATTTTTCTACCATTCACAAAAACTTGGGTTTCCTGTTATTATAGGGTGCTAAAAATACAAATACAAATTCTTTATTTACTTGAAAAAACTTACACTAAAACATGTTATAAAATAAAATCCTTAGGCTAAGAAACAATTAGAGAAAATAAGTGTCTGCGTTTTACAGTGGACCCCAAACTAAGTCAAGCTTGTCACGCGGGATCCAGAAATAGGATTACCAGCTTATTATAAGGGTTTTGATAGAATTTTTTGTTTAAACAGTGAAAATTATTATGTCTACTAAAATTTATATTATTATACTACTCGTATAATGTGTGTATAGGTGTGTATAAATATATGTATAAATGTACATAGGTATACTTGTAAATAAACTAGTTTAATAGATAGAATAGATATGTGTTATATAAAATAGACAAAATTAATTAAATAAATAATAAAAATATAAAAATAATAATAATAAATAAATAATTAAATAATTAATGGGCTCTCTATGGGGGGTGTTGAAGCAATGCTTCGGTAGCGTCGTAATCCAATGTGGAAAAAAGTCCCAACATATTAGGTTTTTATTATAAAATCGACGAAAGTATTTAATCAAATAAAAACAAAACTACCAACTAGTTGACCAACTTATAAACTGTACTGTTTATTTTTAAACTGTTACGAAAAGTATAATCGTAGGAAGATAAACCAAAATATATACTCCCTCAAAAATTAGACTACATAGAGCGTCCTGATTAAATCTAATTAATTACCACGACAGCAATGTCAGCAATGAAATTTTAGCATAAAATGTACCTAACAAAATCATCCGAATAAATTTAAAAGTACTTTATTTATTTCAATATTTGCAAGTTTTTATTTGGGATCATCAATCAGTACTAAACTTTTTGGTCCCTGTGCTAAGTTATCTACTGAGAATTTTCTAACTGCTTTAGCTACATATTACTTTACTGAGTTAAAAAAGTTTTCAGGTGTTAATAAATAACGGTTTAAAACAACTACCAAAACATGAAGTTCATAATATGTTATCATCTGAATTCCAATACTGTCAAAGTTTAAACTGAGCTTTTCCAATTAAGTTGTATTGCTTGTTTATGTATTTTCTTATCTATAAACAAGGCCCGTGTACTCTCAACTCTAAACAAACATTAATAATAGACGGTTTCCACAGGAAACAGGATGTACATTTGAGACTCACCTTCAACTGGGAATATGATCTTCTGTTCCGTTCTTCCGTAGTAGTTGTCAAACTCTGGCGGTTTATCCGTTCTCTGACTCAGAGTCTGCCCCTGGACCACTGGCATGGGCAGGCTGTTGGCTGGCACGGCTACGGACGGCTTCTTACTCAGTCTTAGTTTCTTCAGGATCTGCTGCTTCACGAACTCCAGTCTCGCCTCCGTGAGCTCAGATACACCGATATCTCCTAAAGCGCAATTGGCGCAGGCACCAAAGGCTCCTATTTCGTTCCCCTCATCGTCATCTATACTAAGTGAAGAACTGACTAGAATAACGAACACGAGCACTCGCGACCACATCTTCGAAGGCAGCTTCCGACGGCTCAAGCAGTTAAAATACGATAGAAGATCGAGTCGCATGCGTGCGCTCTCTGCTATGTCTCTCGAATAACTAAACGTATCTGGTATCTTTTCAAATATATTATTCGTTTTTTGAATTTTTTGAAGGGGTAGTGTTCCGAGCGTGGATTTTTACTGATTCAGCGTATTATCTGTAGCGGGCGTCTTGCGGGGCGACGCGGAGGTCACTGATAGCGCGGAGGTGTTATATTACAGCTGGACAGTGGACCCGCGTGATACCATTCTCATTACTAACTTTACTCACTGTTATTTTATCTGTAATTTTATACGCTACGGATTACAACTCTTCTTTTCCTTTGCTAAAAGGGGACACTGTTGATCAACATCTTTATTTGATATGGAATTCCCTGCCGGTTTTTCAAAAGTATCTAACGTACTTAGATCTTTACAATTTCCGAAATTACCTGTGATTCACGAGTTTTTTTACAAGATGTACGTATTAGTAAAATTTACTGTAATTGCATCATTCATATGATAATTATAATGATCTGATTTTCTTTCTTGCTTATAATGTCTAGCTATAGGTACCTACAAACTTAATGTTATGTAGGTCTCGTTGTGGTGTTGACGCAACATTACATAAGAATTTTCATTGTCAATTTCTACAGAAGATTAGATGCGACCATCTTTTAAATAACTCTACTAAATACCTGTTCTTAAGGGATTGAACTTATCTTTACAAATATCCGCTCTATTATCAGATTCACCGGTGTCTGACTCATGTTCCCTTCAACCATTAGCATCGAGAGCTCAGTGAAAGACCGAGTCATCATTATCAGTTATCCGTGTAAAAACAACTCGGTGACAGTTAGACAATGGCCAGTAACTGTTCACGAGATCCGGAGCAAAGTCCAAATTCTCACTGCTCTACCCCATAAGGTACCCGCGTGATACACTGTTGCTATTTCAAAGTTATCGTTGGTGGATTCCACGAGGTCCAGTTAACCAATCTCTAACATACACGAATGGGATGAACTGAGGTTAATACGTGGTGATTGAGTAATCGAGATATTGTTTCTGTACAAAAATTTAAATCTCATATCCTCACATCTCACGTTACGGTTTTGTAGACTTAAGATATAAGACCTTACTTCGTTTATAGCTTTAATATTTTTGTCATTGTCACAAATTCTATATAAGGTGACTTTAATTTATGCAGCCAAACTTATAATGGGGGCTTGGTAAGCGATCAGTAACACGGGTTGATAACACTTTTCGCTAATTTCGCAAAATAAAATGTTGACGTCCCATAGTAATTGCCTCGGGCCTGGGCTTGCGTTTGTAGGGAACACGAAAAGAATAATTTACGAATTTCACAAAAAGTGTCATCGAACCTTGTTACTGAGCACTTACCAATACAAGCCTCCAGTATAAGTTTGGCTGTATAAATTAAAGTTGCCTTATATATATTTTTTTCTTTTTGCGATGGCGGCCTTTTTAGGCGCTAGTTTATGCTTATATCCGGTAGAATCTGACACGCATTAACGCCGCCGTTTATTCATTAGGTACGGTAAAATAAAAAAAAACAATAATAATATTTTTTTTATATTGTTATAAATTCTATATTGTTGCCAAGGACCAAACTTTTTGGGTATTAAAATATTATTATAAACAGAATGGGGTCTTAATTTATTATAAAAATATACTTGTATGTAAGTAAGCTTTACATATATGTTTTAATGTACAGTTTTGTTATATTTTGAACATAACTACATAACTATGTATATATGAGGCACCAAAAGGGACTACCCTCTACTGAAGAAAAGATTTGGTTATTTAGTGGAGTTACCTATAATCTGCTTAATTCTCTTTATATTAACTTTTTTCATAGAAACAGAGGTCAACGGTTTTCTTATTGAGCTATCCCCGGGACAAAACGGACAAGTCAACATTGCAGTTACGTAGTGATAATACTGCACAAACGTTTGTCATACCAAAGTCCAGCTTTGCAAACATTTCCGATTAAACATAAACTTCATCCTTAGTTCTGAGGAATGCAAGCTTCCTGGTAGTTTTAATCAGGGAAAACTTTAAATATAACAAATCAACCACGATTGATATGTTTTCAAAGCGGGTACTAAGTTTTATAGTTCTGTTCCTCCAGTTACTCTCGAGGGCACTCCTCTTAAGATGGTATCGGAATTTAAATATTTGGGGCACTGGGTCGTCGCTTCACAAAAAGACGACATGGACATAGAGAGGGAGCGCAGAGCGTTGGCGGTGAGAAGTAATACGTTGAGCCGTCGGTTTGCGAAGTGTACTATTAATGTAAAGGTCACCTTATTTAAGGCATACTGCCAATCATTCTACACTTGCAGCCTATGGACCAACTATACTCAGAAAGCCTACAACGCTCTGCGTGTCCAGTATAACAATGCATTCAGGGCGTTGTTGGGGCTGCCGCGTTACTGCAGCGCATCAGAGATGTTCGCGAATGCGTGTACGGATGGCTTCCAGGCCATCATGAGAAAACGAAGCGCTTCTCTCATGCAGCGGGTGCGCGCCAGCGCCAACAGCCTCCAGGGTAACTAGCATAGTAGACCATATCGAGCTTTGACAGCTCGATATACACTGTCTGTCCCTCTTTACGTAAATCAACAGAGTGAGACAGAGCACTGTATCAAGCGCTATCGAGCTCGATATGGTTTGCTATGCTAGACTAGCTGATCACTATAGCAGAAAGGGTGGACGGTCCTATCGTCAGGCATTTCATCGCCACACACGTGATGCCCTCCAACAGATCAGAGAAGTAGATTTTGTAAATATTTTGTTTGTAAATAGTTTGTAACACTAATAATATAAGTTAATTGTTACTAACACTTTATGGATGTATGTCCGAAATAAATGGATTTATTATTATATACATAACTTAAGTATAAATTTTAAAAGTAGATTCTCATAGGTTCGCAACGTTTAGTAGGTCATCTGCTATAAGATAGTTAATTGATCTATATTTCTTAAATTGTCTCTAAGACTCAAGTTCATTCAACTTCCGATAACTTTAATTACTTTATTATTTTTATTCACGTGAAATAAAACGTGGAAAGATTACTTAGCTCATGTCTTTAAATTCGTTTACTTTCATCACTTATTGCTAACCACTGATTTAATACCTAGTTATTATGGGGTCATTAATTTTAGAGTAATCGATGAGAGAAGGACGAAGTGCGCGCGCTTTGAAAATACCTGTTTTTACTCTTATAAATCTATATCTATCTATACCAATAATAAAGTAGTAAAAAAATCTTGTCTGCACAATGAATATTTTTGCAAAATTGAAATTGAAATGGGTTATACACATGTGTATCTATTTTTTATATATTAATAACTGTCTGAAATAAATAAATAAAGTATTATAAATGTTACACTGAAGACAAAATAAAAAATAAATTGAATTTTCGTCTGTCCGACTGTCTGTATGTATTTATATTCCGTTTTAACTCAATAACCACTGAATGGATTTGGATGCAGTTTTCTTTATTGTCATCGTAGTGACCCTGGTCAACAATAAGGCTATAAGCGGTGTAAATGAAATAACCACCAAGCCGAAACGGGGTGAGATTGAAAAAAACGCGGACAGAGCCGCAGGCAAAGGCTAGTACAAAATATTTGGAATAACTTTACGGATTTGAAACTAAGATTTGAAACATTGCGTTTGGCGTTCGAAAGAACGGAATGTTGTTAATGGTGTTTGCCACGCGCCGACTATACTGCTGGCAAGAGGGGGATGGGCAAAAAAGATCGTGTAATTCCTGTAAAAAGCGACAGGCAAACAATTTTTCTACAATTATATAACTCTACTTTTAAATTAAATAAAACTTATTGAACGAAAAATAGGTGGTAGAGCTGATGCCGCGCTCGACTGTGGAGGTACCACCCTCTTACTCGCAAATCCTCCCGAAGTTATTCGGGGGAGAGTAAGAGGACAGCTCTCAGGCAAAACCAGGCAGCCCACCATTGCCTGGGACCGATGGATGGCGGTATATCCATCCCCAATTGCCGAGCCGTATATAAAACAGACTGGTGACGGGCAGCGGCGTCACTGGTGCAAGGGTTTCGGCACCGCGCTCACCAACCCGCCTGCCCAGCGTGTGTGAGTATGGGCATTTCTTCCAGGGGGACCGCCAAGAGTGGTGAAATCCTGGAAAAGCCTATGTCCAGCAGTGGACGAAACAGGCTGATGGATGGATGGATGGAACGAAAAATACGCGCAAACGAAAAAAAAAACACCGTCATTAAGTTTTCAAAATTAAATAGTAAAGAAAAGTGTTTTTTTGGGAATGTTTGTTCACTGTGGTCGATAGATAGTGTGGATTAATTAATTTTAGTGTCTATATGAAATGAGCTTTTGAAACATGCAAACCAGTCAGCTAGGTGACGATCGTAACGCCTAGGCCGAATCATACAAAAAAAATAATTATGGTTAGTTAATAAATAATAAACTTAGTTATAAGGGTATCATTGGAAAGCCAAGAAGATGAGCAACAAAAAATATATATATATTCTAATAATAAAAAAAAAGTTGTGGATTGTAATTCTACACACCTTTTTATTTTAATATATATATATATGTATATAATTATATACATATATATATTACAATATTATAAAATTTTAATAGACATATATAAATAGTATACATACATACCAGGTGAAATTAAATCAACCGACCAAATTCATACTGGACACTCGGTTAGTCATCAGGAACAAGGTTTAATGACCCTTCAGGAGAAAACCGAAAAAAAAATTTTTTTGCCCCAATAGTGCTTGCACGTACATAAACTAGTCCAACCAGTAAGGGAACAAAAAAAATATTTTCCGAAATTGGCCAAAAGGATTACTGAACCTAGTTCTTGATCACTAACCGAGTCTCCAGTATGAATTTCAAATTCAAATTCAAATTCAAATTTATTTATTTTTCAACAAAAAGATACAAACCATAAAGCAACTGGCTCCCAAAAAGTTAAAACTGAGATTCAGGAGCCAGTTTCTCCTCTTATTTACAAAATTAAATTTTTGTGTTAGCGTAATAATTATTTACTAAATTTACACAAATGTGTAAATTGTATACATTTTAGGTTTAATTTACTTTTCTATCTTATTATTATTATTTTTTTTTTAAATTTCAAGTATAAAACTATTAGACGATAGATTGTCATATTTTATATTCTAAAATCTATCTTATATTCTAGAGAATAACAAACAAAAGAAGAAAGGAGAGTGTATGAGTGTGAGGGTGAGTATAGTATGTGTGAGTAGCGTGTGTGTGTAGTGTATAAACGTAGGGTGAGGATGAATGTGTAGTGTGTGTGAAGACGTGTATTTGTGTATTTAAACTAATAATATAATATAATATATGAATCTCGCCATATCTACTTTTTCATGTAGAAGACTAGTGGGTAGAGCAAATCTTCGGTCTCCTGGTATGTTAAATTTTGGATCCAGTCCTTGATGGCAATTTTACATCGTCGTTGAGGAAGAGGGTAAATATGGATTTCTCTGTTTATCTTGTTGTAGAGGCGTCCACACAAGCTCGGATAGTGGCGATTTGCTAATGCTGTTTTAAACAAAGGAATTTTGCAGACAAGGTCATTGCGGCGCTTTTCTGTTATCAAGTTCGGATCATAGGCTAGAGAAGCATGTTTTCGCAGAACAACCTGAAGTACAAAGAGCTGTCTTACGGTTAGAACTTTGCATTCTTGATATAAAAGTGTCGTCGGGTATCGAAAAGGTTTAGAATGCATCACTTTAAGAATAGCCCTCTGCGCTCTCTCGATACTGAGAAATGATGATACACCAGCACCTCCCCATGCAGCAATGCCGTATGTTAAGATGGATTGGGCTAGGGCATGATAAACCATTAGAAGTGTTTTTTGGTCAGCACACGATCTAAGGTTCTTGAATATGTAAACAAGTTTCCTGACACGAGGTTTTAAGTATTCAAGGTGATGTTTCCAACTTAGGGTATTATCAATTAAAACACCTAGATATTTAACGCAAATGGATCTTTTTAGATTGGAACATTGACAGTTTTGTTCCCAGCCGGAGCGATTGCAGCTATGGGCTGTGAGATGGTACGAGTCAAGAGGAGGCTGATTCAAAGCTCTAGCACTGAATGTAATGAATTGGGATTTGTCAATATTTAGTGTAAGCTGATTGGCGGAAAACCATCTCATAACTCTGCCAATCGCGTGTTCGGCATGCTCATGTGCATCTTTCCAAGTTTTACCTTGAACGAGAAGGGCAGTGTCATCGGCGTAAGATATAATTTTACAATTTGGAATTTGGAATTTACACAAATTATTTATATAAATTAGGAACAGGGTTGGACCCAGGACACTCCCTTGCGGTACCCCAAATGATAGCTGTTCATCCCTACTCGTAAGTCCATCAATAGTCACACACTGAAAACGATTTGATAGGTAGTCACAAAAAATATCATGAGCAAGGCCTCTGACTCCTATTTGATGTAATCGGCCGAGAAGTAGAGGAACAGAGACAGTGTCGAAGGCCTTAGAGAGGTCAAGAAAAATACCTATAGTCTTTATTTTTTTGTCCACATATTCAGTCACAGTGTTTGTAAGATTAAGTAATGCATCTTCCGTAGATTTACCAGTTTGAAATCCGTATTGGTTCTTTGATATTAAGTTATTATTATGCAGAAACTGAACTAGTCGTGAATTAAGTACTTTTTCAAGGATTTTGGATAAAGTAGTTAGGATGGATATAGGCCTGTAGTTGTTGACACTGCCTCTGTCCCCCGCCTTAAACACCGGATGCACAATCGCCTTTTTAAATACGTTGGGAAAAGTGCCAGTTCTAAGACAAAGATTACAGACATGTGTTAGTGCAGGAATAATGCAGTGTCGGGCTGCCTTAATAATGGTTGAAGAGATACCATCCCATCCCACTGCACAGTCATTGCGAAGACCAAGTATAATTTTTTCGATTTCATGCTCATCAGTTTCGACTATAGCCAGCGAGTTACAGACAGAGTCGGATAGAGAAATAGAAAAATCATTATTGTCAAGAGGGGAAGATTGAAGTTTTTCAGCGAGATTCCTTCCAATGTTTACAAAGAAATCATTTATTGCATTCAGTGAAGATTCTGTATCAGGTTTTATTTTTAAAAGTTCTTTTGGTGGAGATGACTTTCGATTTATATTAGTAACTTTTTTTATAACGTTCCAGGTTGCCTTGGGATTATTTCTGGCTTTATTAAACTCATTTTGTTCGTAGGTGCACTTGACTTTTTTTAATAGACTGTTACAGAAGTTGCGATACCTTGTGTAAGTGACGTGCAGGATCATATTTTCCGGACTTTTTTTTGATTTTTTGTACAGCTTGTCACGGTTTCGTATACACTTTAATAGACCAGGTGTTATCCATGGTTTTATAGTCCTTTTTCGTCCCGGTATATTTTTAATGTGAGTATGTTCTTGTATTATAGACGAAATTATTGATACAAGTAAATCTGCTGCGTAGTTGGCATCATTAGAGTTCAAAACACGTGAAAAATCCGTGTTTTCAATATCCCTGACAACAGCTGCCTGATCTATTTTAGTGACAGTACCTTTTGTTATGAACGTCCTAGTTTTAATCTTAGTGCTAAAACAGACTGGGTTGTGATCCAGGGGAGAACAGATATCAAAAACAAGTGTAGTAGCATCAGAAGAGCTTCTAAGCATAATATGGTCCAGGCAGGAATTCTTCCGTGTGGGAAACATATGAGTCGGGATAAGACCGAATGAGGCTAAAGGTTCGAGATAGTCATCAGGATTTATACGATTACTGGGATCTGAGATAATGTTGATGTTTATGTCACCTATTACGGCTAAAGTTCTGAATGTTGACAACGTTGGTAGCAATCTATCTAAGCTCATCATAAAATTACTAATGTTATTAATCTGGGGTGATCGATAAATTGCAACCAAGGCCATTTCCTGTTTGTACTTGAGGATTAGGCAGTTAGCATCCGTGAGAACATGTTCAGTAACGCTACAGTCAAGTTCTGCTCTGACGTATATCACCACACCGTCATTTTGATTATTATAACTTGACTGATAAGAACAGAAACCGTCCAAAGAAGGGATAGTCTCATTTTTACTTAGCCAGCATTCGGAAAGTATGATAATATCGCACAAAATATTGATCCTAGATAATAGAACTGTCAGTTCATTAAAGTTATGGCCAATACTACGAATATTCCAGTGCAGTATGTTCAAGTTGCAATTTCGTTCATCTAAATAAGAAGAGCTTTGCTCAGGTATACATATGAACGCTTTTGATGCGCATATCATGTCGATATCAGAGTTTATTTTCGTAAAATCATTATTCATTTTGTAACTAAATAAAACATAGGAACAAAAAACATTTCCAAAAGTGAATAACTCACCATTATCAGTAAACATTGGGTTTTGTTAACACGCACCACGCCAGAGCAGCGCATCTCACTGCAGTAAAGAGGTAGGTCGTCGACGTATAGCAATATAGTCAACGCGCCAGAGTACATGTTAAATAGAAATATGACATTATAAAATCTTTTAGGCCATAGATGAGTTTTAAAGCCAAAGTTTGAACACAATGACATTGGAATATTATTGTGTATCCTGGAACATGATGTCTCGACTATTAAGTAATAATACAGTTTGCATAAAGCGTAATATTTAGTAGTTATGTTTGTGTAGTATGTTGTGATGTGTTTGTGTGTGTTTTTGTTTACAGATATACATATTATTTTGATACAATAAAATATTATAGTTTTTATCAGTAATATAAATCTAGAAGTTAATTGAAATAATATTTTTATTTCAGGGTACCTTGAAAATAAATTATTTAGTCACTGTTGAAGTTTAAGTTTAGCCAGGTCAGTCTCCGCTGACACACGGATAGCCGGTGCCCCTTCCTTCTTCCTGAGGTAAATGACTCCGTGCGAGGTCCAGCAGTAGGCGTAGTTGTTCATCCTTAGGAAGTCTCGAGCAAGGAAATGTAGTCGTTTTGCCTTAGGTGTGAGATTTTCAGATATGAACACGGGGGTAGATGGGCCGGGGATGTGCAGGTGAGAGGTACTTAACTTCATTCCCCTATTTCCTTTGTTGAACTGCTTCAAACAGGTAAGTACCTTATCTTTCATGATGTTACTTGTAAATTCGGCGACAATAGGTTTTGTTGTGCCAGGTTTGGAGGTGGTACGGTAGACATCTTTTAGGTCCGACGGTAAAATTGTGACATTCAATAGCTTTCCTGCATTGATAACGACACTGGTGAGGTCATCTTTAGTCTCGGGGGCTTTTGCAGGAATATTCCTTATTTCTAGGGACGCAGATCTGGAGCAGCGCTCGAATCCTTCTATTTTTTCTTCCAGGTTCTGGATGTACGACAGATGGGATTTACGTTCATGTTCAAGTTTGTTTAGTTTTTCTTCCATTTCTTTATTTTGGGCGGTAAGAAAATTTACAGAGTCGGCTATTGAATCATTTTGCCGCTTTATCTCTTTTACGGATGCTTGAAGATCTTTGTACCTTTTATCTTGCTTTTCTTCCCATTTATCGAACATCCTTTGTAGTTGTTCCAGAAAACAAGTTTGTCCTGATACACCTCCGTCGTCATTTCGAAGGCGCTTGTTACGATAAGTAATGTTTACGTTTTCTGAGCCTTCCGTTTCTGACAGGTTGGGCACAGAGCTAGAAAGGCCACTTATAGGACTGGAGAGTACCTTAGGTGAGACGAGGAGATTCTGAATGTCTTGGTTTTTAGACATTTTCTCCATCAAGCTTGACACCGCTACAATGTCTCACAATACAGATAATCAGCAAAATGTGAAATCGTTTGCTAGATTTTTGTGGGAGGCGTTAGTTGGCTTTTGTATGCACGTATACTTTTTACGTAGGTAGGCCTTACAAAAAACTTGGCTCAGCTTTAAGGTGATTTCACTTATTTCAAGCTTAAATTTTCACTTTCAGACACTGAAATCCATTCACGTGGCTCCAATAACAGATATTAATCACTTTTTGGAGTAAACGACTGTTTTAAACCACTCAAATTATTTTTTTAATGCGGGAGTAAACAAATCACGTTAACACTGGTTGAGGTGCGGGGGGAGGATCAAATTTGGTCGGTTGATTTAATTTCAGCCTATATATATATATATATATATATATATAATTAAAACTTTCTCTAGGAGAAAGTCCCCCCCCACTTTCCCCAAGAAAAAAAAAATCTTGTCTTAGAAAAAGAAAACCGCATTAGAATTTGACATTCAGTTCCGGAGATATAGCCAAAAACAAAATTCGCGAGAAAATTTGCAAATTTGCAAAAAATTCGCAATAATTCTACAGGTTAATCATATTGGTGCTCTTAACTCTATTTTGCGGCAATTTGATTAATTTGTAATGCTTTTCGTATTTCGCATTTTTTGGATAAATAAACTTATCACAGTGTAGATCTCTACAATGGTCATGTCCATCCGTTGTTTGTAAGTTTTACGATACCTTGCTGAATAAGGTTCCGTTTGGAAACGAGTGAATTTAACTCGGAGTAATAAGAATTTCACCTTAGAGCGTTCAAAAATTGACCCGAGTTTAACCGAGGGTAGCCGAACTGTTACCTGACAGTTGCACGAAAGTGTTTTGAAACGCTTCCGAGTAATGCGAAAATCACACTGGGCCGCCTGATTGGTGCAACCAGATGTTTGTTACTCTTGCTCCTATATAGATCTGTCTCTTTCTAATAAATGAGTGAAATTTCGCACTATGATCGCGCGTTCTGAAACGCTTCCTAATAAAGTGAAGAAATTCCGTTTTGTGTACGGCCTCAATGTAGCTACAATATGCTTGTGAATTAGCTTCATTTACACCTTACATGAGTAAGTATTTAAAATACTTTCTTAATTTGGGGACATTGGGGTTTTTTTTTTGTCCTGGGTATCTTCGTATATTTAAAACGCCTTAGCTACATTTTTCATCGGTTTTCAGTCTCTTTGGTTGTTTTACCATAGGCCTGTGTTTTTGCCACTTCAAAATATCTAAGTGTCTACTTAAATAAGTTTACGAAATTAACTTTTAAGTCTCTTTGGTTGTTTTACCATAGGCCTGTGTTTTTGCCACTTCAAAATATCTAAGTGTCTACTTAAATAAGTTTACGAAATTAACTTTTAAGTCTCTTTGGTTGTTTTACCATAGGCCTGTGTTTTTGTCACTTCAAAATATCTAAGTGTCTACTTAAATAAGTTTACGAAATTAACTTTTAAGTCTCTTTGGTTGTTTTACCATAGGCCTGTGTTTTTGCCACTTCAAAATATCTAAGTGTCTACTTAAATAAGTTTACGAAATTAACTTTTAAGTCTCTTTGGTTGTTTTACCATAGGCCTGTGTTTTTGCCACTTCAAAATATCTAAGTGTCTACTTAAATAAGTTTACGAAATTAACTTTTAAGTCTCTTTGGTTGTTTTACCATGGGCCTGTGTTTTTGCCACTTCAAAATATCTAAGTGTCTACTTAAATAAGTTTACGAAATTAACTTTTAAGTCTCTTTGGTTGTTTTACCATAGGCCTGTGTTTTTGCCACTTCAAAATATCTAAGTGTCTACTTAAATAAGTTTACGAAATTAACTTTTAAGTCTCTTTGGTTGTTTTACCATGGGCCTGTGTTTTTGCCAAATATCTAAGTGTCTACTTAAATAAGTTTACGAAATTAACTTTTAAGTCTCTTTGGTTGTTTTACCATAGGCCTGTGTTTTTGCCACTTCAAAATATCTAAGTGTCTACTTAAATAAGTTTACGAAATTAACTTTTAAGTCTCTTTGGTTGTTTTACCATAGGCCTGTGTTTTTGCCACTTCAAAATATCTAAGTGTCTACTTAAATAAGTTTACGAAATTAACTTTTAAGTCTCTTTGGTTGTTTTACCATGGGCCTGTGTTTTTGCCAAATATCTAAGTGTCTACTTAAATAAGTTTACGAAATTAACTTTTAAGTCTCTTTGGTTGTTTTACCATAGGCCTGTGTTTTTGCCACTTCAAAATATCTAAGTGTCTACTTAAATAAGTTTACGAAATTAACTTTTAAGTCTTTTTGGTTGTTTTACCATGGGCCTGTGTTTTTGCCACTTCAAAATATCTAAGTGTCTACTTAAATAAGTTTACGAAATTAACTTTTAAGTCTCTTTGGTTGTTTTACCATGGGCCTGTGTTTTTGCCACTTCAAAATATCTAAGTGTCTACTTAAATAAGTTTACGAAATTAACTTTAAGTCTCTTTGGTTGTTTTACCATGGGCCTGTGTTTTTGCCACTTCAAAATATCTAAGTGTCTACTTAAATAAGTTTACGAAATTAACTTTTAAGTCTCTTTGGTTGTTTTACCATAGGCCTGTGTTTTTGCCACTTCAAAATATCTAAGTGTCTACTTAAATAAGTTTACGAAATTAACTTTTAAGTCTCTTTGGTTGTTTTACCATGGGCCTGTGTTTTTGCCACTTCAAAATATCTAAGTGTCTACTTAAATAAGTTTACGAAATTAACTTTTAAGTCTCTTTGGTTGTTTTACCATGGGCCTGTGTTTTTGCCACTTCAAAATATCTAAGTGTCTACTTAAATAAGTTTACGAAATTAACTTTTAAGTCTCTTTGGTTGTTTTACCATAGGCCTGTGTTTTTGCCACTTCAAAATATCTAAGTGTCTACTTAAATAAGTTTACGAAATTAACTTTTGAGTCTCTTTGGTTGTTTTACCATAGGCCTGTGTTTTTGCCACTTCAAAATATCTAAGTGTCTACTGAAATAAGTTCTCGAAATTAACTTTTAAAATATTGCGACCTTCACTCGTGCCTTGACACCATTTTTGTATTTCCCTCAAATTGGAAAATAAATATACTGCAAACTACTTTAGCCTAAAAGATTCACCAAACCACCCACGTAGAGATTAGAATCACGCAGTGTTGCCACCTTCTAATTTTGTTTTCCCCTAACTTCTTGTAAAAATCCCCCGTATTTGACACTTTTCAGACATTTTCCTAAACATTAAATTTACAAGAAAAACACATTGTTGGGATGAAAATCACTTTTACTTTTCCACAAATAATATTTAAAATTACACTACCCAACTGGTTTTGCTACATAAGCATAATCAAGGGCTTTAAATGAAAGTAAATACTCAATTTAAACAATGTTTGTATTACTAGATGTCCGTGCAATAAACGATATAACTTGCGGTTAGATCAAATATTTGAAAATATTTTTTATAATTTCATAAATATTTAGAATAGATTAGAATAATAATTTAATTTAATTTATTCTACCCTAATAATAATTATATCTACCCATAAGATATTTATATCGTTTATTTCACGGACATCTAGCAATACAAACATTGTTTAAAAATAAGTATTTACTTTAATTTAAAAGCCCTTGATGATGCTTATATAACGAAACCGGTTGGGTTGTGTGATTTTAAATATAATTTATGAAAAAAAAAAAACAATCGACTTTCAAGAAAAACACTACTTATTTAAATTTTAATATTATTTAACTAACTATGAATATTGTCTGTTTAATTAACTTATATCTTTAAACAGTTTTGAAAATCGACCATTTTTAAAAATGTAAAATTAAAAGAAATTATTTCATAGAACCGCACGTCACGTGCCGATATTTGCATGTACAAACGATACTCTTCTCACATAATATAAATTTTAATAATTAATTAATTTTTTTTTTTATAAGTACTTCAAAAAATTTCCCGAATCATGAACAAATCCCCTACATTTAGGCGAAAATATCCCAAACACTGGAATCACGACTGCAGCCACAATAATCACACAATTATGTGCCAAAAAGCACGCGAGGATGATGAAATAGGGGAAATTCAAATTGGACCTTAAAATATTATCAGTGACAGGCCGTGGGGTCAACTAATATTTTGAAACTTTACTCATAACATAACAGAACATGGTGAATCAAACCTTGCTCGCATGCGCTGTTCTTTTAGGGTTCTGTACACGAAGGGTGCCAAACTATATTCTACTCTATGTTACTCAACGATTGTATAACTTTCTATCAGTGAAAGAATTTTTTAATCAGTTTAGTAGTTCCAGAGATTATCCCCTTCATACAAACAAACTCTTTACATATATGATAGTATAGACGTGTAGATAATAAGTAGTGCAGATATGGTATTTTCTGGTTTTTCTCCTAAAGTAAAACTGTATCAGTTTAATCTGACGACAGATTTCCATCTACAACGACCCTGACACACCTCTTGCTAATATTAAGCTTGGAAAAGGGATTACAGCCAGGTCTAAGTAATTATAGACATCAAACCTCAGTTTCGGACTCCCAAATAAAAAAATATATGCCTCTCTAACTACAAACATTGTGAATCTTCACTTCTACACTAATATAGATGTTTGTAATATATGCCTCTCTAACTACAAACATTGTGTTGTGAATCTTCACTTCTACACTAATATAGACGTTTGTAATATATGCCTCTCTAACTACAAACATTGTGAATCTTCACTTCTACACTAATATAGACGTTTGTAATATATGCCTCTCTAACTACAAACATTGTGAATCTTCACTTCTACACTAATATAGACGTTTGTAATATATGCCTCTCTGACTACAAACATTGTGAATCTTCACTTCTACACTAATATATACGTTTGTAATATATGCCTCTCCAACTACAAACATTGTGAATCTTCACTTCTACACTAATATAGATGTTTGTAATATATGCCTCTCTAACTACAAACATTGTGAATCTTCACTTCTACACTAATATAGATGTTTGTAATATATGCCTCTCTAACTACAAACATTGTGTTGTGAATCTTCACTTCTACACTAATATAGACGTTTGTAATATATGCCTCTCTAACTACAAACATTGTGAATCTTCACTTCTACACTAATATAGACGTTTGTAATATATGCCTCTCTGACTACAAACATTGTGAATCTTCACTTCTACACTAATATATACGTTTGTAATATATGCCTCTCCAACTACAAACATTGTGAATCTTCACTTCTACACTAATATAGATGTTTGTAATATATGCCTCTCTAACTACAAACATTGTGAATCTTCACTTCTACACTAATATAGACGTTTGTAATATATGCCTCTCTAACTACAAACATTGTGAATCTTCACTTCTACACTAATATAGACGTTTGTAATATATGCCTCTCTAACTACAAACATTGTGAATCTTCACTTCTACACTAATATAGATGTTTGTAATATATGCCTCTCTAACTACAAACATTGTGAATCTTCAATTCTACACTAATATAGATGTTTGTAATATATGCCTCTCCAACTACAAACATTGTGAATCTTCACTTCTACTCTAATATAGATGTTTGTAATATATGCCTCTCTAACTACAAACATTGTGAATCTTCACTTCTACACTAATATAGACGTTTGTAATATATGCCTCTCTAACTACAAACATTGTGAATCTTCACTTCTACACTAATATAGATGTTTGTAATATATGCCTCTCTAACTACAAACATTGTGAATCTTCACTTCTACACTAATATAGATGTTTGTAATATATGCCTCTCTAACTACAAACATTGTGTTCTACACTAAATAATATATGTTTTTATTGCGTCATCGCTTTGGAATATACCTACTCTAAATCGCGCGGTCAATCTCTGAAACTCTAGACCGATTTTGGAAATTCTTTCTTTGTTGTAATGGTTAGACTCCTCACTTGGACATAGGCTATGGATTGTTTCCTGGGAACGACCATTTCCCTAGGGACACAGACAAGGTTAGACATGTAAAATACAACATATCGATACGACATGAATCCCGACGGGGTGTCAGAGGTGTTTCCAAGTGTGAAGTGTGAAATGCGAGTCATGGTTACAGTGTGTTGCATCCGCTTTTCACTTGTCAAAATTGTTGCGTACTAAAATTAGTACTTCGGGCACAAATGAATCAACAGCTTAACGTACCTTCCGAAGCATGCAGACCGTGGGGATTGAGCCCACGACCTCTGGGTGAGCAGGCGAGCGCTCTACCACTCGGTTACAGAGGTGGTCATTATATGAAATAATTTTCATGAGAACCAAGAGTCACTCTCTACCAAGTATCTATTACAAAATTACTGTCCCGAAAACTGTTAACAGATACGATAGGACCACTCAAAAACAAAATCAACGCAGGCGAAGCCGCGGGCAAAAGCTAGTATTTTATAACGGTTCACTTTTTAAGACGACGCAGGTAGTAAAAATTGAGTTTTTGAACAAGTAGTACTCCCAAACTACAATAGATTTGGTTCTGAAATAAATACATGTTACAAACAAAGCCTTTTCCAAGGCGATGTAACAGCCCAAAACACGATTAAGAAAAATTGGCTCGATCGAAAAAAATTGCAACGTAAACGTATTTTTTCATTTCAAACAAGCAGTCTATCGAAACTAATTAAGTAAAAATAACAAAGATTACTGTTTTAAACATGTAAACCTATTATCTAAACGATAGCACAGCGTTTTTTTGAACACACCTGTGTAAATTTATATTAAATTTTATTAATTGAAAAATAGCATTATCCACTCTCTTCTTGATTTACCGCACTGCTCAGACGCGCGCTTTTCAGATATGCTTATCTCTTTTTCGTTGTACGATCGACACTACGTCGGAGAGTGACAGACGACAGGACGACCCAAACTTTGCAGAAATAGGTACCTAACGGACTGCTTGTAACCACTCCCCAATACAGCCACTCAATGACCGAACACTAGTCGCTTGGCGGCATGGTTTCATTATGAGAGTGGTGGTAAATTTCAGTGAAAGTATGAATGTCCCCAGGTGCTAATGGTATTTGAAGCGCTGCATAACGCACGCCGATATCAAGCCACTAGAAACAATAAAAAGATGGGTCTCATTAAAAAAGTGAACAACCTACAATCGCAAAGGCCGCATCGTATCGCGCGGTCAAACTAAACAACACGCGCACGTGGCCATCGAGTGATGCCTACAGATATACGTTTTATTTCCGACATACATACATATATATATACCCACGCTTATCTCCCCAGGGGCAGTGGCGGTCCGAGGGGGGGCGGGGCTCCCCAAAATCATAAATGTCAACTCGAAAAATCCCCTAAAACTTGACAGTTTACAAAAAATTCAAACAAATTATTTTACCCACTAACGTCTCAGTCAAAAATATTCGAAATAACATGTAATAATTCAAACGGTGCAAACCTTTGCGAAGATCCATAAAATTAATAAAATTGAAGGCTTCCATTTTTTTTGTGATTGAGATTTTTAATTTTATTTATTTATTGACCTGTTTTATTGGTAAAGTTGGCCTCTTTGTACTTGAGCTAAGAAGACCCCCGCCCCTCTCCCCAAATCTTAGGCTGCGACCGCGCCTCTCTAGGGGTAGGTTATTACAGATTACGACGATCCTGAGCACCTCTTTCACATCCGTCCATATTCTATGCCGGGTACTATTTACTTTGCCCTTGTTCAGTATGTCGGCTATTTGGTCGGCATGCGTCCTTCTAGGGCGGCCCGGTCGAGCTTTACCTTCCACTTTAGCTTAATTTATTTTTCGTCACTTCTTATCCTTCATGTTCTGCGAGTATATGGTTTGATCTCAATCAATTAGAAGTTAATATTCGTTCAATATACGAGTATTATGGAGAAAGAGAATTTGATATTATGTTATTCTATGAGGTGTTGACCAGGGTCACTTTGATCGCAATAAAAAAAAACCGCATCCAAATCTGTTGTGTTCTTTTTGAAACGGAACATACATCCATACAGACAGACAGAAGGATTAAAAAAAATAGTTTTGGCCTCAGAACAATAACCAATTTCATTGAAAATTTCGCGAAATTATCCAATATAAGTACATACACGAAATTTTTTTACTACTTATATATTCTGACCATTCCGAGATAGGTGGATAGGAGAACAAAGGGATGATCTTTTATTTTGAACAATATTTCAGTAAACTTCTGGTCTCGTTCTCCTAATTCCTCTTGTAATGTTTTATCTCTTTACTAAAAATTGTGCTTCAATTCTGGCATCAATAACGTGAAATTTTTTTTACATGATCTTGCATAAGTAAAAGTGTTTAAGTGTTAAGTACACTGATTTTTTTTATACATTTCTGGTATATGAATTTTGACTATATAATCTAATAGGGGTTTGTCTCGGGTTTATTTATTGAAAACATGCTTCTATAAATTTTCCTCGATAGAAAAAGTTACTGAAAAGAGGTCTTCAAACACTTTTTGTCGAAACTTTGATAGAAATAAATCGATGGATAAATTAGGTATATAAATTTAATTTGTTACACTTTTTGTCTTCGTTCGACGAATAGGAATCATGTACAGAGCTCAAACGTATGGTTTTAACAATATTTAGACTTTTGGTTTTAGGAATTTTTAGTTTTTTTAATATAATTAAAACTGGCCAAGTGTGTGTCGGGCCACCCGCAGTGTATAGTTGCCCAGTACCTATCTACATTTTACTACAACTCATAGACGAAATAGTACAATCGTCTATGCTACTAATACAGATCGCGTCAAACTTCTGGTCCGCTCGGAAGTTGCTCTCCCCAAGAACGGCCCATACATTGTCGTGTTTAGAGTGGACTAAAAGTTTGGCGCGACCTGTACTCGTAAATCTGTAATAGTTTTCCTACATCTGTGAATTTTTCCACATATTCATAAATAGCCGTTTAGCCGGCAGGGGGGGGGGGGACACTTAAAGGGTGCAGGGGAAGAACAAGGAATGTCAAATTTTTCAACTTTGTGCTTTTTAATGTCAAAATATTGTTTTTCTATTTCAGTTCCGTTTTCAATCAACAAAAAACTGAAATAAAATAAGGGATGGCAACCAAAAGTACGTTTTTCATTGGCCTGAAGGTGAAATAATCGCAATTTTTTTTTTGTATTTTATAAAGTAATAAATTAGTGAAAATATATTTCATATTGAGTACAAATTTACTTAAGTATGTAAACTTTCAATTATTATTATAGTATTATTAAAAATATGTATGCACTTTCAAATATTTACATGCGTTTTTTTCGAATTGTACTCAGATGGACGTTCCCTGCACCCTTCACTTGACTCTAAACAAAAATTTGCACTTTAAAGCTTAATATTTCGCCAACGGATCCCTAAATCGAGAAATGGTTTTCACACACCCACAATGTTTATGAACGACCTATCTAACGATACCTCACACTATGGGATAGGTGAGAAAAAAAAATATCCCCAATTTACGTTTATAGGTGATATGTACATGAAAAAAAAACGATATTTTTTTACCGTTCTGTCGGCGTGATTAATTTGTACAAGTATACCCATACCAAATTACAGCTTACTAGTACAAGCCACGGACAGACGGACATGGCGAAGCTATAAGGGTTCCTTGTCGGACTACGGAACCCTAAAAAACACTTTTTTTTCTCTTTTACGATCTTTTGTTGCCCTCTCGCACTGTGCGATTTTCCGCTTGGAGTGACAAAAGTAAAATTTACATACTCCCAAACTTATAATGCGCATACGAATCTTCGCCACTGCTCGGCAAAGTTCGTATTGCCCTACACTTTGTATACGAGCAGTAAGGTCACGTGGTACGTCCGGTCGCTCGGCTATAGATTTATGTGCGCAATATAACTTTCGGAGTCAATTCCACCAAGAGCCAACAATCAGTTACAAGCATCAACTATGAACTTGCTAAGTTTCTTAGCCTTCTTCGAATGGAGACTAATTGAAGTGGCGGAATTAGGCATGTCCTTATGTATATGAGATGACTTTCGTTTATACAGTTTATAGAGGAGACTCGGTAAGTGGTCAGAATCAAGGTTCAATGACCCTGTTGCGAAATAGAAATAAATATTTTTGTGGCTCTATATTTGTTTAAGAACAACCTCAACTCAATTGGTATAGAAGGTATAAATTGCATTTTGGGTATTTCACAGAAAATGTTATTGAACCTTGGTCCTGACCACTTACCGAGTCTTCAGTATGAAATAGGCTTTATAAACGAAAGTCGCCTTATATGTAACGCACTAGTATATGTATAGGTAACTGTCATGCGTATCGTATATAATTTTATTGTACATTTACCTTAATTTAGTTCTTGTATTACGTATTGCAAGCTTAAACATTATTTGTTGTATTTTCCCGTTTTATATTTAGATTGTAACAACGTACCTACAAAATAGTGTCGTGCGTAGAACTGTTTGCTGGAAAAGCAATGATAAGGTCAAGTTTGACGGTAAAAATTTAGGTTGGGGAAAAAGTTTCTTCGCATTTTATATGAAAATTCAAAACATTTTTAATAAAGTTTATTTACATTTAAAGGTAAAGTAGGTAAAGTATGTAGGTGCCATTTTGTTCGATAACTTTCTGCCATCTTGTAGGTAGGGACATGATCCCATTGCTATAGAAATTCTGGGGCTTCTGATCAAAAAACCGCGACAAGTGGTTTTAGCAGTCCTCTCGTGATGTCAACCTGACACTGCCTAAAGAATTCTGAAGAGACCGAAACAAGTGGAAATCTGAAGGTGCAAGGTCAGGACTATACGGCGGATGCATTAATACGTCCCAGCCAAACTCTCTTAATTTTTGCTGAGTGGCTAAAGATGTGTGAGGTCTAGCGTTATCATGATGAAAAACCACACCCCTTCTGTTGACTAATTCCGGCCGCTTTCTCTCAACTTCTTGCTTTAATCTCATCAGTTGTTCGCAGTAGAGTTCAGAATCGATGGTCCTGCCTGGCGGTAACAGCTCATAATGAATAATGCCCTTCCAATCCCACCATACACACAGCACTACCTTGTTGCGAGATAACCCGGGTTTCGCCAGAGTCTGTGAAGCCTGACCAGTCTTTGACCACGACCTTTTTCGCACGTTCTTGTCGTACGTGATCCACTTTTCATCACCAGTTATCAGGTTTTTCGAAAATGGTTCGGTTTCATTACGTCGTAATAAAGAATCACAAATGAGTACACGGTTCACTAAATTTCTTTCAGTGAGCTCATGAGGCACCCAAATATCGAGCTTTTTTGTGTACCCAGCTTTTTTCAAATGTGCCAAAACTGTTTTGTGGTCAATCCCCAGTTCTTCAGCTACATCGTAACTACTGATATGCCGATCTCGCTCCACTTTTTCAAAAATGGTATCCATTTTAAACGTAACAGGGCGCCCAGAGCGAGGTGCATCTTTGCCATCAAAATTTCCGGATTGAAAACGCTTAAACCAAATTTGTGCTACTCTCACAGACACTGTACTAGGTCCAAAAACATCACAAATTTTTTTCGCGGCTTGCGTTGCGTTTTTACCTTTTTTGTAGTAAAATTTTAAAATGTATCGAATTTCTTCATTAGATTCACTCATCTTAACAGTAAGAAAAACAAATGAAAATCACACATTTTACCTAATTTGAATTTGAAATTATCTTTTTTAAAATTTAAACTTTTTAATAATACCAAAACCAGCCAGGTACAAATGGTGTAGCCAAAGAGATTTTATTTTAAGTTCATACATACTATTTGCGAAAAGAGTTTTTCCCCAACCTATTATTATAAAAAAAAAATGAAATTAATTTGAAAACAAATAATGTATTAAATCATGTAGACTCAAGGGTAGGCAGTGCCAACACCTATTGTCAGTGTACATCCCTGACGCCTACCCTGGCGTCATACAAATAATGTATTAAATCATGTTCTCTAGGGTAGGCAGTGCCAACACCTATTGTCAGTGTACATCAGTGCCTACCCTGGCGTCATACAAATAATGTATTAAATCATGTTCTCTAGGGTAGGCAGTGCCAACACCTATTGTCAGTGTACTTCAGTGCCTACCCTGGCGTCATACAAATAATATTTTTTCATGTTTTTTATCGTCATGCTCGACCTTCTCGTTGCATTTCCAGCAAAAAGTTCTATGCACGACACTGCTATATAAGATGTGTAATTGTAAGATGTAAATTTTAAATAAATGGCTGGATGAGGAGGACGGAGGACCGACATGAGTGGCGAAATTTGGGAAAGGCCTACGAACTACGGTATTGATGACTTCTATAATCACAAGAAAACAAATAAAACACAATATCTCAGGACACAACATTCGTCTTTAGTATAACCACAAAGCAACAGATCATAAAAATGCATCGAGTTATTTTCTAAAGTTAACTAATAACCGTTCCACATTGATCTTCTCACGAAAAAATACATGCCAGCATCATTTTAAGCGGTTAGGTGTTTTTGATACTAATTCTCAACATTTTTTTAATTTACGTTTTTTTCTCGAAAGCCACAGTGGGTGACTTGGCAGTTCTTATAGGATTAATCTAATTCCAGTAGGACCAATGAGTTCCGAAAAAAAAACTTTTGGAAAATTTGTGGATTAGTATAAGTAATTTTATATTCATCAATACAATGAAAAACCAATAAAACTATCTACTTTTTGACATAAAATGCACTGAAATTGTATATAGAGTACGCGTCACCACTGAAGTCCTGCGACAAAGTCTTTATTGAGTTTAAAATATGATCCAAAATGCCTTAATCCATCGGACTTCAGTGGTGGTGCGAACTCTAAAAGTTATTTTTGGATTTTTTCCATTGGGGTTAAATATAAAATTGTTCCACACTAAAAGTCATCAGAGTTCTTTAGGTTCCGTTGAGTTTGATCGCCTGCCTAGCACTGACAGCAGGATAGCATACACAAATTCTACGCGTGCAAAAGAGATGGCATGTTAGGCGAGCGTCGCTCGACGATCAAACAGAACGCAGCCCTGAATGTAGGTTCGTTCCAGAACATAGCGACTAGCGTTAAGTCAGAAAGTTATAAATCAACATTTCACATCAAAATACATTTGACCTGATAACAACACTCGTTCTTTTTCATCTAAATAAATAAATCACAGAGTTTTAGGATACAGATGCCCAATCTCACTAAACTATAGGAAAAATATAGCATATTATGTAAAATGGATTAGTCATTTTCGAAGTGAAAATTTCACGTATTATTGAATGGAGCCAAGTGGTTTGGAGTGAATCACAACCAAGTTTTAATATACGTACACTATGTTGGCGTACTGTCAACCGAAACTGTGATTTATCACAATCGTCAAATGGTTTACAATATCACTACATATATGTGACCAAAGAATATCATCTAGCTAGCTGAAGCTCAAATCAATAAGAGCTATTGTCAAATACCCTATGGCACGAAAATAATAAATATGAGAACGAAAGTACAAAAATGGCACGTAATATCTGTGAAACTGATAATAGACAGCTTGTTATGTTGCAGGCATTGTCCAAAGTACGGGCATTATCGGTGTAGGCCAGACAAACTAAGGACAGTTGCTTCTAAAAGGAGGGTACGTTCGCAAACTTACTGAAATCCTCCTCGCAAATATAAACTGCTTAGTTAGAATAAACATTTAACGTTGCCCAGGGCAATGCTGACAGTGCCCGCAGTGGGGATATTGCCCGTAACATCAATATATCGATTTGTAGTAATATTAAACTTTTTTTTACTATTTGTGACTTAAAAATACTTAGCGAATATCCTAAATCTAGGGACGTACTCGTATATGAATAAATATTCTGGAATGATTTAAAAAATCACAAGCCTTGACACATTTTGGCAGCCCACTATACATCTTTATGTTATTTTTATTTAACCGCAACTTTGAGCCTTAATTTTAAGAATACTGAGTTCTGGGGAAGCATTGTAGGAAGGCTTTAAATTTAAATTGTAGTATCAAAACTTAAAAACATGTAAGTAAATATGATGCAACTAGGTATTAAAACTCGCGTTAACTGACAAACGAAATTATTATTGAAGAAGGACGACAATCGCCTTGAAAATGGCCAAATACTATCAGTGAAACTGTAGGCAACAATAATATGTGAGTAAATTTAAATATAATGTTATTATTAAATCTCGGTTATTGATTATATGCCAAATGTTTCATCGATTATATAAATGTCATATTTAAAACAATATTATTGAATATGATATATTGACTATTCCGCCTTTCAATTTTGATGTTGTTTATAAAACACATGGAATTAAATAGAGTGAGATATATTTCACGTGTTAGGTCCACTTGCATCAAGCAAACTTAACTCGGGTTAACTAACTTTTTATGTTTTGTCCTTTTCACATCAAACCATACAGATAAGGACAAAGCATAAAAAGTTAGTTAACCCGAGTTAAGTTTGCTTGGTGCAAGTGGACCTTAGTTTCTAAGAAATATGTAAGGCGATGCAACTTTCATTACCTCCATCTAAGGACTATTTCGTAATAAAGAAATTTATGTCTAGGCATCACTTAAATTAAATTTAAAGGCTTCATAGTACCAGATTCTGAAGGTCAGTATTAGTTTTAGACGGTTAAATTTCAAATTCCTTAATTTCAACCAGTCCAATAGTGAAAGTATTAAAGGGCACATTACTTTGCAAAAAAAAATTGTTTTGACAGCACAAAAAATAAAATTAAAGCATTCAGAATCAGCCCTCTTATTGTCTAATTTCAATATGCATCGTTATAGCCTTTAAAGACGTCGTGATTGGCCAATAGACACAGGGTGAACAAAATATTATTCTATTTAGTCCGTCATTTAGATTATCAAAAAATTAGGACACGTATTTGTTCTTTTGTCAATCAAACAAAAAATGACAGAGATCAAGGGCGTCAAAGTTTGGGAGTGGGAGAAAATGATGTCACCTCTAAGTAAAATTGTACCTAGATGTGACGTCACGCGGAACTTCAGCGGGCTATATCTTCATCATTGTTTGTTTAATTGAAAAAAGAAAAAATACGTGTCCAATATTTTCTGATAATCTAACTGATGGACTAATAAATGTTTTTTTGTCATCATGCCTATTGTGATGTCATTTTCAGCCAATCACGGCGCGTTTAAATTCGATTGCCATGGATTTCGAAGTTAGACAATATGGCCTCAGGTCTATTAACTATAGTAGTTTACATCGAGGCCATGATCTGTATTCTTGTCAGGCCTCTTTTTATTGTGCTCAAAAGTAGATTATAAATACTCAACACCATATAGTTTCATCGTTATTCGTATACATTTGTATAAGCACCATGATTTTTTTAAACAAAATACTCGTAGAAAGATTTCATTAACATTTGTATAAGTGTAAATAAGCAGTAAAAATCGTTTTCCTTAATATTAAAATGAAAATATTATTTACGGTATTATTACTTTCGACTTATTATTATTTAAAATAAATACTATACTTAACAAATTAAACCACAAAAAGGCTATAAAACATGGTATCACAAAAAATGCAACTTCATTATGCATTTGCGTCTTTTATACTTATGTTTACTATGTAATTTCATCTCGGTCAGTTGTCCATTTTACAATTATCCAAATACAAACAATTTCGTAGAGGAATACCTAATATATTCGCATCATAATGACGCCATTTTGGATTCGTCCACCATATTGGATACGTCCACCATTTTGGATACGTCCATCACTTTGAATCAACTGGCAAATGGCGGATGAAAATAACTTGCGACTTCACATTGCGAAGTACCTAAAACACTGTAATAAGGTCTGAAGCAGCTTGACCAAAGGGACCACTTACATGAAAATCAGAAGTAAAATTATTTGGGCATCCAAAACGTTTCTTACTCTGAGAATAGACCAGAATTCGTCGGTCTTTCTTGACACCATTTGCACATTTAGGGTTCAGTTCAGTTGTTGGTGTCGCTAGTGGTCAGTTTGGCGGTTTCGCTGTCAGTGGGGGGAGCCGGTTCCGTCGAGTGCACCTTGATGACGGTCGGGATGGGGGTGGTCGGGGGGTCGGGACGGTTGTTCACGGTCAGGGCTCCGGAGTTCACGTCTTCTATCGCTTTGCGGAGCTGTGGGGGAAGAAACAGATTATTATAATTATTGGGGTATTGCGTTTACCAGTGCAATTAAAAGATTCAAGTTTGATTTCTAGCTTCAACTGCGTTCCAAGTCAAGATATAATGAGAAATGTCGGTAAAAATCGAGAAGGCCTTTTCCGGAGACTGGAAACTGACTCAAGGCAAGACCTAATTAAATTGATCGAAATAGTATAAATAATTTGACCAATGGCGAGTTGGACTCGCGAACAAAGGGTGGACAGTAATTTTGTTTTCATTTATATTATTTGTCGTGCTAGTGGCCATAGTTACACGTATTGTGTGAGAATTTCAACTTTCTAGCTATTACGGCTGAAGCTGTAGACCCCTGTGACAAACAGACAGCGGAGGCTTAGTAATAGGATCTCGTTTGGCACCCTTCGGGTAGGGAGCCCTTTAAAGTAAGTATAGGCATGAGCTGACCTCCTTCAAAGAGACGACACCGATGAGCCGGCCGATGGCCGTCACGTAGGCGCGGCTCACTCCCAGCGTCGAGAACAGAGAGTGGACCTGCAACGTGACGCACAACAGTTCACTACTACCTCCAACTATACAACTACACAATCACCAAATTTATCTATAAATATTATACAAGATACATTGACCTTTCATAAACAACTAAACTCACAATCTCGCTCAAAGTGTCCGCGATACATTTTGTCACCGCTATGGGGTGACAAAATCGAATGACGATTTCGTACAACTGACATTGCATCTTATGTTAACGATTTATCGTCTTAATTTGGTTGAAGAATTTTTGCTACAATGCACGTCGCTCGTTCGGACGTTTTCTGACGAACTTTTCTTAGAGACTGTTGTTTATGAGAGGTCAATGACAAGATAAAACATATTCTAACGCGTAGAAAAAACGGCTAGACTTAGGAACATGGAACTTGTACTGGATTTTAGGAAATTCCCACGGGATCGAGACACGCGAGCAACGCCGCTGTTCGCTATATTGTTCCACGTTTGGATTGGGAATGAGGTGCGATCGTCAACTTTACGCGAATGTATGAAATGACAGTTACCAAAGGTAGGATGTGCAAAAATACGTAAAAGCTTTTTCAATACTGCGAAATTATTATGTGAGGAAAATGTAACATTTTATCAAAATAATATTTCGTGAAATTAAAATAAAATGATATTTTAATTAATAATTTAATTTAATTAATTTTCTTTATTTGATTCATCGCTAAAAATTCTGATGAATCGCTAGTCAAATCGCCCACGTTAATTAAAAATGGTTCCGTCACAGCGTCGGTGGCCGTATCTATTATCCCATCCAGTTCTTTCATTTTTTTTTCTACTTTTAGGACATGAGCTACACATTTCGCCCACTGTTCTGGCCAGATCCGCGCCAAACCTTGGTCCAACAAAATCTTCACATCGTCCATTTTGAATGTTTTGTTGTTCCTTCCAACGTAACCTTTTACTTGCGCTCATATCAACTCTATCGGGTTAAGCTCGCAATGATATGGTGGAAAGCGCAAAACTGTCACATTTTTCGATGCCGCCAACTTATATACATACATTTTTTTATATTTTTGCTTGTCTAATTTAGCTATGAGATTCGCTTTGATTTCGGTTTCTTGAAATTCGATTTCTTTTTCGCGCAACCAGCTTTGGATAGCCTCCTTCCGCCAACGCATGTAGGGCGCCTTTTTGATTTGACGCGAATGATATGGGGCATTGTCCATTACTATGACGATAAAATCAGTAAGAGAAGCCAAGTCGTTAGAATACCGAAAACACAAAAGATTTTAGAGCAGCGCTGGAAGATCACACAGCTCTCGATCGAATCACACACACGTTTATGTCAAAGAATTATGAAGTAACGCTGTCAAAAAAAATGACGGAATAAAATAGCATCTCGAATAAAATAGGTTTATATTCAAATAGATTCGTATATCACTAATTTTCAAAGACAATACAGATTCGATGAGAAAAATATATGACAGCAATCTCGACGCAGTACAGAATTGACTATTGATTCTATGATTTTCCGTAATTAACTGGTGATTATTGAATATTTCATGATGAAATACAGCGAATGGCAGGTAAGTCTTGATGCTTCATGATTTGGAATTATGTTCAGTGAGACTCCGTGACAGAACCTTGAGAAAAATTGAGAAAACGGTTTGTTTACATAGTCCACAATTTCTATTGACGGCGACTTTACTTTATAGTAATATCATATTTCCTAATAAATATAAAAAGTTTATATCCTTAAATTTTATAAACCAATCTCGTAAGATCCGACATATCGATCTCAGGTGAACTCATGCTAGTTCCTTTCCTTCCCTCGCCTCGCCGCGCGGCGCGAAGGCAGTGCACAACGGTTACGGTCAGGCTATGGCATTAATATTAAAACTTTTAATTTAAAAGGCAAGTAATAAAAGCTCCGAAAACTAAATTAAAAATGAGGATGTTCAATTTATGAATTTACTGCTTTAAATACTAAGTTACCGAAAACTTCTGTGCTAATAAATAAACTACCGAAAACTACCGAATGAAATACTGAAAATTCCGAAAACTTAATACATCAAAAAGCTGACATAATACTATTTCACTAACTGAAAATACAGTCAGCTTTTTTGTACCATATCATGAATTCTGTTAAAACTTAAGGGGTCGCCTCGCTCCGTTCCGCTTCGCTCGGCTCTCAATATGTATTTACATGTCAAACTACCACGCTCCTCCTCGCTACGCTCGTCGACGCACCAATTTTTTGACTCAGCAGAACGTTTTTGAACTTAGTATTTCTTTCGGAAGTTCAGTAATTTATTCGGAGGTTCATTATTTAAACCAGGTGGTCGTAAGGAATTTTAGTTTGCTATTTTTTATTTATTTTGTCGGTAGATGTTACACAGTTAAATTAGTATATTTTTCGGTAACTAATTTGCCGCTGCTTAGATAGTATTACAGTGTGCAGCAGTTCGCTGGGATTTAATTTGTTTTTCGGAGGCTTTATTATTATCCTTATTAAAACCCTAAGATCAAAAAGAAGACAATTAGATTGGGGGATTCCGGAGTGTTGCACAAGTGTTCCCCGATCGTGAGTTTCGAAAGGAAATAGTAAAACATGTTTGTGTGGATGAATCGAATACTATCACCATTTATCAATATCAATTGGCTGTATTATGTAGCTAAACGTAGTCATACGATGCCATTTAGTGCAGTAGTGATGTTTGTTATAAACATTTGTGCAAATACTGCGCGTGGTATAGCCTCAATATGAGCTAATTAAATGAAGCAGCCACGCGACGAGGTGGCCGAGTGGTTAAGGCGTTGGACTGCTAATCCAATGTGCTCTGCACGCGTGGGTTCGAATCCCATCCTCGTCGACGAATATATTTTTGCAGGATTTTGATTTTTCGAGGCCTTCAAAAGTCATCAAGAATTTTGACAATTTTATCCTAGAAATCGACTTATGCAAGCAAATTCAAATAAGGAAACCGTTGTCTATGGCCAGCGAAAGAAGAAGTTAGTTTTACAATGAATATTATATTATCTGTGATCGTACGTAATTAATGAGGTTTGTTAGTAAAATTCTAAAAGAAAATGGGCTTAGTTTGATTCCCTTTATATTTTCGAAGTGTTACTGCATCCAATTTTTTTAAAAGGTGAACTTTATTTCTGTAAATTGAATTTATTGCACAAAACAAAACAACTCTTTAGGTCATTTTGAGTTATGGTATAAGTTTCTCATCTCCATAAATAAAACTTAAACAAATCTAACACAATATCATTTAAAACGAACAACAAAAAGGCGTCGACTCAGCATCACAATATGAGTCGGCGCGCTGATGTTCGGTACTGTACCTTGAGTAATGAGGTTCTCTCGACGAGCTGGAAGGGCGCGGGGTCGATGTGACACAGGTACAGGTTTGCGTCCTCCCATTCAGGGTCATCGGGGTTCTGGGGACATGTACGATATTATCTAGTGATCGATAAATGATGTTACATACAAACGAAATTATCGCCATAACATATACCGGGTGTAAATAGAGTGCGACCATTAAATGAAACTACATATTCGACTAACCCTGGTGAACCACTTCTCCTTAGGAAATAATTGAGTTCCAAACAAAAATGCGTGAACCCTAACGGACCAACATACGGGCGAGTTTAGAGAGAGCGTCGTCCGTGAAACAGCTAAAGGTTCGGTAGAATATGTGGTTTAATTTAATGGTAGCAGTCTATTTACATCCGGTATATCCCAGAATAGCTGTCAGAGGGTTTGTCCGAGCGTAGAGTGTTATGGTGTCCAGCACTCATTACCGATTCATCCCCACCAAGTTTTAATGCGCGGCGTTCAAAGACGGACCTTTCTTCCAGGAGGACCGCCGAGAGTGGTGAAATCCTGGAAAGGCCGTGGCCGAAACAGGCTGATGGATGGATGGATGGTTCAAAGACAAATGAAATATCTTCTTTACTAAAGAAATATTGTATCCCCGCAGATTTGAATTGTTTGAGAAAAGTTGTTCAGTATGATCGGTATTTCTGTTTCAGGACCCCGATGTATCTTTCTAGACATATAAAACAGTGGCCTAAAGCCGACTTAAAACAGTGCTTTAGGATGTCTATTAATCAGTGACTAACTAACAGACACCCTAAGCCATTGAAGATAGAATCGAAATTTTGGTCATAAATATGCATATAGATTTTTCGAAATTCTCCTTAAACATCTGTGTCGAAAATGCGTTCCAAACAACGGGCTGTTTACAACCCAAATCACATTTTTGTTTTCTTCTTGTGTTATTAATTGAATTTAATGTTATTTATTTGTATAAATTGTATATTCTGTTATTTTTATCTTGAGTAGTATATTTTTATTTAAGACTTACCTTGTAGAAAAAAAAGGAATTTACCCTCATATTTTTATTTTGTTTAGTTTAATTTGCTGTGGAACTAATAAAGTTATTAATAAATAAATTCCACGCGGACCAAGTCGCGTATCGAAGGATTACTTAATGGCTTAGCATTACTTAACCAGTCTTGGCTACCTTTTTTGTTTTACTATCTGGCCTCTCCAGAAATTAATGTCACGGCACCTAGTCAACTTTGTAGGTACGAGAAAATTTAGGGTCACTGACAGCTCGACACGTCTTCAACTCAACACGAATAATAATACCAGATATTTCACTTCCCTTTACGGTGATGTGTACGGTCAGGCAGAAAATCCATAACTTGAAATAAATAATTTAATTGTTTTCAAAGATTTTGTTTTTTTTATTTCCATACAAAGCAGGAAAGCATAATTATCTACAACGCTTATTTCAATAATGATACCTACCTATATATCTAGTATCGTATAAAGTACTCACCATATCCCTCTTTCGGGCGACATGCAGCATGTGGTCAAAGTCGATCTCTTTGCCCATCTCCAGGAGCTCCCACGCCTTTTGGTCTTCGGGGGACATGTCGCATACTCGTTCGCGGGGCTGCGAGGGAAAACACACCTTGTTACAAGGGCCGTATGGTTCAGTTTAGAATTGTATTATAAATACTTTCTGGTTGAATTTATTATTTAAAAGACTGTCGGTGCCGCAATAGGAAAATATGTCTTGTCACTGGAGCAGTACGTTTGAATTTAGATTGGTAATTAAAATATTTTTTTATTAAAGCTGTTCGAGTTTGTGCTCACATTTAATCCGTACATTTACTGGGGTTTCTCGAAATTCCACTTTTTTCGATTTTCATACTGTATTAGTGACATTACTTTGAAGAGATCTATAAAGAGCACGAATAAAAAAATATAAAAAACAAAAATTGGGCTCTATCTTTTGCCCCGCATTTGATTCAAGTTTTACATAATGTAAGGAACAAAAAATAATCCTTTTGTTTTTTTTGTTTAACCATTATCTAAATAAGACGACAGAAGATGCAGTTTAATATTTTTTAATTTTATTTTATGTGAACTACTTATAGATCGCTTCAAAGATTCCCCTATAAAAATATTAAAAAAAAATAGAATTTCGACGTAGAGAAAGAAGTATCATACCAGCTGCACTTTCTTGTTGATGGAGGGGCTGCGGGGCAGGGTGGAGGGGCTGAGGGTGTCTCCGTACCCCCCCTCCACGTCCTGCAGCATCGAGGAGCGCTTGAAGATAGCCTCGAACGCTGCGCGGATCCTGGGGCGGAGCATACTCAATAAATACTATATTGGGCTAATCAACTTATTTACCCATACTGCTAGTTCTTTTAAGTAAGCAACTTTAACGCGCAGCTTTTTTTGTTGAATACAAGAATGTTAGATAAAGAGATCACTGAGTGTCTTTCGAATCAAATATTTTTTTATAATTATCGTAATTTTCATTAAAACTAGGGGGTAACTCAGTAGACAACACCGTGTAACTCCACGATAAACTCTCTCTACTGAGTTACTATATTTTTTTCAAGAAATGCAAAGATTTTTTAGATATTTTTATTTCGAAATGTAGTTAAACTATCTAGAAAGCACACAAACCATTTTTGGAAAGAAAAAAGCGAAATTGTGAATTTTGTGGTTGATCCAAAAAGTAGTGCGGGTAAAAAGTTGATTGACCCATTTTCGAGGGCTCTGCAGCTGAGCGGAAGAGCGCTCGTCTGCTAACCTAGAGATCGTGGGTTCAATGCTCGCAATGCACAGAGTTTATGATCGGTCTACGTGCTTCGATTTGTGACCGAAGTACGGCGATAGGGCTCACCACCCATCACGTTAGCATTGTGGAGCCCCTTCATCCATCCATCCATCAGCCTGTTTCGTCCACTGCTGAACATAGGCCTTTCCAGGATTTCGCCACTCTTGGCGGTCCTCCTGGAAGAGATGCACGCTGGGCAGGCGGGTGGGTGAGCGCGGTGCCGAAACCCTTGTACCAGTGACGCCGCTGCCCGTCATCAGTCTGTTTTATATAAGGCCCAGCAATCGGGGATGGATATACCGCCATCCATCGGTCCCAGGCAGGGTTGGCCTGGTTGTGCCTGTTTGAGAGCTGTCCTCTTAGGTGCAAGCCACACAGAAGCGGCGCAACGCGCATCGAGCGCGCGGTCGTCATTCAAATTTCGTACAAAACGCATGGAAATAAAGTCGCAATTTGAGGTACTGTACGGACGCCCGTTCCACGCCCGACACCACCCGAAACATACCATTCGGTGTGTTTAAATTGCGACTTTATTTCCATGCGTTTTGTACGAAATTTGAATGACGACCGCCCGCTCGATGCGCGCCGCGCCGTTTCTGTGTGGCTTGCACCTTACTCTCCCCCGAATAACTTCGGCAGGTTTGCGAGTAAGATGGTAGTACCTCCACAGTCGAGCCCGACACCAGCTCTACCACCTGTAAGCCCCTTCAATAGCGAGGAAGTATTGTGAACAACAGACCTGGTCTCAGCCCCAGTGACGGTGGTGTAGACGGAGGGGTGCGGCGAGGTGGGGGTGTTCGGCCCGGCCGAGCCGAGCCCGCGGGACAGGGTGAACGAGTTCGTCTTCTTCAGGATCGACTTCGGCCGGAACAGCTGGCCTGGGGCTGCGGAACGAGACGGTCGTCATGAGCGCAGCAACTCACGTTGTGGGCGTCAACAAATGTAATTTAATGCTATTTGATTTCGAAGACAGCGATTTCGTCGCGGGCACATAAAAACGTGAATCAGAAGAAAATAAAGTGGTGTAATACTGTTTTCAAACATATTATTGGTAAAAATTAATCTAGATAACATTTTCGATGCGAAATTAGTGTTCATTTTGTGATTTTATTTAAAGCATTACCAGGCATGCCTTTTAAGTTCTGTCGTTTACATATTTGCCGCCAATTTTGGATTTAGAACTGCTCAATATTCAAATTTTTTGAATTTAGAATTTCAAAACAATTGAAAGAATTAGGATTAATGCAATTGTTTTGTCACAGCGTTGTTTTGAATCTGTCAGGTCACGTACGAAAATGAATCTTACTAAGGAAAATGTCCGTGCAATCATTTTCTATAATTTCCGAAGAGGCCTAACACGGTTTCAGTGTTCCGAAGAGCTAACATCTGTATTCCATGATGAAGCCCCATGTCTGCGGACTGTCGAACGCTGGTATTTAGAATTCCAACGTGGATATACCAGTCTTAGTGACAAATCTCGTGAAGGACGTCCAAAATCCGCCTTCACTGAAGATAACATTGTCGCTGTGAGAGATCTAATCCTTGAAGATTGTCATGTGACATATCGGGAGATAGAGGCGTTATTAGGCATCTCAGGGACAACCATTCAGAAGATCTTGCATAAGGCGCTTGGTGTGAAAAAGCTAGTTTCCCGTTGGATCCCGCATTTGCTTTCCGACGATCATAAGAAGGCCCGCGTCAGATGGTGTAAGAAAACTCTTCAAAGGTTCAACCGAGGAGAGTCAAATCACGTCTACGACATCATCAGTGGTCACGAATTTTGGATGTATGCCTCGTTATGCCTACGATCCTGATTCCAAACAGAGCAATCCACAATCTGGGTCTTCAAAGACGAACCAAAGCCGACTAAAGTTGTTCGCTCTCGAAGCACTTCAAAGAAGATGGTGGCTACGTTCGTGGCGAAAACCGGGCATGTTGTGACAGTTGCACTTGAAGATCGTAGAACGGTTAATGCAGAGTGGTATACCACAGTTTGTTTACCACAAGTCATCGCCGAACTTCGGAAACCTAACCCAAAGCGACGCATCATCCTACATCATGACAACGCAAGCTCACACAGCGCTCATCAAACGATTGAGTATTTGAAGCAGGAAAACGTAGAAATTCTTGACCATCCTCCATATAGTCCTGACCTAAGCCCTAAGGATTTCTTTACATTTCCTAAAATTAAGAAAACTCTTCGTGGTCAAAGGTTCCAGTCCGGTGGAGAAGCAGTCGACGCTTTCAAATCAGCCATATTGAACACCCCCACTTTGGAGTGGAATAAATGTTTTAATAACTGGTTCGAGCGAATGGAGAAGTGTTGTAAACTACGTGGAGAATACTTTGAAAAACCATAAAAAGTACTATTAGGTTCCAGTTGTTTTTGTTTCTTCAAACGACAAAACTTAAAAGGCATGCCTCGTAAAACATATTCGGCTACACTTTTGGTTAAAAGCCGTCAAATTTACGTTTTTCGAGGGTTTTGTTGTTAAGGCATGAGGATTTAATGGACTCAGTTTAAAATATTATAAAACAATTCCACAGACATCACACAATTTTGTGTTTGCGTTTCTTTTGAGGTTTGCGGTGTTCGTAACCGTTTAGTGACTATTTAGCACGGCACGGACGAGTCCAAGTACACAGTGAAATCGCCACACTCACACAACAAAGTGTTGCGGTAAGTATTTCCTCTCACACATTGAAACTGTCACAATTAGTGGAGGGGCATGCATTATCTTTACCAATTTACAATGTGATGTTTGTTGCTAACGTGATTAATTTCTTCACGGTAAAATATAGGTACAAACAGCCATAAGTGGTATACGGGTGCAAAAGCCAGGTCACACGTAGTTGACTGATCATATCGAACAAACATAAAACTCACTTGCCCATAAAAATATTACATATGTATTAGTGAGCAAAATAGTTCTTAATTTTTTTTGAGAAATATGAAATTTAGCACCGTTTTGTTAATTATGATCGGTATAAAAGGGCTACCGTGTTAAGGTATGTTTGATAATGGCGTCGATTCGGTGTAACACGACTTAACTTGTTTGACAGGACTAACCTTATTTTAGGCGTCCTGTCCTTGTCTTTTCGATACAGAAAGAAAAAGACAGAATGCTTCAGTGTAGTCCTGTCAAATAAGTTAACACCGAATCAACACCACTATATATCAACTGACCAGGTATGAGTCCGCCCTGGTCTTTGGTGGTGAGCGAGGATCCCCTGGTCATGCCGCCGGGCACTTGGAGACTCAGCACGTCGGGGGCGGGCGTCACCTGAAATATGATGATGGAAATGTATGCAAACCGGTCAAGTGCGAGTACGACTAGCGCCCTGAGGGTCCCGTACCATTCAATTAAGTTAATAGACCTGAATAGCTTGAATCAAAATTACAAACTTCTCATTACTTAAATTTATATAAAATATAAATAAAATTTATTAAACAAAACTGCAAAAGTATTCGGGTACGTAACCTTAAACTTATATTAAAATTTCCGGTATTTGTTGTTTAAATACAGTATATGGCACGTAATATACAGAAAATTACAAATTTCTAGCAAGTTTAGTTTGTAAGATAAACCCGTAACAAATATGGTCTAAAATTCATCATCAAAGTAGAACTCAAATATGCAGTATTATAATATTTGTATGTTTATTTATTATATGTATGTAGGTATGTATTAGTATGTTCATGTATTGTATATGTAAGTTTATGTCTTAGATAAGTCTATTTAGATATATATTTTTAGCTTGATCTTTCCTCACTGATTAGCATTTACTCCTTCCTTTTTATTCTGTCAACTATCTTTCTGTTTGCTTGCAAAGGTTGCCTGGAAGATATTGCTGTTAGCAATAAGTGCCGCCTTTGTACACCATGTTTGATTGTTTTGATATTTTGTATTGATTTTATTGTATGTGCAAAAAGTGTTCTAAATAAATAAATAAATTGACAACTTTGATAACCCCATTTTTTTTTATTTTGGAGATAAGTAAAATCTTGAGAAAAAATAACAACTTTCAGGATTTAAGTAAAATGGCATTGTTTTGTTTAAACATCACTATCAGAACCATTCGTTTATCAAAAAAAAAAAATGCGGAATCAATCAATCGGTACAAGATTTTTTTTTACTGGAGCGCGAGTGCGTTCTGTTTTATCAAAAACTGTACTTATTAGAATTTTATGCTTTAGGTGCGGTAAGGAGACTTACGAGGACGGACGTTACGAGTAGATTATTGCCCTTACCCACGCGTATCATACGTTTTTCAATGCATACTGTGAGTAAATAAATGAAACGTAATGAAATGAAACAAAGAAACAATAAATACTCCAAATGAACTTTAGGCGGACATGCCTTTTCTTTGCACGGAAGTTGCCAACTTGACGGAAATAAGCTGCTTTCAGTTTGATGTGTTCATAGTTCATTTCTGTCAAGTCTATCTATGGTACACAAAAAAGACTGGTAACTTTTCTTAAAAAAACACTAGTGTGGTAAAGTTGACTTTGACAACACTTTTAAAGCATATAAAATAGGTCTTTACGAACACTTGCATTGAAAAAATTATAACCCCATACCTCAAATCTACTCGGACGCCTCACTCTCGGCGCCTTTGCGGCCGCCTCTTCTCTTCTCCTCTGTTCTGCTTCCCTGGTAACAACGTAACACATCGATATCAGGGTTCCGTACCTCACCATGGAGCAACGGAACCCATAAAGGATCACTCTTAATATTAGAGTGCATTACAAACCAGAAAAGATAAATTAGAAACAAATGTAAAGACACGAATTTGAAAAAATTCCTCGGGCCAGGATTCGAACCTGCGACCTCTTGTTTCCCAGACAAGCGCGCTACCAATTGCGCCACCGAGGTACTTACCTAGACCGTTGAATTTTTCCACCATACTTATCCACCGAATATTTTTGTGACTATTTGATCTAACTAGCTTGTAATGCACATACTGAACGCTCACGAGGACGTTATGTTATTATGTTATGGTAAGTACCTCGGTGGTGCAATTGGTAGCGCGCTTGTCTGGGAAACAAGAGGTCGCAGGTTCGAATCATGGCCCGAGGAATTTTTTCAAATTCTTGTCTTTACATTTGTTTCTAATTTATCTTTTCTGGTTTGTAATGCACTCTAATATTTAGAGTATTCCAAAGCGATGGATTTCGCAATAAAAACATAATCTCCATAAAGGATCACTTTGTTGTCTGCCAGTCAAGTCCCCTTTTCTTAGAATGGGTCATGCATGATATGAGTGATATAGTCTTGGCAAGAATAAAAGCAAGAAACTTTAACAAGATCATGTCTTTTTCCAATAATTTAAATCATTCTTGTTACAAAAAAAGTACTTATACATAAGAAAAGAAATTTTAAAAAAGGCAGAAAGAATACATTGCTAATTATTATTAAAATAACTGGTCAAGTGCGACTAGGAAATAAAGTAAATATTATTAAGCCTAACTTTCATTTTTTTGTGTATGTCCCCTTATTATATTTAAAATAAATGTATATAAACTTTACCAGCTTGTTTTTTTATTTGTTTTTTATTATATTGAAGTATATATGCACACAAAAGAATTAAAAAATATTATTACAAGATATATTTCGGACCCTACTGGGCCCGGCATCAGTTGTTATAGTAATGAAATGACATTTACAATGACATGATCGCACATAAAATGATATGGACAATCAGTATTAAAACTTTTTTTTTTTTATATTTATTATATTTAGTTATTTTACTTCAATCAATCAATAAATGCGTCAAATACAGCTAAATAACGGAAACATCTCCAAAGCAGCGAGAGTGCAGAAGCTGCGACTTCTTTTAGTTAATCAGCTCCAGCTCAGGCACCATAAGCCTTAAGATACTGATTGTTACCTTTTTAATTAGCTCATTTATATTTGTACTTGGGTTGCAAACATTGTATTCACAAAAACCTTATAGATTTTAAATTATTCGTAATAATGAAATAAAAGTTTATTTTTTAAACATTCTGCATTATTGCACGTCGACCGTTGCATTAGCGTGTTTGATGTTTGTGAACGCCTATTAGACAATATTCAACCCGTTCAAACAAGACCTACAACAAAGAAATCGGTCTAGTAGTTCTCGTATTACAGCGTAAAAAAAAAGTATTTGTCCGTACACTATTCAAATTCTAATAATTTATTCTGTTAGTGAAAGTGAAAGTGAAAAACATTTATTTGCCACAAAAAAGAAATACACAGAAAAATAAATCAAGAAACTTAAATGTTAAATGGGTACAATAAAGTATATCTCTACACGTCAAATTTGGCACTCTACGACCGACATTTTTGTGTTCATAATATCCAGACGAATCTAACGGTACCAGTCGTAGGTATTTAGAGGAGTGGCAGATAATACCTAGTACATTATGATACAAGTGCGGGATTGTAGGCCGAGCCGAATGTTTAATATGCTGTATTATAACCCTAAGAACGCTGCAATAAGGGCTACTTTATAAACAAGTGTATTGAAAAAAAACTGAAGATCTAGACCAGGAGTCTTCAACCTTTTTTAGCTCGAGGGCCAATAATCTATTCCAGGTCTGTCAAAGGTCCACATTGCCGCACGTTAACATACCACCTCAACAATAATTTAAACACCAAACAAGTGAATTAAAATTACCTTTACATGTTAAAAAAAACAGGTCAATGTGAGGATTGACACTGTTTACTTTTCACCAGATTGTCGATATTTGCTTTTATTTTGATGGTCGTAACCCGCAGACTACCTTCCAGATGTACATCCGTAATCCTTGTCCTGGTTATGGACTTTACATTTTTCATCCGTATCTGTACTAAATGTGACATCATCTTTGTGGGCGTGATTTCTTATTATATAATCTATTCAATAGATAAATAAATTCTTTAAATAAATATTTTTTTTAGCCTTTGAGGGCCGCCAGAAATGTCCCGGCGGGCCGCTACCTTGATCTATAGGTAGACTCTAGATCTAGAGCATGTGTTGGTCGAAAATTAACTTTCCTATCTATGTAAATGTAAAGAAAAAACGTCCAAAAGACTCCGACGAGGATGGGATTCGAACCCACGCGTGCAGAGCACATTGGATTAGCAGTCCAACGCCTTAACCACTCGGCCACCTCGTCTTGTTAACTAATTAGCCAATGCAGTTGTGTGTAACCGCAACAATTGTGTGTGCACTCTGTTTACACAGTTGTCAATCGTGTGAGCATAACATAAGGCATAAAGATCGACAGAATTAATAATCGTCATACAAATTAATTAAATTGTTCTTATAAGTATGCTTTCTTAGCACATTGTACGTCGTTTACGGTATATAAGGTGACTTTTGTTTATTTAGCCAAATTCATACTGGAGACTCGGTTAGTGGTCAGGACCAAGGTTAAATGACCCTGTTTGCGAAATACGGAAAATATTATTTTATGCCTGTATACTCTACATTAGTTCAAGAACCATCTCGACATAATTACATAGGTAACACTAAAAGTTTCCGGAACTGGCCACTTACATAAACAATATTTAAAAATTTATTGCAACATTTGAAAATAGAACTCTTTGGCTGTAGAATGCAGTTTGTTTCATCTGACTGTCTTTTGTTTTTACCTTGTGTGGCGCCATTTAAAAAATTGTGTGTCTGCATCAACATGGATTTAACTCGGGAAAATTTTCGTAGTATGATTTTCTACGATTTTAAGTGTAATTTGACAGCTCAACAGAGCATCGCTCGGCTTGAAACAGCTTTTGGCAATGAAGCACCATGCAAGACGACTGTTTATAGCTGGTTTGCAGAATTCAAGCGTGGTCGTATCAATCTCAGTGACGAATCTCGCGATGGTCGGCCGTCCACCGCTGTGACCAACAAAAACATCGATGCTGTGCGCCGTATGATTGAAACAGACAGGCATGTGACCTACCATGAAATTCGCGCATCCTTAGAAATAGGCATGAGTCAAATACAATCAATCCTACACAAACATTTGGGTGTGAGAAAGCTGTGCTCGCGGTGGATCCCACACAACTTGACCGAGGCTCAAAAAACGGACCGCGTCACTTGGTGCAGTGCCATGCTTACCAGATTCAACGAAGGTGCGTCAAATTTGGTGTGGGACATAGTAACAGGTGACGAAACATGGATTTTTTGCTACGATCCCAAAACAAAGCAGCAATCGAGCGTATGGGTCTCTCAAGATGAGCCGAAACCAACCAAAGTGGCGCGCGTGAAAAGTGCATCTAAGCGGATGATTGCTTCTTTTTTTAATAAAACTGGACACGTGGCTACTGTTACTTTAGAGAATCGTCGTACCGTGAATAGTGACTAGTACACGACCATTTGTTTGCCGGAAGTTATTGACGAACTCCGTAAAAATAACCGTAAACGCCGTATCATCCTGCACCACGACAATGCTAGTTCTCACACGGCCAGACAGACAAACGACTTTTTGAAGACGAAAAATGTAGAACTCATGAGTCATCCTGCATACAGTCCCGACCTGGCACCTTGTGACTTTTTTCTGTTCCCAAAAATTAAGAACCAATTACGCGGTCAACGATTTTCATCACCAGAAGAGGCTGTCGAGGAGTATGAAAAACACGTTTCAGAGGTCACCCACAGGGGAGTGGCACAAACATTTTCAAAACTGGTTTGATCGAATGAAAAAGTGCATAGACGCCAAGGGAGATTATTTTGAAAAACAATAAATTAATTTTGTACCTTTAATAGTATTTTTTCATATTCATTCCGGAAACTTATAGTGCGTCCCACGTAGTATAGGAAGTCAAAGTTTTATTTTCCGTTTTTTACAGAAAGGGTCATTGCACCTTGGTCCTGAGTATGAATTTAAACGGAAGTCACTTTATATAAACGCAGCAGTAAAGTAAAGTGGGATGTTAGGGGCTCTGAACCGGGATTCGAACCGAATATTGTATCTATTGGTAGAGCAATCGCCCGGTAAGCGAGAGGTCCCGGGTTAGAATCCCAGTTCATAGCTCCTCACGTCCAGAATTACTTTTCTTCTGCGTTTTTATACCGCATTTCCGTGCAAAATGCACATCATAACATTGTTTTCCTTACATTTGAATAAAAAGTATGCAAAAATTGCGTTTTATAGCAATTGGCGGAAATTGATAACTAATAATAGGGTTTTCGCATTAAAATTATGTAATTTTATACCTTACATTTTGGTTACATTCAATTACAACGATAAATACGCCTTTAAGTTTGTTAACCAAATGCAATCGAAATGTAAATCATCAAATGATAGAATTCAAATGTGAAAACTTAATTATTACTAATAAATTTCCGCCAATTGCTTTAAAACGCAATTTTTGCATACTTTTTATTCAAATGTAAAAAAAACAATATTATGATGTGCATTTTGCACCGAGATTTGGTTCGACCACCTTAACATAAAGGCATTAGCGCACGGGAATAAGATCTAATTGAAATAGTTGCATATTTCTACGGTCAGCAAAGATATATGTAACCATAACCAGCTCCTAGATTATGTATCGTGTTGCCAAACATCAAAAACATAGATATATGTACCATACACTTCCGATCATCTAAGGATACGTTCTTATTTAAAGTAAAACGTTACAGTTAGTAAACAGTTCAATATACACTGAACGCAATTTCGAAAGTTCACTTTTTAGTGTTTGGCAACCAGTTGGCAGCCGAAACAAAGTTACAAAGATATATGTAACCATAACCAGCTCCTAGATTATGTATCGTGTTGCCAAACATCAAAAACATAGATATATGTACCATACACTTCCGATCATCTAAGGATACGTTCTTATTTAAAGTAAAACGTTACAGTTAGTAAACAGTTCAATATACACTGAACGCAATTTCGAAAGTTCAGTTTTTAGTGTTTGGCAACCAGTTGGCAGCCGAAACAAAGTTACAAAGATATATGTAACCATAACCAGCTCCTAGATAATGTATCGTGTTGCCAAACATCAAAAACATAGATATATGTACCATACACTTCCGATCATCTAAGGATACGTTCTTATTTAAAGTAAAACGTTACAGTTAGTAAACAGTTCAATATACACTGAACGCAATTTCGAAAGTTCAGTTTTTAGTGTTTGGCAACCAGTTGGCAGCCGAAACAACGTTACAAAGATATATGTAACCATAACCAGCTCCTAGATTATGTATCGTGTTGCCAAACATCAAAAACATAGATATATGTACCATACACTTCCGATCATCTAAGGATACGTTCTTATTTAAAGTAAAACGTCACAGTTAGTAAACAGTTCAATATACACTGAACGCAATTTCGAAAGTTCACTTTTTAGTGTTTGGCAACCAGTTGGCAGCCGAAACAAAGTTACACAAATTACTCGCAGGCCTAGTGCAAACACTGATTCGTAATTTATGAGGTGAAGAATACTTACATTATGTTTTTATTGCGAAATCCATCGCCTTTGAATACTCTAAACATTATTATTTTTAAATTCGAGCAAAACTAAATATATTCTTCTGGGTACTAACAAGCAAATGTCCGATACCTTAGCTCAGAATCCAAGAATTATGATTAAAGGAGAAGATATTAAAAGAGTCAGTAAAGTTAGAAATTTGGGAATGATAATGGACTGTTCTCTAAATTTCGAGGACCACATAGTTAATATAGTTAAAAACTGTTTCTTTAGATTATCGTTGCTTTACAAAATAAGAAAATTTATTAGTGTAGATGTTAGGGTTCAAATGTGTGAAGCTTTGGTCCTTTCCAAATTAAACTATGGAGATGTAGTGTATGGAAACTGTTTGTTGGCTAGATCTAACCGTCTTATACAGCGTGTACAAAATGCGTGTACACGCTTCTGTTATAATGTTCCACCTCGTGCACACGTTACGCCTTACATAAATGAATGTAAGCAATTAAAGATGGCTGCACGTCGGGATTTACATTTTGCTGTTCTGTTGTTTGGTGTTGTTAAACATAAACACCCAAAATATCTATTTGATAAACTACATTGGTCTTCTGATGTTAATATATATTCTACTAGGGCATCTGCATATCTTTTAATTGTTCCTAAACACCAAACAGCTGGATTTAGGGGAAGTTTCAGTTATAGGGCTTCAAAAGTATGGAACGACCTGCCTCCACCTATACGAGAATGCAAGACGAAAGCTAATTTTCGTATTAAACTCAAGAGCCATCTAATTGAAAAACAAATAACGATGCCTTGATGTTCAGTAAGATTAATGCGTAAACTTATATAGTATTTTTATAAATTATGCATCTCGTTTAGTATAACACTATTATTTGTATATTTATTTCATATTACTATTTATGTTTCATTATTTGTATGTATTTTACAGTATACGTTTTATTAAATTTATATTTAATTTAATTTAGATTTTAGTTATATTTAGATTAGTTATTAGTTTTATTTATGTAGGATCCAGCAGAAAACCAGCGCTATGGCTTTGGCTGTGGCATTAAGCTGAGCTGGACTCCCTTTTCTTAACCATAGAATATGCCTAATTTGTTAATATTAATTATTATTTGTGATAACTACTGTGGTTTTATGAAATAAAGCTCTTTTCTTTCTTTCTTTTCTTTCTTTCTTTCTTTTATTATTGCGTGAAGGCAGACAACGTCCTCGTGAGCGTTCAGTGTGTGCCTTACTAGATAGTATATCAAATAGCTCCAAAAAACGGTGCACAAGTATGGTATAAAAATTCAACGGTCTAGGTAAGTGGCGCAATTTATAGCGCGCTTGTCTCGATAACAAGAGGTCGCAGGTTCGAATCCTGGCCCGAGGAATTTTTTCAAATTCCTATCTTTAAATTTGTGTCTAATTGATATTTTCTAGTTAGTAATGCACTCTGATAATAATATATATAAAATGTTCGTTATTACCTGTGCCACAAGGCCGCAACTTGCAGCCGCCGCTCCCGGCCGACTTGTTTCTCTATGACCTTGACGAGCTCCCAGCGGTGGATGGAGCCCAGCAGCACCATGGACGCTGGACTGTCCACCAGGGGGAAGCTTTTGATAGCCTGAGGAAGGGGAAACACAAATATACACAAACATTTCATTACCACATACGAGTACCTTGTAAAGTGCCTTTGATTGATGTAGTCTAATTCATGATGAACGCTCGGTAAGTGACCAGTAGCAAGTTTCGATGACTATTCCCTAAAATGGACTGCACTTGCCCAGAAACTGGGAGAGTAATATCAGGTGAGCCGTTAATCAGTCTGTCCAGGGACTTCCGCAAAACGTACGAAAACATGCCACGATGGAGTGCCAGAGGCGTGTGGGCAGTCACTAGAATCTACGTTTCACTTTATATTTACATCATAACGTCCTCGCCGGGTAAAGCATAAATACACATCGTATAGGGCAGGCTAATTTTAGTAGGGTTTTTGTTCAGTATTCAGCAAGTGGAGAATACAAACTAATAATCTGGATTTTAAGATTGAGTGTCCGGTACCATGCCGACTGAGTAGTATATGTGAGACAAGTCAGGGTGGAAGGCAGTAAGGGGGAAATGTCGGTTATAAGCCGAGATCGGAATTGGGTGTGTGAATAATCTAAAGTTTGCAGCGGGACATAACATGGAGCTATTAAAACCACTTAATCAACTTTTAACTTAAGATACAGATAAAAAAAAACCGCATTAGCATTTTGCAGATATGTAAAATTCTGTGTTTCACCGAGTAGAACTAAAAAACCGAATTTGAACCGGAAAAGTACAAAACAAAAATTAATTTAAAACTGTATTAGCAGCTTGAAAATGTTTATAGTTCGGAGTTTCAAAGGTAAGGAACATGTAAAACAAATTAACAAATTAAGTAAAACCGAAACTGAACCGGTAAAATTCAAAACCAGTTCAACATAAGTGGTTGTAACATCTCCATGTTATGTCCCGCTGCAAACTTTAGGTATTTTCACACACCCAATTCCGATCTCTGCTTATAAGACTTATAAGTCGACTAGTGATGGTGAATCGCATTCAAAAGCTTATAATAAAATGAACTCAGACCTTGTTCTCCTTGAGCAGGTCCTTGAGCTGCTGGAAGGTCATCCGGTTCCAGATGTATCTGACGTCACGCACCATGAAGTCTTCCACGCAGATGTCGTACATGCCTGCACAGTGACGTCATCAATCTATTACTTCTTTACAATAAGAGCGTGGATGAGCTCTCAATTTTAGGGGGTAACTTTTTACCTCGGTGCAAAATGCACATCATAATATTGTTTTCCTAACTTTTGAATAAAAAGTATGCAATAAATGCGTTTTAAAGCTATTTGCGGAAATAGTTTACTAATAATAAAGTCGTCACAAATATTATGAAATTTAATATATTTCATTTTGTTTGCATTACATTAACTAAAGCGTGTTTACAGTTGTAATGTAATGCAGTCAAAATGTAACACATAAAATGGAATAATTTTCATGCGATCACCTAACCTTTAACAAGCAGTTTGCGCAAATTGCTATAAAACGTGAGAATGCGAGAATTTCTTGACATAAAATATTTATTTTAAATTTTTTATCACCTGGGAGTACTGAAGTATTTATTTTCAGAAGACTGTCAATATAATAACAACAATAAATAAAATAAAAAGAGGTAGAGTTACGCGATAGAAAAAGAGGCGCCTAGAAGGTAAATTAAATTCGAGCCACGCAGCGCACTTTATTGCCGCGCGGCGAGAGTAGTTTTTTATTTATGTGTCTTTGAAGAGTGGATCTTCTGTAGGACTATTATCTTTTTCTGTGTCTGTATACAGGTAGTAGCCCTCTATGTAATCTTAACAGTATCAACATATAATGGTGTAGGGAGCCGGGTATACTCACGGCTAGCCGAAGACAGGAGGTCGGGCAGGTAGGGCAGCTTCTTGATGAGGATGATGCTGTCGAAGCAGGACGGCTGCAGCAGCGACATGGTCGCATTGGCGGCCAGCACCGCCGCCATCGTGGGCAGCAGGTGCGTCACCTGGGGAGGTACATCGGTATACAGCTCCGGACGATCAAGCTGATGCCGGGCTCGACTGTGGAGGTACCACCATCTTACTCGTAAACCCACCCCGAAGTTATTCGGGAAGAGTAAGAGGACAGCCATGGGCGACGGAAGACGAAAGTATAGGGTGGGGCAACTCTTTCAAATATCAACGGGATTTATAGTTGGAAAAAAACGTACTTTTGTGCAAATAAAAATTTCCGATCAGTCTTGATAATGTGTGTCCGCATTTACTGACCCATTCCGAAGCCAGGGGGGGCAGCTGCCACCCTGCCCCACCCTTCCGACGCCCATGAGGTCAGCTCTCAAACAGACGACCCACCATGCTTGGGACCGATTGATAGAGGTAGATACATCCATCCCAAATTGCCGGACTTTATAAAACAGACTGGTGACGGGCAGCAACCATCACTGGTGTGAGGGTTTCGGTAACATGCTCACCAACCCGCCTGCCCAGCGTGTCTGAGTATGGGCATCTTTCAATTGGTGAAATCTTGGAAAGCCAGCAATGGAAGAAGATAAAATAGATGAATGGAAGAGAGGCCTGTAGCAGCATGCGGTCCTGCGATCAGTGACGATCTGCGGTAAGCCCTTCCAGCTCGTAAAGTCGTTGACCCATACCTGCCCCGTCATCTCGAGCACAATGACGATGGTGGAGACGGTGTGCGTGACGGCTCCGGTGAACGCGGCCGCGCCCACTGTCGCGTACCCGCCTACGGTGCAACAGAAACATGCTTCAGGTACTCAACATTGAACCTCCTATAACCTAGTAGAGTCGCGAGTCCCTTGTCAACAGCGAACATTTTGAAACCAAGATGAAATAGAGTCGCGTCAACAAGGTAGCGTGTGTTTAATACTAATTATGGTAAAGCGTTTAACTTTTAATTTCCTCATAGCAATTTGTGTTGCAAACTTTTCGTAGTTAGCCTACCAAAAAGAATTCTCTAGAGGCGTAACTAAGCCCAAAAAATGGTTCCACTAAATAGATACCGCGGGGGGCGGGGCGCAAAATAAGTACCGCGGGGGGCGGGGCGCAAAATAAGTACCGCGCGACGCGCCAATTCGTCATAACACCCTGAGTCGTGTGTTTTTGGCACGGAAAGTTTAAATTGTTTTAATTGTGTTTTCGCGCCAATTGATTTTACAAATATGCCTTCGTGTGTCGTGAAGTGGTGTAGAAGCCATACGGATATGAAAAATACTGGAATCATACGTAAGTAAATAAACATTTTGAAAACCTCGCTGCTAGCTAGCTGCTGTGGCCGCCGTGTTGACAGAACGCCCCACCGCCCCGGTGACGACGCAACCAATCGCGTGCAAGCTTTGTCTATGTAGTGTGCGAGTGTTTCCTTGTTATCGTAGTAAGTTTGTCAGCGTCAATGGAACCAAAATCGAAGCGGTAATTGTACGGGAGTTACTATTCTAGAGAATTCTTATTCATAGTAGTTAGCAAAATTTTTGAGGTAAAAAGGTAAATATGTAGTAAGCAAACATTTGAGAGACAAGAGGGGCGTATTAAGTACATAATTGTATTCATATACAGGGTTACTTTAGTCCATATAACACGATTCCCAGCGGCTTGTTTAGGAAATGGCATAATTACAATTCTTTATTCCGTGCTCTTCGCTTTGTGAAACAAAGTCAAAACAAACTTTGGTTGCTTTTCTGAGTAAGGCGATTTTTTTGTCCGGCTTTCCTTTTTACGCTCCCTTTGCCACGGTGGATAGCAAAATCCAAAATTATGGATCCTTATAAGCGACACTTTCGGATGGAGCAATAGTCCAGATTTTTTATAATAGTGGGTTCGATTCTCGTCTAGGAAAATTGCGTATTATTCCCTATAGTTTTGGATTTAGCCATCCGGGGCCACTTGAACAAGCCCAGCCCCAACTCACCCGGCAAGATCTTCTGTATGTGCCCCCCGTAAGCCACGCCCAGAGGCCAGCAGATGTGCATCACCTCGCCGGTGAACCTGCCCAGGGCGGCGCCCATCTTGAACGCGGGCACGAAGATCCCCGCCGGCACCGGTAGTGTGCACGAAACCATGCACAGGAAGAACTGGAATTAAGGAGTTGGGGTTACTGGTGGATAGCATCCGAAACGAGGAGAGCCGTCGGAGATCGAAAGTGACCGACGTAGCCTGCAGAGCAGAATCAGTGAGTTGTACCGAACTTTTTATGGTTTCGTAGGCAACAAGGAACCCTTATAGTTTCGCAATGTCCGCTGTCTGTTTATCTCTCTGCTCCCGGCATAGCTCAGAGACTTTTACTACTAGAAAGCTGTAATTTGGCATGGGTATTAATCACGCACGCCGAAAAAGTGTTAAAATAAAACCACAAAAATATTTAATTTATCGGGTATTTTTTTTTCGTCTACACCTTGTTTTGGGGTGTCGTTGGATAGGTCTTTCAAAAATATTGTGGATGTGAAAAAAAAAATTCGATTCAGGGATCCGTTTGCAAAATACCAAGCTTAAAAGTCAAAATTTTTGTCAAGTGTGTCCCCCTACAGCTAAACAGTTCTTTTTGTATATGTGAAAAAATTCACGGCGGTAGTATATAAAATATGTATAATGAAGTTAAAAGGAAAACTATCACAATTAAATAGGCTTTACAATATAATAATCGAGTAACTTAATTTTGCAGTTTTGTTTCATACATTTCATACGTTTGTAGTTTTTATTCAATTAATTTAAGTGTATGAAATTATTTGAATAGTAAGGAACTCTCAGGCACGAGTCCTACCCGCACTTGACCGGTTTATTGAAGGTGGAAGTTGTCAGGTCTTGTCTAAATTAAGTCAGCTCATCTGTAAGTCTACAGAAGAAGTCTCACACAAAATACAATTACCATAAGTAAACGACAATCATTATGCTCACACGATTGACAACTGTGTAAACAGAGTGCACACACAATTGTTGCGGTTACACACAACTGCATTGGCTAATTAGTTAACAAGACGAGGTGGCCGAGTGGTTAAGGCGTTGGACTGCTAATCCAATGTGCTCTGCACGCGTGGGTTCGAGTCCCATCCTCGTCGGACTGTTTTGGACGTTTTTCTTCAATTTTTTTGCGGGATCGATTCACATTTGAAAATTAACTTTTCACGCGCGCCACTTTGGTTGGTTTCGGCTCATCTTGAAAGACCCAGACGCTCGATTGCTGCTTTGTTTTGGGATCGTAGCAATAAATCCATGTTTCGTCACCTGTTACTATGTCCCACACCAAATTTGACGCACCTTCGTTGAATCTGGTAAGCATGGCACTGCACCAAGTGACGCGGTCCGTTTTTTGAGCCTCGGTCAAGTTGTGTGGGATCCACCGCGAGCACAGCTTTCTCACACCCAAATGTTTGTGTAGGATTGATTGTATTTGACTCATGCCTATTTCTAAGGATGCGCGAATTTCATGGTAGGTCACATGCCTGTCTGTTTCAATCATACGGCGCACAGCATCGATGTTTTTGTTGGTCACAGCGGTAGACGGCCGACCATCGCGAGATTCGTCACTGAGATTGATACGACCACGCTTGAATTCTGCAAACCAGCTATAAACAGTCGTCTTGCATGGTGCTTCATTGCCAAAAGCTGTTTCAAGCCGAGCGATGCTCTGTTGAGCTGTCAAATTACACTTAAAATCGTAGAAAATCATACTACGAAAATTTTCCCGAGTTAAATCCATGTTGATGCAGACACACAATTTTTTAAATGGCGCCACAAGGTAAAAACAAAAGACAGTCAGATGAAACAAACTGCATTCTACAGCCAAAGAGTTCTATTTTCAAATGTTGCAATAAATTTTTAAATATTGTTTATGTAAGTGGCCAGTTCCGGAAACTTTTAGTGTTACCTATTTATATGCCTTACATTTTGATTACATTCGATTACAACGATAAAAATGCTTTTAAGTTGGTTAATCAAATGCAATTAAAATGTAAATGATAAAATGATATAATTTGAATGTAAAACCCTAATTATTACTAATCAATTTCCGCCAATTGCTTTAAAATGCAATTTTTACATACTTTTTATTCAAATGTAAGGAAAACAATATTATGATGTGCATTTTGCACCGAGATTTTGCTTTACCACCTTAAAAAACCACCTTTCGCTAAAATTTGAACTTTTTGAAGTTGTTTATCTGCTTTTCATAAGAGGCCACTAATTTAATAAATTAATATATAAATATAGGTACCCTTTTCTAGTTTTCTTCAGTTCAGAAACGCGATTGCAGAACTTTCGCTCGATTGAAATGAGGTCTTCTTCTACATTTTTTTTTCATAGTTTGTCAAATAGGAATGACAGACAGACCTCAACGATATTTTATTAGACAGATTTTAACAATATCTAAATTTTGTCAGTTTGAAATTTTAATAACTATTAATAAATATTAATGATCGAAGGTTACAAATAACAAATATATCTAATGTTTTCGGTAAAAATAGTAGTTTTAAGCTTTAATAGTTTGTTACACAATGTCTGACACCCGATTTGTCTTATGATTTGATTTGATTTTCTCACATTTTCAAAAATTAACATTTTCATGAAGTCGAAATTATTTTGCTGCAGTCTGGCTCCAGTTTAGATTATACGTCTGCAGGAATTAAAGGGAAAAAAAGCTTCAAGGTAAATTTAATACTAGTTTTGTCCATTTGAGTCTATTTATTTGTTATTGGTGTTCTAAAAAGTGTTAGATAGCCTCAAAACCTATAAAAGTTAACCTAAAATTATCAATAATTTTCAGGTCTTAACGTGAGTCGTTCGGTGACAGTGCCATTGGATATGTGCAATTAAAGAGGGAAGGTGATATTTGCATTGTAAAGGTAAGGATAACCCAACAACACAAATAAATCTTACTCTGTCTGACAATTCTGTTGAGTGTGAAGATTGTGCAGCACACAGCACTTCAACGTAGAGTTTTATCATATTTGATTTAAATTCGATTAGTCCAGAATACCATAACAGCATCTAATTGTCGATTTTTTTGAAAGGAATAGACTTATTTAATGTCATATAAAAGTATTTTTTTTTCTCCTTGAAATAAAAAAGATATACCTACATGAAAATATTCAGGAACTGAACAAATAGCTTTGATGACGTAATAGTCATGTCATTTAGGCATTACAGGAAATAGGCCATTGCCCACAAGAAAAAAAAAAGTAATGTCAAAACCGACGTCTGTTTTTTTTATTTTCAGTAATCCCATCTTCAGGTCTAATCCCCTAATTTTTTTTTCATTCTTTCCGTACGTCAAGATACTCTCGCTATTGAGCCTAAATGTTATGACTATTACGTCACATTCCCATTTCTCCAAACAGATTTTAAAAAATAATTTCGTTACAAAAGATACCACCTGAAAGTTAAACAACAGTATGTATCTTCATGATTTAACCTATATTTTCAGAAAAAATATACAAAAGGGCCTGTTACAATTTATGGTTGGTTCGAATTACTGGTTTCAGTAGGTTGTACACATGCGATAGAATTCTTAGTATGGCTGCATAGACGAAGCGAGGATCAGAAAAACTGCAGGTTACTGGAAATGATCAAACATTTAAACATTGGTTCCAGTCACAAGTTTATGAAAGTAAAGGATATGTTTAAACAACTATAGTACCTACACCGCAAACAAATAATCTTTTAGAAGCTGTGTTAACTAACAGTAAGAAAAATAAATGCTTTGATATTAGGATTCCAAAATATTACAAATATTATAATTCCATCAATCAATATTATATTTCAACCCATATTGTTTCGTTCTCGTTTTTGTCTTTAAATTTCATTTTTAACTTTTTATACGTAAATGTAATGTCAGTTAGTTTCGTTACTGACGTAACCAAAATGTTTAATTTCATCAATTCTTTGTTGTAAAATGTGTGCTGTGAAACTCAAAAATTTAATGTAATAAAATAAATATTTTGCTAAATTCTACTGATGACACCAATTGAACTGATTTAAGCACATATGCTTAAATTTTACACCGCAGCATAAGTCACACTCTTGAAACGTTATCTCTCATCCTCAAATCTACCCCTCTCAGTATGATGTACCAACTGGCAGGCATAGCCCCACCGGCTGTTCGTAGGGAGATCACGGGCGCAATGGAGAAACTGAAACAGGAAACTGACCCACAGCACCCGGTATGCAGGCACCAACTGGCTCAAGCGCGACTCAAAAGCCGTAACAGTTTCCTGAAGGGCACTAAAGCTCTCATTGACGGTCCAGCAAACGCGAGATGTGATCGGTGGAATAAAACACTCCCTCCTCCTCCAACATTTGCCTCAGCTAAAGAACATCTAGCACCTGGATACAAACACCCGTGGCCTATATGGAAAGCACTAAACCGACCCAGGTCGGTCGCTGCAGAGACAACCTTTCCAAATGGGGTTTCATAAAGAACGGGAGCTGCGACTGCGGAGCCACCGAGCACACCATGTCCCATCTCATGTCATGCCCATCGTGCCCGACCACCTGCACGATGACCGACCTTCTCGAGGCCAACAGCAGTGCTATCAAAGTCGCCTCTTTCTGGGCCGGAAAAGTTTAACGCCATCGACACGCTAAGAAGAAGATAGAAATGTGCCGGTTGCATAACTTCTTTTTAATTTTCTATTGTTTACTCGTATATAATGTATTGTAGGTAGTAAGTATAACTAGACGTAAGTAATCAACTTGTAGTAGCAGTTCGAATAACGCAATACAAAGACAAACTAAATTTATGATTTATTGGCATCGACCAGTCATACTTGTAAAATACCTATATATTTGTTTTTTGTGGAATAAAAAGTGGAATGGAAAATGGAAAAGCATTTTTATTTTTACCTGCATACTACCTTTAAAAATATTATTTTTTATGTAATAATATATTTTTATCTCTGACTGTTTTAATTGTAACATAAATTTTTAATTTTTCCTCTGCTGTTGACATTTGAAGTTAATGATTAATACATTTAATATTTAACTTAAATTTTATAATATTTTTAAATAATTGGTCTTTTTTGTGTGTGTGGATTTTAAATTTAGATTTAAGACAGTGTATATAATATAATTCAAATTCTTAATGTTGTCCAGTTTATTGTAATTTAGTATTTGATTAATTATTATATTGCTAATATTTTATCAATAACAATAATTGTATTACAAAGTGGGAGTACAAGAGTGTGGTGAATCGGTAATCGGACCACACGGTTATGGCTGCAGAAACTAGAGATGCGCAGACTAAATCTTTTGAGGGAAAAGAGATTTATAAATCTTTTTGTTCAGAAGATTTAAATCACTCTTATAAATCTTTAAATCCCAAACAACTCAGTACCCGAAAAGAAATATATTGAATCATTGCATCAATATACCTCTTTTTTCTTTCAAATGAAGCATCAGATTTTAAGTACAAAAAACGTATTAACATGGTGATTGAAAATCAAAAAAGGATAATTGGATGGTTATTGATAATTTCCTCACTTCGTTTGATTTGTTTACCCTGGCAAAGAAATTAAGGCAGAAAAAATGGTTTCCTATACGGGGAACTATTAATCTAATGTAAATTCAACCGATCATTGCTGTACAACGCATGCGTCAACTTTTCAATAATTGTGTCTCATTTTGATTCATCTAATCGCGCAACAGTCGTCTCTATAAATGTCAAATGATGAATACGATGAAACGTATGATTTACTGATTGAATCACTCTTTTTTAAGGATTTACATCTTTTTTACCAATCACTCCTGAGTTACACATGTCTAGCAGAAACCCTCGGGGCCAGATGCTGGTTAGCTTCCTTGAAAGCCAAGGGCTCTATTTGATGAATTCATTCTTCAAAAAGAAGCCTCAAAGGAAGTGGACCTGGCGAAGTCCTGATGGTAAGACTAAAAATGAGATAGACTTCATAATGACGGATTAAAAGCACATAATCCAAGATGTATCCGTGATCAACAGGTTTTGTACCGGTAGCGATCACCGACTTGTCCGAAGCATCTTGAATATCGACTTACAGCTTGAGAGAAACCGTCTGATGAAGCCTACGCTCCGCCCTTCTCTGAGCCAAACCGCTGTGGGATCCGAAAAGTTCCAAATGGAACTTCAGAACCGATTTGCCCTGTTGGAAATCACTGAGGATGTTGACCAGCTTGCTAACAATTTCACGAATGTCTTGCGCGAGGTAGGCAGTGCTTATTTTAAGCCGAAGCGAAGGACTAAGGAGTCCAAAATTTCGAGTGGAACTCTGGACCTGATGAGGCAGAGACGGGAAATGTCTTCAGATTCTGCAGATTACTCCCTTCTTAACAAGCGCGTTAAAAGGCAAATTCGTTTTGACCTGCGCCAACATAACACTCGCGTCATTGAAGACGCGATCAGGCGAAACAAAGTCTCAAAAGTTTTTGCCCAGCAGTTAGGAAGGACTAATCTGACGAAGCTGAAGACATCTGACAATAGAACCGTTACCTCTAGGCCAGAGATCCTCGCCGAAATCGAGAAATTTTATGGGCTCCTATATTCTTCACACGCTCCCAAGCCAACTGCTCGCGATAAAGACGACAAACGTGCACCTCTAGTCCGCCACTACACCGATGAACTCCCGGATGTCGAAATGAGTGAGATTAGGATAGCCCTTGAACAGTTGAAAAACAAAAAGGCGCCGGGCGAGGACGTCATCACAACTGAACTCCTGAAAGCTGGAGGTTACCCTATACTCGGACAGCTACAGGACCTCTTTAATGCCGTTATTCGTACAGGTACTACGCCAAAGGAGTGGAGCAGGAGCTTGGTCATTTTGTTCTTCAAAAAAGGGGACAAAATCCTACTAAAGAACTATAGACCAATCGCACTCCTGAGCCACACCTACAAGCTGTTCTCAAGAGTTATCACGAATCGTCTCGCTCAACGATTCGACGACTTCCAACCTCCAGAGCAGGCTGGGTTTCGAAAAGGCTACAGCACCGTGGACCACATTCACACGCTAAGGCAGGTTATACAGAAAACCCAAGAGCCTTTATCATTATATTATATATATTTATATCATATATATTTATAATCAGCCTTTATTTCTAGCGTTTGTGGACTACGAGAAAGCCTTCGACTCCATCGAAACTTGGTTTGTTCTGCAGTCCTTGCAGCGATGCCAAGTTGACTGGCGTTACGTGGAGATGTTGAAATGTCTGTATGACTCCGCTACGATGTCCGTCCAAGTACAGGGTGTACAAACAAGACCGATACATCTCCAGCGCGACGTAAGACAGGGAGATGTTATTTCCCCAAAACTGTTTACCGCCGCGCTGGAGGACGTCTTTAAAACACTAGACTGGAATGGACGAGGCATAAACGTAAACGGAGAGTAAATTTCACATCTTCGTTTTGCCGATGACATCGTGATAATGGCAGAATCGCTGCAGGAACTGGAGGTAATGGTGCGCGGCCTTAGCGATTCTTCGATACGAGTGGGCCTGCGGATGAATTTGGAGAAGACTAAGGTCATGTCCAACTGTCACGTCATCCAAGGGCCACTAACCGTCGACAATGTCAGCATCGAAGTTGTTCAGAAATATGTTTATCTGGGTCAAGTCATACAGCTGGATAAAAACAACTTCGACGCCGAGGCTGACAGAAGAATATGCTTGGGTTGGGCAGCATTCGGAAAGTTGCGTCACATATTTACGTCGTCAATACCGCAGTGCTTAAAGGCTAAGATGTTCAACCAGTGCGTCCTTCCTCTGATGACGTATGGCGCTGAGACGTGGTCTCTTACAAAGGGCCTGATCCACCGATTTAAGGTCGCTCAGCGAGCTATGGAGCGGGCTATGCTTGGGGTATCTCTGATGGATAGAATCCGAAACGAGGAGATCCGTCGGAGATCGAAAGTAACCGACATAGCCTGCAGAATCAGTAAGTTGAAGTGGCAGTGGGCAGGCCATATTTGTCGCCGAGATGATGGCCGTTGGGGCCGAAAGGCTCTAGAATGGAGACCACGTACAGCAAAGCGTAGTGTAGGCCGACCTCGTGCTCGCTGGACCGACGACCTGAAGGACGTTGCGGGGGGCGGTTGGATGAGGAGGACGGAGGACCGACATGAGTGGCGAAATTTGGGAAAGGCCTATGTCCAGCAGTGGACGAATGGAATAATTGTATCCTAGTAATGCTGTGTACGCCTGTCATTGATGGCAACACCAGATAAAGGCCCTATACTTCCTTTATGAATGTTTGTGTTGACATTGTTGGTGTACCTTTTTTGTAATAAATAAATTATTTAACTAAAATTTACAGAAAGTTAAATAACCCATTATAGGACACCATCCCTTATTTTTGAAAATTTGATCAAGGAGTATGACAGAGTCAAAATCAAAATATTTTGTTTGTTAAACATAAAGTATACTTTCTACAAGTCAAAGTTATTCTTTACAATATATATCTCCAGAATATAAAAAAAATATAATAATACGGGAAATACATACAAAAAATATTTAGGTAGGGCTACTAAAATGTAATAATAATTTATTAATTTATTTATTTCTTCTTTTGGGGATACGTGAAAGATATGCTATACAAAAAGCGATACGAGAACGTGGGCGAGTTACAAACAGAATTGTGCCATATCATATCGAGTATTCACCATAAAATGATAAGAAAATCAACAGGCAGCGGACTCATTAAAAGATTGGCAATTTGCGTAAGACAAGAGGGATCACATTTTGAGCATTTAATTAATTAACTTACAAAAAAATACCCACTTAATGGGCTACGGCAGTTTCATGTATGTTTTTAATTTGATTAAAATGATTAATTTCACGTTGTTCCTTTCTTTTAAAATACTATGTTCCTAAAGAAGAGTTATTATTTTTTGGCCATTCTTTCGATTGACATCATAAAAGTAGGGGTGTTTTTTTTTACATTTAAGTCGGTTAGATTCAAAGACGAGGCAAGTAATTTTTAGAAAATCTTTGAATGCAGAATTACTAACTTTTAAAAATAACATAAAGTCTTCTTTCAGCAAAATACCCTATCTACGATATTTAAGGTACTTTCCCTTCATGTCCCATAATTTTGGGACGTCCTGTATAAGGAGGGTGTTTAGGAGTCAGACCTCCTTCCTAGAACTGATTTTAGTAGAAAAGTGAGTTCATTGGTGAGTGGTTTAATCATAAACTATTAAGTTCAAAATTAATAAATGTAAAATAAAACCCTCAAATATTTTGTAATGGGTTGTTTTAATCAATAATAACGAAAATACCGGCCGCTCGCCATACATCGCAAGCAAGCAAGAGTATCATGTGACGTCATCTTGATACACGCTAAAATGGCAGCCGTTTGAATTGTAGAAGATTATTATGAGACGTATTTTGATTTTATAACTATGGATAATTTAGTTGTAAATTCTTAGTCATAGCCCTAATTTGAGCATATATTAACGATTTGTGCATTAAAAAATTAATGAAATGAATCGCTAAGTTACAAAGTAATTAAAGTGACGTTTATTTTCGGCAATTAATTATACAAATTAAATGTAATTACAGGTGATATCTATACAATTGTCTGGTTTTTCGTTATAATGGTTTATGTTTTGTTTAGACAACTGTGCTGTTTGATAATGATAAACTTAATTTATTTGCGATTAACCAATATTTACAAAAATATGATTTTATTATTATAATTGACTCAGAATTAGAACAATGAATTTTTTAAAGTGTAATGCTTAGGTATATGCGATATCTATCAGTTTAAAAACCGCAAAATGAACATTATAACGATAAAAAAAGCCGTGTATTCGGTTTTTTCGTTAACAATAACGTTATGAAGTATCGAAACGTAACGCAAACAAAATAAATAGCGACGTAAAACTTTCTTATATGGTTATTTTTAATTAAAATAACGTTACATACTTATAGATATAAAAAACGTTTGAGTACAATAACGTTTTTGTGTGCAGTATCCCGGGTGTATTGATGACATGCTCAAAACATTTAACAACATGCTTTATTGATCATACTGAAAGACTTCGACCACGTGAATAAGTACTTACAATGGAGAAGAAGTAGATGACCAGACACCCGAACAGGCTGACCTCCGGCGTCTCCCAGTGAGAGACCATGGACGCCTGCTCCGCCGTCAGCTCGTCCGACCACGTGAAGTTCGCGAACATTGATAGCACCTGCAATATAATTAATAATAAAATGCGTTTTTGTGACAAAATGAGTTCGTACACCTCATTAGTTGTGCCAGGTGAATATTTACAATGATTTGAACCACAAACGATGAAGACGCCTTAATTCAAACCTTTGTAAATTTACATTCTTTATGTTTAACATTTTCAGGCACAGAGTTTTCAGGTAATTAAGAAAATTGTGTTCAAAATGTTAGTTAAACTCGAATTTATAAAGTCAAGCATGCGTATTTGAAAACCTTTGGGCACGCCACTGTGCATGTGAAAAATTATTATACTACACTCGGCGTCAAAAAAATCGCACCTTTTGAAAAATTTACTTCAAACCATTTTAATTCCTATTTGAAACCAAATATGAGAGAACTATTTGGTATCAATTGAAAGGGCATTAAACGACCTTGAAATAAACAATCGTTTCATTTTATAAACGATAAAAATCTCTCGAATATCGTGGTATTAAGAAAAGTATTGCTCAAATTCGCGTTCAAACGGTCGCTAGTTGCGCTACATAAAAGGGGTATAAAAAGGTAATTACACGTCAAATGTAGGTCATTCACTATCCAAACTTTGAAGGTGACACACGTTAAGCGCACAAGTAAAAAATACTACCCTCAACATGGATACTACTCCTGAAGAAGCTGCACAAGTTCTTGCACTGCTGCGCCGAAGGGTGCGGCAGTGTGATATTGCCCGGCAACTCAACCTAAGCCGTTTTGCTGTTCGAAGAGTAGTCCAGCAATTCCGGGAGACTGGTGGCTTTGTCCGAAGACATGGATCTGGGAGACGACGCTGCACATCTGAAAGAGATGACCGCTTCATAGTGTCGACGAGCTTGAGAAATCGGTTCTCCAATGCTGTTGAGATAAGACAGGAACTCCAAGCAGTTCGCGGGACAACTGCAAGTGACTCTACGATTAGAAGAATATTAACAGAGAAGAAAATAGCCGCCCATAGAGCTGCTACAGGCCCAAGATTGACTGTAGAGCATCGTAGATCCCGCTTGCAGTTTGCCCGCGATCACGTCGATTGGACGCTAGACCAAGTGCGAACAGTTCTCTTCTCAGATGAGACGAGGGTGTGCCTTTTCTGTAATGACAGGCGAAAAAGAGTGTACAGGAGGCAGGGGGAGTGATTCGCACAAGCCTGTATTCAAGAAACTGTGGAATACGGGGGTGGCTCCTGCATGTTTTGGGGCGGCATATCTTGCGACGGCAAAACTGACCTTGTATGCGTTTCCCGGACTGGAGGTGCTCGCGGGCAAGGGTCGCTGACTGCTCACCGGTACATCACAGAAGTCCTGGAAGAGAATGTGGTCCCATATGCTGGTTTCGTCGGCCATGGGTTTACTTTGATGCACGACAACGCTCGCTCCCACACCGCGTTTATTGTACGTGACTACCTTCAAGAGGTTGGGATCCCTATCATGCAGTGGCCGGCGAGAAGTCCAGACCTGAACCCGATAGAGCACCTTTGGGATGAACTGAAACGGCAAGTCAGGTCACGAGATCCTGCTCCTACCACCCTCCAGGACCTGCAAGAGGCCGTAATTTCGGAATGGGACAGCATGCCACAAGATCAAGTCCTGAAATTGGTTAGGTCTATGAGAGATCGAATGGAAGCTGTTATCAGGGCAAGAGGAGGTAACACTAGGTTTTAGATTACTTTTAAGAATGATTTTGTGATTTTTTCTGAATAATTAATTCTTTTGTTGTAGAGCGTAAATAAAGATGATTTTTCTTTCCCAATCAACCTGTATTTTTTTTATGCCCTTGTAATGAAAAACACTTTTTTTTTTCAATATTTAAATAGTCTGTTTTATTACCTTTCAATTGATACCTAAAAAATCCCGCGAAATTGCTTTCAAATAAGAATAAAATTTGTTTGAAGCACATTTTTTAAAAGGTGCGATTTTTTTGACGCTGAGTGTATAAGGGTGCTAGAGTCTTAAAATATGAGAGCATTTTATATTTTAGCTGGATATGACCAGACCTTTATAACATAACAATAAAATACCAATACAAAGCATTTTTCAACACATTTGCTTATAAAGTGGCCCTTATGGCAGCGTTCTTAGGGTCGGGTCATAAAGCAGCATATTAAACACGCGTGCTTTTTACTTTACATTATCGCACAAGTGTTTTTTACATAACAGTTTTTTTTTAATCTTGGCAAAGAGTTTTGATGTCTTGATAAATAGTAAAGTTTTTGCGAATAAATAGAATGAATGAATGAATGAATGAATAAACACTTTATTGCACACAGAACAAGATATTTACAAATATACAAAGAACAGACAAAAGGCAAGGGCGGACTTATTCCTAAAAAGAATTTCTTCCAGTCAACCTTGGGAAAATATGAAACATTTTTACTGTAGAAATTCACATCAGTGCATAGGTACATTCTGAGTTAATTCTAAATCTATAATCTAATTATAAATATACTACATACAAATACATACTTAAATACACAAATACATACATACAAATAAACAAGTAGCTTAGTCAGTAAGTCATTCAGAGAGAGGAGAGGTAAAACTTTTTTAAATTATATTTAAAAGAGGACACAGAAGGAAGATCTTTGAGAGTTTGCGGAAGTTCATTCCAAAGCCGAACAGCATTGACCATAAAAGATTTGGAGAAACGATCAGTGGTATGCGGAGGCATCGCCAGATCGTGGTGGTGACAGGAGCGAAGCGTTAATAGACTGTCTCAGTTAAAATATAATAAATAGGTAATCATTAAATTTCATCAAATTATTTATTTTTATCAACAAATTAACTTGAATTTTTGTTGTAAATATAAAAATATTCATTTTGTTAATATTTAATATTTGGCTGTTTGGCGAATACGTCAGTGCCTCTATTTCCATCTGCGCAAAAAAAAAATCTCCGCCGCCATTTTTCAAAGAAAATTGTCAGTTCAGTCAGATGTGGTTTTGATTGTGTCGAAAAAAATACAGTGAAATTTTATTATTTTTCCTCGCCAGTGTGTTGAAAAACGTCGTACGAAACGCGTGAGCATTAGACATTACAGTCGAGGCGGGATTGCAGCCCGAGCAGTAAATGCAGCTCACTTGTATCACAATGTACTATTATAGCGTTTTAATTGATTCCTTTCGTTAATAATAAACGTTATGATGTAACAAAACGAGATACGACAGATATCAATAGCGATATTGTAACGTTACTTCTTTCATATTTGTTAAAATACCGGTATAATAACGTGATTTATAACCCTAGATATTTCAATACGACAGCATCGCGGGCAAAGGCTAATAATGTAAATAAATGAGGAGTACCTGCTCCTGGTTCCCAAGGTCTGCGGCCATGTACTTGCCGATGCCGGGCGGGAACAGGATCGACATGACGGCCAGCGTCATGAACCCCGGGTAGATGAAGCGGCTGCAGACAACACAACATACTCATATCGGTCTTCTTATTGTTATAGCTTAGTTATTCTAGGAGCTTCCTTTATCCTGTTTATAGTCAATATTTATACATCATAAATTTATGGAATTTTATTTACTTTTACACTCACATACACCTCCAATTACACACTCACACTTTCAAATATTCACTCACACACAACACATACTCGTACATATTCATAAAAATAAGGTTTTTACATTGTTACATCAACTAAATATTATATTAAGATTGTTAACATATCAACTCTTCTAATGCAATAACGTCTACATTTCTTTATGCAAATGTATTTTTGGGAGGAGCCTTGTTTCCACTACTCAAGGGAACTTTCTGTTGGAACTAGTGTTTTTATAAATATTTTATGTAACCTTTTTCTGTAATAAAGTTTTTTTTACTCTTTACGTACATATCTCAGCAAACACTTTGATTTGTATTCAGAGGAGGGTGAGTCTCAAAGCTATAAGTACAATACAACGCAGTTAAGAAGAGCTCTGGCGTGTCAGTGGAAGGGATATGTTTGCGCGTGGGGGTATAGTCGCGCACAAAAAGGCTTGAGTATAATATTGTTTGATTAGGTAAGTAAAGCCCTTAAGCCCTTTATAGTTAATTAATATGTAAACTGACTTTGTTGTAAAAGGTAATAGACAATGTAAGACGGATTGACTAAGATCAATATTTTTTTTTTTCTCTTGGACATAATTCCTATAGTTTTATATTTGCCTTTACTTATGAAAAAAAAAAAATTCATGTTTGCTAAGTTTCTTGCCCTTCTTCTTAGCAATACTAATCGAATGGTGCGGATGGTTAGGCATTATGTATATACAATATTTTTATTCCTATATTTCTTTATTTTATGCAGGTTTATAACTTTATTACATTTTAGTAGCCCAACCTTGATATTTTTTGGATGTATTTTTTGTATGTATTTCCCTTATTAGTATACACATATTATTTTTATATATTTTTTTATTCTAAAGATATTTATTGTATATATTAACTTTGACTTGTAGAAAGTATACTTTATGTATCTATTTTACAAAATAAATATTTTGATTTGATTTGTAAAATGTATATTGTAGAATAACATCGGTATAACAGCTATTTATCAACAAGTTAGAAATAAAAATATACTGTGGGTGTTGATTTGGTCCACAACTTGAGTCACATAAATTTTAATATACCTACATGATGCTTATTCCAAAAAAAATGCATACAAAAACAAAATACTTCTACCAGCTTCGTTCCTCATGCTACAGTAAACATTGTAAATATTTTTTTTTCTTTTCTCTGCAAACTCATCGTAACACAAATACATTATTGCACGTAACTGTATTTTGAGATCGACCGAACGTGGACACAGCGCCGTGAAGCGAAAGTCACCAATCGCGAGACAGCAAATCCACGCGCCAGGTACATTCCCCGCCGCGGCCGCCCGCGCCCCACCTCATACCACCGATTTGGTCGGTAATTTGCTCACTGCGCAGGTACATCGCTCGGAGCTCTTTTTACCTGCGTTGACTTATAAGTACAGATGAAGTGTTGTCTGATCTTGTCGACAAATGACACTTTATTGAAGGGCGATGCCCCCCGCCTCCCCTACAGGTAGACGTATAGAACGGTGAGCACTAACTTCTTCTGCAGGAAGTTGCTGAGAGTCTTGGTGTTCCTCATGAACAGCACGTACTGCCGATGCAGGAACACCCACAGCGCCGCCAGCAGACCGCACGCGATGCTGTAACATGCAACAAACAACTTTATACGGTCCTCTTTTTATGAATACGTCATTTACAATGTCACCGTAACATTGTACGGTAGTTGATCATTTAACGGTAGGTTTTGTTAGGTACTTTAAACTAGCCTAACTTAGTGAAATTAGAAATTAACGGATTGTGCAACTTTACACTCACATATATAAACAATTGAAAAAAATGTTGTACAGTGTATGAGTTCCATTTATGTAGATGTTTCTTAAATAAGTAAAAAACGATTAACACACAATATGTATTATTGGTATTAAGCACGCAAACTATTTCTTTAACAAAATTTCGGCGTAATAGTAAATAAATAATAAAATTATTGTAGCTGTTTAAACTGTCCGTAATCTTTTTTAAAATGCGCTTTATTGTCATTTCTTTAAAATTGTAAAATCAATTAAAATTGAAAGTTCGAGATGGACATAAATTTCTATTGTAAAAGAACAAAAGTCATTTGGCTCAGCTTTCATTTTCAGGCGAAAATCTAAAATTTACAGCGCCTTATTTACCATCTTAGAAAAGGCTTTAATGCTATTGAATACATGTTAAATATAGACCAATTTTTTGCATTGAACATTAATGTATCACATTTGCAAATACTACTTTAGTGTTTTTGTAGTGGTTAATCTCCTACACCTTGTTTACAGAAAGATAATCACATTGTCAATTTCAAAGATCTTTTTTTTTTCTTTTATTAAAGTTCAATAACTTTGCAGAAAAAAATTGCCAAAACCTCAGACATACAAATTTGTTGGAACATAATGTTCCAGAATTTCATTATTTATCACATTAACTGTTGAAAAGAAATAATTCCGTAAATTTGTCGCCGGTTTATCACGATTTTTTGTATTGAATAAAGCAAAATTACAATAAAAATTTAAAGTCACAATAACCTAGATGATCCTTAAGCAATCGAATTCTGCAATTATATTGACAACCATTAATTTAATTAGACCATAAAACATAGTTAACGTCACTCCAAATTCCAAGAAAACTACGATTCACAAAGACTCCATACAAAAAGCATAATTTGATGGAATGGCTCTTAAGGGTGACACAGATCGAGTCATATTTTACATCAATCAGACAGAACAAGACTGAATTAAGCATTATGAAGCCCCTTAAGTGTCAAGTGTCGTGTAATTTATAGATTTCATTGAGATATATGATACGGGTAATACTAGAAGATAGAGTAAACCTAGGTTTACCCGGGTAATCCTATAAAAAACTTTGGGGGACGCCTCTCTCCGCTCCGCTTCGCATGTTTATTAACATGTCAAACCTAGGTTTACCCTATCTTCTAGCATTACTCGAAACTTATATAACTTATTCGCTTGATGGAGATCATAGTCAATTTTTGAGGGCCCATAATACCTCAATTCGCAGTCCTGCTCTAACGCTTCTGCTTTTTAACTGTCTATCCTACTATAATCAGATGCCGCGCACGCAAAAACATCAGTTATTTTGAAATCGCAGCTACACTGAAGGTTTTTTTAATTTTTGGAACAGTCTGCAGCTGCTTTATACTAATATCAGTTATATTATGCAAAGTTTCGGATCTAATTTCAAGTATTCATTGAATGCTATCGGTTTATTGTACGGTTTGGAGGTAACTTTGTAATTATTTTCTATCGAGAAAATTTAATGGAATCAAGTTTTCACAACAGCACGGACATAGCATTAGTCGTCAACTTTATCATATATTAATTTCAGAGTGATTGTTGCAGTATTTGTTGTTATAAAACAGGATCATGCGAAGCGAAGTGAGGTGTTATACACCCTTAAGTAATGCCTCAGATAGACGGACAGACACGAAAGCTTTGCAATAAGGGTCTCATCTAATCTATTACAACTAACCGAATGTTCTACAGAACATTAATCTTTGAAACCGAATGAAAAACTCACCCTAAAAGCACAAACACTGCAAACTCCTGAGGATCGAAGGGGAAGTCTTGAGGCAGATGTGTCGGGAAGAGTGGCTTCACGGTGGGCATCGCGCCCGACCACACTGACAGCAGGCGGAACATCTGAGGGAGTCAATATTACTTACTCAATTACAACAAAAACTATTCTGTGGACGCGACAGCTGCTCTGTAATCATAGTCACAGATGACGTGGCAGTTGTGGAGGAAAGGGGGTCTACGGGGGAAAACTGCACAGCTGACAGCTTTCTACCTACACCCGCCGAGGCTCCGTGTATGTGTGCGTGAGGCAAACCAGCAAGAGCGAGCGAGCGTTTTAAAATCGTTCTTAAAGCGCAAGCAATACAGGCTCCCCTGCCAACGGCCGTAGCAGGACTGCGGACAGGGGGGCACCGAGGCGGCTCTGGCTAGGATGGGCGAATCCGCGCGAATTTAGGGAATTAATACCTTCGTATTGTTAAAACAAATATACATTTTGAAAATGTAAAATGTATACGTTATCGAAAACATGTGGTTTTAAAAAACTGATGGCCTTCCGTGAAGTATTTACGCCGTTCTATGCGTTTATATTGTTTTGTAGGGATAATTTAGGATTTTTTTTCTATAGAGGAAACTACAAGTATTCGTGTTTCGGAAGTGTATGATTTATGGAGTAAACCCTTAAATATCTTACATATTAATTGAAATAAATAAAGCTTAAGCACTAACGGTACAGCAAGGGATCAAACGAACGCAATTATTTTGCAAAAAGCTCGATGCTCCCTTAATCTGATGTGAACAATTGTTCTAATCTATGGAAGTTTTAATTTGTGACTTTTATTTAAAATGTGATTGCTCATTTTTTATGACACTAGACATTTTATTTATAATGGAGTTAAAACGGACTTGACTAAATTTAAAAGTTTTAATATCTACATACCGGCCGGATAAGACAGTTTTCGCCCGCGACCCTACAGGGGCGCGGGGCGGACTTATGTTGCATTGAGAGCGTGTGTGTGTGAGAGAATAAGCGATACACTCTTTCTCTCTCTCACACACACACACAAGCCTTCCGCCCACTCCCCGCGGATCCCCTTTGTCGTTACCCCCCGCGTCCCTGTATCGTCGCGGACGAACACCGACTTATCCGGTTTGCCTGTAGATGACCACTCACTATAGCACTGCAACAAGCCGCAAAGAACCCTCGCCAATAGTTCCTTACAGCAAAATATGTCGTCGTTACTTCAATTGAAAACAACACGCCTAAGAAAAGAAAAACAAAAATAAATAAATAAAACCAAAAGAGAAAAAAAAATAAGGCCAAGCGATAACAGATCGTAAGTTAATGGCATAAGGTTAATTCGTACCTCCGACGGGCGCGGCGAAGCAGGAGGCCACGCCCACTGCGCACGCGGCGGCCAACATCTCGCTTGTTCGCGACTCGTTGCTGTATATACCTTGGAATGACGTCACTAGCTTGGAGAGCAGCGTCGCTACCATCGACGCGATGTGGACTGAGGGACCCTGATCCAATAAAATATTGTTCAGTAAGTGCAGAAGAAAACCCAGATAAAGCAGTGCCGGCGTTAGGGGGGGGGGGGGGGGCGCGAAATTTGGGGGGCGATTGGTGGAGGTGGGATACTTCCCCTACCAAACTGGGACGCGTGGTGGATGGTGGGGATAGCTAAGAGTTGCAAGTGGAGAACGCAGTTTTTCTAAACTAAAATGAATAAAAACGTATCTCTGATCAACAACCTCTCAATCGAGACTCTCTAACCTGGCTACTCTGTCGATTGAAAATGAAATCGCTGAACAATTGGATTTTTCTAGTTTAATTCGTGTATTTGCTGACAATTAGGCCCGAAAAGTAAAATTTTACTAAAGAGAAGCACAAAAAAAAGAAGAAAGTTATTCAAAAATTAACAAAGTATTCAATCAAAATGAAGAGTAATTAAAATATAAAATTTGCATTACATTAAAAAAAAGGAAAATCAACAAAAAAAATGAAAAACAAAGATCTAAAGAAAAACAAAAAAAAAAATAAACAAAAAATATAAATTAAATAAAAAATTAAAAAATAGGAGCTACATAACTTTCTACGTCCACGTCGTTAGCTCTGGGTCACGCTAAAGGAAAGATAGAATTCTTAATACACGTTCACATTGGTTCAGAAAAAAATTAACACTCGATTTTGATTTCCTTAAGTGGGCGCCAAAATATTCTTGCCCAGGGTGTCAGTCCCTCTAACGCCGGCACTGAGGTAAAGATAGCGGGTGTAAATGCACTGGTTTATTTAAACTATACGATATGTTCTAATGATTCTTACTGAACCCCTTTTTCTCTGATTATTTTCCGAGTCTCCAGTACGATTTTGGCTGTACCAATCCAAATCACCAAATATGGTATAGTACAAAAACATGGAAACGGTGAAATTTTAACTCCAGTAGGTCTACCATGAGTTTACGCTTACTACACACGTTAACGACTATAGTAAGATATTTGTATGAAACTATGAACAGCGCCCCTAGCGTGTAGTAAAGGAACTAAAAATGATACCATGAGCTGTCATAGTTGAGTACTCTGTAGTTAACGTATAGTAAACTATTCGATAGTAACCATAGTTACCATACAAATTCCGTACCATGAGTCATGAATTTGACAGATGCTGTAGTAAGTTACCGTAACTACAGTAGTAACGGCACTCACCGTCTATTTTTGCTCCGAGGAGAAATATTCGACTTATTAAATTCGTGTTTTATTTGGAATTAACTGTTTTGTGATGGCTTTGAGGGTGTATTTTGCCTGGCGTATGGTAGTGGCAGCCGAAGCGGAAGAGCAAAGGCACTTCCAGGCCAGAATGCGAGTGATAATGGAACATCCCTCTAAAAGGATTTCATGCAATAATTAGTTAAATTTTTGGAAGAGCAGCTCGAGCGAGACCACAGCCACCTAATCAAGGAAGCTACACCAAGGTAATTACAATTAATCACTTCATGACAGTTAGTTTAAACACAATTTTCTCAAAATATAACCTAAAATTTAGTCTCGGTGTTTTTAAACGAAATCATAGATATTTCCTTTTAATTAATAATCACACTTTTTTCCAACAGATGCCCGGGCGTTGCTGCATTCCTGAATGCAAAGCGAATTATGATTCATCGTTAAAGAACGGTCAGGAAGCCGTGTCAACTTTCTCCTTTCCAAGAGATGAAACTCATAGAAAAAAATGGATAGCAGCTATTCCACGGTCAGACTGGACACCCAGCAAGGGATCATTTGTGTGCAGCAACCATTTTAGCCCAGGTGAAGTGATCCGAACAAATAAAATATATAATAGTGATGGCAGTGTTGAGGAAATGACACTTACTCGCTGTCAACTAGTACCTGGGGCAGTGCCACATCTTTTCCCCATTTTACCGAAGTATTTGAGCAAGGAATGCCCCAAAATTAGAGCTAACCCTGAAGTTCGACGAAAAAAGTGTCAAAAAAGAAGTGATGAAAAAAAGGAATTGCTGATTGTAAGTGATATTATACAAAGCTTTGGTGAACTACATGAGGGACTTAAGCGAAAAGCAGAGCTGTACAGTGGGTGGCAAATAAAATATGAAGACCAGTGCATTTATTTGTATACCCTAAATATAGACAATACCTCGAAAGATGTTATTTACCCAGTAAAAGTGCATAATAGTGTTCTTATATTACCAAATTCAAAGGTAAGAGTGTTTTTGGGCAGTAATGAGCTATTTGAACATGATTTAAAACCAATACTGCATCATACTTTGCAGCTTAGTAGGCAGCTTAATAGCCGCCCTGATGTATTTTGTATTGTTCTCTTTTTTTTGGGTTCACAAATAAAATCTTTTTTATTACATACACCTACTTGTGTTTTTAATGTGTATTGACTACTATATTGAAAAAGGTATCCTTCTAGGGCTATGTTATGAATGAATGAATACTTTATTTTTGCAATATAGGAACATCATGTACACTTATTGCATGTAAGGTTTTATTTAACAATTACATTAATTAAATTTAATTCAGGAAAAAACAACATATAAAATTAAATTCAGTTTTGGGTCAACATTAATAAGTTAATATCCGTACATGGATTGAATTATAGGTAATATATTTAATTTTACTATACTTTATGATACACAATGATAGCTAGCTACCCATTTACTAAATACTAATTCGTTACATTCTTATATAAAATATAATAACATACAAGAATATGGTAAGAAACTTAGCAAGATCATGTCTTTTTTTTAATTTATTTTATTGGCATTTAAAAAGGATGAATGAAAGCATCGTATTGAAATAATAAACCTATGAAGTTGTAGATATTTGACTATATTGGTGAAGGGCTAAATCAAGAAACTGCAGTGAAAATATATTTTGTACGACTCGATTAATGACTATGAAAATATCGCCTTTTTTGTAAACAATAAAGACTGAACAACGGGTACAAAAACCCACAAAAAAGCAACATTAATAGGGCCATCAATGGAAGATAGGTTCACTCAGTCGGGAAGAGGCGACGTTGCCAATTCTATGCGCATGGCTTGTAAGTATAGGTGGCTGTGACGAGCGAGACCAACTAGCCATAACTAGCCTTAGCTCATTAACTTACCTTATAAAACCATCATTATTGATCAAAATAAAACAAATAATCTTTTACAAATATTTTCTTATATTACACACATTTTAATAATAACATGTCATAAAAACCTTCACTTAACTTCACCAACAAGAGCACAGCTCTTAAATTGTGAATGAACGAATGTCATAAAATAAAAGAGTACTTTTTTTAAAATAAAAGAGACTGATCTATCAATGCCTAGACCGAACTGCTGGACCTAGGAACAAGAATGTTTAGTTTATATCCCACTCCCACTAATATTATAAATGCAAAAGTTTGGATGTATGTATGGATGTTTGTTACTCTTTAACACAGTAGCCACTAAACCGATTGGGCTGAAATTTTGCATAAATGTAGTTCTAGACCTGGAATAGGACATAGGCTACTTTTTATCCCATAAATCAGTTCCCGTGGGAAAGCTATATAAGAGACATACAAAATGGGAAACATAGAGGCATATAACACACACATTTCACTGGCTATGTTTACTGTAGGTAACAGTCCAAAAAATATTGACAGATTTTATAGGAGTACACAAAAACTAATTCAACACGGGTGAAGCTGCAGGCAAAAGCTAGTATTTCATAAACTAAATTATAGTTTATACAATCATGTTTTAAAAGACTCGGCCACCGTCTCCATAATAGAGAGGAACTACCTAAACAGGTACAAAATGGGAAACACAGAGGCGTATAACACACACACACATTTCACCGGCTATGTTTACTGTAGGCAACAGTCCAAAAAATATTGTAAGAATTTATAGGAGTACACAAAAACTAATTCAACACGAGTGAAGCCGCAGTCAAATGCTAGTATTTCATAAACTAAATTATAGTTTATAAACTATATTTTAGTTTATTATAGTTTATAAACTATATTTTAGTTTATTAAAACTATTTTTAAAAGACTCAGCCACTGTCTCCATAATAGAGAGCAACTGCCTTAACAGGTCTTGCCACTGGGCCGGTTGCCTCTCTGTCTCTACTCCACAGGAATGCCACTCACGCAACGTGTCTCTAGCCAATTTACACTTGTGTGTGAGGGCGACCTCTTCATTGTATGAGTTCCCTTCATTAGAGGGGAACACGACGGCGCCGCCTTAGAGTCACAGGTGCAGAGGTGACAGCAGGTTGGATAACAGGTGGGACAGCAGGGGTGGTGTCTACAGCCTGTATGGGTGGCAAGTATTCTGCCTGGGAACTGCTCGATGGCTGATTCCATGCTTCTACAGGAGCTTCATTTGTTACTTCTTCATAAATTCCCGGTTGAGTCAATAGAATTGGTGTTACCATTTGTGGTGGTGGGTTTATTGCCACATCAATTTCCTTTCTCCACATAACTGGCGTTCTTGCAACGCCACATCAGCATTGAGCAAGTTGCTCAGCTCATTCCACCTTTGGTAAGCGCTCAGTCTACCATTTGGTTCACCGGACTGCTTACTGAGGTCACCGCATCTGAAAACAGAACGTGTCCGTGATTTTGTGAAGTCCTGGATCGTGCCCAGTATTTAATGGACTATAAATATACATAAACTCTGAATTTAAGTAAACAATAAACATTTTTTAAAGTTTATATGTTGATATTAACCAAGAATGCTGTATTATTACAATTAGTACAGAGTGACACATATTAAGCAGTTATAGATTTACTTACCTCCATGAAATCCACCATTAACTCAAGTTGAGTTCTACTCGTTTGTTTCATGATTTAAATCTTTAAGTAACATATGAAAATTTAAAATTTTACGGAAATCAAATCAAAATAGAGTGATACATAGGTTATGTTATTCGAGAATTATACTATTTATTTCAAAAGATCAAATAGATTATATTTCTCCAAACAAAAATGACACATTTCATTTTTGTCGGATATATATCACTTTGTCCTTGTCTTAGTTCACTGATAAGAAAGAGATACAATGATAAGTGTGAGCATAGACACGGTAAGCTATGGTACCAACATGACGCCAAAAACTGTACCTACTATCGAGTTAACGTTAACGACAGTAGTTATCGAGTCCGAAACTCATGGTGCCTTTGTTTTACTTAACTATTCGAATGGCGTCTTCACGTTAACTACTGTAGTAACGTCTAGTGATTTTACTATGCAAACTCATGGTAGAGGTACAGTAGGCCTACCATGAGTTTTTCTTACTATACACGTTACTGTCTGTCTGAGAAATGCTGGTTTCTGTAGTAAGCCGCTAGAGGCGCTGCACAAATTCTCATATAAATATTTTACGCAGACGTTAACGTGTATAGTAAGCAAAACTCATAGTAGGCCTACAGTAGTACCCTATATCGAATAATACAACGTGAAATTTAAGTCATTTTGGTAACGAAAACTGGTGACAGTACTCGTCTATATGAACAACTTTTAGTATGAAGCCAACCCTGAAATCGTGAAAAAAATATCAGCTGTTTCATAATATGGGTCGAGTAGGTATTTAACTTTACTATGGCACAGCTTATATATTTTTCGCGATTTCAGTGTTGGCTCCATAGTAAAAGTTGTTCATATGGACGAGTACTATCATCAGTTTTCGTTAACAAAATGACTTAAATTTCACGTTGTAAAGGGTGTTTTTTTTAGAGGTATAGAACTTTGAAATGGAATAAAATAAAGATGATTTTTTTTATTGATATGAAATTTATTTTATTCGAAAGACAATCTTCTGGCATTATAATTTAAATATGACTTCTGGCATATGTCCGCCACGGCTGGCTCGGACGTAGTCTAATCTGGAGGTCCAATTTTCGATGACTTTTTCCAACATTTGTGGCCGTATATCGGCAATAACTCGCCGAGTGTTGTCCTCCAAGTGGTCAATCGTTTCGGGCTTATCGGCGTAGACTTTTTTCGTTCATCAATTGAACAACCATGATGTGCAGGAGTTGTGGTTTCAACAAGACGGCGCAACATGTCACACAGCTCGTGCCACAATTAATTTATTGAAGGAAACGTTTGGTAACCGCATAGTTTCACGTTTCGGACCCGTGAATTGGCCTCCAACATCGTGCGATTTAGCGCCACTTGACTATTTTCTGTGGGGATATGTGAAGTCGCAAGTCTACGCCGATAAGCCCGAAACGATTGACCACTTGCAGGACAACATTCGGCGAGTTATTGCCGATATACGGCCACAAATGTTGGAAAAAGTCATCGAAAATTGGACCTCCAGATTAGACTACGTCCGAGCCAGCCGTGGCGGACATATGCCAGAAGTCATATTTAAATTATAATGCCAGAAGATTGTCTTTCGAATAAAATAAATTTCATATCAATAAAAAAAATCATCTTTGTTTTATTCCATTTCAAAGTTCTATACCTCTAAAAAAAACACACGTTATAAACAGTATGCTAATTTTGTAGGCGAGCTTGTTATAATTTACATATCCATTCGTTCAACGATCAAAAACTGAAGAAATGCTATAATTATAATAATGTACATAACGGTGTCGATTCGGTGTTACACACCTTAACTTATTCGACAGGTCTAAATTTAATTTAAGCATTCTGTCATTTTCTTTTTGTATTTAAAAGACAAGGGCAAGACTATTAAAATAGGGTTAGTCCTGTGAAATAAGCTAAATCGTGTTACATTGAATCGACACCATTATGCATTGTTTTAAACACCCTACCCGCACAGGCTCTTGCAGAATACTAGCGCTACAGCACATACTGAGTCAATAGCCATTTTGACTGCTACATCATAGCATTCATGAAATGAGTTTTCAGGACAAGGAATCCCTCCGCGCTCACAGACAACCAGACATACAGTCCCGCTCTCATTAAAAATAAATATTTTGAGTTGAATACGTTATAAAAACCAGCCACCAGCAACACACAAAAGGATCCCTGTCAGACAAAGGCGAAATAAGTTTTTTTTCATTGTATAGTATAGACAAACAAAATTATATTTAAGGCAATTGCATTAAAAACCAGCCAAGTGCGAGTCATTCGTTCCGTACCATTTATGGGAGTGCGCGGGTCTGTTTTGCACTTAGCCGGTTTTAGTATTTGTCGTTAAAGCGGCAACAGAAATACATCACCTGTGAAAGTTTAAACTGTATTACTATCACGGTTCATGAGATACAGCCTGTGACAGACGGACAGATAGACAGACAGACGGACAGCGGAGCCTTACTTTGGGTACGGAACCTTTATCAATGAACAAAGGAGAGACATCATCACCTTAATGGTTAAATTTGTCGTTGTATTTAATTGCTAACAGGCACAATATTTTGACGTCTTCACCGTTTAGTTGTAAGCACTGATGTTTTTATAATAATATAAGTTTGTAAGGCAAATTCATGTGGGCCACACACAAACCCGAAAAGGTTTACGTGGTGTTTATTATAAAAAATGAGTTACACATAATGTAAATAATAAATAAAATAAATGTAGTAACCTCTTTCCCCAGAGGCAGGCCGGAGCCCAGCGTGGCGGTGAGACCGATGATCTTGGAGATGAGGGCTCGGTACGTGAGGTACTCCTTCAAGTGCACCCCGCGGAGTATCGTCTTCATCTCCGGTATCCCAGACCCTGGGGATTCGCACGGATCTGTAGCACTAGCACGCGGCGAAGATACCGCCTCTATCCTATTTGCGCTCTCGCACATACTGCGTTTGTCAATGTGCGAGAGAGCAAGTATAATGGAAAGAGACTGTATCGACGGCGCGTGCTAGACCTCGTGGTGTAAATGGACAGGTATCTTTAAATGGAACCACATGGTCTACTAAATACTAAACAACTTTCTCACAGAAAACATGAGAGCAAATGAAATATAGTAGCTTATGCTACAAGTGCGGTAAGGATGCAATAGCTCACGAGAACGATTTGAAACACGAGTGTTTTAAACGTTACTAGTAAATTATTGCCCTTACCCACGTATATCATACTACGTTTTTCAATGCATAGTGTGAGTAAATAAATGCAACAAACAAAAAATACTCCAAATGAACTTTAGGCGTGCTTTATTTTTCTTTCTCTTTGCACGCAAGTTGCCAACTTGACGGGCATAAAGTGCTTTCAGTTTGACGCGCTTTCAGTCACCTCACATTCCTTGATACTGTCCTGCTGTCAGTGGTAGGCGAGTGTCGTCCGACGATCAAACTGAACGCAGTTTATATCTTTCAAGTCTATCTATGGTACACAAGAAAAGAATGCCAACTTTCTCTTGTTCCCTAAATTGAAAACTGGTTTTCACACACACATAATGTTTTGAACGACCTATTTAACGATAACCTACACTATGGGATGGGACAGACGAGAAAAAAAATCATCCCCAATTTACTTGTATGGGAGAATTGGGAGATATCCTTAAAATTATTTTTTTCAAGATTTCTTTCTTCCGTTTTATCGGCGTGATTTATGTATTATACCCATACCAAATTACAACTTTCATGTACTAATAGTCTCTGAACTAAGCCGCGGACAGACGGACATGGCGAAACTATAAGGGTTCCTTGTCGGACTACGGAATCCTATACATGGTGGTTTTGACTTCAGTTAATACAATACTTATAAGCTTATTTCATAAAAAATTTCGAAAACATTCAATATACAGACACGATATTTTTACTACTTATTTATAATTATAAGTTAACATAACCAAAATTGTCTTTTTATTATTTTCTTTTTGAAATATTTACAGCTTCTCACTAAAATATCAATTAAACAAACATTTAAAAAAATCCAACAAAGCAAAAAAGTTAGTTAACCTGAGGTAATTTTGTTGGTGCAAGTGGGGTTTAATGATCCATCTCTGAAAAAAAACTCAACCGCTCGCCGAAATCACGAAATTAAATGGACAAACAAATCGAACGATTGAGTTTCGCATCGCAATAAAATATTACGTGGCCTCAATACGTCCATATAAAACATCTCCGAATGATTACCAAGAATTGATTAATTCAGTTTTATAGCTTGGTTCTTATAGTTCTCAGCAATTTAGGATTTGTGCCTTGGGAAAAGTATTTAAATTGTATACATCTCTTTCTCAAATTGACTCTTCCTTAAAAATGTTTTCACCTAGATAGACGTTTTCTTGTACTTTCCCTCTTTGCATTTCTTACAGAAGGAAAAAGGGATATTTTGGATATTTTGAAGAATAAAAAGATTGGCATACTCTTATTTCTGATACGGGTATCGTATAAAAACTATAAAAAATACAGAAAATATATGTAAGGTGACATTTATGCAGGCAAATTCATGAAGACTTGGTAAGTGCTCAGTATCAAGGTGGGACACGTTATGTAAAATTCGTAAATTATTCTTTTTGTGTTCCCTGCAAACGCAAGCCCAGCCCCGAGTCAATACCTATGGGATGTCAACATTTTATACTGCGAAATTGATAAAAAGTTTTATTGATCTGTGATACTGATCACTTACCACGGCTTCAGTATAAATTTAGCTGCATAAATGAATTTCTATACTTACAACATCTCTATACATATAAAATACAACGTCTGTCTGTCTGTCTGTTCGTTCGCTCATAACTTGAGAACCACTCAATGGATTTTGATGCAGTTTTCACTGAAAGATAAAGCATTTCTTCGGGAAGGTTTTAGGCTATGTATCATCACGCTATGACAAAAGGGAGCCGAACTTAAGTGAAACATGGAAGGTTCGCCGCCGCCGTCGTAGCGTAGCTGATCGTCGCGGGTTCAAACCCCGAAGGGTTATTCTTTTTTTTCACTTTTAATTTTTTATTTTATTTTCAGTATAAGTATTTTCTTTTTTAAAAAAAAGGTGACCAATATGGGATCTCCTCAAAGGACAACAGCAGACCCTTCGAGTTTGGGCTTATTTGATTGGTATTTATTAGCACTTTGGTAAAACATTGTGACCAGGGTCTCTGCTGATGGGACTGGAAGGTGGGTACGGGATCTCCTCAACGGACAACAGCAGACCCCTCGAGTTTGGACTTATTTGATTGGTATTTATTAGCACTTTGGTAAAAAATGGTTACCGTTGCATATTGTCGTTCAAAAAATCACATTCTTTTGTTTTCCTTATTTCCACAAAAATCTCTTCGACGCGGGCGGAGTCGCGGGCAAAAGCTAGTAATGTATAAAATTTGATAACTTTGTTAGAAAAGCCTCTCGTTAAACTATCGCGAAGGTATAAATTTAATTTTTTATACTTTTTAATTAAAAACAAGAAAAAAAATCATAATTTGTTAGTTTAGGAACGCGACGGTTAAGACTTTTACGAAACCCTAAAATTCATTTCGAAAGGTACGTACATTTCGTAACGCAATAATTGCAACAATTATGGTCATTGACCATTTAGTAAACGTCATTAAGTCCCGAGACTGCGTTCAATGTCCTCCGACGTAAACATCATTAACAAAAGGGTACGAGTAAACATGTAATTTTTTACCCCGAGTTGTACAAAACGAGACTTTTTGTATAATTTAACTGCCTAATGAAAGCTTACGAATCTCACGATCAACATTATAGGTCTTGTTGTTGTGGCATTTTATTGATGAGCAAGATGTCTACAAAGAAGAGTCCGATTGTGAACCCCTTGTTCAAACTTTCAGCCGTCCACAGAATCTCACCTATACTCTGCGGCGCGACGATGTGCACGAAACCCGCCGCGAACAGAACCAGGCAGACCGGCAGCGAGACCCACGCCACGTACTGACTGAACACCGAGCTCGCCAGGTCGTTGTACATCCACATGCGAGCTGGAACCATACACGAACTGGCTATTAGTGTCTGCGTGATTCACAGACACAAAGACATATCGCACCCTTAGTAATGGAAAGGCACAACTCGAAATTTCAGGGCTTTTTGTAATAAACAGGCATAAATGGCATAATATTGAATGTTCCACAAACTTGGTTTTGACAAACAGAAAAAGGAACGGCTAGAACGCGTTTTCGATCTAAGGGTCTCTCTGTCGAACATTCAAAATTATGCCTGTTTATTTATTTATTTATTCACGGAGAAAAAAACAGAAGCAAATACAACTTTGACTTAATAACTATGATATTTAAACTAGTTCAGATGTATCTATTTCCTTAACATTATTATTACAAATAAATTTTGAGTTGTGCCTTTATATTACTACAGGTGCAATATTTTCACAATATTTAACCCCTAAAGGGTGTCAGAGGTGTCACATAAACTGCCAGTACTAATTCCCATTTCCGTGTAGTCAACAATAACCAAACCGTACTCTTATCAATTATTCGGGGAGATAATTATATAATGTGACATACACAGATATTTTGTTAAATAAATATTGAATCACCTGACATGTCCTCTGTTATTGTAGCATGAAATGTAAATACACACCATGTTTAATATTCGTGACTTTACACCTGTGTGAATGGTACACGTTTGGACATTTTTGGTACGAGATAAAACTGCATTTAGTATACATTATAGTATAGTAGTAGACAACTGACAACTACTACTAGTGACTTTGAAAAGCCGCGATGAGTTCCGGCTTAGTTCGGATGTCACGTTAGTAAAAGTATAGGACACAAATATGATAAACTGCAGAATACCTGAAATGAAATGGCTTCATTAGTACTTTTAATGTATCAAGAACGCTATCTATGAAGGATAAAACAACGGATCGCAAGCAATTTAGCCTACTGACCGCCAAACTTCATTATGAAGACGGCACCCAATGATGATGATGATATCTATAGGTTTTCAATAAAAAAACATCATTACATATCCGTAGAAAATCCCTTTTAAAATCAATCCGAAATCAGCCTTAGCAATTTTTCCATCCGTGCCAGAACCGCCACTCTTAAATAGGTTAAATTAGCCGCTGCCGCCACCTTCACCATAGAGACTAGAGATTTCTATCTGTTACGATCCTGACACACCCCTTTCTCTTCTTCCACATCCTAATCATACAAGTTCTTCTATTCCGGGTACTTTGACTTCGTCCATCTTCGTTTGGTCAGCATGTGTCCTTCTAGGGCGGCCCGGTAGAGTCACTCTACTTTTATTCATTCTTTCATCACTCGTCTATAAATATAAAATTTCATTCAATATTTTTTTTTGTGTAACTGACTTTCGAACGATGGTGAGCGTGGTGGTGGTCATGATCATAGCCAATGAAAGTCTTGAAAGAGTCAGCCTCAGGCCAAACAAATGAAAAAAAAAAAAACATTTCGCGAGCACAATTTCCTCTGTGTTCGCGACATTCTTAATTCAAAACACTTTTTCTCACTGAGTGAGCGAAATTGACTCAGGCTCACTGATTTTAAGCAACAAAGGCGCGCTTTTTGAGCTAGTGAGGTGAAAATAACTAATATACCCTCTGTTGACAATGTTGTTAACATTGGAAGGTTAATCACAATTGGCAGTGGGCAGGACGCTTGGTAAATCATTCGAAAGGGACAGTATAACTAGAAGTGGAGAGTCCCACCGTTGTTGCAGACGGCGATGGCGCGGTCCATGGCGAAGTTGATGACCGCCATGATGAACCCGAGCGCCGCCAGGAAGACCCAGTCCTCGCCGAGCCGGGCGAACGTGTTGCGCCAAAAGTACCCTGCAATCACACACCTTCTACATTTCACATGGAAAACACTCAGTGACGTTATTATTATATACGGACGGCGGACTCGTACGTAAAGGGTTGTTCCACTGCTGGACTGCCTTTTACAAATTCCGCCACTCTTGGCGGTCCTCCTGATCCAGCCGCCACCCGCAACCTCCTTCAGGTTGTCCGTCAAGGTCGATCTACGCTACGGGTTTCTTATCGCCACACAATACGGGTACGATTAAAACATTGTGCTACATAACATGCCATAGCAACATTACCGTGACAAAAAAACGGTCAAGTGCGAGTGGGACTCGCGCCCTGAGGGTTCCGTACCATCTAAATAAGTTAATAGACTTAAATTATTTGATTAAAAATTACAGCTGCTAAATAATCTTAAGAACGACACTCGTCTTGAGAATGCTGAAATTGTCTTGGTGAAACAGTTGGCAATAATAATACGCGAGTGTTAAAGCCGGCATTTAATCATAATTAAAACATTACAAACTATAACACAACTACAAAATGAAGTAAGTCGGGTACGTAAACCTATAGTAAAAAATCAGCGTTTTCAGTATTTGTTGTTTAAATACAGCACATGGCACATAAAATACAGACAATTCCAAATTCTTTTTTTGAGATAGACCTCGTAACAACAATGGTCTGAAACTGATGGCTCCCCATTTATTTATTTTTGAAGATAAAATAAATTAGGTAAATAATCTGAATATGATTTATAAGTTTAAGTAAGTTAAGTAAGTAGAACTGCAAGTTGCAACTGTGTCAATAAAGAACACAATAAACAAATATAAGCAATTAGCTTTATCAGGAGGGTTTGCAATCCAAGTTAACAAGACGAGGTGGCCGAGTGGTTAAGGCGTTGGACTGCTAATCCAATGTGCTCTGCACGCGTGGGTTCGAATCCCATCCTCGTCGGAGTCTTTTGTAAATTGTTTTTACGAATATTTACGCCCCTTTTTGCACTTTACTTGAGCATGTTGCTTGAGGCTTTTAAATAGACAATATAAGAAAGATTCTGAGCGTTTTATCACACTGAGCGATTTTGAACTTCAGTATGTTGTCAGAAAGTCTACATTAGAACGCTCGCTTCGCGCGCTGCTCGGCACACGGAATCAGTGAATTTTCGATTTTTTTTTGGTTTTTACTAAAAAGGATTTGATCTAAGAGTTTTTTCACCTGACATCGGAGAATAAATAATGTTTCCTTGTTATAGCAGTAATTTCAGACATAAAACTCAAGCCGCTTAGACATAAAACGAATTAATTACTTAAAAAGGCATCGTTTTCAAAAAAAAGTGGAGTGTGAGCACGCGGTTCAAAAAACATCTTATGGCTTCTAGCACGTAGATACTTATCCGAAACCAACAATTTCAACAATGCTAACACCAGAGGATTGTTAAGCTTAGCATTTAATATTTAAAAAAAGTAAGTACCCAAGGCTAATTCCCTTCTCACTCTTAGCTCGTTATACCCCACCATGCCTAATATAGGGTGGGATACACTCATATTTATATATTTATGAGGATTCCAAATGATGGCACTACTTTCTAGATTAATCCTTACTAAAGCATTATACAGAGCTTTCACTGCTTTAATATTATTAAAGTTTTTAGCTTGACGTAATATAAAACCCAGCTTCTTAAAAGCTCTTTTACTTACAGATAGTCACAATGTGATTCCTAAACGTTAACTCGGCATTCATAATAGAAGAACGTGAATGAAATCGGTTTAGGAAAGAGATTGGTGGTGTTTGTCCGCAGTGGGCGAAAACGATCTGCCAACGATAAAGAGGGCTATCTCTTATAATGAAGAAGCTACAAACCTAAAACTTTAACGAACTTCCCCCTAGGCCGGTGTTTGCCGACCGCCTCTAGCTCCTTCTGCCTCGCCTTATCATCTTTCCGTCGGCGCTTGCGCAGTCTTCTGAGCCGCCTCGCTTCTTCCCTGGCCGCTTCACTCAGGTCGCGTTGGTAGCGACCATACATCTGGGGAGGGAGGAGAGAGGTTACTCGTCAGGTTTTACACAGATATTCATGAGTTTGAGGAGGGATGTGGTTGCGACATGTTAAACCAGCAGTTTGTGGGGACAAGGCTATGGGGAGCAACTGTTGGCAATATTGCCAACAATATACCTAAATAGATGCCTCAAATCAACAGGTAGTGTGAGCACTGACCCGCGTAGTCAGGTTGGTGATAGTCCTCTCTTGTAGACCTAAACAACAGTCCTTAGTGTTGTGGCGCCTTGGTGATCTAACTTCCAACGGTGAACGGCTATTTACGTAGGTGAAGATGATGGAAGCATTAAGTACCGCAAGATAGTCCCACGTCACATCACACTAATATTATAATATTATAAGTGCGAAAGTTAGGGTGTGTGTGTGTGTGTGTGTGTGTGTGTATTTGTTACACTTTCACGCTAAAATGGCTGGACGGATTTGGATGAAATTTAGAATGGATATAGCTTATACCCTAACTTAACACACAGGCTACTTTTTATCCCGGAAAAAAGCATGTCGTTAAACCGAATAACACGCGGGCGGAGCCGCGGGCAAAAGCTAGTATAACCTAACTTAAGCTGACTTGAAAGTGGAGGTTAATACGGGTAGATTGCTGGTAAGAACTGTAGCATTGTTGCTTAAAATTAAACTTTGTGTCTTTATTTTTATTATGCTTGTTGTGCAAATAATAGTATATTATAGACTGGCGCCAAGGTATTTATTATTACATCGAGTGTTAGTTTGGAGTTCAGCGAGGGGGCTGATAAAAGAAGGAAGATCGAATGAAATGTGTAGACATCAGTGGCGAAGGGTCCATATAACACGATTCCCAACAGCTTAAGGCGCCTAGGCACGCCACCGTTTTAGTACAAAATTTAATAATCCGTTTCTCTATTGTTTCTCGTAATAGAACAAACTATATGACCTCCGTCATCTGGTGCTGGTATTTTAAAAGGCCCTATTTTGCCAAAATTTTGAATATTAATTTTGTTTTAAAGATATCAAGCTGGACAGATTTACATACAAAGTTGTTTTCTTGCCTCAGATTGTACCTATATCAAAATTTAACATTTCATCCAAATAGCGACTTTGTAAATGCCTGTATTTAACTATAGAGGTCTATACCTTTAGTCTATAACGAAAAACAACAGAGAAACGGGTTATCAAATTTTGTACTAGAACGGTGGCGTGCCTATGCGCCTTAATGGTATCTATACTACATTTGTTTATTCCGTGCTCTTCGCTTTGTCCAACATTTCCATAAATCTCAAGACGACAAATACACTTGGCTGGCAGGGAGTTGCTAAGTACAAAAAAAATGTTTTCCTGGGTTGTTTTTCTGAGTAAGACGATTTTTTGTCCGGTTCCCCTTTTTGAAATGTTCACCCTTGGCCACTGGTAGATACTACAATAATTTACTACCATTATTACGTTTCTGCCTATCCCTTTAGGAGGCAAGTGTTCGTATACGTATACAATATATAATTATATCTATACGGTGTAGTGACCAACTAGTCTGATAACTTTATTCTTGCTGAAAGTATTCAGAGTTCACATACCAATACACGACTCCCCCTTTCAATAATCTCTTCTTGGTCCATATCGACCACCCATTCATTTATACTTATAAAACATAAAAGGTTATTTATTGGCCAACAATCAAGTATATCACATAGCTAAACTTCTACAGTATCTACAGTTTACCATTAAACATATTAAAAGTCGATTAAGATTATAAATCCAAGAAAGCTGAACGAAAACTGAGGCAAATTCGTTTTTTCACCTTGAAAGCCTTTTGTTTGTAATCTTTATCTACCACCCTACTGATATTCGTTAGAACTCTGAATCTTAAGTCAACGGAATAGAGGCTACACGACTTTAGATAAAGATAATCTCAGTAGCATTTGCTTAGCTAAGATAATATTGGAAAATGTCTGGTTATTTATAACGGCCAATTAAAAAAGCTTAAGTGGCTAATGATTCTGCGAGGAAGTAGGTGCTGTACCTCTATTTTGTTTTGGTGTATGTACATCGTATATCGATTAAAATTATGAATATTGCTATTTAAAATGATAACGTCTGACAAATAATGAGTTACCGTTTGAGTAGGAAACCCTGATTTTTATTATTTGTTGTTTTATTAAAACTTGTCTTTAAGATAGACATGAAACAAATAACGTTAAAAAATGCGCAACCTATATAAAAATCGGCATTTTCAGTATTTGTTGTTTTATTAAAACTTGTCTTTAAGATAGACATGAAACAAATAACGTTAAAAAATGCGCAACCTATATAAAAATCGGCATTTTCAGTATTTGTTGTTTTATTAAAACTTGTCTTTAAGATAGACATGAAACAAATAACGTTAAAAAATGCGCAACCTATATAAAAATCGGCATTTTCAGTATTTGTTGTCTTATTAAAACTTGTCTTTACGATAGACATGAAACAAATAACGTTAAAAAATGCGCAACCCTAAATAAACCTATATAAAAATCGGCATTTTCAGTATTTGTTGTTTAAATACTATATGACACATAATGTACAGAAAAATACAAATTCCTTACTAGTTTAGTTTTTGAACAAAATTGACAACATTACAAATTAATATTTGGTGCAAAACTAAAAACCATTTCGAGATATGGACTTTCTGAGCATCATACTTTTTTGCAGCATTAAATCTTGATTAAATAAAGAGATATTTTCAAAAAACTAAAAATATGGCTAACACGGGATTTTAAAAACAATTTCCTTTGCTTTTAAGTTCATTTTGTTAAAAAAAATCAACTGTCATGCTATGTGACAGCAGACATAAACATGAAAAGCTTTTTTTTTTAAATAACCCATGAGCAATGAACATCAACTTTTGAAATCCTCAGATGCGACTTACGTCTTTTTAGAATGAGTGAATAAGAAAACAATAAATTATGCAGGAAAAACATAAAATAAAACAAAATAAAAAAATACACAAGCTTCTTTTTTACGCAGACCTTCAATATAAATATTAAAAACAAATGGTTAACTAAAATGAAATGTTGTCGATTGTCTAAAACCTGTGTCTAAGCCTGACAACTTTGATGGCCCCCCATTTCTTCATTTTTGGAGATTAAGAAAAAATTCAAATAAAGGTATTTGTACTCTACTTCATAAGTTCTAGACAAGACAATCCCACATGACGGGGTAGGGAATTTTTTTTTTTTGCTTCTATTTCTTGTATTTAATCCCCTTAGTTCTAATATTTTTTAAATTTATATTACTTGTCGTGATAGGGGCCATAGTAACACCTGATCTGTGAAAATTTTAACCGGCTACCTGTAACTGCTGAAGCTGTAGACCCCTGTTACAGACGAATACCACTAACTGCACTAATACCTAATGTATTTGTAAATAATTTGTATGAATTTGTATTCCATACTGGAAAGTCCTAATGGTAATTACTGATGATGAATGAACAGCCAGGTGAGGGGACTGTGGCCAGCTCCAATTATCAGTCAATCAGACAGTGCGACGTCTGTCTGGCTGCAGCTGGGTACAGTCGCGTCCCGACGCTCACATCACCTTCGTCATAGTATAAATAAGTAATATCTCCATACAAACGGGCCGAAACGAACCCCTCCCAAAACTCGGTTTAACTCGGTTTACGACAGTCGCGGTCGCACCGCAGTTACGTACGCACGTTGTCTCTGTGACGCTCCCGCGCATTTTCGTAAATCATGGCACGAAATTACAGAGTATGTTGTGCATTGAATGGTTGCTGAAATACAACTTTTATAATAATAATATAGCATTTATCAAATACGTTAACAGTCAGCGTGTGTTTAGACACCGAGCGGCCGTAAATATTGATTTTAAGGACACCGCTCAGTTAAATTACTGTTGTTATTTATACTGTGCCTTCGTTCACCAATATCTTCGGAGATAATTATAAATAAAATCATCGGTTGATGAAGGCCCCATCGCCTATTTTATGTATCGAATTAAACATTTAAATGAAGCCAGTCCTTCTGATCGTGCATAACAACTTCAATCATGTTGATGAAAACAGGGTGTTATCACAAAATATTACATAGATACAGAAGGCCAGCTTCATACAAGCAGCGATTCCAGGCGCACGCACTCATAGACGCGTACGTACGACGATCTCGGTACACTCGTGCACAGGCATTCGATCGACATCGCTCGAAGATCGGCGTACGTAGAAAAAAGTAACAGTTGAAAAAGTTACTTCTAAGTTACAGATTCAATTTACAGCCATGACTCGTTGTCAATCAACACCACAGTAGTTGATTAGGGTGTAATGTAAAGGACAGGTATAAAATTCAAACAAAGGTTATGTGAAAGAAAAAATATCCACGAATGATATTTTAAATTCGTATTTGTTTGCTTTCGAAGAGGACACAAAAGAAGGTCTTCCTAACATAACTATAACTGCTAACTGTTGCTGAATAACAGAGACGAAAGAATAGCTGACTTCCATTGACCTTTCATAAACAACAAGGCACACAGTCTCTAAGTTCGTCAGAAAGTGTCCGAACGTGAGACGTGCATAGTAGCAAAAATCTTCAACCAAATTAAGACGTTATGTCGTTAACATAATATGCAATGTCAGTTGTACGCAATCGTCATTCGAATTCGGTGACAAAATGCATCGCGGACTTTTTTGAGCGAGATTGTTGGTCTAGTTGTTTATGAGAGGTCAATGCTGACTTCGAATAAAAAGTCATACAAAATCGCATTACAAAGATTGCATATTGCACATAATCAATTAACACATTTCATACCAAAGAGCTTAGATTTTGTCATTTTATAAATTTATTTTATGGAACCGTCTAAGCAGGAGAACCTATCATAGATCATCATCACAATAAAATAATAATTTGAGTTCATGCAGGCGTGAAATTAAGTTTATTTTTATTTTAAATATAACAATTTATATTTTTCGAATTAAGCACATTGCATTGCCGTGGCCAACATTACTAAATTGATAGTTCTATAAAAAGCAAATTGCATTGAATGCATGTCTATAAATAGTAGCCGCCCACGCCAAACTAGTCTTAATTAGCAGTAGCATTAAGTTTATAATTGTGGCACGCACGACAAGGATGGTTCCACGTGCATAACCCTCAGTTTGTTACAAATTTCCATTCAGATCCTCCCACGAAACTAGATGCTAGATTTTTTTCGTCAGATGCAAAACTTTTTCATTTTTGAAAATTCTTTCATTATTATAATGGCCAGACTCTTTGTTTGTTCCTTGAGAACGGGCAGTACCCTAGGGACAATACTCATTAAATAAGGCTAGTACATGCACATTAACTAAATTAAATGTATATTTTATTCATTTTTATAATTTAACTGAAACAACACAGGTAGGTAGATCACAGTGAGTTGAGTCGCTTTGTATTGACCTTATTCGAGTTATAATAAATCTAACACGTTATTTATGTGTCTGCACATTTCTTAAAGCAGGCCCGCGCAGAAATGAGCAGGTTCCGTACCGTTACTTTTAAATAAATAGTTAATTTAATCATTTATCAACAAAAACGGCAAAAAAGGTTTTTAGAATATTCGTAAAAGCGATTTATATAAGTATAATATGATATGATAGACATGCATACAAGTAGAAAAAATACCATACACAGAAAATAATATGTATAAACAAACACCTAAATAATAATAATGAATATATTTATTAGTTACGGAAATTTATTTATATTCTTAGTGTTAAATGTCAGTTTAGTTTACTCAAATGATATCAGTAATTTTATTATGTAATACCTAATGAGCTTAAGCAAGTTAATGAATCTATACAATTGACAACATTTCAAATTGTTTGCTAAAGGCATTAAATAGTATTATCTATAGTTTACTTCAAACGTAAAAATATGAAGAAAGAATAATCTCGATTGGTTAAGTATTTCATTACGGGTCCCATTTAAAAAACTTTTCATTCTAAAAGGTCTTAGGTGCAGATGGTTGGCTCTACGTGACTGAGACCTTTGCGCCATAGAGAAGTTTACACTATTAAAAAAAGTCACCTGTCAAACATGACATTTGTCAAAGAAGGAGTTCAATACTTAACTCTGTCAAATGTGTTAAGTCAAGTCACAGTATGATTATTACTATGAGTTTTTTAACGGCCTTGTATTGTTATGCCATTTGTACTATTTTTAGCACAGGAATCCTTCAATTTTGTAGGTTTTAAAAATATTTAAGTCCATTTGTACCGAGTAACATGCTAGAATTATTTAGACCGAGGCGGGTTAATTTTTGAACGGCCTTTAGACATTCGGTCTGGTTTGAATGAACGATTATTATTTTTATTGTGGCAAAGGTTCCATTGCTTGCAGTCAACCATTGAACGAAATGAACGATAATTCAGTATTTTGCAAATATCTCCGAAAATAGCCGCAAATAAAAATTTAAATAATGTTAGTTTGCAATTATTAACCAATAACCATCATACGGTGTCAGAATTTTTGCTGTCTTCTCAGATGACCGCTTATGAATTAAAAGAGCATCTCTTTGTCCTCTTGTTCTATTTCGCCTGTCACCTTTTACAATCAGAATAAGCATATTTATTTAATAATATTAACTTGAAAATACTGTACACATCAGTGATTTAATATTAGGCCAAGTGCGAGTCTGACTCTGGGTACCGTGTGGTGGTCCACACAATATGGGTACGGAACCCGAAAAGCAGTATGGTAAATAACATCAATATACTAATACTGCCAAAGCAATATCAAGGCCACAAAAAACAAGGCGCTAAAATTGTAGCGCTTGACTATAATTTGGCACCATCTGTGTACGGAATCCTAATTTTTATTATTTTTTGTTTTATTTTAACCTTAAAGATTTTACAGGGCTTATATAGCCCCAATCCCACGGCTCGAAACCACGGAACAAACATAAACAACAATAACGCATCTTACGTACGAGTACCTTATACGTCACACGTGTTCGTTTGTCCTGAAACTGCTAATATATAAAGAAAACACACTTTTGTGAGTTCAATGAAATACCATGTGACAGACAACTGACCCTGAAATAGCACTTAGCACTAGATAGTAATGTAAATAAACATGAGCTCCTGAAAATCCTGTTTTGTAAGAAGAATTATTTAATTGTATTTCCTTAAAACTTGCTCTTATTTTCAAAACGAAATGTCTTTGGCCTTGACTGAAAATCAGCGTTGTAAGTTCATAGAGGTGCCGGCATATGCTGAGCTAGGACCTTTTTTGTTGCTACAATCGTTATATTAATGTTTCATTATTTTCATTACTTTTCTGTTAACTTTTATATGCTTAATGTTTTTTGGTTTCTCTTTTTGTTTGTGTTTGGGTAGCAACCACAAACATATAATAATTACTAAGTAGCAGACCAAACATATACGTAAGGATTAAATAGCGTGGCAAGTTTCCATACCAAAAATAAGCTACATTTAGGCTTCATGGTAAGAAGAAACGTATAAAAATGGATTGTTTTCGCTGGCTTATGCTTGGAACATATTTGTTAATTCCTAAACTAATCTCTAGTATATATTTTGTTTGGAAACAAGCAATATTTATGTTTAAAAGAGCCTGTTGTTCACTGAGCTAAAATTGCCACGCGTCGACTCTATGCGTTTATTATTAATGTTAGGTCTGCTACTATATTATACGTCTGTGGTAGCAACAAATAAAGGTTTTCTTTATTCTTTATGACATGAATTAAGGAATACTGTTATGAAAGGTATGTAACAGGATCACTAAAACTCTTTTGTAGTTATTTTATTATATTCACAGATAACCAATCTGTGATTAATTATCTTGCAATTGTTTCAGGATTCCGTACAAGAAGGTTGCCAAACAGGGCCCTATTACTTAACCTCCGTTGTCTGCCCGTCTACCACAGGGGCCTACAGCTTCAACCGTACAAATACATGTTACTAAGGTCTCTATCACGACAAATAATGAAAAATACCTTCATTATACCACAGAAGGTTGCTTTTGGTAAGTATATAGCCGTTCTATCTTTTCTCAAGTTAACAGTTTTATTTGGAAAACCTGAATAGACCACGCTCACGGGATTATGATAACCTGAGCCTTGACAGAGCTGATAATCCCAAAGTAAGCCACAATTTTGTGTACAAAAGAAATTATCTCTGGATTATCTCATATTTGCGCTGATTATCTCCACTTAAGCTAATAACTGGTCGCCGGCGATACGAGGATTATCATGTTTGGCTGCTAAATATGTTCATGCAGTGGTCATTTCATTTCAGCAAATATGACCTACTTCGCTTTGGAGAGATTCACTAAATAATTTGGCAAGTGCGAGTCGTTCTCGCACATAAAAGGTTCCGTACCACCCTACAATACGGGTGCGGAACCATAAAAACATTATGATAAATAACAACAATATATATACATACATGCCAAAGCATCAAGGCTACAAAAAACGTGCCGCTAAAAAGGTAGAGCCTGAAAAAGCGTACGGAAGCCTACTTTTAATTGTTTTGTTGTTTTACTTTATAGTATGTCCTGTTAGTGGTAGAGCTGATGCCGGGCTCGGACTATGGAGGTACCACCATCTTACTCGCAAACCGCCCCGAAGTTGTTCTCAAGTAGGCACAACCAGGTAGCTTTCTATGACTGGGACCGATGGATGGCGGTATATCCATCGCACATTGCCGGGCCTTATATAAAACAGACTGGTGATGACGGGCAGTGGCGTCACTGCTGCGAGGGTTTCGGGACCGCGCTCAATTGGGGATGGATATACCGCCATCCATCGTTCCCAGGCAATGGTGGGCCAATGGTTGTGCCTATCTGCGAGCTGTCTTCTTACTCTCCCCCGACGACACTGAGAAAAATGTCTTTTTGGCTTCATTATAAAATTGCATTACTTACATAAGTTTAAAATACGGTGGATTGTTTTTAAATTTGGCGATAATTGGAAAATATTATGCTGTAATTAAAATGTTTGAGGAAATAATCGAGTTTTTAAGGTAAGTAACGCAATATTATGTTGACAGATCACCGTAACATGGTCACAGAAAATAAGATTGTCATTTTCGTATTACATCATGCCTTCTCCAAGGTCCGTCACACTACGGTATGCTTACTGTCACCATAAAAGCGGTGACGGAGCGCATAATTCTGTCTGCTTCCTACAAAGTCATAGTGACAGTGCGTCATATTATAACGCTAGCAGCAGCAACAGTAGTTTCATCGTATTTTATTGTGATGTCCGTATGCTCCCTACTTTACGTGAATCATCATAATTTCAGATGAAACCACTTAATTTTATGATTACCAGTTTTCTCAGTGGAATAACTTCGGTAGGTTTGCGAGTAAGATAGTGGTACCTCCACATCCGAGCCCAGCATTAGCTCTAACACTTTCAATTTAATATACTTTACCATGAAATTTATAAAAGGTAAATATTTAAGATGCTTGATATAATTTATGAATGTAAAATAATGAAATGTTATAATTCATAATACCTACTTGCATAAATTAAATGAAAGTTCTCCTTACAAAAAGATAATTAAAAGGATGATAATAAAGAATCAATATTTGCATGCCTTCTTAAGGTGAAATATGTTGGACATTTTTAATATAATATATCTTTAAGTACCATATTTGAAGCAAATAAAACTATCTTTATCTTTATCTTTTTTATCTTTATCAAGATTCGTAATATATTCAGCAATAAAGGCTATCTTTTTTTTTATCCACCTAAATCACCGAAAAAGATGTTAATAATATGACAACTAAATTACTGCAATTTGTTGAAAAAAACACAAAATTCAACCATATATCAGTTATCCAGCTCATATTTTACCTTTTCCGCACAATCGGCCGACAATAGCCCATTACACGTAACGACTTGAGTATAAATCTGTTAGCGAATGTTACTCGTAGCTATACGCGTCACACGAATAATGCAAATAGCCACTTACGACAGAGTTGTGGACCTACTGCAGTCATTGCTCTTAGAGGTTACCGTCTAAATAAATATTGACACCAATGCTTCTCTCAAAACGGAAGATTCATCTGAAGAGGAGATCCATGCATCCATTAGCCTGGTTCGTCCACTACTGGACATAGATTTCGCCACTCTTGGCGACCCTCCAGGAAGAAATAGTAAGTAAGTAAGTAAGCAATTTATTTCAAGCCATCACAAATATGATAACACAAAAATCTTAGACAATGATGAAACAGATACATAAAAATGAAATAATTTCACAAACAGATACAAGAAGGTAGGTACTAAGATTTAAATATTAAATCAAATTAAAACTATGATTAAAAATAATTTGGTAGCAAGAAAAGGTCATTATTGTCAGGTTTTGCCTGAGAGCTGTTCTCTTACTCTCCTCCGAACAACTTCGGGAGGATTTGCGAGTAAGATGGTGGTACCTCCACAGTCGAGCCCGGCATCAGCTCTACCACTTCTAATAATGAAATAATCAGTCAAATTTAATCAAATCAGGCCAAAGTCAATCAACAAGACAACAATAAACAACAGAGAGAGATAAACACGACCTTGATTTTAGAAAAAAATATGGGTTGGGGAATATTCGTCCCCAAGAATTCGTCCTCTTTTCTATTTTTGGTAAAACGTTCCTCTTGACTCAAGCAGAGTAAATTCTTCCCTCAACTCATAACAAATAGGTACATAACCGTTCGGTACTTAAAAATGTTATTGCTTCTCGATAGTACAATGAGAGTGAAAAGTGAAATCAGAGGTGCTTGTGTAAGCCAATGGTATTCAAATTGATTGTCATATGGAAATTAGCCCGTTTAACAGTTGAAATCGTACATTGTTCACTGTCAAATGAATACAATTGTATTATTTTGTCGTTGACAACCAAAAACGTACGATTTCATTTATCAAACGGGCTTATTTGCTTAGCCGAATAGCCATATGACAATCGAATTTGAATACCATTGGCTAACACAATTTCACCTCAGATCAACATAAAAGTAAATTTGCAATCAACATTCTGTTTACTAAAAATCAACGACATATATACGTAACTTCGACTAAAGTATACTTAAAATACTCACACATATATTATAAAAATAAAAATGCTACAATAGACATTGTACAAATAAGAAAAAAGAAAATATTCCACTTACAAAGTCTAAACTAAAAATAATACATAAAAATTCTTACAATGTATAATTAACAAAAAAATTTCAAACCAATGAGTAGTAAAATTATTTTTTTGTGTAGTGAATGTATTTCTTTGAACTTTTGTGACTTTTGATAAATAAATATAAACCTAGGTATAAAATCCATTGTCAAGACGAAGGGGACGAATTGACACGCAAAAAGAGGACGAATTTTCATATAATGAATATATTTTTTGAAAAGGGACGAATTTACACCAATAAGGACGAATTTACGCGGTAAGAATTTCTGGAGGACGAATGTACCCCGACCCAAAATTATGTTCAAAAAGATCAACGACCTCGAAAGACCTTTGTTGTTACAAACGATTTAGATAATGGGTAGTTTGCATAAAGATTAGGACCAAGGGAGTTTCTTGTATCCACCCAGTTAAAACTGTAAAATTTCACTCGAGTAAAGGCTATGCTAATCTATTGACAATCCGATAGTAAGCTCGGTCATTACTGGACATAAACTGTAATGAGTGTAATTATAACGTATGCGCACGCGCAGCTAATCGTGCCGATACATCGTGCTCCAGACAGACGAGAAGAAATCTATCTGACATTATGTTGTACGACAGTCAATTTGCATAAAAAATAGATTAAATATATTTTCTGTAAATCTTGCTGTAAATCTATCAATACTAAAAAGTTTTAAGTGAATGAGTTTTTGGTATTGTGCTGAAGCCAAATCTATAATTTTTGTCTGTCTGTACGTAATGTAATGTTCCGTTTTAAATATTAATCACGCAGACAAAACGGTAAAAAAAAACTCAAGTAAATTGGGGATGATTTTTTTTCTCGTCTATCCCATAGTGTGGGGTATGATTGGATATTTGTGTGTGAAAACCATTTTTAGATTTAGGGATCCGTTGGCGAAATATTAAGCTTTAAAGTGCTATTTTTTAGGGTTCCGTAGTCCGACAAGGAACCCTTATAGTTTCGCCATGTCCGTCTGTCCGCGGCTTAGCGCAGAGACTATTAGTACTAAAAAGCTGTGATTTGGCATGAAATGTAAAATAAAATATTGAAAAAATTTTTTTTAAGGGCCTCTCGTACATGTAAACTGGGGATGATTTTTTTTTCTCGTCTATTCCATAGTTTGGATAGGTCGTTCAAAAACATTGTGGGTGTGTTAAAACCATTTTTCGATTTAGGGATCCATTGTTGAAATATTAAGCTTTAAAGTGAAAATTTTAGTTAGAGTGTGGCGTCCCCCCCCCCCCCTACCGGCTAAACGGTTGTTTATAGAAGTGTGAAAAAATTCACAGAAGTAGTATATATAATGAATTTAAAAGGAAAACTATTACAGCTAAGTAGGCTTTACAGGTTTACGAGTACAGTGTATGGGCCGTTCTTAGGGAGAGCAACTTCCGAGTGGACTAGAAGGTTGGCGCGATCTGTATTAGTAGACCAACTTATAAAATGTATTCGGCAACTACGGAACCCTACACTGCGCATAGCCCGACACGTACTTGGCTGTTTTTTTTTATTATCATCACAGCTGGTCAACAAATAGGATATAAGAGGTGTTGATAAAACAACGCCGAAGTCAAAAACAGTGCAGAGATTGAATAAACGCGGGCGGAACCGCGGGCAAAGACTACTCTACATACATAAAATAATACCCTGACTGACTGAGTGATTGAGAGAACCAGTCAGGATCCACGCGAGCAACGCCGTGGGGCGTCAACTAGCCATACATAAACTGCAGCAGTTAACCGTCACTTTGACAGCTCCTAAGCCAATCACAGCTCGCCATTTGCAAGCAGCTGTATTTATAAATCAAAACTCGACACCCTGTTACGTTTGGGACGTACAAATCTTCGGTGAAACATCATGTGTTGACTGAAGCAATGATAGTCCATACTCTGACACACCTTGGAGATCACCTTCTTATGTCGCAGTCTAGTCTCGGACACACCTTGGAGATCACCTTCTTATGTCGCAGTCTAGTCTCGCACAAACAAAACCCACCGGATTCCTGAGCCATTTGCAGGCGTCAACCAATTTAGTATTTTACCTCATCAGACGGTATATCCGGTACTTCCCACGGAGCCCGAGGTACGGGGTTCTGTTACCGCATGTCTGCTGGTAATCAACTAATCGGGTGTCGTATTGCATTGGGATCCGGGTTTCAGGTGATGTTTGTTTTATAAGTAGATACTTCGTTCGGTATACCTACATATAGTATAACCACAGTATAGGTAACATCCATCCATCCATCCATCAGCCTGTTTTGACCACCGCTGGACATAGACTTTTCCAGGATTTCGCCACTCTTGGCGGTCCTAATAGAAGAATTGCCCATACTCACACACGCTGGGCAGGCGGGTTGGTGAGCGCGGTGCCAAGACCCTTGCACCAGTGACGCCGCTGCCCGTCACCAGTCTGTTTTATATAAGGCCCGGCAAGTGGGGATGGATATACCGCCATCCATCGGTCCCAGACAATGGTGGGCCGCCCGGTTTTGCCTGAGAGCTGTTCTCTTACTCTCCCCCGAATAACTTCGGGAGGATTTGCGAGTAAGATGGTGGTACCTCCATCAGCTCTAGAGACAGTAGGTAACAACAGTAGTTTAACTAGGCGGTGTCCTTGAAATCAATACCTACGGCCGCTCGTCGCCTAAACACGCCCTAGGACTGCCAACTGACTGTTTACGTATTTGATATTACTATATTATTATTATAAAAGTTGTATCATACAACGCACAACACAACATACTCTGTAATTTCGTGTCCTAATTTACGACTATGCGCGGGAGCGTCACGGAGACAACGTGCGTACGTAACTGCGTTGCGACCGCAACTGTCGTAAACCGAGCTGTACCGAGTTTTGAGGGGAGGGGGGGGGGGGTTCGGTTGGGCCCGTTTGTATGGAGATAGAATACTATTTATGGTATAACCCAAGAACCGATTGCTGGGTTGTCATAATGTAGGTGCATAATTGCAGTAATATCAGGGGATTTACCTATGTACCGAAATATTTTGTCGACAAAGAAACCGTTTAGCCAGACAATAACATTAAATTAATATCAAAAATCAATAATCATTTTTTCAAAAAACCTGTCTAGTGCGGGTAGGACTCGCGCCTGAGGGTTTTGTACCATTCAAATAAATTAAACAGGCTTAAATAAAGATTACAAACTTATCATTACCTACAAAAAGTATAAAACGAAACCGCAAAATTAAGTTGGTCGACTATTACTCGTTAACTTGTAAAGCCTACTTAGCTGTGATAGTTTTCCTTTTAATTTCGTTATACGTATATAGGATGAAATTAAATCAACCGACCAAATTCATACTGGAGACTCGGTTAGTGATCAAGAACTAGGTTAGGAGGTAGTACTCTCTTACTGGTTGGACTAGTGCCTGCACTATGGGACGAAAAATATTTTTTTCGAATTTCAGCTGGAGTGTCATAAAACCTTGTTCCTGTTGACTTATCAAGTCTCCAGTATGAATTTGGTTGGTTGATTTAATTTCACCTAGTATACTACAGCTGTGAATTTTTCACATATCCATAAACAACCGTTTAGCCGGCAGGGGGGAGACACTTCACTCTAACACAAATTAGCACTTTTAAGCTTAATATTTCGCCAACGGATCCCTAAATCAAAAAATGGCTTTCACACACCCTTAATGTTTTTGAACGACCTATCCAACGATATACCACTATGGGATAGGCGAGAAAAAAAAATCATCCCCAATTTACGTGCAAGCTTAAAAATTTTTTTCGAGATTTTATTTTACAATTTTTTCGACGTGTGTAATTAATATGTATACTTATGCCAAATTACAGCTTACTAGTACTAATGGTCTCTGAGCTAAGCCGCGGACAGACGGACATGGCGAAACTATAAGGGTTCCTTGTCGAATTACGGCACCCTAAAACAGCTGCTAAATATGGCATCAAATCAAAATATTTATTTTTGCAAAATAGATACATAAAGTATACTTTCTACAAGTCAAAGTTAATTTTAACAATATAATGTCGATGGTTGTGATTGTCGCCACTTGGTGGAACTTATTATACATCTTGTTAAATAAGACACTTGTACTTGTACACAGGATTGTAATTTAACAGGGTGTATTAAGTTAAATTATAATCCTGTGGACAAGTACAAGTGTCTTATTTAACAAAATGTTTAACAATATAATATATCTTTAGAATATAAAAATATATACTCGTAATAATACGGGAAATAAAATATACACCTGCATAAAATATAGAAATATAGGAATAAAAATATTATGTGAATAAATATATTTTTTACTTTACCAGTATTGGCCTTAAATTATTGTAGTTTTATTATATTTAAAACACAGTTACTAAAAAAATACAAAAATTAACGAAATATTTCGACTCCTTCAGTGGAGTCGTCATCAGTCGAGTTTCGACTTTCTGAAGGAGTCGAAATATTTCGTTAATTTTTGTAATTTTTTAGTAACTGTGTTTTAAATATAATAAAACTACAATAATAAAAATATTATATATACATAATGCAATGAAGAAATAAGTTCATAAATAAAAAAGGGAAATACATACAAAAAATATTAGGGTTGGGCTACTAAAATGTAATAAAGTTATACACCTGATCGGGTTTGTTCTGTAACATACATATACGTACATTACTCATGGTAATTTCAAATTGTTTTAATTTCCCGACTTATAGAACTTTTGGTGCGCAGATAATTATTATGTTCATTATTATATAACTATAATTTTTAGTGCATTTTTAGTTTCAAGTCACGTATGGTTTACTGCCGTCATAAGAAAGAAGGCGGCATCTGCTTCATTAATCAAAATCAGTCATCAATTTAAATTACTGATTGCCGATAAAATGTTCAATACGCAAAGGTCCCAGCTACAACAAGGTTACGAACAAGGGCCAATCAGAATTATGAATTGGTAAGTGATGAATTGTAAATAAACTATTTAGGTGAATTGAGGAAGGTGACGTGAAACAAGTTAACGTCGTCGTTAGGCGTTATATTATTTATTTATGGTTTATTAAGTTTATCATCTTATTTATTAATTGCATTTATATACATCTATCCACCCTTTCATCAGCCCGTGTTCGTCCACTGCTGGACATAGGCCTTTCCCAAATTTCGCCACTCATGACGGTCCCCCGTCCTCCTCATCCAGCCGCCACCCGCAACCTCCTTCAGATCGTCGTCGGTCCAGCGGGCACTAGGTCGGCCATTATGTAAATTAAGTATTTTTATTCCTGTATTTCTTTATTTTATGAAGGTGTATAATTAAAAAAAAAATGTATAGCCCAACTTCATTTTTTTAAATTATTTCTAGTATTAAACATTTTTTTCGACATATTATATTGTTTTTTTAAAGATTAATATTGACCTGTAAAACGTATACACTATGTATCTATTTTACAAAATAAACTATTTGAAAACAGAATATTGCTGAAGTGGATTATTTACTTAATTCTACTGTACGTCCATAAACAACGTGAAATTTAGCTAATTTTGTTAACGAAAACTGGTGATGGTACTCGTCCATATGAACAACTTTTACTATGGAGCCAACCCTAAAATCGTGAAACAAATATCAGCTGTTTCATAGAAAAGTTAAATACCTACTCGACCCAAATGTATGAAACAGCTGATTTTTTTTCACGATTTCAGGGTTGGCTTCATAGTAAAAGTTGTTTATATGGACGAGCACTATCACCAGGTTTCGCACGTATATGCAACATGCATCCGTTGTTGTGCCAGGTGCTGATACTGCAAATTTTGTTGGACGTCAATACTTTGTGGAAAAATTAGTAAGATTTTGCTGAAGCATGATATTTTATAAAAGTAGAAATTGCATTTTATAAACATGTTACACACATAGGCTCGTCGTTCAGATGAGCTACAGTAGGCGTACTATACGTCTGCGTAGAGTATTTATATGAGAAATTGTGCAGCGCCCCTAGCGGCTTAATACAGGAACCAGCATTTCTCATACAAAATATTTTACGCAGACGGTAACGTGTATAGTAAGCAAAACTCATGGTAGGCCTACCGATCTCCATTTTCTACATTTTTAAGACGCTTTTTGGCTTCTTTCACTATCATACAAGCTCAGTAAATATATAAATTTAATAATCATAAAATTAACAATATAATAAATTAATTATTCATGAGTTCCGGGTGCTTCTGACTTGGACCTTTTTGATACTTCCTTCTAGGGCAAGGTCAAGCTTTATTTTTTTAATAAACATTAGTTTGTAGTTGTGATATATAACATTTTAATAACTACTCTTGTATCCTGTCTACACTTTGCATCTCGTGTGGTTTGTTAATTACTACATCACTCTCAACACTGCACTTTTTTATTTAATTATTTAGATTTTGTAAAGAGTCGAGTTTAGGGGATTTTGACCCAGAGTTAGGGGAAAACCAAAATCAGAGAGTGGCGGCACTGTGTGCACTATTAATATGAGAGCTGCGGTGACCATCAGAATAATGTAACCTTAGGCAAGCCCAGCTTCTCCCAGCCTGTCTTAGGTTACCTTGTTCAGATACTAAGTATTGCTACTGTGAGGAATGTTTGTTTGCCCAAATATCCTCCATCTTGATTTTCACCAGCTCTCGTTTTTTATTACGCATCATTTCTGCATGTAAATATATAAAATAAACCTCTGATTTCTACACGACCACTTATAACATTTTTGATAAGCTTTATTAAGAACACAGACAAAATCAAGGTCTAAACAAAATTTTTATTAAAAAAATCATACCAATATTGCGGTGATATTTGGGTCATTTAAAAATTAAAACTGATAAAAACATAACTTCGACATACATTACGACCTCAATCTTAATCCTTATTATGTAAACTTTACACTTCTGCTGGAAGAAAAAGGAAGAGAACAATATAATGGAACAATCATATTATTATTAGATAAGTCGTAGATATTAAAAATTGTGCCTACCACCACACCTTTTTACGCAAGTACCTTCTTATACCAGTTTCACACTCTTAACCCTTCGAACACACATGCTCCGCCGCAAACATACGTGCGTGTAATAGTAGATTACACAAGGGAGGTAAGTGGTCAATCAGTTACACCCGAGATATTTAGGCGCACGAGCGAACGAAGCGTGCGCGAGGATGCTTACAGTTCGAAGGTATAATAATAATTGGTCACTTACACACGTGTTGAAAATTCTACTTTTCATAACTGATGCGGGAAAATAAAATACTTATGCCCGTTTTCACTAACCATAGGAGACACCTAAATCAGATGCCTATGTATTTAGGAGTTGCCTAGAGTAAAAACACGTTTCACTAACTCTTAAATCATGACTAACTAACGACGTTAGGAATCATCTAAAGTTACGACACCGATTCGAGGGTGCGTGATGCTTAGGCGCCCCTAAACTGACACATGCATGTGACAGTCGCGATTTTGAGATTCAAGCTTATTGTAGTACTGTGAAACGTCAAAAAACCGCAAACAGACAACTTGACAAACAAAACCAAAGACAAGTATCAAAAGCTTAGGCTACTTTTGGGTTAGAAATCACATAGTAAATATAGTTTAGTGAAATAGAACTTTATGGTAAGCATGGACCTAAATTAGGAGTTACCTAGTTAGGCGTCGCCTTGTTCGCCGTTAGTGAAAACGGGCATTATACTCGCTTATCGCTCGTATTTCAAATCGCCCTCGTAAGTTATTGTCTCCTTAACGCACTTGTGTGTAACATAAACTACTATTGTTACAATAGAAGTCTCTGATTGTAGCTTTGTTTGGTCCGATAAACATTCTCCACTACTAGTTTGTATGGACAAAGTTCTCAATTTGTCATTCCACACTGATATGCTATCAGTACGTATGCATTCACCAGCTGAGACATCGACGTAACCCTAAAAAGAAGTCCACTTCCTTCCTCTCCTTCAGCCTTAACCTCCAGCTTCCACATCCCTGATGATACAAAGCACGCTATCACATCCTCACACTGACTGGTTTGGTTTGGTTCAAAAACCGACTCTGTTACTAGGCAGTAAAGGTTTAGCTTGTTATGATGGGTCTCGAGTGTGATACCATCGCAGATCATATCGTGAGGAAGGTCGAGGGCTGGTGCTGGGTTTAAATAGATCGCTGGTGCACTCTGGCGGAAAGTGCATCGTACTGGAATGTGGTCTTGGGCGCCATTTTGTTATCATGTTTTAGTTCCGTTGTCCGTCTATCTGTCAATATGTAGAGTGATTTATGAAGAGTGGCGAATATAGCGCAAGTGAAAGATAAAGCTCAACCGAGCCCCCTAAAGAACTTGTCGACCAAATTGTTGACATACAGGAAAAGGGTCATATCAAAATAGAAGAGCTTATATGACTTGATGGAAGAGGCGAAAGACTTGTGTCGGGATCGTAGCAGATAGAAATCTCTAGTCTCTGCCTAACCCTCTGGAAGAAAGGCGTGCGAATATGTGTGTTTTGAATTTCAAGTTTGTTTTGGGATCATCACATTTCCTCTTGCTGCAAGGAACAGTTTAGTAAATAGTCAACCTATAGGTATATATATATTTTTATCCTTGAATCCTATGAGAAACATTGTTAAGTAGGCTAAGTAAACTCTTGAATATAGAGCCATTTCTTACACTATGTTGATGCTAATTGATCGGTACAGCACACACGACGTCGTGACTGCTTCCAGCCACCAGAAGACGATAAACGCTTGTCTTGTGATCCAACGTAGGGTTACCAGATCGATTAATGTGAGTTCCTTGTAAAATTTCTGATAATTCAATTAATTTCTTAACATTTTCATAAAAGTTTTATGTTAATTATTGAGGCAGCGCGATTTTCAACAGTTTTTATTAGAAACAATGTAACTCGATATAATACTTTTAAGTATTTATTCATTTTCTTCAAAAAATCCTGACAAATCCTATTATTTTCCGATTTCCTGACAGAGGGCCAAAATTCCTGACGCCTCAGGACAATTCCTGTTGTCTGGTAACCCTGATCCAACATGATGCACTGTTTATATTTGTACAAGCAATAAGAATAATGTTGGTCTATTGATAGAGTGGCATATTTGTCTAAAGTTAATGAGCTGAGTGAACGTATTCAAAGTGTGGAGCCTACACAATTACACTTGTGTTTAGCTTCCAGCAACAAAGAGAGGGCTAAGGAATTGGATTGGTGTCAAGGTAAGTCATCAGAAATCCACGCGAGTGCTTATGAATATGTCAATAAAGAATTGCCTAGTATTGAGAGTAAAAGAGATTAGGGTCGATTAAATAACAATACAGTTTTATGAGGAACGTGATAAAACAAATATGAGATAAGACAAAGTACTTCAGAGAAAAGGGCTATGATCATTTAAAAAGACATTAACAGAATTCATGAGATTGCTACATCCATAAAAATTAGAAACGCATTTAATGCATACTATTTATTAAAAAGTAAGGAAGGTTTTACCATCTTAACACAATTATACATGAACAATAGTTTCTACAAGGGCGAGCTTATTTCTAAAAATAATCCCTCCAAATGGTGAAGTGGGAATGGTGGGCAAATAAATGTGCACAACTTTAAATATCGAAAACTAAATTTAATTTATAGATATATACTTACGTGTAGCAATAATACAGATACTTTTGCAATAGAGGAAATGCAGGGACTTGTTGATGATAAGATAAACAAATCGATGCAAAGAACAAAAATTTCACTATTGGACGAAAGGTTTGTTGGAGATCTAAGGAATGTATGTATGTATTTGCCGTGACCTCTTCAGTCTGTACAATTCGCTAAATTAGATTCTAATATAGTTTTATTACCTAGCAGAGCAGAAAGAGGCAGAGCCGCATCCAAAAGGCAAGTTTCACTCAAAGCTCTAGACTAGATGATAATTTCGCACTAGCACTTAGCACGGCGCGTGCGCACTGCTATGATTGGTCGGTTTGAATACGGAACGTTAATTTAACTACCGCTCGTTATTTGCTAATTGTCCGTTATAATTAACTGGGATCAAGAGCATGTGTTTATTTATTTATTTATTCAAGGAGAAAAAACAGAAACAAATACAACTTAGACTTAATAACTATGATATTTAAACTAGTTTAGATGTATCTATTTCCTTGACATTCTCACAGATAGGATCAGACGAGTAAAATTATGTAGATTGAGAAAGTAATAACTAGACTTTTTTTAAACTTAATCATAACTTAATTATAACTTAAAAGTAAGCATGCGCATGCAATCTAAAAAATAAAAAGAATAAATAAAAATAACATGGAATCTACATGAAATTTGAATTACTGTTTGATTTTGTTGTTTAACGCTTTCTTAACTTTATTTTTAAAACTATTTCGTGAACAATTAAAGAAATCAATGTTCAAAACATTTACACTCTTGCACATACGATATATTGGGGCTCTTTTGCCATTTTGTGTTCTAGTCCTCCTGAGATAAAATAAATACTTGGATATAGTGCTACGTTGACGGAGACTTGGAAGACGAAAATCAATTTGAGATAAAAGATCTGGGCATTTGTATTCTCCAACGCATATACTACGAAGGACAACGGAGTCGGCCAGACTTCTTCTGTCGGTGAGAGACATTAGCCCAAACTTGACTAAAAGATCATTGTAAGAAAGACGGCTATGCCTGAGACGATAGTTTAAGGCGCGCACAAATCTCTTTTGGATCATCTCAACTTTTTGGACATAATAGTCATAGACTGGATTCCATATCGAAGAGGCATATTCCAATTGTGACCTAACTAAAGATTTATATAAAATGATGTAAGTAAAGGGATTTTTAAAACATTTTGCTACTCTTAGAATAAAACCCAACATTTGATATGCTTTTTTAACCATGTTTTCGATATGGAAATTAAATGTTAATTTTGTGTCGAATAGTACGCCCAGGTCCCGAATTTGCGTGACATTTTCTAAGGTGTTATTCCCAAGTTTGTAGTTAAAAATGTGTTTTGTTCTCTTCTTAGAAAAAGCCATTACCTTGCATTTATTCTCGGCAAGTACTAACTTATTATTGATACAGTAAGCGTATAATCTGTCTAAGTCCTCCTGTAATTGCCGAGAATCGACATTGGTATCAATACGTTTATATATTTTTAAATCATCTGCATACATTAAAAACTGAGAGTGATGAAAACAAACTATAATGTCGTTAATAAATATAATAAAAAGTAAGGGGCCCAAAATTGAGCCTTGTGGGACACCAGACGTAACAGTAGTATACGGTGAAATATGACCATTAAGTGCAACTGCTTGGTGTCTCATGCATAAATAAGATGAGAACCATCGCAGCAAATTGCCTTTTATTCCATTTAAGTAAAGTTTTCGCAACATAAGTTTATGGTCTACTTTGTCAAAGGCCTTGCGAAAGTCAGTATAAATGGAGTCTACAGCCAATCCATTATCCAATGATTTAAAAATAAAGTTTGTGTAAATTAAAAGGTTTGAAACAGTTGATTTCGACTTCACAAAGCCATGCTGTCGTTCATCTAGAGTTGGTTCGAAATAGGGATATACTTTATTATGTATTAATCTCTCAAAAACTTTGGGTATTATACTTAATATTGAAATGGGACGATAATGTTCAACATAATTTTTAGCACCACCTTTATGAATAGGCGTGATGTGAGCACTTTTCCACCTTGAAGGAATGATCCCCTCATGCAGACTCAAATTAAAAAGCAGTGACAGCGGTACACAGATTGTCGAAGCTGTTTGTTTCAGAAAAATAGAGCTTATTTTATCCGGTCCAGGACCTTTATTGCAATCAAGATCAAGAAGGGCTTTCTCGACTTCAGATTTAGAAAATTTTATTTGTGATAAGGGAGCACTCAAAGTAGTGTCATCATGTAAATCTGTAAAATCGGTGTCATAGGCATCATGATCTGCTGGTTCAAAAACGGAAGAAAAATAATTCGAAAACATGCTACAAATATCTGAAGGACTATGGGATGATTGATCCTGAAATTTCATTGTAGAAGGATATCCAGTATTGGTTTTTTTCAAGGAAGATGTATATTTCCAAAATGATTTAATATTGGTTCTAGTTGACAACTCGATATTTTTTATATATGATGCGTGACAACTGTGAAGCAGCTCTTTTACACGAGTCCGAATTCCAGAGAAACGATTATAGTCAGACAAACAACCGTAGGTCTTCCAGCGAATCCAAGCCTTTTCCTTTAGTCTCAACTCTGTAATTAATTCACGCGAAAACCAAATAGGATACTTTGCAGGCTTTACTCTAACTAATGGGACTTCAGCATTCAGTATTCCATATAACATGACATAAAAGCGATCAACTGCATTTTCAATAGTTAACATACTAAGTTCAGTCGTCCAGTCTATATTGGAAATTTTAGAGTTAATAGAACTGTAATTAGCTTTGTAAAAATTATACTTCGGGATTTCTACATTAGCATACGTTAACATAATAAACATTTTCTACGTTAGCATAATAAACCCATCGTTAGCGTTTTAAACATACTTAAATATCGTATAAGGTCCTACAATAGTGAAAATAATTCTAGGGTAGATCATGTGTCGTTAACTGATCAAATTCCGGAAGAAGAAAAATTTTTTTGCTGCAATAATTTTTTCACTTCCCAGTACAAAGTGGTTCAATCAGCTGACTAAATTTCTATGGAAAAGTACGCGCCAAAATGTTTTTTTTCGGTGGAATGTGGTCTATTAGGGATAAATCTGTTAAGAATAGAATAGAATAGAATAGAATGACGTTTATTTCGATCGATTAAGATCATAATAATACACATATACACAAAAAAATCGTAGGGCCTTATATATATTGTTTCTTTGGTGTTTAGACTATATTGCAAGAACTTATTTAGATAGCAAAGAGAGAAAAGGTAGAGAATTTAGGCTAAGAAAAGCCCAAGGTGCAAGATTCAAGGTATCCTTCTGTTACTAAAACAGTCACCACTAGTTCACCCTCTTAAGCGATGACTTGAGGGTTCCGTACCCGAAGGGTGCCAAATGGAACCCTATTACTAAGCCTCCGCTCTCTGAGATCGGATAGAAATCAGTTTGCAACGAGTCGCTTTTTTAGGTTTCAAGGGGGGGTTATCCCACTTTGTCTCTTTTCTAATTCATTTTAAACCAATTAATAGCAATGAATAAATTTTGTAAAAAATATATGTCATATTTCACTCTTTGATCTTAATATTTCGGCCATACACGATTACTTACATTTCGCTCGATCCAATTAAACCGCAAAGATAGGTCTAAACTATGATCTAAATATCATTTCAGCTATATTAAATTTTGGACAATAAAGGTCGTGACACGTCGTGAACAATGCGATATAAACGGCCGTCATGTGAAAAGTCCATCTCCCTGATTCCAAAATAATGAATAATAACACCTCAAAACCGCGAGTTTTCTGAGCGGCCCGCTTCCGCTGAGCAGGATAAACATGTGGAAAATGAAAGCGTTGTAGCAGGACAGAATAACCTCGCCTTAATGGACACAGTTTACCAAGAAAAGAGGACCTTAATGTTTTCTAACAAACCTTGGTCGAGGATTTTATAAAAGGTAATTTATTTTTTATTTTTTTACATTTATATGTGATATATGTAAATATATATGTACAACATGAGATTATGTTGAAAAGGGCATGGTCCAGCAAACATGGTTTCTGATGATGAATGTAATTAAAAAGTAATACTGAACGTAATTAGCCCATTTGCTACAATAACCTAAAGGAGTGGTTAATATGAAATCGACACCGACAGTAGGAATGTACGACTACGTGTGATTTAACGTAAACGGCAATTAGTTGCGATAATATTTGTTTTGTTTCTGTTCGGGCGGTCTTTGTTTTGCACTTTTTTATCTACTTTATCAAAATGTGCACGCAATAATAACACTAGTATAAACTGGTATATAAAGAGGTTATTAGGACACGAGTGTGAGTTTAGTTATATGCACTAAGCACTTTGTAGGTGGTAGAGCTGATGCCGGGCTCGACTGTGAAGGTACCACCATCTTACTCGCAAGTCCTCCCGAAGGGAACAGGAAGAACACAGCTCTAAGAGAACAGCTCTCAGGCAAAACCAGGCGGCCCACCATTGTCTGGGACCGATGGATGGCGGTATATCCATCCCCAATTGCCGGGCCTTATATAAAACAGACTGGTGACGGGCAGCGGCGTCACTAGTGCAAGGGTTTCGGCACCGCGCTCACCAACCCACCTGCCCAGCGTGAGTGAGTATGGGCATTTCTTCCAGGAGGACCGCCAAGAGTGGCGAAATCCTGGAAAGGCCAATGTCCAGCAGTGGACGAAACAGGCTGATGGATGGATGGATGGACTAAGTATTCTTTGCCTTCCTACTTAGTGTGATTGTACTGTAATATCAGAAAAAATATTTTATAGCATAATGTTGTTCGGAGAGCTGTACTATAATTTAATTTTTTTATTTTCTTTCTGTATCAGACGTTCGTGAAAACAAATTTTCGTTAATGCACTATTGTTGCGTTCATAATCAGGATTTTACGATAGTATTTACGAAACTGGTACACAAAAAGGTTATCAAAAGACGAGTGCGAGTTTAAAAAACGAGCCCTAGTCGAGTCTTTTAATAGAACACGAGTGTTTTAATACCTAGTTATGTTTAGTTTCATACACTACTTTATCTTAACTCATGCCTACGAACCTGTTTTCATAATTTTTGTAAATTTGTCGTTAGCCATTTTTGATTATTCTTGTAAAAGCTTATTTTAAGTGTTCGTAATTTCCGTCGTTATTTCCAGAATGTCAGGTGGAGTCAAATATCATCACCCCTGCTGTCAGTAATTTTAGGGCAAAATAATTTAGGTTTTATGGGTCAAACCAAAAGTATTATTTTGTCCTATAATTACTCAGAGCAGTAATGGTGATGATAATTTGACTTCACCTGAAATTCTGTAAATTACGAACACTTTTAGAACGAGCTCTTACAGGAAAAATCAAAAATGGCTAACGACAAATTTTATCACGATTATTATGAAAACAGGTTGTTAGGCATGAGTTTAGATAAAGTACTGTATGAAACTATACATAACTAGGTATTAAAACACTCGTGTTTTATTAAAAAATTCGCCTTCGTCTCGTTTTTTAAACTGACACTCGTGTTTTTAATAACCTTTTTATGTACCAGTTTCATAAACTTTTTAGAGACGTTCATAAAAAATATTTTTCATTGTGCCAGTAGTTTTGAGTTCGTAATGAGGATTTTACAATATGAGGTTAGAGAAAATATATTCAAATTCAAATTCTTTATTTGTAAAATAGATACATAAAGTATACGTTTTACATGTCAAATCTAATCTGTATGAAAATAATATTTTATGATTAACAAATATGATACGGGAAATATATAAAAATACTATATTTAAGTTGGGCAACAAAAGTTAAATGCATAAAATAAAGATTCATTGGAATACGAATATTATTTTATAGCACACCGTGCGTAAAATGACCACTTTACGCACGCTGCGCTTGCGTAAAGTCGGCATTTTCCGCACTTTTGCTATAAAATATTATACGATACTCGTGCGAGAAACTTTTTCTCGACTCGTGTGATTGCAGCACTCACCTTCGGCTCGTGCCGCAAACTCACACTCGTCAGAAAACGTTTCATCGCTCTCGTATCGTAATGTACTAATAACTACACAATACAATTAATATATAAGTTGATAAATAAACTGAATAGACCCTAAATAAATATAATGCCTAGCCAAATATATACTAACATAAGTAAGAAATTAAAATATTGTATATACATACCTACATAATTCAATGAATAAATAAGTTAATAGATAAATAAACTATAAATAGATATAATGCCTAAATCCGCCCAATCGATTAATCTTGCTAAGAAGAAGGGCAAGAAACTTAGCAAGATCATGTCTTTTTTTATCAGTTTTTTTTTCTGAATATGGCTATTACAGTTTTTTTTAACTTATATAAAATAATACTAAACAATGTATTAGAAAAGGATAAAAATATAAAAGACAGAAAGAAATTGTGTCATGAGGAAAAGAAATATATATATTTAGTCTACCTGTCTAATGAGGTAGTAAGTTAAAATACTAAGCAAAACATCATCCACCTGTCTCATATAGTTTATCACTTTTTTGATAGTCAGATTATCAACTAAGTAATAAATGCTAAGTTTAAGTTATACAATGTTCATGTCAATATGTAAAAAGAAATGTCAACATAATAATAAAAAAACAATATAAAAATATTAGTCTACATAAAAACAGACGATTTGATACACAAATCAGTTAGAAAATAAACAAACAGTAGTATCAATCAATATTCTCATGACACCAAGCGTCACTATCATCCAAATGGTCATTAATTTTATAATATGCTTTTCTCAAGAGTCCCTGCTTAATATATAATTTAAACTTATTTTCTGAAAAACTAAGGACCTCCCTTGGAAGTTTATTGTAAAATCTTATACCATGTCCTACAGAAGAGGTGCCTACTTTTGCAAGTCTAATTTTTGGAAAAGCCAGTTTATGTTTCTTCCTAGTGTCTATAGAGTGATTCTCACCGAGCCTAGGGAAATTATCGATATTTTTTCTGATATATTTAATAACTTGGTAAATAAATTCACAAGGAACTGTTAAAATATTAATTTCTTTGAATTTTTCTCTTAATTAATCCCGATGCTTCATATTGTAAATAGCACGAATTGCTCTCTTTTGCAAAACAAAGACTGCGTTTATATCCGCAGCTCTACCCCACAGCAACATACCATATGACATAATGCTGTGAAAATAACTAAAGTACACCAATCTAGCAGTATCCTCATCAGTAATTTGCCTCATCCGTCTAACAGCGTATTATGTCGTACGTGATAATATCGACTATTTAACAAGAAAGCGTATCAAATACATATCGTCACGACACGAATCCCGAGGGGGTGTCAGAGATGTTCACGTGTGTGAACTCTGAAATGCAAGTCACAGTCCACACTTGGTACATGTGTATGGGTATGTGGTATGTTGACCCAAAACCAAAAACTGAAAAAATTACATTAAATATTTTTTCAGGTGTGTGCCATTCATGAAAACTTCAATTAAATATTTTTTCACGGTTGCCTCATACATGAAAAATTCAATTAAATATTTTTTCAGGGGTTTGCCAAACATGGAAAATTCTATATAACAAATATTTTTTCAGGGGTGTCCCATTCATGAAAAAGGAGCCGAGCATCCCATCTTACTCTTGCATATGGGTTGTTGTTGTCTAGAACTTACAAATACAAATTTACAAAATGTAAAATACGTAGGAATGTATTTTTAGGGCTCCGTACCTCAATAGAAAAAAAAAACGGAGCCCTTATAGGATCACTTTGTTGTCCGTCTGTCTGTCAAGACCCTTTCAAGATCCCGGGAACGCGTGGAGGATCGAGTTGAAATTAAAACCATATACTCAGGTCTACAGTCCCTTGAAGCTGTGAAAATATCAAACTTCCAAGTTAACGTGAACAAAAGATACGGCCGTTTATGCCGCAAAAAACGTACATTTCGACACTCTCAAGGGAATCAAAATTCATAGGGTATTTCCCGTTGACTTAGAACTATGAAATTTGGCAAGTAATACCGTCTTATACTACAAGTATAGGGAAAAATCTGAAAACTATACATTTGTAATTAAATCATAAAAAATATAGTCTTTGACGGAGCCCTCGGTGGGCGAGTCCGACTCGCACTTGTCCGGTTTTGTTTAGTCATATCTTCAAAAATAAAGAAATGTGGACCGTAGATTGTCATTTTTAAATAATTTTTGTTTTGTTATGGGGTCTATCTCAAAAACTAAACTATGTAGTTAGGAATTTGGAATTTTCTGTACATTATGTGCCATACAGTGTATTCAAACAACAAATACTAAAAACGCCGATTTATAATGTAGTTTTAGGGTTACGAGCCGGAATACTCGACCAAGTTTATTTTTGAGTTTGGATTCATAAAAACGGAAAAAATTATAAAAATAAAATAAATAAAATGATTTTATTGCAGACAATATTACAGTCCATAGAGATGTTAGTAGGCCTTATAACTATGTTAGCAAAACTTATCATATTAAAAAATTAATTTACTAATTATGAGTTTTAACTTAATATATTTGAGTCAACATGACGCAAGGAGAGAAAGTTTTATGTTTTTCGATTGTAGTTTTCTGAAGAAGCTATAAGGTCCTTTATCGTTATCTTTTGCGAAGTGCAGTTACCTGATTATAATTAAATTAATCAAATATACGGTCCATAAAAAAATAATTTGTAAACCTCAGTTTTCATTATAATTCATGTTAAAAAAAATCATTTCTCCTGTATTATTCAACAGATTCGCTTGGTTTTTGTATAGTAAAATAGGTATTATTGATACCTATTGCAGTTACCTAAAATTGCAGTTCTTACGGCAAACATAGATAAAAAAATCTAAATAATATGTTTATTTCACGAACGCGAGGCATTTCTGTCGTCGTAACTGCCAGGACGAAGAGCGTGCGATTGTAGACTAAAATACAACGTATTAAATGTTGTTTTCGCCTGATGTAAAATAATGTGTTTAATCTTGCCTATGCCATATCCTTAAGGGCGCGGGTGCTAATAGTTTTTTCTTAGATTTTCAACTACTGTAAGTTGGATACATAATTAAAAGGTGAAATGGGTAACACTTACAGAGAATTTATCCTGATTATGCGATACATTTAATTTTCTTCCGGAAATGATTCTTAAGCGAGCAGGTCTTCAGTAGACATAGACTCTGCACTGAAAGAGCATGTCGGGTATCGCGAGATAAATGGCATGTTTAATCCGTTACATCTTTAAATTATTCTTGATTTTCTCAAAATTTCAAATATGCAATCAGCTCTTAGCTTTGTACGTCCCGTATCTAGATTTCAGCCATATCTAAGTTTCAGATGACCGGTATATACGAAATGTCATACGACTTTACTCGCTACGTCAGGCAGCTGGTACGCGATAAAATAGTTTTAAGCACACACTTACCAAAGTCCCCAAGTAGCTGTGCCCGATCTCATCTTCGGACGTTTCTCCGGATACCAACGTCTGCCGTTTCCATTTCATTTTGAAAATGGAATACTGTCACTTTGAATTTCGAATGTTGCGTGCGCGCAAAACCGTCGTTATTTCGATTAAGGACCAGCAAAATGCTTCCTTTTAATTGAGGAAAGTCTTTACCGAGAAAATATTTTATGCACTTTTTTGGAGCTTAGTTTTAACGATCTACATTTTTTAGCTTCGAGGCAAAGGTTTCGTTGTGAAGCAGCCAGGCCCAGGTAAACTAATCGACTGAGATGGTGGGTATCCTTAACCACCGCATTACGCTGAAATGCTGAAACTAAAGCCGCGTCCACACACGATGCGTCGGCGCACGCAATTTTGCAGAAATTAGATCCGTCCGCTCGGGATAGACTCAAGTTTTTGATCGTATCTCGGGAACTGCGGAACCAATTTAAATGAAATAAAAACTGGAGCATACCTGGGCGATGACGATTCGGTTGCTGCTAAATAGTCTGTCAGTTGCACGGCTTACACAGAACATTACACTAGACTTATCGATTGAGAAGTGCCGTGTACATGTAATGGCTACAATCGACAATTTTCCTTTTACAATATGTATTTGTGACGTCACAAAAATGTCGGGGTAGCCCCATGTTCCCATTCTATTGATCAGCTTTTGTAACCTCGTGAAAATTTCCCAGTAGGTTTTAAAAGGTTTTCGTTCTAGCGGACTTAGGAAACAGCCGATCGTTTCTATCTTCACATAGCTTGGGTACCTCGACAACATAACCACTTATATAAAGTAAGTTAAGTAATACTCCTTATGGACATAACATATACTTCTTATTTAATTTGGCGTGAGGAGGATCCTGATACTGAATGAGTAATAGTTATGAACTCCATCTTGATTTCTATCTTTGTTCAGAGAACTTACAACGGAGAAATCGGTTGTAACTCAAACTAGTGTTTTCTATGATTGTCAATATCATGTCAGTGAGAAAGGAATAAGTTAGGTAAATGCTAATCCAAACAACATCTTGTATAATTCTATGTATAATCTCGAAAATTCGCCGGCCAAATTGGTTGATAATTTCAGGTAAGAACAGCAAAAAACTCTAATCGTTTTATAATAGTATTTTATAGAATTATGGTATAATTCCCAAGAGCATCGCTTGCGTTCCTTGTAATACAGTATGATCAGCAGAAGCATTATCATTTAATGTTATCTCTTTATTTACAACCAGTATTGCCTCTACGACGCCTCTTGTGGGAATGTCCCTACACAATGTACACATGTATTTAATTCGACAGTGGTTTCGAGTTATGCGACGAATTCCGAGACTCACTACGGGTTTTGGTTGCAATATTTATCACCTCTAAGCAATTACAACTAAGATTATATCATTTAAAATCTCTAATTAATTAGTTATCCTTTGACATTTATAATGTTTCTTTGAATAATTAGATTTTTGACATTGTTTAATTTTACACTTACTTGACATGGATATGCATAATAATTATTTTTTATTGTTATCATTAATTTTATTATTTTTTTAAGACTACTTTTGTAGCTCAACAATTTTTTAACGTGTAACCTATAATTATGAATAAAAATGTCTTATGTACAATAACAATCGCAGTGGAAGTTTCTACAAGAGAGACGGGTCACAAAAACGTACAGTCACGGTCAAAGGCACACTTGAAATAATATTACAATATTTTATTTGTAAAACTTATTACCTAAATATTATAACGGGAGGGCTGTTGCTAGCATCCGCAGGAGATCACCTTGATCGGAACTCCTTGTTCTGGCCGAAAGGTAAAAGTATAAATTACACACTCCCCCTTGTGCACCTGTTTCTTGTGAGTACACACAGCACTATACAAGTATTCATAATCCTTATAGCACCGCTTAGTGCGTCTGTAGCGCTACACAGCAGCTTGAGGTGTAGGTAGAGTAACGACGCTCGATTCAAAGGTATAAGATGAATAATAATATCGAAGCAGTAAATCATTTTTCCTCTTGACATTTTATTACATTTACTCTTTAATACCACCAATAATGCAGTATACATTTATGTTACGGGTAATACTAGAAGACTAGGTTTACCCAGGTTAGGATTAGAATTTCCCAAGCTCTTTGGGGTTAAGATCGAAAATACTCTTTACCCGTATACATCTAGGTTTATCCAATGCTGGTTGGGTAATGTTCGGTATTATCTTTGTCGCAAAAAAGGGGCTTCGCTCGTTTTCCCAAAACTAATTATTATCAGAAACCTAACACCACAGTTTAAAAGTTCATACAGTTGTCCAACGAAAGCGCTCAGACAGAGCAAATGTGCGGGGCCAGCGGGGCGAGACGCGTTTCGAACAAGCAGTCTAGAGTCTCGCCCTTCACAACTGCTCCGTAAGAACGACTTCGTTGGACAACTGAATGGGTTTTTAAACTGTGATCTAACCTTGGTAATCGTAGTTTCAGTCATTCTTCCAACATTACCCGTGACAAATACATAATGTAGTAACAACCTACTCTTGAGCTGGAAATTCATACACAATAAAGATTTTAATCGCATTGCAAATCTTTGGTTTTAATTGCCGAAACCAATGCAATTTTACATGAATTTTATTATATGCATTAATGTAATTAATTTTATGCATTTTTATTAAGGACACGTGTAATTTTGATATAACTGTACTTATTTATGTGTTTTTTGCAACAATGTGTTTAGTAAAGAAGGCTTTTAGGGATCATCCTTTTTGGGTGCAACCCTTTTGGTACTGTTTTATAAGCGGTATCATCAATTAGATGTAGACCAAAACTTTAAGGTCTAAGCTCTGCGTCATTCGTACCAACTTGGGTTGGGACCATTTTCAGAAATCTATCTCGTTTCCCAAAGCTCGTCACGTTTCCGCTTCGCTTTTGGAATATAATGGCGAAACCCTTAAATAAATAATACGGTATTATAAAATTTTCGATAGTAATTTTTAGCGCCTATCTAACCCATAAATATGTTTTTCAAAATGGTACGGTAGAGTGAAATATGTTATAAAAAAATCCCAGTTTTATCACCTTAGTGAAACCTATTTATTTTTAGGGTTCTATTTAACTTCGAAATCAGACTTTATAAGGTAACACTAATTTATGCAGCCAAATTCATATTGAAGGCTTGGTAAGTGATCAATATCATGAATCGTTAAATTTTGTTGCTAATTTTTTCAATGTAAAATGTTGAACTCCCATTGACTCTGGTCTGGGCTTGCGTTTGTAAGAAACATGTAAAAAATAATTTACCAATTTCACAAAAACCGTTTTCGAACCCTGATACTGAACACCTACTGAAGCCTCGTGCAGTAGTAATTTGGCTATTTAAATTAATGTCACCTTGTAGATAAAATCTTTGGTCCAAATTTGTAGAAACACAAGAGATGTTTGAATACCTTACTATGCCGTTATTTTAGCCTATTTCTCCACAAAACAGTACCTTTACCATTACCTTACTTTGACAATTAGGTCAGTATTTGGGCTGTGTTACAAGTTATTAATATAGCAAAGCCCCGAGAAAAATCTTAAACCCTCTAAATGTTACTACTTTTGTCAAATCTGCGAAACTTTTCTTTAATTTGTATATAATATCACATTCATAAGGCTTAACACAATTCGCAAAACTGCAAAGCATTTTGTTGACGTAGCGCTTATAGAGTTTCATTTATGTATATTTATCTATCCACTAACACCTGAAGTATCTCTTACATTTCAGTCTGATTTTCAATTATACAGAATTAGTTTTTAAGGGGATTTTAAGTGGATTAAAAAAAGAAAACATGAATACAATTTTGGTTTTCATCGAAAAAATTCCCTATATTTTCGGATTTGGTCATCCATGCCCACTTAAAAAACTAATCCAGTATATTTTCAGCAATAGTTTTACTTATTGGTTATGGGCACCAGATGGCGCTATGCAAAACTGTTTTTAGAAGATTTAAGTATACGAGTCCATACTGCCAGCGCAAGTTTATCAATAGCAATCAGCGCCATCTACCGAGCTAGAAGAAGCACATGACATTAATAAACCCCATCAATCATGATGAGCACAGCCTTACGATATCCGCAAACTATGTGCTATCGTTGCCTCACCTTTCCCAGTTTGCGCTACCGTTTAGAGCGTCCTTGCGCTTGCGCACAGATAACTAGACATTTATCGACTAGCGAACTCTAATCAGATGATAATTGCGGCCACTCACGTGATTTCTTCGCCAATTCTTTTTGGGTAATTGCTGGTGAGTCATGGTGGAGTGCTGGACTCGGCTGCGTCATTTCGGGATCGAGCTTTGAAGATGTGGTTGGGTAAGCTTAACATTTTTAATTAGGAGTGTAGCGCTTGTTCTTCTTTTTCTTCTAGTGCCGTCTCCTATCGTAGGTCAGCTATCATTTGATTAATTGTAGATTAACCTTATCTTCGTCTCGATTTTTTTTTTACATTTTCCTGTCTCCCTATTTCGTATTTGAGGGTTTCGTGTAAAGCAGTACTAAATATGTTTGCAGCGCTGATAGCGAGATTTTCTTAATTCAGAAACTGAGACTTTTTCTAAAAATAGACTCTATTATCAAAACATTTTCTTCATCCACCATTCCAAACTATGATTTATTTTGAAAACTCAATAAACTTTTCTCCAATTAGACTCTAGGACCTTATGACCATGGAGCTAATCTATCCAGTAGAACAGAGTGTAAACAAACGTCACACTTTAATCTCATTAACACTTTAGCGAAAATTCAAATAGGAGATAAGATACTAAACGGCCGAACCCATTACAAACAATACTAAATCAAACTACGCTACGAGTAGCGATGTACTTGGTACTTACACACACGGGGAAGACACAAACTAATATAAGAAAAACCGGACAAGTGCGAGTCGGACTCACCCACCGAGGGCTCCGTACAAATTAGTAAAAGTTTTAATCATAATAATAATCATAATCATTTTATTCATAATTTTCATTACATGTCAATAATTAAATAAAATATATGTCAAAACCTTACAAATAACATTAATAAAATACAATTACAGAATAATGTGTACCTAAGTAGCGCAATACAGAACAAATTACATTGATTTAATGTCAAACATAAAAATTGTTAATATTTATATTAACATTGTGTCGTCAGCAGGTAGGTACAAAATCTACAAAAAGATTTGGTCACCCGTACAATTATGACCGCGCATACCGTTGCTTAACCTCGATGATTTTTTATGATTTAATCACAAATGTATAGTTTTAAGATTATTTTCTATACTTGTAGTTTTAGAAGGTATTACTTGCCAAATTTTATAGTTATAGAATATAGATTAACGGAAAATACCCTATAAATTTTGATTCCCTTGAGAGTGTCGAAATATACGTTTTTTGCGGCATAAACGGCCGTATCTTTTTTACGTTAATTTAGAAGTTTGATATTTTCACAGCTTCAAGGGACTGTAGACTTGAGTATATGGTTTTAATTTCAACTCGATGCCTACACGCGTTCCCGAGATAAAGGGTCTTGACAGACAGACGGACGGACAGACAGACCTGTAAATAAAGGCTCCGCTTTTTCCTCTTAAGGTACGGAACCCTAAGAAACTGGTCAAGTGTGAGAGGGACTCATGCCCTGATGGTTAAAACACGAACTTATTCCACGAGCAACTTAACACTCACTTACGATCTATTAAACTCTATCGCACCAAAAATATTAATGTGAAAAAGGAGCCGACTTTAGTAAAAAGGCAGTGCCGGATTGTCGTCTTCGCCAAAAGAAGAAATGAGATCAAATTGTGTGCCGAGGTTTATGGAGGTTCCTTCAGTCTTAACTCGATAATGTACTGTACACGTAATGTAATGTGATGTACAACGTTCTCCACTTGTATTAAAAGAAAGTTTGTTAGGGTCCTCTATTGAATATGTAGAACTTGGCACGTTTACACAGCTTAAGTTTTAAAGTTACGTCATACATGCAATAAAGTTACCATGAAAACTTGCCAAGTTCTACATATTAGTAGCAAGGATCCGAGCAAACTTTCTTTTATAACAAGTGACGATCGTTGTACATTATTGCAGTTATATGACTGGAGGAATCTCTATAAGCCCAAGAGCATTTTAACGAGACGTTTTCTGAGCGTATCAGATGCATATAAAGGTTAATTTTAATGTTAACCGAAGAGAACCCAACCAAAAAGCTTATGGTACCCAACAAAGCCAACTGATTGATAACAGTTTTTGTGATACTTAATCAAGTAGGTACCTTAATTACTATTTGTTTATATAGTTAATAATACTTTTTTATCACGCTTTTTTAATAAATAAAATAATCATGAAAATTTCAAATTGCGAGCGGAGTCCTGACAAGAGGCTACAAATCCTGAGATATCGGGACAAATCTCGCCTCCTGGTAACCCTAGTCGCATCAATATGAAACATGACACGCCATGATGCCACATAATGGCGCGATCGCAAGACGCGCGTCCGGAAAGCAGTGCGGCCGTGAAAACGTACAATACTTGCGTGCGCGGGCGCACCACCTCGTCCGACACGACATGAGATTCGTAACGTCTGCGAGCGACGCGACGGGGCGGGGCAGATAGGGGTGGTGAGTAGGGTTACAAGATTTGCTAGCATGAATTCCGGGACAGGTGGTTCGACGAACAAAAATTTATTATTTATCTATTATTAGTAATTATATTTGTCATTGATAATAATTTGTACCCATTGCGTCTATTGGTCAAGCCACTGATTGATTTGGTAGAAATTTGGGAAGGTTCAGCTGAATTGGGGGACTGGACGTTTTGTAATTATTGACGCAATTCGTACCGTGCCCTGTTGCCTAAGAACTTTAATAAATCAACCATCTTACTAAATTTTCGATTCCGATGATTCCGGGACATTCTTGAGAAATTCGGGACCTGGGACACACTTTCGTATTCCGGGTACAACCCCGGTGGGTCCAGGTAAACTGGCAAACCTAGTAATGAGAGAAACGCGGGACACGACTGGCTGGCGGCTCATACGTTCCTGGTATAGAAAGAGAGTTGGCGACAATGGCGTACCTTAAAGCATGCTCAGCTTTCTTACAGTTGTAAAAATTATTCGAACAGTAAAACCGAAGACTGGCCGAGGCTCTTTCAAAAGAATAGTGCGTATTGACGAGCATGTCTGAGAAAGAGTATTTTATTTTGATTGATGAATGTTGAAGAGGTGCAAGAGGTGAAATATGTAGTTTCTGCCTACCCCTTTGGGAGACAGGCCTGAGTATTATGTATGTATTTTATTTTCTTATTTCATCGAGTAAAAGCTGATTAAATGATTTGTATCAGACGATCCTGCACTAACTCTTTTCTATCTTCAGCCAAAGATAAGTCATGAAAATAATCAAGATTATCGCTTGGATATCTTTATCAGGGGACTATAAAGTGACAATTCAGCAAATTGTGTTGCTTTTTTTACCACACCCTACGTACTCAAATGTAATCTTACAGTGAACGCTACGCTTCTTATATTCGTCCATATTTGCCTAAGGTTACCAGATCCAAAGGCCCAGTCTTCGAAGTCACAGTATTAAGGAGACCGTCAGAACGAATCGTGCCGCGATCAGCAATGGGAACAGATCCCCGCCATCTTCCCCTCGGGTCTGAGACAATTACCCATTATGGCGGATCGGCTGCGCGTGAGTCCCACGCCGCGGCTGCTGCCGTGTCTCAGGAGAACGCCACTGTAACGTACACATTCGCGTTTGTTCGAGAGTGTCGCGAGTGGATCGCCATTGTCTGGACAATGCCATGTCGTGGCCAGCATAACGAGCCGGGGCGACTGAGACGTTTGGAATGCAGGTCATTGCAGGTGGATTACCTTCAATACGGAAGATCCTCGATGATGTCACATTTTCAAAATACCTTAATGCAGGATTTCAAATTAAGCATATCTGCATTGACGGAATCGGGACATAAAATTGTCTTTCTAAGTTTCTTAACGACTATTAGGTACTTGCTTATTATTTTTTCTTTTTCAACATATCCCATACAACATCCATGACGTGAAACTAAAACATTTATCAAAATCAAATACATACAAAAGTTACAAGCGTATAAAAGTCCTGGATTTTACACATATTTTGATGAATGTTTATGTACCGTAATGACCTAGAAGCGATACAACAAATCAAATAATTTTAGTTTCACAGCATAGTATATTTTATACTATTCAAACATATTTTCGTTTCATTTTGATTTTTGGGACATTTCTCCTGAAATCATAGGCACCACCGAAACCATTCTCGAGTTTTTTTCAAAACATGAATGTTGTCTCGCGTTAGCTTGCGTCTCACACCGTGTTCGGTTAGTTCCGTACGAGCTCGGGAAATGAACGTTCGGGCCAACCAATAACAGTCAGTCAGTGCTCTATAATCCGAAGTTGAATGTAGAATGAAATAGCAAGCATAGCGACCCCGTGCGCGACTGACTTGAAGCCGCCGACTACAGTCCCCAGTTAGGATATGTAACCTATATTAGTATGTAGTATATTTATCGATAACTATCATGTGTAACATATATTTGTACTAGCTTTTGCCCGCGGTTTCACCCGCGTTGAATTAGTTTTTGTGTACTCCTATAAAATCAGTCAATATTATTCGGACTGTTACCTACAGTCAACACAGCTGGGGAAATGTGTGTGTTATGCGAATCTGTGTTTCCCATTTGTGTTTCCACTATGTACGGTGTTTCTGTTGCACACCATACATGAAAGTTAATAAATAGAAGTTAGGGAAGATGAGGAGTCCAGAGAAAATAGTGAGCAACGAAGTTATTAGTTTTATTTTCTCTGGTTAGTTGTTTACAGTAAGGTAGTTGTTTCGTTACTAAAATGAGTTAATAATATACATAAATGTAAGGTAGGGCGTTGCAAGCGCAGCAGAATTATTTAGATACTCATACAAATGTACGAGTAGCTCGTACATATATATGTCCTGTATATTTTTCATGGGAACTGATTTATGGGATAGTTTTTGTCCTATTCTAGATCCAGAACATTATTTGTGCAAAGTTTCAGCCCAATCGGTTCAATAAGTACGGCGTGAAAGGGTGAAACATCACTTTTCTATAGAAACTTGAAACCACATTTTCATCCCATGAGAACTGATTTATGGGATAATAAGTAGCCTGTAGCCTATGTCCTATTCTAGGTCTAGAACTACATTCATGCAAAATTTCAGTTCAGTAGCTACGGCGTGAAAGAGTAACAAACATCCATCCATACATCCAAACTTTCGCATTTATAATATTAGTGGGATGGGATGGGATATTGTTTAAATAATATTGACATTTAATAATAATAGGTGTTTATGATGTACTTTCATTGCAAAATAAATTATTCATTCTCAACATTACAAACTTCTCCAATAAGACAGCGTATCAAGCCGATATCGTTACAAAGTTGGCTAGACATTGTGTAAACTGTACTGAAATTAGATATGCTTCAAAAAGACTAGTATTTTTTACAACAATTTAGGAGGCATCTGGTGTGCACATCCAGGCAAAGAACAACCATTTTTGTATCCATATATTATTGTCGAGTCAAGGTCATTCTGCTACCTTCGCTTTGGTCTACCGGCCCGTTGTCGGTATCCTGGCTTCGTTAGCACCGGAAGGATCAACAATTTAGGACAGGGTGCAGAGTTTTGTAGGAAACGGTTCGCAAGTTATCTTAAAACCGCAACGATAAAATATGTAAATAACATGCAAAACTGGAAATAATCGCTTTGGTAAAACTTGTAGACGCAAATAATTTGATAAAACCGGCCAAGTGCGTGTCGGGCCACGCGCAGTGTATGGTTCCGTAGTTGCCCAGTACATTTTATAAGTTCGTCTACTAATACAGATCGCGCCAAACTTCTAGTCTGCTCGGAAGTTGCTCTCCCGAAGAACGGCCTATACATTGTCGTGTTTAGAGGAGACTAAGAGTTTGGCGCGACCTGTACTCGTAAACCTGTAAAGCGTACTTAGTTGTGATAGTTTTCCTTTTAACTTCATTATATATAATTCATTATACTTCTGTGAATTTTTCCACATATTCATAAACAACCGTTTAGCCAGCAGGGGACACTTGACTCTAACAAAAATTAGCACTTTAAAGCTTAATATTTCGCCAACGGATCCTTAAATCGAAAAATGGTTTTACACACCCACAATGTTTTTAAACTATGTTCTAACGATACCCCACACTATGGGATAGACGAGAAAAAAAAATCACCCCCAATTTACGTGTATGGAAGGTTCGTTAAAAAAAAATTTTTTCGAGATTTTATTTTACCATTTTGTCGGCGTGATGGTTCCTTGTCGGACTACGGAACCCTAAAAACAGGTAAGTAATAAAACAAGAAATCGCAAAATATGTAACCGTAAAAAACATTGGATGATTTGTGTTATTTTTTTATTATTTAGCCTGCCCAGCGTGTCTGAGTATGGGCGCACTACTTTTAGGAGGACCGCCAAGAGTGGCGAAATCTTGGAAAGGTATACGTCCAGCGGTGGACAAATCAGGTTGATGGATGGAAACTTAATAATATCAGTCAGTAGAGATATGCAATTCATATAAGTATATACAGTTTATAAAAAAATGTAATGAAAAATTTGGCTTTGTCACGTCTATAAAGAGAAAATGATGGACATCTCATATTATCTAATCTGATAATATTTTGTGATACATTCGATAATGTGCAATAAATAAAACCAGGACAGGACAATCAATACCGGTCCATCCATCCATCTTCCTGTGTTCGTCCACTACCGGACATAGGCCTTTCCCAGATTTAACCACACTTGGCGGTCCTCCGTCCTCCTCATCCAGCTGCCACCCACAACGTCCTTCAGGTCGTCGGTCCAGCGGGCACGTGGTCGGCCTACACTACGCTTTACTTAGTATCCAATACCAGTAAATATATTTTTAAATTGAAGACACTATTAAGTACCCACAGTAGAAGATACTGAGGAGGGATGAAGAAGTACTTCGCAATATTGCAAATACCTATATATTGTTAAATTCTGATCTATAGGCAATCATGCAATCAAACCGTACCTAGCACGAGGAAAATATGAGAGGAAATCACGTTACATAGAAAATTGTATCAACCCGAAATAGACTACTCGTACAGGCCATGCTAAGTTCATAAGAAACCAATTAAGGTATACAGGTTTTCACATCCAAACAGGAAAAGTCAGTCTCAAAGCTATGTGGAAATGGTATTTAGTCTCTTGGAAACCCCTACCTGATGTTGTAAGTCATATTTCAGGTATGTAGAGTACTCAGATCGGTTTCCCAAAATAGGCCTGGTGAAAAACTATTACAGCTAAGTAGGCTTTACCAGTTAGGCGTTTTTTAGGTGGTAGAGCTGATGCCGGGCTCGACTGTGGAGGTACCACCATGTTACTCGCAAATCCTCCCAAAGTTATTCGGGGGAGAGTAAGAGGACAGCTCTCAGGCAAAACCAGGCGGCCCACCATTGCCTGGGACCGATGGATGGCGATATATCCATCCCCAATTGCCGGGCCTTATAAAAATAGACTGGTGACGGGCAGCGGCGTCACTGGTGCAAGAGTTTCGGCACCGCGCTCACCAACCCGCCTGCCCAGCGTGTGTGAGGATTCCAGGAGGACCGCCAAGAGTGGCAAAATCCTGGAAAGGCCTATGTTCAGCAGTGGACGAAACAGGCTGATGGATGGATGGATGGATGGAGGCTTTACAAGTAATATTCGACTAACATATAGTGACGGGCAACTACGGAACCCTACACTGCGCGTGGCCCGACACGCACTTGGTCGTTTTTTTTTCCCTTCGGTGTAACCTCACACCTTTTTCGTTTCTTTCGAGCTCTTCTATCCCGGGTGCTATTGGGGCGACCCTTCTACATATTATTATAATCTAATGAAAAAAATCTTGCTTAAGGAAAAAGTCCAGATTAAAAAACAAATTAATTTTAAATAAATATCGGAAAACTGAAAATAAACTTTTGTTTGTTGAATAATATGCACCCGTACTGGTCCCTGTTTTATTTAATTGACCCAACCGGTTCGCTATAATAATAATAATAATCTACAATAATATTATTATATTCGGGGTCTACTTTGTACTACCGCTCCATATTATTCGTTCTCCATCCATCTATTACTCTACTAATAATAAAGTGTTGTCTGTAAATTGAATATTTTTGCGGTTATTGGTTTTGTACTGAGGCCAAAACCACAATTTTCATAATTTTTGTCTGTCTGTACAGATGTTCCGTTTTTACTCGAGAACCACTCAACGGATTTAGTTGCGGTTTTTTAGGGTTCCGTAACCAAAGGGGAACCAACGGGACCCTATTACTAAGGCTCCACTGTCCGTCTGTCTGTCCGTCTGTCACCAATCTGATACTGAACCGTGATAGTTAGACAGTTGAAATTTTCACAGATAATTTATTTCTGTTGCCGTTAAAACAACAAATACTAAAAAACAGAATAATATGAATATTAAAGGGGGCTACCATACAACAAACGTGATTTTTTTGCTCGTTTTTGCTCGATATTGATAACGGCAACAGGTAGACGCTTGAAATATTCACAGAATATTTAGGTAGTTATATCCAATTTACTTCAAAAATAAATATTTAATTAAAAATAAAATCTATATTTTAGGGGGGCTCCCATACAACAGACATGATTTTTTGCTCGTTTTTGTTCGATATTGATAACGGCAACAGGTAGACGCTTGAAATATTCACAGAATATTTAGGTAGTTATATCCAATTTACTTCAAAAATAAATATTTAATTAAAAATAAAATCTATATTTTAGGGGGGCTCCCATACAACAGACATGATTTTTTGCCGTTTTTATAAATGGTACGGAAACCTTCGTGCGCGAGTCTGACTCGCACTTTTTAGGCATATATGGATAATTGGACACCTAGTCTTTGCCCGCGGCTCCGCGAGCAAAGACTAGGTGTCCAATTATCCATATATGCCTAAACCAGCAGCATCTCTTTTTTTATTTTAATCACTACAGCCTGAAAGATGCCACAATGACCCTTTAAATTTAGTCCTTCCTCCATGCTTATGTCAAAAATACTATCTTTTAATTTTAATGTTACAATAACATGTGAGTTTTAGTAGGAATTTTTTAAAATGTCGGTATCCACTTAAGATCTTACCTTCCAATTAATGGCATTGTCATCTATTGTTAAGTTCGACCGCTAAATGTCGTAGGACAGGGTCAAATTTATGAAATATCCAGAATAAAACACAGAGAAGTAAGTATACGATATTAAGATCCGAAAGCCATTACTTAATCATTCTGTAATTGACACACAAAATGGCTGCCGCTTCCAATTTCAAAAATTAAATCTGAAATGCGTTGGCGACTTGGCGTTCAAATTTGAGTCTTTTTGTTCAGGTGGTAAAGTTGCTATTAACGTAAAATATTTTGTTGTTTATGCGTTTCGTTGTGCACTGCTAATTAGTGGTGCAACTTAACAATAGAACAAAGCCATTCATTGGAAGATAAGCACTTAAGCCGATCACGACATTTAAAAAAATTCCTACTGTACAAATAAAAATAAAACCAAGGAAATAAAGAGTTCCCTTAGGGTTGCAATGCAATTATAATTGCGTAGAGACAAAAAGGAGCTGCACAGACATTATTTTAGTGAAACAAGTCTGAGCAAAAGCGACGAAAGCAGACTTCTCACACACAATAAATAAACTTCGGAAGGTCGAATACGTTTATCAACCTCAGATAACAAATAGATTTGCAAAGGAAATTTTTCACCAAAATATCTCACAGCGAGATAACTTATTTATTGCGATAAAGATATTACAGCTAAGACTCAGTTTGATTTTTAGGGTTCCGTACCGGAAGGGTGCCAAACGAGTCCCTATTACAAAGCCTACGCCGTCTGTCTGTCCGTCTGTCACAGGTAGCTTCAACCGTAATAGGTAGACAGTTTTTTAATATAACTTCCATCACGACTAATAATAAAATATTAAAGAAATTTAAATCCATGGAACGTTCCCACACAAGAAACCACGAAAAAGTAAAATTTTTAACTACATACAAGTTTCAAATTTTGTCAGATTGTCGTAATAAATATGTTCATGGTATCAAACAAAAGCCCCCTTCTGAGTCCACATTGAGGAGGGGTTATCCCGACTTTCTCTTTTCAAATTAATTTTAAGCCAATAAAAAGCGACCATTAAATTTTCCAAAAAATATATCTCACTCTTTGGTCTTAATATTTCGGCTATTCGATACACGATTGCTTATAACTCGTGCGGATAAAGAAACCATCTATAAATGGCTGACTATATCTTGCTCACGCACGTCGCTCTGTCTATACTCGCACAGCATGGTACTAAGTACAAAAAAAAACAGTTAGGATTAGCATTCACGCTGTCTCGACCTACGTACAAAAAAAATAGTTTGGATTAGCATTCACACTGTCTTTGCCTGTAGGCAAAACGCCGAGATATGTTTTAAATTCTTTATTGCATACAGAAAAACAAGTACAGAATGAAGTAAAATAAATAAATGTTCTCGGGATAATGTTCACTATTCAAAAATTTATTTAATAAAATAAACGGTTGCTAGCAGCACTCTATAAACTTCCTAAAATATATTCAAAATTAATGAATGAAATTCAAATTCAAATTCAAATTGTTTATTTGTAAAATAGATACATAAAGTATACGTTTTACATGTCAAATCTAATCGGTATAAAAATAATATTTTATGATGAAACAAATATGATACGGGAAATATATAAAAAAAACTATATTTAAGTTGGGCTACAAAAGTTAAATGCATAAAATAAAGACTTATTGGAATACGAATATTATTATAACTACATAATGCAATTAATATATAAGTTGATAAATAAACTGAATAGACCCTAAATAAATATAATGCCTAGCCAAATATATACTAACATAAGTAAGAAATTAAAATATTTTATATACATACATACCTACATAATTTAATGAATAAATAAGTTAATAGATAAATAAACTATAAATAGATATAATGCCTAAGTCCGCCCATTCGATTAATCTTGCTAAGAAGAAGGGCAAGAAACTTAGCAAGATCATGTCTTTTTTTTATCAGTATTTTTTTTCTGAATATGGCTTAATACTACTGTATTACAGTTTTTTTTTTAACTTATATAAAATAATACTAAACAATGTATTAAAAAAGGATAAAAATATAAAAGACAGAAGGGAATTGTGTCATGAGGAAAAAATATATATATATCTTAGTCTACCTGTCTAATGAGGTAGTAAGTTAAAATACTAAGCAAAACATCATCCACCTGTCTCATATAGTTTATCACTTTTTTGATAGTCAGATTATCAACTAAGTAATAAATGCTAAGTTTAAGTTATACAATGTTCATGTCAATATGTAAAAAGAAATGTCAAAATAATAATAAAAAAACAATATAAAAATATTAGTCTACATAAAAACAGACGATTTGAAACACAAATCAGTTAGAAAATAAACGAACAGTATAATAATATTCTCATGACACCAAGCGTCGCTATCATCCAAATAGTCATTAATTTTATAATATGCTTTTCTCAAGAGTCCCTGCTTAATGGATAATTTAAACTTATTTTCTGAAAAACTAAGAACCTCCTTTGAAAGTTTATTGTAAAATCTTATATCATGTCCTACAAAAGAGGTGCCTACTTTTGCAAGTCTAATTTTTGGAAAAGCCAGTTTATGTTTTTTCCTAGTGTCTATAGAGTGATGCTCACCGAGCCTAGGGAAACTATCGATATTTTTTCTGATATATTTAATAACTTGGTAAATAAATTCACAAGGAACTGTTAAAATATTAATTTCTTTGAATTTTTCTCTTAATGAATATAAATGTTGAATATAAATATAAATGAAATATTGTTTGGCTGCCGCTTGACTTCTTTTGCTGATGCTACTCTAAGTACCAGTCGCCATTTATAGATTGTTTCTTTAACCGCACGGTTAAACCACTTTCTTCGATCCGATTAAATCGCAAAGATAAGTCTAAACTACGATCTAATTATAATTTCATTTGAGCTGTATTAAGTTTTGGACAACAAAACATATACTTAGAATAAACGTCGGAAGAAGGTGATATTAAAAACCCATCCCACAAAAATAACACCTCGAAACCGTGACTTTTCTGAGTGGTCCACTTGCGCTAAGCAGGATAAACATGTGTAAAATGAAAGCGTTGGAGCAGGACAGATTTCTCTGGATAACCTCTTACGGGACCCTACCTGCACTTGGCCAGTTTTTAGAATTTTTGTCTGTTTCTCTGTCTGTATGTATGTTCCGTTTTAACTCGAGAACCACTAAACGGATATTGATGCGGTTTTCTTCATCATCATCGTAGTGGCCCTGCCCCTTTAACTAAATGAAAGCGTTGGAGCAGGACAGATTTCTCTGGATAACCTCTTACGGGACCCTACCTGCACTTCGCCAGTTTTTAGAATTTTTGTCTGTTTCTCTGTCTGTATGTATGTTCCGTTTTAACTCGAGAACCACTAAACGGATATTGATGCGGTTTTCTTCATCATCATCGTAGTGGCCCTGCCCCTTTAACTAAATGAAAGCGTTGGAGCAGGACAGATTTCTCTGGATAACCTCTTACGGGACCCTACCTGCACTTCGCCAGTTTTTAGAATTTTTGTCTGTTTCTCTGTCTGTATGTATGTTCCGTTTTAACTCGAGAACCACTAAACGGATATTGATGCGGTTTTCTTCATCATCATCGTAGTGGCCCTGCCCCTTTAACTAAATGAAAGCGTTGGAGCAGGACAGATTTCTCTGGATAACCTCTTACGGGACCCTACCTGCACTTCGCCAGTTTTTAGAATTTTTGTCTGTTTCTCTGTCTGTATGTATGTTCCGTTTTAACTCGAGAACCACTAAACGGATATTGATGCGGTTTTCTTCATCATCATCGTAGTGGCCCTGCCCCTTTAACTAAATGAAAGCGTTGGAGCAGGACAGATTTCTCTGGATAACCTCTTACGGGACCCTACCTGCACTTCGCCAGTTTTTAGAATTTTTGTCTGTTTCTCTGTCTGTATGTATGTTCCGTTTTAACTCGAGAACCACTAAACGGATATTGATGCGGTTTTCTTCATCATCATCGTAGTGGCCCTGCCCCTTTAACTAAATGAAAGCGTTGGAGCAGGACAGATTTCTCTGGATAACCTCTTACGGGACCCTACCTGCACTTCGCCAGTTTTTAGAATTTTTGTCTGTTTCTCTGTCTGTATGTATGTTCCGTTTTAACTCGAGAACCACTAAACGGATATTGATGCGGTTTTCTTCATCATCATCGTAGTGGCCCTGCCCCTTTAACTAAATGAAAGCGTTGGAGCAGGACAGATTTCTCTGGATAACCTCTTACGGGACCCTACCTGCACTTCGCCAGTTTTTAGAATTTTTGTCTGTTTCTCTGTCTGTATGTATGTTCCGTTTTAACTCGAGAACCACTAAACGGATATTGATGCGGTTTTCTTCATCATCATCGTAGTGGCCCTGCCCCTTTAACTAAATGAAAGCGTTGGAGCAGGACAGATTTCTCTGGATAACCTCTTACGGGACCCTACCTGCACTTGGCCAGTTTTTAGAATTTTTGTCTGTTTCTCTGTCTGTATGTATGTTCCGTTTTAACTCGAGAACCACTAAACGGATATTGATGCGGTTTTCTTCATCATCATCGTAGTGGCCCTGCCCCTTTAACTAAATGAAAGCGTTGGAGCAGGACAGATTTCTCTGGATAACCTCTTACGGGACCCTACCTGCACTTGGCCAGTTTTTAGAATTTTTGTCTGTTTCTGTCGATAATTATGTAGGTAGGAAACATGGGGTACTCGAAGAGTACTGAATAAACAGTTAGTCTCAGCTCGTACTCCGTGTGTGATTGACATTCCTTTCCATGCTTTCCTTATATACTTAACATGGCGCAGCCGCAGTTGTTTTCCGAACTTGCGAGATATAAAAGTTATAAAGAGTGTTATTTTAAAACCAGTAAAGTAAAATAAATATAAATTCTGTTGTTATACGTACTGTGTTTGCTAATTACAAAGTGCAATGGAGGCCGTGTTACAGCCCCCGCCGCCATTTGAGTTTGACAATACTGTGTCGAACGTAACTTCTGGCAACATCTGTAGAAGTTGGAGTAACTGGAGAAAGTCGTTTCAAGTATATTTTGCAGCTTGTGAACTTGATACGAAAGCGGCAACGGTGCAGATCAACATCTTGTTACACGTCATCGGCCCAAAATGCCGCGAAGTTTACGACCAATTTCCCGGAAAATTTACAACTTTGGATGCGGTATTAACCAAATTTGACCATTTCTTCTTACCAAAAAAGAATATCACAGTGGAAAGAAATAAATTCTTTTGTCGTAATCAGATGGAATCGGAATCTACAGAACAATACGTATTCGAAATCACCAAGATGGCGTCATCCTGTGAGTTCAAAGATCTTTGTAACGGTTTAGTGCGAGATCGGCTGATTTGTGGATTGCGAGATAATGCAATGAGAGAAAGACTGCTGAGGGAATCTGATTTGACACTTGATAAGGCACTTGAAATATGTAAATTGGCAGAAATGTCGCGTGCACAAGCCAGCAGTTTTGGAAAAGGCGAAACGACGGCACATCACATTCACGAGATATGTCAGCAATCTGGATGTTCTCAGTACGAGCAAGGGAACGAGGCAGTGCATTGGGTGCGAGGCACGCAATGTCGGTGTGCAGCGTCAGCGCCGGGCGTCTCCGGCACGCGAGGATCGCGTGACCGTCGCAGGCGCGGGGGCGGACGAGGGCGCGGACGCGATCGTCGCGCCGTCCAGACCACTGATACTAGGGTTTCCCCCGCCCAATCCCGTCAGTTCACGAGAGTCTGTACAAAGTGCGGTTTGACTCACGAACTTTATAAGTGTCCAGCATTTGGAGTGCAGTGCGATAATTGTAACCGATATAATCACTACGCTAAGATGTGTAAAGCGTATTACGTCGATGGTGCCTCCACTGATCAGGTATGTAGCCTTGTCTCATCTAATAGTGACTGGTCTACAAATTTGTGCATAAATGGTTTTGAAATAAAGTTTAAGCTGGACACGGGGTCTGATGTAAATATTATCCCGAAAAAGTACCTAGCAAATATCTCGGTATTTGAAAATGAGTTAACCCCCTCATCGATTAAGTTACATGGGTATTCGGGTGATTATATCACGGTCATAGGAAAGTGTAATCTCAAGGTGATTCATAAAGAAAAAACGTACATATTAAAGTTTATTATTGCTAACGTAGATTCACCACCGATTTTGAGTAGGGGTTCGTGCGAAGAACTGAATTTGGTGAAACGCGTCATGGCAGTAAATACAGAAGTAGCAAATAATAAAATATTAGATGAATACGCCGATGTATGTGAGGGAGTTGGGTGCCTACCAGGAGAATATAAGATACAAATAAATGAAACAGTACGCCCAGTTGTACATCCCCCCAGAAAACTTCCTATTGCCCTAAGAGAGAGTGTGAAAAACAAGTTAGCTGAAATGGTCAGGCAAGGTATTATTTCAAAGGTGGAGGGACCCACGGACTGGGTCAATAGCATGACCTTAGCGAAGAAACCAGATGGTGATTTTCGAATTTGCTTAGACCCTCAGGATCTAAATAATGCTATTAAACGTGAGCATTTTAAATTACCAACTCTTGACGAAATAACAGCGACACTGTCAGGTTCTAAGTACTTCAGCGTATTAGATTGTAAACATAGTTTTTGGCAAGTCAAACTAGCGGAATCTTGCACTGATTTATGTACATTCAATACGGCATTTGGTCGTTATAAATTCTTACGTCTTCCTTTCGGAATTTCATCGGCCTCGGAGGTTTTTCATAGGAAACTCATGGAACACTTTGATGATATGGGAGAAGGAATTTGTCAGTTTGTCGATGATTTGCTCGTACATGCGCCTACAAAAGCGGAACATGATTGTAGATTACGCAAAGTTTTACAAAGATGTCGTGACATCAACATCAAATTAAATAGGAGGAAGTGTAAAGTAGGATTGAGAGAGATAAAATATCTAGGTCACAAGATAAGTGAACATGGTATATTACCTGATGAATCGCACACATCAGCTATAAAAAATATGCCAGAACCAAAAAATATAAAAGATTTAGAAAGGTTTTTAGGCCTCATTACATATTTAGGTAGTTTCATACCCAATCTATCAGAAAAGACACAAAGCCTACGTGAGCTGTTAAAAAAAGAAGTGGAATGGCATTGGGACGAAAGACATAAACATAGTTTTGAACACCTTAAACAATGTTTAATTAGCCCCCCCACGCTTAAGTTCTACAGTCTAGATAAAGAAATCACACTATCTGTAGATTCATCAAAAAACGGTATGGGTGCTTGTCTCCTACAAGATGGTCACCCTGTAAGTTATGCTTCTAAATCACTAACAAAAACAGAACAAGCATATGCACAAATAGAAAAAGAGTTATATGCGTGTGTGTTTGCTTGTGAAAAGTTTTATTCGTATTTATACGGTCGAACTGATATCATAATAGAAACGGATCACAAGCCCCTAATTAGCATAATAAAGAAACCGATAAATAGCGCACCTCCGCGACTACAAAGAATGCTCATGAGACTGCAACCTTATACATTCAAACTTGTTTACAAGCCGGGTAAATATATGTACGTGGCGGACACACTGTCGCGCGCTTGTGCTGATAACGGCAATCCGGGCTACATTGAGCCACGCGACCACCTGGAAGCGCAAGCGCAGATATGTGCGATAGCCAGTAGCAACCCGCTCACCGACTCACATTTTTTACTTATACAAAAATGTTCACAAGGCGATCAAGAAATGAAATCACTAATGAAAGTTATTAGAAAAGGATGGCCAGAGCACAAAGATCAGGTAGATAGTTTGTTGAGATGTTACTGGGATGCAAGAGATGAGTTAACGGTATCTTATGGCTTAGTGTGGAAAGGTGACCGTATAATAATACCTAAATGTATGCGACGAGAACTATTACAAAAAATTCACATTGGTCATTTGGGATTAGAAAAGTGTAAATTACGGGCACGAGAAATCATGTACTGGCCAAATATGAATTCTCAATTAGAGGACATGATTTCTCATTGTCAGGCTTGTTTGACATACAAAAAGGCGAACAGCAAGGAAACGCTAATTCAACATGAAATACCAGACAGAGCGTGGTCTAAAGTTGCTGCTGATATTTTTCACTTCTCAGGTCAACAATTTCTTTTAGTGATTGATTATTTCAGTAAGTTTATAGAGGTAATAAAAATGAAATCTATAACTTCAGACCGCGTTATTAAGGAACTAAAAATAATATTTAGTAGGCAAGGCATTCCTGATTTTTTCGTATCTGACTGTGGTCCAGAGTTTAGTTCAGACATATTTAAAATTTTTGCAAACGAGTGGAAGTTTCGGCATATCACTTCTTCTCCAAGATATGCGCAGTCTAATGGTCAGGTCGAAAGAGCTATTCAAACCATAAAGAATATCCTAAAAAAGACTTCTTACGATCATACAGACTTTAGATTAGCACTTTTAGAATACCTCAATACACCCATAGATACTAGGTTGGCATCTCCAACGGAACTTCTGAACAATAGGAAGTTGCGTAGTGTCGTGCCGTGTTCTCCGGTATTATTACAACCCAAAATACAAAATAATGTTAGTAAAAATATAGAAAAACGACGTAAAGTTCAAAAGAAATACTACGATAAAAATGCTAAGGATCTTCCTAAATTAAATAATGGTCAAAAAGTTAAAGCATGGCTAAATAACAAGTGGGAAAATGGTTTCATATTGAAGATGCTGCGTCCGCGATCTTACTCCATTAAATTGAGCTCTGGCGGTACAATAGTACGGAACCGCAGACATCTGAGACCGGATTCAGAGCGCCGGCATGACTCACCGCCATGCAACCAACACTCGATCTATGACGATATAGTCGTCCCGGGTACGTTAGCTTCTCCTACAGAGTCCCGCAGTCCCCGTGTCCAGTGTCGGGCAGCCAGTCCTTCTAATATTTACGTCACTCGTTATGGCAGGACAGTGAGGCCGCCTGATCGGTGGGCTTACTCCGTGATCACATCTCATCCGCATCATTCTCCGTGATGAATCGAAGTGAGATCAGCACGGTACCTCGTTATAATTTTATTTTATAGTATTAGAATAAAGAGCATGCATGCATGTCAAAATGCATGTTTTGTACATATTAGAATAAATTTTAATTTATTTATTGATTGTATCATGGTTTAGATCAACTAAATCAAACATGATAATGAAAAGTGTTATTAAATTAATTGTTAATAATAGTAAGAATCAAAATTTTGCATGTTTTAAATTTTGTTCACTATTTTTATTTATAACACATGCATTGTTCATTTATTGATGTTAAAATGTTATCAATAATTTGTATTTAATGTACCGAATTCTTATTGTATAATTCCTAACCTCTTCTTTCTTCTTATTTGTTTAAAGAAGGAAGATGTCGATAATTATGTAGGTAGGAAACATGGGGTACTCGAAGAGTACTGAATAAACAGTTAGTCTCAGCTCGTACTCCGTGTGTGATTGACATTCCTTTCCATGCTTTCCTTATATACTTAACAGTTTCTCTGTCTGTATGTATGTTCCGTTTTAACTCGAGAACCACTAAACGGATATTGATGCGGTTTTCTTCATCATCATCGTAGTGGCCCTGCCCCTTTAACTAAATGAAAGCGTTGGAGCAGGACAGATTTCTCTGGATAACCTCTTACGGGACCCTACCTGCACTTCGCCAGTTTTTAGAATTTTTGTCTGTTTCTCTGTCTGTATGTATGTTCCGTTTTAACTCGAGAACCACTAAACGGATATTGATGCGGTTTTCTTCATCATCATCGTAGTGGCCCTGCCCCTTTAACTAAATGAAAGCGTTGGAGCAGGACAGATTTCTCTGGATAACCTCTTACGGGACCCTACCTGCACTTCGCCAGTTTTTAGAATTTTTGTCTGTTTCTCTGTCTGTATGTATGTTCCGTTTTAACTCGAGAACCACTAAACGGATATTGATGCGGTTTTCTTCATCATCAACGTAGTGGCCCTGCCCCTTTAACTATAAAAACTATCACTAACGTTTTCAAATGGCTTTAAATTACTTCAGACATAATTTTTAGCCAATCACGTACCTACTTGAAAGCGATAGCTGTTTAAGGCCTTACCCCTGGTGCATGATAATCTAACTGAGCGATTTTGAACTTCAGTATGTTGTCAGAAAGTCTACATTAGAACGCTCACTTCGCGCACTGCCGGCACGCAAAATCAGTGAATTTTCGAGGTTTTTCTGGATTTTACAAAAAAGTATTTGAGGTAGGAGTTTTTTCACCTGACATCGGAAAATAAACCATGTTTTCTTGTTATAGCAGTAATTTCAGACATAAAGCTCAAGCCCTTTGGACATAAAACGAAATAATAACTTAAAAAGGCATCATTTTCAAAAATAAAATCTATCGAGCGAAATGTGTCCAATTAGGTAACCGACTTGACAACGAAAGACAAAGGTCTGAAAAAACAGATGTTTAAGTTTTACATTGATCAGATAAGTACATAGTTGACTCAGCATATTAAAACAAAAACCGTTGAAAGACCCAATACAAGCCCTTAATGTAAGGCCCCAGGTCAACATAATATAGGCTATAAGGGGTGTTGATAAAATAACGCCCAAGCCAAAAACGGGGCAAAGGTTGAACAGACGCGGGCGTGAAAGGCTAGTTACATGATAACTGATTTATATGTTTGTATCAAGTACTGCTATGGTATAAATTGACTTTTTCTCAAAGACCATTGAACCAGGAAGGACGGTTACATAACAAAACGAATTCACGCGTAATCCTGACATTGAGTTAGCTATCTCAAGATAATCCATATCTTATCCAATTCGCTATTGATGTATTCCTTGTACGATAGCCTGGAGTCATGTGGTCGGTATCACAACTTAATCTTGGTATTTGCCGAAATTTCACAGAACAGATAAGCTTTACAGTCTATTGATAAAACTTATCGCATATCTACTCCGTAATACAAATCCACCACAAACATAAATGTGAAAAAGGGGCCGAGTTCAGTACAAAGTGCAGGATTGTCGGCTTCGCCAAAAATTGGGTGCCGAGGCTTTTGCAGGTTCCTTCAGTCATTTAACTGCAATAATGTACAACCTTCTTCACTTGTTTTAAAAGAAAGTTTGTTAGGGTCCTTGCTACTGAATATGTACAACTTGGCAAGTTTTCATAGTCGATTTTGGGTACTTGCGCGGACCTTAAGAAATATTTCAAACTAGCTTTTGCCCGCGGCTCCGCCCGCGTGTTATTCGGTTTAACGATATGCTTTTTTCCGGGATAAAAAGTAGCCTATGTGTTAAGTTAAGGTATAAGCTATATCGATTCTAAATTTCATCCGAATCCGTCCAGCCGTTTCAGCGTGAAAGAGTAACAAACATACCCACACACACACACGCACAAACTCTCGCATTTATATTATTAGTAGGATTACAACTTCGTAGGCACAAGAGGAAATGAGTTATGGGGTGGGGGGGGGAGGTCGAAAGTGGTTCGAGATTATTCGTGTAACATAACATAGGGCTGATTCGCCGGCCTTTTCTTTTAGAATTTGCGTGCCGCGTGTCTAGGAGGTGGTAGAGCTGATGCCGGGCTCGACTGTGGAGGTACCACCATCTTACTCGCAAATCCTCCAGAAGTTATTCGGGGGAGAGTATGAGAACAGCTCTCAGGCAAAACCAGGCGGCCCACCATTGCCTGGGACCGATGGATGGCGGTATATCCATCCCCAATTGCCGGGCCTTATATAAAATAGACTGGTGACGGGCAGCGGCGTCACAGGTGCGAGGGTTTCGGCACCGCGCTCACCAACCCCCCTGCCCAGCGTGTGTGAGTATGGGAATTTCTTCCAGGAGGATCGCCAAGAGTGGCGAAATCTTGGAAAGGCCTATGTCCAGCAGTGGACAGGAACTGGAAACAGGCTGATGGATGGTGTCTAGATCTAGCGCCCTACCACGTGCTCGTGCACGTGCCCCCCCCCCCCCATCTCTAGCTACAAAATAAAAAGATTGTGTGAAATGAAATCGGGATCCCCAGTGTACGTGTTTAAGTGACACACCTGTTTTGCGGGCGCTCGCATAGTACACTGTATGAAATTAACCGAAAATATAAGTTTGTCCCGCAATTCCGCATGGGGTTTGAAATTGAAGATTTTCGGGTTTATCCTTTCACTTGTGGAGAGAAAGACCTTCCTTCGTGTCAAACCGTAGATTCCAAATAATGTCGAAACTATATTTGATCAAAATTCAGTTTTTATAACTCATACCTAAGTCGGTAATAAATTTTCTCATAATATATTTTTATTTTCATTGAATGTTTTTTTCATGCCTTATTATTTCCGTCATTGAATATCTAACATTCAATTAAATTTGTAGTTTCAGGGTTCTTTGATAGGGACTTTTTGTGTTTTATTGTAACTCTAATAAATGTGTTATTAACTGTACGTATCATCACCATAAAAATATCAAATAAAAAAAAGGTGGAAGTTGATGTCAAGGTCGTAGTTTTTAAGGTCATGGCATTGTTAATAATACATATGTAATAATAATAAAGGTCCTATCCTATTATTCACAGTTTCTAGGGTTCCGTACTGAAAGGGCAACACTCTGTTTTCTGTCCGTCTGCCCGTATGTCACAGGTCTCCAGGTCGAAGACGGAATGAGTTATAGACCCGAAATTTTGGGAATGGAATATTGAATTAGAAACTGATAGAAATAAATTTATATATTTTTAAACACTTGGAGATTTATCCATCGCAAGGAGATAACAAATTAAATTTACTGGGTTTATCTAAAAAAATAAACAAGCTAGGAATTTGAAATTTCTATATATAGGTATTATACATATACCTAGTACAAATAATATGCCATATACTTTACTATACACATAAATTACTGAAAACGCTAATTCACAATGTATTTTGTAAGATGTGACCAAAAACAAAAAGAAGTTATTTGGTCATGTCATGGACGTATATTTACAAAACCAAAATAGACGTAGGGGGCTTAATTTGCGTAAGTAGGTATATATTTTTTTAAGATTTAGGATTTTTTATAAATTATTTCTACTCAGACCCAGAAATTATACAGTGGTTCAATGACTTCATTTCGTATACCCTTGGAATAATATTTGCTTTACTCTTTCTCGCAAACCCCCAAGAGAGTTATATAAAACAGCGGCGTTTCTCAAACTGGTGTGTGAGTATGGGCATTTCTTCCAAGAGGATCGCCTGTCCAGCAGTGAGCGAACCTGGCTAGTGGATGGATGGAATGTTTGCTGAGACTATAAACTGAATCTTTTATAAATGGCTACCACGTGGATTCTTCTACCAGCCTGTAAATGTTAGTTTTGCAGGCAAATGTCTAGCAATCAGGCATTTCAGAGAAAAACGGTTGTACTAACATTTGCAATCAAGACACAATTATACAAAGAGGTATAAAAACTATAAGGTACTGGTATTGATTTGGTGTAACATGACACAACTTAACTTAATTTAAGCATTCTACCTATATCTTTTTTTCTGTCTTGAAAAGATAAGGATAGGAAGCTTAAAATAAGGTTAGTCATGTCAATATCTTAAGATGTGGTACATCAAACCGACACCAATGACTGAGAATAACATGTTATGTACTAGCTTTTTGGCTATGTTTACTTTTACTGGTTTATTAAAAATGAGTACCAAACATAAACACTATTATTTTATTATATCAAGCCTTTATACTATTTTATTTTTATTTATTTTCTCTGAATTTAATATACACACAATATGAAAAAATATTTTTATTTAAAATATATTTCGCTTTCTGTAAGGCATTAACAGTTAAAATAATTATTACAACAGTTTAAAATTTCGAAACTTCCTCCATAGCAAACATTCTAAAAGGAACATAGGTGCCACTAGTTAGTTGTCTCAGCTCAATAGTATCAGATTCATGATAAACTAGTGATCAGTGAATCAGTGGCATATTTTTTATATAATGTCGTGTTATATCGTAAAATTGACAATAGATAGGTATATCATTCATTGATAAACAAGAAATTTACGAAAGTCTTTCAACAAAAATTCAAAACTAGGTGCAAATACTTTAGTTTTGACTGAATTCTCGAAATGGCGAATCAGACCATGATACTCTGATTATGATACTCCAACTCGGGTATATTTAGTACATGGAAATTTAGAAAGCGACATACTAACTATACCCGACCAAAACTCTCTGGGGAGTTTCAACAAGGTCCATTTAGTAAAGACACCAGGGCAGCAATAGTGTCACAGATTTCAGTTTCCATAACTCTTCATAGGAAGATTGCCCTGCTGCAAAGTTTCATCAAGATTCCTTAGGTCTCGTATGCAACAGTATTTGTCATTTTACAAGTAAATCAAAGGTTTTTTGCAATTTTTAAAAGTAGTATTCGTCTTTGGCTCCTAATATCTTGGTGAGAGTGAATCAACAAGTCAGCAATAAGTTTCTTGTCTTCGAAGTTTGATAAACTATTAACTTGTAAATATGTCAATATCAAAATGATAAGCCAGATGCAAACAAATAAGTAGTCACACTTCAAAATACTTCATGTATTGTTATTTGTTCAGATTATTTCTCTTTATAATTTGTATTAAAGTGAATCAATACACAGCGACACCAACTGTGTAACTTAGATGACCTAGTTTGTACATTTTGAAATCATTATAATAATGATGAGTGGTTAAAATAATGTGCTGGAAAACTTCGAATGAAAAATGCAAATTAGCTATTTAGGTGGTTTAATTCTTCTACTGCACACTTATTGGTTAACATTCAATAAATGTATTTTTGTTTCCTATTCTTTGAGCATTGTCTACAGTGGTTTATATTTGTTTTAACAATGTACATAATGATGATCCTATTATATTTTATGAAATAACCACAGAATTTATTTAAAATAGTCAACTAGGGCCTTAAGACTAACTCACTTCTGTCTCTTAAATGGTTAAGACTACAGATCTTCATCTGCTACGACTCTGACACACACACACATCTTACGCATCCCAAAATGTTTTTTTTTTTTTGTAAAACTCAAAAACAGGTAGGTGCGTACCTAACTACCTTTCCATAAATGTTGAGGCCAATGTTCAACTGCAGAATAAGTGGCACAAAGACAGTAAAACAAACGGATTGCAACTGCGGGCTATTCTAGAAACTAACGAAGAAAGTTTTGTTTACAAAGAAGAAATGCGAGAAACTCACCAACGTGTTCTGGTACCCAAGTCCATTTTCATCGTCAGAATTCTCCTCCTTCCCCTGGATGCTTTGTAGATTCTTCATCACGATAAACCACGGTCAAGGAATATAAACTAATTGCCACGGTACGCTCTTCAAAACACGAGAAAAGTTTTTGCAAAAACAAACCGAAGCAAACGAGTTTGCGTTTCGATTTTTTTTTCACAACACAAGCAAAGTCTCAAGTATGCATCTGGTCAACCGCTTCCTGACCGACACTACTAGCCGGGCTGCTGTAATATGATTAAATTTATAATTGAATAAACGCGATTCCATGCAAAACGCTCGTGCAATCAAAAATACCGGATGCAAATATTAGGTACACGTTCAAATAGCTCCTCATTCGGTGACCGACTGACTGATTCTGACACATGACAGCTGACGTATATGCTCCATTCTATGCAGCAGCTGTTCAAAGAAAAGATTTTGTAAGCGTGAACGCCCTTGAACTTGAGCTATTTTTATAATGAAAATTACAATAATTACATAAATATACACTGAATTGTTATTTCACAACAGATCAAGTGTATTCACGGCTCCGCATTAGTTTTAAAACCATGAAATAAAACACAAACAAAATTAATTCAGCATAATGGAGCGTATTGTTTCGATTATTTCAACGCGGATGTGGATTCCTTTGTAAAAAATAAAATCAAGTTATTAAAATTGTTCAAACAAAACAAATAGGTAATCAGTTGCTCTTTCTCGTGCGTGTCGGTCAATGATAAAACCTCAGAGTAATAAAACGATAAAGTTTGATAAAAAGTTACGAATCTATCTCTCTTGCAATTGATTTGGAATGGCTATCTAAAAAGTAAATGGTCAGTAAATTAAAGGGGTTTTGGTCAGCTCCAAAATATATTTTGTCAGCAAACAAAGTTAGTTGAGCTGCTTAAAAATAGGTACCTAATTCAATTAATCAGCAAGTAATGTGATATTGGCAGGGCTGGATTTAGAGGTCTGGAGGCCTCGAGGCAACAAAGGAGTGGAGGCCCCCTGGCCCCAAATTATTTTCCAAACAAAATGACTAATTTTTTTCAGTCCAGTTTTTCATTGAATGATGTATTGTGAAACCAAGTACCTAGGTTATTTTAGTATTTAACAATTTGTTAAAAACAAACATACCGGGTGTAAATAGAGTGCGACCATTAAATGAAACCTACCGATCCTACTGAACCACTTTCCCCAAGAATCATACCCGCGGACACCCTTAGTTTAGGAAATAATTGAGTTCCAAACAAAAATGCGTGAACCTCGAGTTTAGAAAGAGCGTGGTCCGTTTCACGGACGTCGCTTCACGGACCACGCTCCCTCTAAACTCGCCCGTATGTCTGTGCGTCAATAGATCAATGATTTCTGTTAATATTTAAGAACAATGTAATCATGTTTGTACAAAGTACTGAAGGTAAAGGTAAAACAGCGAAAAAAAATATCAAAGGAAAAGATGTTTACTTGTGTTTACTAGTCGGAATTTAAAAGATTTTTTTCCCGAAGCCTCTACTGTGGGGGCCCCTCCTTTGTGAAGGCCCTGGGGCAGTCGTCCCAGTTGCCCTCCCCTAAATCATTACTACTACATTAAAGGGGACCAAAAGTTTGGCGCGACCTGTACTCCTAAACCTGTGAAGCCTACTTAGCTGTAATAGTTTTCATTTTAAATTCATTATATATATTACTTCTGTGAATTTTTTCACATTTCTATAAACAACCGTTTAGCCAGCAGGGGGGGACACGCTCCACTCTAACTAAAATTTTCACTTTAAAGCTTAATATTTCACCAACGGATCGCTAAATCGAAAAATGGTTTTCACACACCCAGAATGTTTTTAAACGGCCTATCCAACGATATCCCAATAGAATAGAAAAAAAAATTCATCCCCAGTTTACGTATATGAGAGGTACCCTTAAAAAAAATTTTTTTTCGAGATTTTATTTTTTCATTTTGTTGGCGTGATAAATATTTATATCCATGCCAAATTACAGCTTTCTAGTATTAATAGTCTCTGCGCTAAGCCGCGGACAGACGGACATGGCGTAACTATAAGGGTTCGTTGTCGGACTACGGAACCCTAAAAATTAAGATTATAGGCCATAAAACTGGCCAACTACAGGAAAACTATAGCGATTAAAAAAAAGTTGACAACAAATGAGAAATATAAAATAAATGTAAAATAAACATTTTTTTTAAATTAAAATACAATATGGTTATCAAATTGTAGTTATTAAAGAGTTGATTATAAAAATATGTACTTTTACTATATTTACTGGCACTGATTTCGAGAAATCTTTGAATAACCACAAAAATGTATGTCCCCCAGAGACCGAAACCGGTATTGCTAGGTATTACCTTTTTTGATGCAAAATTGCAATGCACAGAATGGCAACACGTGCATGATACAACTCATTATATGCATAAACAAAAGTCACCTTATTTTTATTTATGAAAACGGTTACAGGTTGGGGGTAACATGTATATTTTAAAGATATTTTTTTGAATTACCTCCTGTTGAGGTCACATAAACCAAAAATTTGACCTAAATTCATAACAACCGGAACCGCTGTCCGAATAGGTTTTCGATCTCCCCCTCCCCCCTTATTTCCGAAACTGGTGGACCGAAAAATATGAAAAAATGACGATTATAGCTATTAAAAAAAAGTTGATAAATGAAAAATATAAAAAAATAAAAAATAAATAAAAATATATATATTTTTATAAAAATACAGTATGGGTATCAAATTGTGGATATTAAGGAGCCAGGAGGAGGATTACAGGAAAATATAGTGGGTGAGAAATTCACGATAAGAAAATGACAAAATTAAATTTTTCATCCACGACTTTTATTTTGAGTACGGTATAAAAATATTTGAGTCTCTCTTTTGTGGTACAATCAATTCTATGTTTAGTTATCATAAACAGTTATGGGCAAGATTTTAAATACCTCCTTCCTGACTCTTCCCAAAACTGTCGAGTCACGGAACCCTAGGTATGCGAGTCTGACTCGCACTTGACCGGTTTTTACTATGCATGATTGCTTGTAGGACGGGGCGAGTGTGTCAGCTCAGCACACGTCGCGAGCCTCACAAGCGGCCTGGCATTTTTCCAAGCCATTATGGTCACCCCATCGGGCTGCTTGCCTCTTCAGCGCAAATGCCTAGCGGCTCTAGGATAGAAGGTACATTGGCGCTGGCAAGGGCCCGACGGATGACGTCATCGTTGAGGCTGGCCTCGGAGGAAATTCCTCCGAGAGGCTGGCGCACGGCGTGGCGTGAAAGTCGTCCCGCGCTGAACTTACACGAGAGATCGTGGTGTCCAAGATGGCCGACACCTTCACAGTAACGGCAATTTTCAGCCATTTCGCACTTGCATCAAAATGTGCTGTTATTGAAAATGTATTACTCTTATCACGGGTATTTCAAAATTATTAAGGTGATAAAATTCCTTTAACCTTATTTGATATGTATTAAGGGCCCATAATAGCTCAATTCGCAGTCCTGCTCTAACGCTTCTGCTTTTTAACTGTCTATCCTACTCTAATCAGATGCCGCGCACGCATAAACATCAGTTATTTTGAAATCGCGGCTACACTGATGTTTTTTTTAGGGTTCCGTACCCAAAGGGTAACCAACGGGAACCTATTACTAAGACTCCGCTCTCCGTCCGTCCGTCTGTCTGTCACCAGGCTGTATCTCTTGAACCGTGATAGATAGACTGTTGAAATTTTCACAGATGATGTATTTTTGTTGGCGCTATAACAACAAATACTAAAACCGGTCAAGTGCGAGTCGGACTCCCATACAACAGACATGATTTTTTTGCCGTTTTTATAGATAATGGTACGGAAGCCTACGTGCGCGAGTCCGGCTCGCACTTGGCCGGTTTTATCATTTTTATGTTATTGTCTGCATCTGCTTTATACTAATACCAGTTATATTATGCAAAGTTTCAGATCTGATTTATCTGATTTCAATAATCCACACATTATGTATACTTAAATTTGCGATTGATAAAATGTTGGCACTAGGCTTACAATAATTTGGTTTGTACATATAAAATAACATTAAAATAAAAGAAACTATTAAACGACCCACATTTATTTTAAATTAAAATTAGGTATACCTGTCGCTATTTATGAGTAACTTAATTACTTAGGTAATAATATTTATTTTATTCTTCCTTATACCTGCTTCAATGAACATTGTTTCTAACTACAAGTATCTACAATAATACATATATTTAACATTATAATTGTTGTTTGTTGACAATAGGTCATCATTGCATAATATACTTTAGTAATTTGATTAATTTATCAGGTTCAAGTTTATTTATAAACTAGTTATATATAATTTTATGGTGTTTTATACAATAAGTATCTATCTACCAAAATGTGAAATGGCAAAATCAACACTTAGTACATAAATAAGTTGGCTTAGTACATTGCTCCTATTGGTTCGACAAAATCCTGATCGTGGAACATAATGTAATTATGTACTCGTATATAATATATAACATGACTTTATTTTATAAAGCCAAGTTCATACTGGAGTATCGGTAAGTGGTCCGGACCAAGGTTCCTTATAGGACCCTTTCTCTGAAATACGCAAAATAAAATTTAGACTTCCTATACTAATTGAGTCGAAATTGTTCTTAAACAAGTACTTAAAGAGGAACAAAAAAATGCATTCATTCATTCATGGTCACTGAACCCCTTACCGAGTCTCCAGTATGAATTCGGCTAAATAAAAGTAAGTCACCTTATATTGTAAGCATAGATTTTCCTTTGTTATAGAGCAAGCAATTGAATTAAACATCCCTTATTTAAATTACCAAGATTTTGTGTCTCTACACCGATTTGCGTTTAATAACTTCTATTCCTAAGTACGAGTCATAGACGAAATAATTTCGTCTATGGTACGAGTATATAAAATGGAACGTCGTCTGTAGTTCGCTTATAGCTAGAGGATTTTAGGGTATGAGTACTTATACTTTAACTTAGGGGAGCCAAGACGTGACGATTTTGATAATAAAATATGTTTAAAGAGCTTTCTCATTCAGTGCGGGCGGTTTCACTTTGAAAGATCTAAGATGAAATAAAATAAACTGGCAAAACTTTTAGGTAAGGTTTCGCCTCCTGTGGTAAAGATTTTTACTGTAAATTTGAGTTAATGGAAGTATAAGTTTTATTTTTTAATCGTAAACTGGCTACATGTGGCAAGACACTGTTCCGCAAATCCATGAAGCGTTCGCAATGCATATGTGTGCATTATTCGCCTATCGAATGGACGGCCTTATACAAGAGTGATTCAATACTACAATTACAAACTAAATTCAATGTCTTATTTATAACAATTTATTTATTGATTCACATATGATCGCTTTAATTGTAAATTATTTCGGCGGAATAATAATTATATTATTAATAATAATCAAATCGTGCCAAGAAATTAGCTGGGGTTTGTACGTTGCTGTCAAGTAACAAATTTATTTCCTTTTGAATTGATAATTAAATGCGAATCCCGGAAATCAAGATCTAATCCCTGAATAAGGGCATGTCCCCGTTATGCTAGTGTAGGGGCTAGGTACATGCATTGGCAGTTTTCACTAGCGTCAGCATTTCAATATACGCTCCTGGCCCCTCCGGTCCGGGCAATCGTCTCTCGGTACTGTATACTTGTGTCGTGCGTAAATAAATGGTTCCGCCGTATTCAAGCCTTTCGATATTTCATCCTAAATAAATGAACTTTATAATAGAAGTAACAGACTGGACTAGCATTCGTGAATGGCACCTACCTACGCCGACCACTGAGGAAATAAGGACGCAACGAATAGGATACTATCATTCGTATTCACCGAGTTTGTTTTTACGAATATTTGTATTCGCCGAATATTATGACGACTATTCGTGTAGATATACAAGGTAAAATTAAATTATCCGACCAAATTCATACTGGAGACTCGGTAAGTGATCAGAAACAAACTTCAGTTACCCTCGTGGTTAAATTCTAAAAATAGTTTGTTTTGCTTCCTTACTGCCTAGGCTAGGAATTGTACTTAAACTAGACCAACCAGTAAGCGAGGAAAAAAAAATGTTTTTGAAATTGGCCAAAAGGATTACTGAACCTAGTTCCTGATTACTAACGGAGTCTCCAGTATGAATTTGGTAATTTCATTTAATTTCACCCTATATTATTTTCGTTTATATGTTGCGTGAAACGGAACGCATCGTTTTTCGGTGGTGACCGGGGATTCCCCTTGCTGTATTAGTATAACCCAGCTAATTGAGGAAGTCCATAGAAATATTATGTGGTAGTTAGTTGAAAGAGATAAATTAGCACAATTGCACAATCATGATTTATTTATGCTATACGATACGGGGCTTCCATTCAATTTCTTCTTTGTGGTGTGACGGGCAAGGTATAAAAGACAGGAACAGATTTGACGCTGAAAAACTTGCCTTTCGTTAATTTTAATTATTAGTAATAGAAAAATATTGAAACTACTGTACGTTGTTCCACTAATAAGTAAAAGTAGTTTCAATATTTTTATATTATTGTGAAAATGTTCCATAAAGATGTGAATCCATCGTTTGATTATTTGGGTAAAATAAAGATATTCTTTAACCAAAGTTGTTTATTATTCGTATTCGACGAATATTGCCTAATTTGATATTCGTATTCACTAAAGTACTATTGGTTGCATCCCTAGACTAAGCTACGCCCACAGTTTGTCCCATCAATCTGGTTACCATCTATACAGATCCCAAGCCAGGAACAGAGTGGTCCCGAAGCGGTCGAGGAGCCAATCAGTCAGTCAGATGTACTGCGCGAACTGTATCCAGTAGGTGGCGTTCAGTACAGAGAAGAGAAGAGGAAAGAAGACGCGCGAGAACCGATCGATGTTGATCGCTCGCATTCGAGCCTTCGCTGCTTCTTCTGCGTTCTGCGGAGAAAAATTTAGATTAAAAAAAAATTCTATAAGTATCTATACTAATAATAAAGTAGTAAAGTAAATTCAGTAGTAAATTCAGTCTCTGCCCTGGTTTCGGCTTGGGTGTAATTTTTTTAACACCCCATAAAGCGTATAATTGACCAGGGTCACTAAGATGATAATAAAGAAAACCGCATTCAAATCCGTTGAGTGGTTCTCGAGTTAAAAAGGAAACATACCTACCAGTGGTGAAGAGAAGGGAATTCCCATTTTAAAAAGGGAAGCCGGACAAAAAAATCGCCTTATTCAGAAAAGCAACCAAAAAAAAACATAAAAAATTTGTCCTTAGCAACTCCCTGTGTATTTGTCGTATTGAGATTTATGGAAATGTTTGACGAAGAGAAAAGCACGGAATAAAGAAGTGTAGTATGGATGCCATTTCCTGAACAAGCCGATGGAAATCGTGTTATATGGACCCTTCGCCACTGATACCTACATACAGAGAAAAATTCTAAAAATTGTAGTTTTATCAGTACAATATTATACCAATAACCCATTTCAATTTAAATTGCGCAAAAATATTCAATGTACAGACACGACTTTTTCACTACTTTATTATTAGTATAGATGTAATGACGGAGCCAGGTGGTAGAGCTGATGCCGGGCTCGACTGTGGAGGTACCACCATCTTACTCACAAACCCCGCCGAATTCGGGGGAGAGTAAGAGCACAGGTCTCAAACAGGCACAACCAGGTAGCCCACCATGCCTGGGACCGATTGATTGATTGACTGATAAAACAGACTGGTGACGGACAGTGGCGTCACTGGTGTGAGGGTTTCGTCACCGCGCTCACCAACCCGCCTGCCCAACGTGTGTGAGTATGGGCGTTTCTTCCAGGAGGATCGCCAAGAATGGCAAAATCTTAGAAAGGTCTATCGGATGGATGAATTTAATGGCGAAGCCCGTTCTTGGCGCAGTACAGTTACCTTGGGTTTCCCGGCTCCGTCCCCCAGCACGATGTTCACCAGGCAATACTCCATCAGCGCCATGAACACAAACCTGGAACAACAGTTGTTCACCATTCATATAAAACCTAAACCACTTTCAGGAGACTGAGAAACTTGGTATTTTCATATAAAGGTGAGCGCATACCTACAACGAAAAATTCAAAAAAATACTTACATTTTATTATTCCAGAAGTTATTAAAGACCAACTTAGCATTGAACAAACCGCAGGCTTCACCAAACAAATAATTCGAATCAAATTGCGTGCCAAGGTTTATGGAGGCTCCTTCAGCCATAATTGCAATAATGTACGTACAACGCTCTTCACCTTTTTAAGTTTCCGTAGTCCGACAAGGAACCCTTATAGTTTCGCCATGTCCGTCTGTCCGCGGCTTAGCGCAGAGACAAGAAAGCTGTAATTTGGTGGTAAAATAAAATCATGAAAAATTTTTTTTTAAGTGTAGGTACCTCTCGTACACGTAAACTGAGAATGATTTTTTTTCTCGTCTATCCAATAGTGTGGGGTATTGTTGGGTAGGTCGTTCAAAAACATTGTGGGTGTGTGAAAACCATTTTTCGATTTAGGGATCCGTTGGCGAAATATTAAGCTTTAAAGTGAAAATTTTAGTTAGAGTGGAGCATCTCCCTCCTGCTGGCTAAACGGTTGTTTATAGAAATGTGAAAAAATTCACAGAAGTAGTATATATAATGAATTTAAAAGGAAAACTATCACAGCTAAGTAGGCTTTACAGGTTTACGAGTACAGGTCGCGCCAAACTTTTGGCCCCCTATGATGTATGGGACCAGAAGTTTGGCGCGGTCTGTATTAGTAGACCAACTCATAAAATGTACCGGGAAACTACGCAACCCTACATTGCGCGTGGCTCGACACGCACTTGGCCGGTTATTAGAAAGTTTGCTAGGGTTCTTGTCTAATGGGCATGCTGGACAAACCCCCCTAGAGGACATCGTGCGACTGGCGAATCTAATGTTGACGGGCAGGGTGTGTGAGGACATCACAGATTTGCTATATGGCGCAAATCTCTGTGCTCTAAAAAAGAAGGAAGGGAGAATCAGACCCATTGCAGTAGGGGACAAGACAAGAATTTGAAAAAAATTCTCGGGCCAGGATTCACCTGCGACCTCTTGTTATCAAGACAAGCGCGCTACCGACAAGCGGACAAGTATGGTGGAAAAAAATTCAACGGTCTAGGTGAGTACCTCGGTGGCGCAGTCGGTAGCGCGCTTGTCTTGATAACAAGAGGTCGCAGGTTCGAATCCTGGCCCGAGAATTTTTTTCAAATTCTTGTCTTTACATTTGTTTCTAATTTATCTTTTCTAGTTTGTAGTGCACTCTAATAATAATGATTATTTAATAGTATTTCTCCTAACATAAAAATTGTCAATAACTAGTCTTTGCACCTCCTTGGAGCCCCAGTTCTGAACGAATCCATCCCCGGCTACGTGAATGAGCACTGAGCAGGTAGCCAAATTCATAGCTATTTCTGACCGTTTAACGAGCATCAATCCCCACATTGCTTTCTTCGAAATTCGACGTTAGTTAACCAAACGTTAGTGACTATCTTAAACCGCTCACTCAATGACCGGTCCTGAAGCCAAGCCAGCCTCCCGGTTCGGCTCGGTGGCCTGGGGATTCGACAAATTTCTTGTGTAGCGCTCCCTGCTTTCTTGTCTTCCATTCACGGCACGAAGGACCTCTAAGGTACAATCATAAACCCATCACTTGGTGATGTTGAGGCCTCGTATTTGGTGGAGGCCAGGGACGCTTGGACGCTTGCCTGTCCCGGCGAGACACAGATGTGAAATCTCGAAAACTATGGGACGAGCCGATCTGCATCAAGGTACAAAAGAACCTGTTGGAGACCACCAAGGCATACCTCGGCAAGTGTATTCAGCCTAGCCATTCAACGGGCGAATGCTTTCAGCCTTTTGGAGACCCTGCCGACCGACGGCGGTGATTTAGGGAAAATATTTTATTGAGTATATTTTTTTTCTTTTGTAGTTAGGTTTGTTTTAGGTAATTTTAAGATTTTAGATTGTTATCATCTTAGTTACATTTAATTTGTATTTAGCGTTATTTTTGTTTTTTCTGTTTCCGCCAATAAACCTTTTCAGGCATTTTTAAAACAATTGAAGATCGTTGTACATTATTACAGTTATGTTTATGTCTGAAGGAATCTTCATAAACCTCGGCACCTTATTTGATCTAGCTCTTTTTTGGCGAAGCTGATTATCATTTAATTTATTTTTCGCATTTATGTTTTTGGTGGTATAAACATTATACTGAAGTACGTCCAGCAATAAAGCTCACACAGTACAGACGCTCATGAAGGCGTCGACAGCCTTCAGGTAGGAGACCGGCGGCAGCTGCGCCTGCGACTTGGCGTGCTGCGTGGACAACGTCAGCAGTGACGTCACGCCGAGGGTCACGCGCGCGGGGGCGGCGTCAGGCTTGATCCAGAATGACACCCACTGGAACCGGGAGGAAATAGATTTATAGTTAACGATCTTTCCTGCAAGTGATCAAGAAAATTAATATACGGTGACTTTCGTATATGGGTATGTATAGCCAAATTCATACTGGAGACTCAGTAAGTGGTCAAGACCAGTACGCAAAATATAATTAAGACTTCCTATACTAATCGAGTCGAGGTTGTTCTTGATCAAGTATCTGGGGGCACGGTAGTGCCCCCGCCAACTCGAGCTAAAAAGCGGCACGGCCGTTCTATATCCTTTTCTCGAAACAGTTCATATAATATAACTATAGAGGAACAAAAAGATATTCTTCGTATTTCGCAAATAGAGACATGAACGAAAGTCACTTTAAATTCAGATTTAGATAACGAGTCAGATTCTTATAATTAATTATTATTTTGGTCGTGCAAAATCTAAAATGCCTCCGCACTTTATTGTAGTAAAACCATTGACATAAAGTAGCAGATTTAATTTTAATGAAATTCACGAAAAAAAAACTTGACACTGTTAAAACACATTACATTCATAGCTAAGAGATAATAGATCTACTATCAACATATATACAATATCTATATTGTACCTATCTATGTATACATACGGATATAATGACGATGAACTGGGAATAGGTATATATGTTTAGCAGATGATACTATAGCTAAGATATATTAGATATTGTACCTATACATACAGACATAATGACGATGAGGCAAGTGGGAATGTACGTGTTTAGCAGATGATACTATAGCTAAGATATATTAGATATTGTACCTATACATACAGACATAATGACGATGAGGCAAGTGGGAATGTACGTGTTTAGCAGATGATACTATAGCTAAGATATATTAGATATTGTACCTATACATACAGACATAATGACGATGAGGCAAGTGGGAATGTACGTGTTGAACAGATGGTATCCGAGGCGTCTCTTCAGTTTGAAGATCACTTCCAGGCATGTAAAGTTTCCTGAAAAATATGAATAGAAGAGTTCAAGCAGACAAAGCAATAAAATGTAAGTTAAAAAAACCGTCCAATCTTCTTCTTTTCTGCATATTGTTGTCCACTGTTGGACCTATGCTTTTTGAATTGCTCTCCAATTCAATCGGTTTGCGGGGGTTCCGGTCCGTCTTTTTGATATCGTCCGACAATTTGGCTGGTGCTATGCTGACACCTTTTCCTCCTGCGTGGGGTCTCCAATGTAGGACTCTATGACTCCATAGATGGACTCTATGAATCCCATCTATCATCATCTCCACGGCATACGTGACCCGCTCATATCCACTTAAGTTCCGCAACTCGTTACTCAACATCGGTAACTTTAGTGCGTTGGATGTCTTTGTCCCGTATTTAAGCAAGACAGTGACCGCCGAATGAATTCCGTGAATAGTGAAAAGTTAAACAGTGACCGTTGATGCAGCCGGTACGGTCAAATACGTTACTTTCATACAGCTGGTTGCATTCACTAGCAGAGTGGCTAGGTAATGTAGATGGGGTGCTCTCACCAGTAGAGTAGACCTGGGTGCAGTCCGCGGTCCGGTTCTGCACCAGCTCCAGCTGCGGCAGCTCGATGTGCTCGTCTACCACGAGGGGAACGTCGGGGTCCCACTGGAAGATCAGGTCGTCCGTCGTGTGGGACACTGCGGCACAGAAGGTATTTGAATCAGTACGTAAGCTACAAGGAAACGCCCTGAATATATACACACACACAGACGCGCGTTTTACATGCCGTCTCGGCCATTGTCGCGAAACATTAGCGTCGGATGGCAGTCGCGAGTGCTGCACCGTGTCAAGAGGTTGCTTTTAGATTTCGCCCGATGCCAGCCCTAATTCGCCGACCGGACGTAGGTAATTATTTCTAGAATACCATGGAGTTTCACTACTGTTTGTATATCTATTGCAACTGCGGGGTGAGTGATTAATTCTCCAAGAGTTGGTGATAAGAGAACAAAGAGTAGTTAAAACCACAAAATATTGAATCCCAGAATCTGTAGCGTGTGGCAATGTCATTTAAAAATAATATTGTCACCAGTGGCGGTTGGTGGGTCTTAACACTAAGGGTTCACTCCCTGTCTCAGTTACTGACAGGGATTGCAACATACCTACCCAATAATTGATATCTCCGTGACTGTTTATAGCTAGGTACCTAAAGGAACTTACCATTTTATTATAGAAGTTTACGTTGGAAATCTGCGTTTTATTGTCTGCACTTTTCATTGTTATCATTTTCAAATAATTCCCATCATATACTCAAACAAAGCGTCTTCACTTCACACATTATCGTCAATTTTTTATATACCTATTTTTTTTTTGTTTTCGAGGAACACAACCTTTATTTTTAACGTCGAAACATTGTTCAAATGTCTCACTGTTATTTTTAATAAACTGAACACTAAATGCCATATTTATTAGTACCGACAAGCTTCTTGCGTACAAAATGCTCACTCGAACAGTTTTTTATTTCGCGCACTAATATGTCACCGAACAATACAGTGCAAATATGACGCAACACTAACAAAATAATTAAAACAAACAACGGTCAAGGTCTCCTCTTACCTCTCGCTCTTTGATCTCCGACCCAGTTCGGCTACACCGTGCCAGGAGCGTCACACCGAATTCTGTATAATTTTCATACAAAATGCCCCGTCTCACGCTAACGGACCTCAGTACCTCTCTTTCTTTTCTACGTACAAATTTTGTATGGGACATTTTTTCCTTAGGAGCGCTAGTCCCGAGCGCACGCTCTACCTACTCGGGCCGGACAAGTTACAAATTATGGGTTTGTTTACACAGCTCTATCCATCCATCAGCCTGTTTCGTCCACTGCTGGACATAGGCCTTTCCAGGATTTCGCCACTCTTGGCGGTTCCCCTGGAAGAAATGCCCATACTCACACACGCTGGGCAGGCGGATCGGTGAGCGCGGTGCCGAAAACCTTGCACCAATGACGCCGCCCGTCACCAGTCTGTTTTATATAAGGCCCGACAATTGGGGATGGATACACCGCCATCCATCGGGCCCAGGCAATGGTGGGCCGCCTGGTTTTGCCTGAGAGCTGTTCTCTTACTCTCCCCTGAATAACTTCGGGAGGATTTGCGAGTAAGATGGTGGTACCTCCACAGTCGAGCCCGGCATCAGCTCTACCACCTATACCTTATACAGCTATGTCTATGTTATTGTTCTTTGTGATAAGCGTAGTGTCCACTTACTATTTTTGTACATTGCTGCGGTCCTGCTAAGATTTGAATAATATACTGCGATAAGTAAAAATGTATTCACATAACTTTATGTGGGAGTTCACCGCTCTAGCGCTCCTTAATACAAACCGCCACTGATTGTCACTCCAGTCTTCTCGTGGATGCCGTAAAAAGCAACTTATCAATCTAAGCCCATTGTATTTAAAAGAAAGAATCCCGGATATAGTTTTGTGTAGCAAATTTAAATAAAGTTTTTAAGATGGTAATAAAGCTGATTTTGAAGATTTTAATTTTAAGCTAAGAAACTTACCAAAAAACGTAATTTTAAGTGACAGCACTATATTTTGCTTTTCTAAAGGGCACCCCAAATAAAATTAGCAAGTCTTTTAAACACTCTTAAATCAAACTAAATTTGTTAAATCCAATCAAATTACAGCTCTAAAATGTGCCTTGAAATTACCAAAACAAGTTAAAATCACTAAGTTGAGTAAACTATGGCTGTCTACTAAAATTTTAGTTTGACGTTTATAAAATGGTCACTTGAAAATGGCTCTTCGTTTTAACCATACCTAAGATTAATTTTATGTATGTCAAACTAAAACTAAAACCTTCAAAATCGGCTTTAATTATATTACCTATAACAAACAATATAGAGTAAACTAAATAAATAATAATACTAAATAAAAATTCTACACAATTTGTTCCGTGACAGAATCACGAAGTTTAAATGGGGATGCCGGAAAATCTATAAAATGAAAGAGTGCGTGTAAGTAAAAGTTTGTTAGGGTCCATGCTACGAATATATAGACTTAGCAAGTTACCATAGTCAGTTATTTACATGTATGACGTAATTCTAAATCGTTGAAACGTTAGCTGTAAACACTTGCCAAGTTTTACATATAATTATGACCACCCTATTCTAGTCTATGCTATGACTTATAAACCTCGGCACCCAATTTGATCTGAGGTGCAATTATGTAAGACAATGGTACCTATTCAAATTGATTGTCATATGGCTATTCGGATAAGCAAATTAGCCCGTTTGACAAATGAAATCGTACATTTTTGGCTGTCAAATAAATACGATTCTCTTGTTTTGTTGTTGACAACCACGATTCAATTATCAAATGGGCTTTTGGGCTTGGCTGAATAGCCATATGACAATTGCAATTGCACCTCTGAATGCCTGCACTGCCTTATTGTATTGAACTGGCCCGATATTACGTTTATTATTTATGTGTTTTTGGTTGTACCTTTTAAGTATTGGTAAGAAAGGAAAATTGTATCTTCCTTAGTTGAAAGTCATTAACTGTTTGTTAATAATAAATTAATAATAAACTTAAATAATCGATGACATACTTGTTATATTTACTTGAATTTATAAAAAATTTGAATTTATTTAGAAAAGAAAAAGATATGTGGTGTTTTTTTTCTGTGAACATTATTATTTTTTAAACAAATATCATGTTTCATTAAAATAACGCACAGATTGTTAAATAAATTTAAATTATTATCATCGTATAATCCCTGGTCAACACTTGGCTAGATTTTTTCATTTTATTTATTTGAATTATTAAACAGGAAACAAACCTATATGTTTAAACAGTGCCCTGCAATACTATATAAACAGTTTGTCTGCAGGAATTGAGTCTTGAGATTAATGAGAAATCATTTTCCTTCATTTGAAAGCAAGTTATATAAACTCAGGTAAAATTGTATAAAACATTGTTTTTTTTAAATAATATTGTTGCTTTTAACTAATCTTTTTTATGATTATTGTGTATGCTGGTTTGTATATTTTTTTTTCTTTAGGATTATTTAATTTTTGAACATTTAAAGATGTATATTATAATTTATAATTTTACAATGAAATTTGTTTTGACTAAATCGAAATGTTCAAACTTTAGGTATATATTGATCATTGATTGCATATAATTATAACAATAATCAATTAACAATGGAGTGTCTCTAAGAGATATACTTTTGAAGACATTCTAAACTTAAGTTTATTTGGCTCTTCGGATATCTTCGGGTAATGAAGCAGATATGGTAGGCGTTTTTTTAAGTAATACAATTTAAAAATAAACAAATTCTCCGTTCCGACTGTCCACACACAGAAACATTCGCCATTCTCCACACACTCCGTCACAAACAAAGGCGCGCGAGGCACCAGAACGCTCGCTGGCTGAAGGGCCATCCTCAGCTCGTTACCTATTCATTGTGGCCGAGAGCCCTCCAGGCGCGCCGACTCAGCCTCCGAGGAGTCCATCTAATTATGTGCCACTCGACACGAGGAGAGGTTATAAATAGGGCAGCCGATACTTCCTTTTGCGATTTTTCTTTTAATCATTGCTTGGTGCTGTGTGTTCTATTTTTGTGTGGCTTGTGATGAGGGACTCGCGTTGACATGTGCCTGAGTCGAGTATGTAAATTGCTAGAGTTTTTCAAAAACCATAATAACTGAAATTAGCGTGGCGATTAAGGCGGTTGCTCCGAATCTCGTGGCCAAACGCACAACTTATCGATAGTTTAATATAATAGCTTATGGTGTAAAACAGAGATGAATGTGGGAAAAATAAATTTAAAAAAACTTCGACAGTTTGACAAGCATCCGACCATTCAACCGAATAAAAATAAAGATGTAATTTCCTGTAAATACTAAAATACTTACAAAATCGGTGCAAAAGCATGAAAAAAAAATCCCAAATTGATCTATTTAATTACGAAAATAGCACATCCATCCATCCATCAGCCTGTTTCGTCCACTGCTGGACATAGGCCTTTCCAGTATTTCGCCTTGGCGTCCTCCTGGAAGAAATGCCCATACTCACATACGCTGGGCAGGCGGGTTGGTGAGCGCGGTGCCGAAACCTCTGCACTAGTGATGCCGCTGTCCGTCACTAGTCTGTTTTATGTAAGGCCCGGCAATTGGGGATGGATATACCGCCATCCATCGGTCCCAGGCAATGGTGGGCCGCCTGGTTTTGCCTGAGAGCTGTTCTCTTACTCTCCCCCGAATAACTTCGGGAGGATTTGCGAGTAAGATGGTGGTACCTCCACAGTCGAGCCCGGCATTAGCTATAACTATATTTACTGGCACCAATTTCGAGAAATCTTTGAAAAACCACAAAAAAATGGATGCCCCCCCCCCCCCTTATTTCCGAAACTAATGAACCGAAAAATATAAAAAAAATCATGGTAATTTGGGATTACGTAAAGATTGCAGGAAAAATATAGCGGGTAGGAAATTCACGATAGCAAAATGACAAAATTTAATTTTTCATCCACGAGTTTTATTTAGAGTACGGTATAAAAATACCTGAATCTCTCCTTTGTGGTACAATACAATCAATTATTTTTTTAGTTACTTATCATATCATAAACAGTTATGGGCAAAATTTTAAATAACTTCTTCCTGACGTTTCCCAAAACTGTCGGCGAGTTTGACTCGCAATTGACCGGTTTTTGGCGTCAGTCGTGTAAAAATACAACCGAATTGTTTACATACTACTAGCTGAACAGTGAAGGCACAAAATTGAATGTCCTAAAAACGTATATTTTACGTATAGGTACATTATGTATAAGGCTCAGCACTCTATTAAGTTTAAGTAACAATCTTCAGTGAAAAGAGGGTCTGCGAGTGTAGGTGGTTCGGACAGTGCACACTCAGACACACCCGAGTCACCCCTTCGGGGACGTATGTCGTGAACATATGTTTTACTACAAAAAGTTTAGTTAGACGAATCTGTAAATAGTGAAATACTTGCAGTTCTACCGTGACTCGTATAAATTGCAGTTCTACTGTTAGCTTTGGCGATTTCTTGGCGAAAAAGACTCTTTGTCATCAATACTCATTATTAGATTTGCCTGTTTGCAGAAAGCTTTTGTACAGGCAAGCGATTTCTTGATAGCGAGCCAGGGTTTTTGCATGTATGTATAATAAGTGAAAGTATCCTGCTAACATCTTTATTTGTAGGTTGAGAAGAAGTAGTTAATTAAATTACCCCTTTGCACTAAGACTTTAAACTTTTTCGGGTAACATGATAGAAAACAACAATAAAAGAAAACAATTTTTTCAAGGTTATTTGTTTCAGCTCTATCTTAAGGATGGTAATACATACATACTCAAAAGTAAAATAATAAATAATAAAAATTATGGTTCCCCACTCAAAGCATGCCGAATTATTTGACATGCGCTATCATTTTAGCGGCTTTTTTTGACACCTTTATGTTGCTACTTGCTATGGTATATATAATTATAATTGTTGTTTTTATCATGTTTTTAGGTTTCTTATCCGTTTTGTGTGCTGGGACGGAACCCTGTGTGCGCGAGTCCGACTTTCACTTGGCCAAATTGTTATCAAATAATATGTTATTAAAGTTGAAAAATATATAAATTTTATTTAAGTCTCTCGTTGAATGGGGTAAAGGTTTTCTTCAAAGGAAGTACTTAAGAAAAACCAGGTCAGTCCACATTTTCGGCTCCAACAAAGTCCACCCTCGAGATGTGAATCAGTAGATAAAACACCGCTGACGTCACAGCTTCCGAGCCCACTGGACCAGCCGTCGAGTGGGAAACGAGGGCCCTTACACTCTTGGCCTACTTTCGAGACGCTTCACGCTTCGCTTTCTGTAACGCCTTGAGTCTCGTGCGATTGCTGCGGGCCAGTCAGCACGCGGCGTGCCAAGACTGTTTACATTTGGCTTGGCGAACTAAGAGTCTTGTTCAAATGTGAACAGGTTGCTTTGCTGCTCGTGTGATTCGCCAGGTAATGTCGCATGGACGCATTAGAGGGATAGACGAGTGGAGCAATTAAATCGCTCATTAATCACGGGCCCAAGGGGAATGCAGTTTTTATGATTATATATATTTTATTAGTATATATTATTATTGTATATATATATTATTTTTTCTGTGAATATATTTGTACGCCATGTGGCAGAGCACGGAGAGACGAAACCAATGTACCACTAACCCGTCACACACAAATAAATGAATTTTTAATTATGTTTTATTTAAAGAGATAAGAGCAAAAAATTTGGAAAATAATATATTATTAAATATTCTGTTCTGGATTTGCAGTATTGTTTATTATCATCGTAGTGACAACACATCAGGCTATAAGGGTGTTGATAAAATAACAGCCAAGCCGAAAACTGTCAATAACAGTTTTTAATGAAAGATTTTCACGCGAGCGTAACCGCGGGCAAAGGCTAGTAAAATTACAAAATAAGACAAAGATAAAAAGATGATATATTTGATTTATTAAGAGGATATGTCACGTTTGCAACGGTCACCAAAAAAAAAGCAAAAAGTCGGTTTTATATTTGTATAAAATTAATTAAAATAACCATCAAAGTTTCAAACTAGCAAAATTTAGATACTTATTGATGAAATCTATCCATTAAAATATCGTTTTCATTATTTCATTTAATTAATTTAATAATAAATTTTCATTTTTCATTTCATAAGCCACACGTAGTGTATCATATACTCACAGCTCTCCATCTGCAGCTTGCACTCCTGAGTGTCGTGGGGGTAGATGAGGAAGTTCATCGCGCACGACAGCCGCAGCGTCAGCTTCACCATGTACAGGATCGTCTTGTCGCTGTACAGCCACACGTAGTGTACTATATACTCACAGCTCTCCATCTGCAGCTTGCACTCCTGAGTGTCGTGAGGGTAGATGAGGAAGTTCATCGCGCACGACAGCCGCAGCGTCAGCTTCACCATGTACAGGATCGTCTTGTCCTTGTACAGCCACACGTAGTGTACTATATACTGACAGCTCTCCATCTGCAGCTTGCACTCCTGAGTGTCGTGAGGGTAGATGAGGAAGTTCATCGCGCACGACAGCCGCAGCGTCAGCTTCACCATGTACAGGATCGTCTTGTCCTTGTACAGCCACACGTAGTGTACTATATACTCACAGCTCTCCATCTGCAGCTTGCACTCCTGAGTGTCGTGAGGGTAGATGAGGAAGTTCATCGCGCACGACAGCCGCAGCGTCAGCTTCACCATGTACAGGATCGTCTTGTCCTTGTACAGCCATACGTAGTGGTTCGGGATCGTCATGGTCTGGAAGGTGACAGACTTGGCGTTCTTGAAGAAGGAGTCGGGGCGCCACATGTGCTTCAGCCAGTCCACCTCTAGGAGTCTGAAAGGGATGCGATGTATAGATCAGCACAGGTGGGCGAGAAGTTGAATCCATAATCTCTTATGGTTTATCAAGTTATGGAAGAACATACAAACCGAATCTTGATATTTGCAACTTAGAGTTATAAAAACAAGCGTACCTCGTAATATAAAATTGAGAAATACGGATATAAAACCTTATTGTACAATAATACCAATCTATGACAAAGTTAATGATGTCTTAATGATTGATTGAACAATATTTCAGTAACAATTTAAAAATCCATATCCCATAAAATAAACAGCAGACACGTAACAAAACAAAAATGAATTTCAACACAATCTATAATCAACAATAGATACATATGGGACATTAAAATCAGAGTATTTATTACCACGTCAGGCTCATAAATTAGCTTTAGAACTTAGGTCCAACCTTAATCCAAACACTGCTAAAAAGTAATTTTATACCTTTAATTAAGAAATTAAACTGGAACACTCTGTATTTGTCATTCGATTGCTACCTACGCATGATTAGATGATCTCTTTTGTATTTGAAAACATTGTATTACATTGTTTGATCGAGGGCTACATAATCGTTACTCATACCTTACAATTTTATACTTTATTATTCAATATTGAATTTTAATTCATATCTATGTATAGATATGTATTATATCTATATTCACATATCTTTCTTGATTATACTTTGTACCTGGGTACTTGACAGTGGTTTTTATTTAAGCTCACAGATATTTTTAAGGATCCGTGACTAATAAACAATTTATGTAAAGATTACAGGAAAAAAGCGATTCAGAACTAGTTGATAAATTTCGTTATTTTAAACAAAAATTTGTATGCTTTCTGCACTCTAATTATGCATGACAGTCATGACACCAGATGTAAAATAGGTCGATACTATAAGGACTAGCTTTTTCCCGCGACTTCGTTCGCGTGGGTTTCGGATATAAATTCTAATCAAACTTCCCATAGATTTATATAATAGCCTTTACCGTTTGCGTCTATTCAATCTTTGCCCCGTTTTCAGCTTGGGCGTTATTTTATGAACATCCCTTATAGTTTATGCGTTGACCAAGGTCACCACAATGATAATAAATAAAACTGCATTCAAATCTGTTGATTGGTTCTCGAGATATAAAAGTATTTATTCAATCTTTGCTCCATTTCCGGCTTGGGAGTTATTTTATGAACACACCCCATAGTCGATGTGTTAAGAAAGGTGACCACAATGATAATAAAGAAAACTGCATTCAAATCTGTTGATTGGTTCTCGAGTTATAAAAGCATTTATTCAATCTTTGCTCCGTTCCCGACTTGGGAGTTATTTTATGACCACCCCTTATAGCCTATGTGTTGACCAGCGTCACTGCGATGATAATAAAAAAAACGCATCCAAATCCGTTAAGTGGTCCTCGAGTTAAAATGGAACATACAGACAGACAGACAGACAAAATTCTAAAAATTGTTCTTTCGGCCTCAGTACAGTACCAATAACCCATTGCATTTAAAATTTCGCGAAAATATTCAATGTACAGACACGACTTTATTACTACTTTATTATTAGTATATATAAGGTGACTTTTATTTATGCAGCCAAACTCATACTGTAGACTTGGTAAGTGATCAGTAACACGGATTGATAATACTTTTTGCTAATTTCGCAAAATAAAATCTTGACGTCCCATAGTAATTGACTCAGGGCTGGGCTTGCGTTTGTAAGGAACACGAAAAGAATATTTCACGAATTTCACAAAAAGGGTCATTGAACCTTGTTACTGAGCACTTATCGAGTCTTCGGTAAGAATTTGGGTGGATAAATTAAAGTCACCTTATAAATATAGATATAGATGATATTACGGAACTCTGGGGCTAGTTAATCACGTACTAAGTTATTATTTTATCGATAACCTTTTTTTTTTCATTTTGTATCACCGACCTGTACTCTGAAGTCATATTCTCAGGTAGCCGCAACCGAAAGTCTTTCCATGTTTGCGCGAAGAATATGTCCGCGGCGTATGTCTGGAAAAATAACATTATATTTTAAATTACAAAATAAATCAGCACGGGCGTGTGTATGTATAGCTCCAATAAGAGGGGGGAACCCAAGGCAATTTGCATTTCAATTTTATATTTTGCCTCTGAAGCAATCACAACCTCATAAATTAATTTAAAAGATTTTATTTTCTAACGCATGAGGCAGATTACTGATGAAGATACTGCTAGATTATTATATTTAAGTTATTTTCGCAGCATTATGTCATACGGCATAATGCTGTGGGGTAGAGCCACAGTTTCCAAGTTTTCCTATAAATAAGTTTAAACTGTATATAATAACTTAAAACACTGGTGTACTATTAAAAAACTCGCCTACGACTTGTTTTTTAAACTGACACTCGTGTTTTGAATAACCTTTTTATGTACCAGTTTCATAAATTACTATTATCAAATTAGCAAATGGTACCGATGTATGATTTCTCTAAAGGCTTAAAGTTAATTAATATGTAAACTGACTTTGCTGTTTGAGTTTAATAAACAATATGACACGTGTTGATTCAAATCAAATCAAATCAAAATATTCATTTTGCAAAATAGATACTTAAAGTATACTTTCTACAAGTCAAAGTTAATTATAACACTATAATATATCTTCAGAATATAAAAAAAATATATAATAATAATTTATAGTACATTATGATACAAGTGTTATGTCTAATGCTCACGCGTTTCATACGACGTTTTTCAACACACTTGCGAGAAAAAATAATTAAATTTCACTGTCTTATTTTTCCACATAATCGAAACCACAGCTTTGAATTGACGATATATTAAATATTAACAAACTGAATAATTTTGTATTAACAACAAAAAATTGTAGATGCACAGGGTACAATATTTTTATTCCTATGATATTTCTTTATTTTATGCAGGTGTATAATTTTATAAAATTTTAGTAGCCCAACTTGAATATATTTTTTATGTATTTCCCGTATTAAATTTTTTTATCATATTCTATTGTTTTTGTAAACATTAATATTGACTTGTAAAACGTGCACTTGATGTAGGTATATATTTTACAAAATAAACTATAATAAAGTATTTCAATTTATAATGTAAGATTGTAATAAAAACAATATTGGTTAACTGCACTCACTTGCTTACTTAAATTCTGGAGGTAGGGATTTGAACAATAAAGTTTCCTTTTGTAAAGTTTGCTCATGAAAATCGTCAAAATATATACTACGACTAGCGGCTCTACTGTTCTACGGCGTATCAACGACTTCGATTGATAAGTAGCTGCATAGTTCTACAGCGTAACGAGTGCCACGAATAGTGGCTACACAGTTCTACTGTGTAGCAAACGCTGCGATTAGCGGCTACACAGTTCTATAACGTAACATGCGCTACGACAGTTCTACAGCCCACCCAGCGCTACGATTAGTGGCTGCACAGTTCTACGGTCTAGCATGTGTTACGACTAGCGTCTCTACAGTTCTACAGAACAGCAAGCGCTACGATTAGTGTCTCTACAGTTCTACGGCGTAGCATGCTCTACGGCTAGCGTCTCTACAGCACAACAAGTGCTACGTTTAACGGCTACTCAGTTCTACGGCGTAGCATTCGCTACGACTAGCGTCTCTCTTTACAGTTCTACAGCAAAGCAAGCGCTACGATTAGTCACTACACAGTCCAATGGCGTAGCAAGCGCTACGATTAGCAGCTACCCAGTTTTCCATACATAGACCTAGGGCCTTATTGCTTAACTTCAACATCGCAATCGTTTTTAAATGTATCGGGGTTGGCTAGAAATTATGTGTAATGTCACTGATAGCGAAGGATATGAAGTAACTTCGTAATCTGGACCCATAACGTCCTAAAATACAAAGAGAAGCAAGAGCTGATTGAGTTATCTATAACAAATAAATCACAGTCCAAGGATTAAAGAAATTGTTTTTTTTTCATCTTTCATGAAATATTGTACCGTCATCCATCACTCAAAATAAAAATCTGGATTGTCATACACTCAACATTTTTCGTTCACTGCCTGCAGGGATATAAATTTAGAAGAAAAGCTTGATAGGGTTCCGTATCCGGAGGGCAGCATGGAGCCGTATTAATGTATCTGCTGTCTGCCTGTCCGTCCGAGTATGTCACGGCTTGCAGACCTGAAATTTGGATATGGCATGTAGAATGGTGACCCAAAACCGAATATTGAATTTAAAATGAAATGAAACTATTTTTAGGGGTGGTCCCGGCATGTGGTGTGTCTAGAACTCGTAAAAACTATTTTTATCTCCATAAATAGCTTTTAAAGTTGTCAGTTTTAGACCATTTTTGTTATAGGGTCTATCTCAAAAACGTAACTAGTTAGGAGGTAGGAATTTTATGTAAGTATATTATGTGCCATTACTATATTTAACAACAAATACTGAAAACGCCGATTTTTTATATTTTTTTTATACCATACCTCGACCTCGACCAAAGATATTTTGCAGTTTTGTTTCATACATTCTAGTATCTTAGTCTATTTTTTTATTTAAATGGTATGGATCCCTCTGGGCGCGACCGGACAAGACCGGTTTTTAGGGTTCCGTAGTCCGACAAGGAACCCTTATAGTTTCGCTATGTCCGTCTTTCCGCGGCTTAGCGCAGAGCCTATTAGTACTAGAAAGCTGTAATTTAGCATGTATATAAATATTAGTTACGTCGAAAAAATGGTAAAATAAAATCTAAAAAATTTTTTTTAATGATACCTCTCATACAAGTAAACTGGGGAAGAATTTTTTATCCCATTGAGTGGGGTATTGTTGGATAGGCCGTTCAAAAACATTGTGGGTGCGTTAAAACCATTTTTCGATTTAGGGATCCGTTGGTGAAATATTAAGCTTTAAAGTGAAAATTTTAGTTAGAGTGGGGCGTCCCTCCCCCCCTGCCGGCTAAACGGTTGTTTATAGAAATGCGAAAAAATCCACAGAAATAGTATATAATGAATTTAAAAGGAAAATTATCACAGCTAAGTAGGCTTTACAGGTTTACGAGTACAGGTCGCGCCAAACTTTTGGCCCCCTATAATGTATGGGACCAGAAGTTTGGCGCGGACTGTATTAGTAGACCAACTTATATGTACCGGGCAACTACGGAACCCTACATTGCGCGTGGCCCGACACGCACTTGGCCGGTTTTTTTTATTAGAATGTTGTCCGTCAAAGATACACAACCTACCCTAAACTTATTTTCTTATTGGTATGCACAAAAACCACATCTGCAGCATAGGCGTAACTAGGTAGGGGCCAAGGGGGGCACTTCCCCCCCAGATTACCATCTGCCCCCCAACCCCCGCAGAAATATAGGTGCCATTGATGTAAAAATATATTTTATCCATTTTGAGGCGTTATTAGTTTCGTATTCTGATACCTGTTGACGGCTTCATGAGTTGGATCTGGGGCCTCCCCCCGTCTACAAGTCTTCGTTACGCTAATGATCAGCAGCTCACCATGGAGTTCTCATCGATGGAGTCCAAGCCCATGACGGTGACGTGGAAGAAGACTACAGTCGGCTGGTCGTTCCGCTTGGGGGGCCGCATCTTGTCGTACAGGCGAGGGTCGTCCGGCAGCAGGTCCTGGAACGTCAGGAGGGTGGACCTGGAACGAGAAGGGGTTCAGTCTTCGTGCCCGATGGGACTGACGTAGAACATGACGTCACACGGTTCATAAGAAATCGACTCTCCCGAGTTGTTCCTCAGGCTGTTTGCACCGGACAATTGCGTGCGATGGCGCTCGTGTCGGAAGCGGCAGCTGTTTGCTGCACCCATCAGCCGCACGCTCGCTCACGCCACCTCAACAATGTGTAAGATGACGAAAGCTCTCAACGCATTCATTGAGTCCGAACCGTCTGCTGCCGTGTTCTTTGATAGCAAATGTCAATTAGTTTATAATTTTATTAGTTATTGCATGGCCATAAGTTAAGTTTAATTATGTAAACTAAACTTTTATTTAATAATAAGTATTAAATAATTGCTGTAATTGGGTTCACCCGTAGCAATTATAATAAATAAATAAATAACTGTTTTAAGGGATTAATAAATCCATTAAAGCCAATTTAAGCTTTAATTTAAGTTTTAGTGCTGTCAGAACTAAATTTTCACCATTCCAAAATTCACTTTGGAAAAATTTTAGTTTTGACAGTACTAAAACTAAAATTAAAGCCTTCAGAATCGACTTTACTGTCAGGAATCCCCGAACAGGTGTCCGAGTATAGTGAAATGCAAGTTACAGTATATACTCTCACACTCACATTTCACCGACGATTATTACGTCCCAGTGGTGAGCCCTACCGCCATGGACCCACAGGTGAACTGTTCTCCGAAAAACTCAGACTGAACACAAATGTGTACGGGATTTGAATCGGCGATGTCTGGGTAAGCGATCGATATATTTCAACCACTAGACCACAGAGGCGATTGAAGTCTCTATCTGCATCGGTTCATTAATTTTGAACCGTTAAAATAGATAATGTTAGGGTTCGGTACCTCGAAGTGAAAAAACGAAACCCTTAATTGTGTTACTTTGTTGTCCGTCTGTCAAGTCCCGTTTTAGGGTTCCGTACCCGAAAAGTGCCAAACGGGACTCTATTTATAAGCATCCGCCTTTCACTTGGTCCTTCACCGTAATACGTGTAAAGTTGAAATTTTCACAGAATACGTGTTACTATAGCATAACATTATAGGTGGTAGAGCTGATAACCGGGCCCGACTGCGGAGGTACCACCATCTTACTCGGAAATCCTCCCGAAGTTATTCGGGGGAGAGTAAGAGAACAGCTCTTAGGCAAAACCAGGCGGCCCACCATTGCCTGGGACCGATGGATGGCGGTATATCCATCCCCAATTGCCGGCCCTCATATAAAATAGACTGGTGACGGGCAGCAGCGTCACTGGTGTAAGGGTTTCGGCACCGCGCTCACCAACCCGCCTGTCCAGCGTGTGTGAGTATGGGCATTTCTTCCAGGAGGACCGCAAAGAGTGGCGAAATCCTGGAAAGGCCTATGTCCAACAGTGGACGAAACAAGCTGATGGATGGATGGATGGATAGCATAACAAATAATAAAATATTTAAAATAAAATTTAAGGGACGTCTCCATACAAGAAACCTCGAGAAAATTGCATTATTTTAACGTTATTTGTTTTGGCTCTAACTTAAGACGGTATATAATACAGGTAATAGGTACAAGTTTCAATAGTCAGATTGTAGCACGTAGGTACTCTAAAGTAAAACAAAAAAATAAAAAGTTGGGTCCCGTACGCAGACGGCGTTAAATTTTTTGTCAGGCGCTACAATTTTAGCTCCTTGTTTTTTGTAGCTTCGATATTGGTATGACATCTATATTGTTGTTATTTACCATACTGTTTTAGGCTTCTGTACCCGTATTGTGTTGTGCTACGAAACTCTTTGTGCGACTCGCACTTTGTCAATTGGTTTTATTCTCAAACCCCGTGAGAGATATCAAGTTGAAACTAAGATTTTACTCAACGCGAAAAAAGTTATTAATCTTTTTTGTATGGTAATCAGTTTCATACAAATGAAAGCTCCGTTCACCATGTAAACCTCTATGGGGTATACTTCCAGTTGACTTAGAAATTCCGTTTACAAGTAGGCTCCCAGCACAAATATAGTAAAAATTGTCTATATTTAATTATTCAATAAGTTACATTCGATCGTAAATTTCCAATTTAATTATTCCTATCGGATACATAGAGTTTATTGGATGGTAAGTGTCAAGTTAAGTTGTCCGTTGTAGCTGCATTTTGTGTTTTGAATGGTATGTAGATAGGCATTTGACCAGTTTATTTTCGAGTAAATGTAGCATTTACAATGATCAATGATGATCTGCGGAGTAAGAAAGTTTTGAAAAATAAACGGAAACCATTATAGTGAAGCTTCGATGTCTCTCTGCCCGTTTGTACATATGTCTGTCCGCGGCATTAGTCTAGTACAGTTCAATTTGAGCTAAAGAATAAGCTAGCTAGGTGGAAAAAACAGATATAGAAAATTAATCTGGTATACGGGGAAAAGCGGGAATCTTTGACAGTAACGTATTTTTGGATTTATGCGAAGTTATTCATTCGCAACGTCATTCGAACCAAAAGGATGTATTTTCAGAGCTAAAAATAAAATGACGCTGTTTACAGAATGAGACACAAAAGGACACCCGCCCTTATACAAAATGCTTTATGCATATTTAAGTAGGTACCTCCTAGTGCCATATGACGAAGGGAAATACCTTCTCTGTTTGCTGAGTAGCATATGAGTTTCCTCGCTGTGTAGCTAGTACAATCAGCCACCAAATAAAAATTAAATAATCAGCAGTTCAAAAGGTTCATATATCTACTTGACAACAATCAGTGGCGTAGATAGACAGAAAAGGGCTCCGGTGCATGGAAAAATATCGGGCCCCCGCCCCCCTTTTTCCACCTGGCTTGAACTTAAATTAATAAGCTCTTACAATTCTAAATATCTCGAGCAATTTTTTTTTATATTTATTATTTGCCTCTTTTTATAAAATACTAAACAATTCTAAATAAGGATACGATAATACAGGACTTGCACTTATCCCTAGTCTAGTAGGATAAGTCCATGAGTCACCTGTATAGTGAGATGTAAAATCATCGTTTTTACCAGAAAGAAATAATAAAATAAATTATTTCATAAAAATTAAAACAGACTGCTAATTAAATTGTTTTATTAATTTATACTATTTTCACTTTTTACACCATAATTCCAACGGAGCACGAATCGTCACTGGTAAAAAACACCGGCACAAGTCGCCACCAAAATTATTTAAAATAAAAAAGAGCACGAATTCCGCGGCACGAATCTTTCCCAACCCACTCTTAAGGTGGTTAGGCCGAATCTCGGTGCAAAATGCACATTATAATATTGTTTTCCTTACTTTTGAATAAAAAGTATATAAAAATTGCGTTTTAAAGCAATTAGCGGAAATTGATTACTAATAATAGGGTTCTCGCATTAAAATTATGTTATTTTTTACCTTAGGTACATTTTGGTTACATCCGATTACAACGATAAATACGCTTTTAAGTTTGTTAATCGAATGCAAACAAAATGTAAATCATAAAATGATAGAAATTGAATGTGAAAACTTAATTATTGGCAATAAATTTCCGCTACTTGAAAGCAACGCAATTTTTGCATACTTTTTATCAAAAGTAAGGAAAACAATATTATGATGTGCATTTTCATCGAGATTCTGTTTTAATACCTTAAGCACAACATACAAGTTTAGCAGGTTTATCTGTAACACCAAATACTATGCACATCCATTCCAAATAGTTTATTTAAACACAATCCACTTTACTATGTATGTATATCCAAAATATTGTCAAAACGTGAGGTTATCGAAGATTTTCCGTATATTCCCAGGACTTTCGCACCCCAGTGGTATGATAAGTGGTGAGCCCTAGCACATACTCGGGAACAGATGCATCGCTAAGGGATTCGAATCCATGAAGATCAGAAGATCAGACCTGAAGATGATCTTTTCTACTTTGTAATTCACTCTAATGACTATAATAATATTTGGAGTTTTCAAAGCGACTGATTCCATCCCATCCATCCATCAGCCTGTTTCGTCCACTGCTGGACATAGGCCTTTCCAGGAGTTCACCACTCTTGGCGGTCCTCCTGGAAGAAATGCCCATACTCACACACGCTGGGCAGGCGGGTTGGTGAGCGCGGTGCCGAAACCCTTGCACTAGTGACGCCGCTGCCCGTCACCAGTCTAATTTATATAAGGTCCGGCAATTGGGGATGGATATACCGCCATCCATCGGTCCCAGGCAATGGTGGGCCGCCTGGTTTTTTGCCTGAGAGCTGTCCTCTTACTCTACCCCGAATAACTTCGGGAGGATTTCCGAGTAAGATGGTGGTACCTCCACAGTCGAGCCCGGCATTAACGACTGATTACGGTACCAAAAACCTAATCTTACCGTATTATAATAATTTCGTATAATTATTTCGTATTAATTTAGTATAATATATTCTTACACAAGTAAGATAAGAACCACTTCTTACAGTCGCTTTACGTAACAAAGTAAAACTCGGGAGTTCAGCTTTATTTAACCTTTATAATTTACAGTAAGTTTTGTGGTGTTTGATAAATATGCTTAAAATTTTTACACAGAAAAATATAACACCAACGCAGGTACATACCCAAGCAATCCCCGGCTACAAGAATATATATCATTCAAAATATCCATTATGTTAGATCCATTGAGAAATAATTACTTGTAAGAAACCGAGAGCTTGGGTTTTTGACAAAACGTCGAGTATTGGATACGCATTCAGAAGGTACTTGAGCAGTCAGCCGGCCATTGTTCGAATGTTTCAATTTTTTGCGAATATAGGTAGGATTCTTCTACTCTCGTACCTTACACTCGATACCAAGTACCTATCTACAGTCTACAGGAAAATCAGAGAAAATTTTGTACTAGATCAATTTCGATGCAGCTTGCAGCTCTGGTACGTAGTTTTTTACAGTCATCGGTCTCTACATAATTATTTATTTAACTACTGGAGTCTTTAATTTATTGATATTTAATATTACATTTATTAGGTCTCTATATACCTAGTTATACAGGATGTTAGGAAAAGTAGTTTGTTCCTTAAACCACATGTGGTAGAGGTATAACAAAATATGTTAAATATAAAAAAAAAAATTTTTTTTAACTTTCTTTAAATTGTTTAACCCTAGTTCAGAACGCAATAGACAATCGCAAAAAAACGGCGCGTAAGATAAAGGGATAGTAATTTAACTTAATAATGAAACTGTTCTAATAACTATTGAATTAAAAAATTAAATTTCATCGACCCCTTAGTTTACCATGTAATTTACAAATAGAATATAAATACCAATATTTCACGTATAATGGAATACGACTACTACAATAATAAAAAATTAAACACGCTTAACATACTTTGTTATACCTATAGCACACGTGGTTTAAAGGAACGAAGTACTTTTCCTATACATATACATACATATTCATTCACAGATACATTAACTGATCAAAGCAGCCACTAAGTTTGAAGACCATAATAATGTAGCAACTTTCAAGTTCTGCTGAAGAACTCAGTATTATAGGAAAAGACACCCGACTACCATTGAACTAGCAGCAATGATCAACGAAGACAGCGACAAGCCGATCGGCGAATCAACCGTAAAAAGGCTTCTAGTTAGTACAAAGGATGTCTGGCAGTATCAAAGCCAATAATAATAATAATAAATCCATTTATTTCGGACATACATCCATAAAGTGTTAGTAACAATTAACTTATATCTATATTAGTGTTACAAACTATTTACAAACAAAATATTTACAAAATCTACGTCTCTGATCTGTTGGAGGGCATCACGTGTGTGGCGATGAAATGCCTGACGATAGGACCGTCCACCCTTTCTGCTATAGTGATCAGCTAGTCTAGCATAGCAAACCATATCGAGCTCGATAGCGCTTGATACAGTGCTCTGTCTCACTCTGTTGATTTACGTAAAGAGGGACAGACAGTGTACCTATATATCGAGCTGTCAAAGCTCGATATGTTCTACTATGCTAGTTACCCTGGAGGCTGTTGGCGCTGGCGCGCACCCGCTGCATGAGAGAAGCGCTTCGTTTTCTCATGATGGCCTGGAAGCCATCCGTACACGCATTCGCGAACATCTCTGATGCGACTCTCCACGATCCGATCTCCTGCGACGATCCATCTCTTGGGAAACTTGCAGACAGCACTTCAAAGATTTGAAAATATTACCGTTCCCGTCGCTTTATCTTCTCGAATGTCTTATGTTTGTCAAAATTAATTACACAAAGTTCAAAGAGACGCAACATGTATCAAGGCGGCTGCAACACAGAATAAACTTAGAAATGCCCTATTCAAAGTGTAAACTACGTGGAAAGAGCATCTATGCTATGTCTGTAAAACTATATAACAAGCTTCCAAATTCAATAAAATCTTTACCTATTGGAAAATTTAAATCGATTTTATTCAAAATTTTGTTACAAAAATGTTATTATGACATAAATGAATATTTAAATGATGTTAATTTTTTATCATTAATGAAGCCTAGAGTGTGTCTATCTATGACATTCAAACGGTATTTGACAATAAAATTTGTATGTATAATCTATTTTATATTGTTGTTTTGACATTTTACTTGACATTTGTATTAACTTTCTCATTGTGTAGTATTCCTGTATTTTTTAGATTAGTTTATAATTATAATTTGTATGCTTAGTGGCAAAAAGCATTGAGCCAAAGTGACATGTTTTCCAACTTATTATGTAACATGCTTTTTACAAATAAACGATTGATTGATTGATTGATTGTAACGCGGCAGCCCCAACAGCGCCCTGAATACATTGTTATACTGGACACGCAGAGCGTTGTAGGCTTTCTGAGTATAGTTGGTCCATAGGCTGCAAGTGTAGAATGATTGGCAGTATGCCCTAAATAAGGTGACCTTTACATTAATTGTACACTTCGCAAACCTGCGGATCAACATATTACTTCTCACCGCCAACGCTCTGCGCTCCCTCTCTATGTCCATGTCGTCTTTTTGTGAAGCGACGACCCAGTGCCCCAAATATTTAAATTCCGATACCATCTTAAGAGGAGTGTCCCCGAGAGTAACTGGAGGAACAGAACTATAAAACTTAGTACCCGCTTTGAAAACTAGCAACTCACTCTTGTTGGCATTATACTTGAGGCCATGGGTCTGCGCATACCGCTCACACATGTTCAGCAGCCTCCTGAGAGCGCTGACAGAGGGGCTCAGCAACACCATGTCATCAGCGTAACTAATGTTATTGACAAACTTACAATCAATGGAGCAACCTACCATGGCATCACTGAGCTCCCCTATCCGCCGATTCACATACAAACTGAAGAGCTTCGGAGAGGTTAAGGTATAAGGGCTACAAACAAGTAAAAATAATTACTTGCTCTCATCAGCATAAGGGTGGTAAGTGGTAGAGCTGATGCCGGGCTCGACTGTGGAGGTACCACCATCTTACTCGCAAATCCTCCCGAAGTTATTCGGGGGAGAGTAAGAGAACAGCTCTCAGACAAAACAAAGGCGGCCCACCGTTGCCTGGGAACGACGGATGGCGGTATATCCATCCCCAACTGCCGGGCCTAATATAAAACAGAGTGGTGACGGGCAGCGGCGTCACTGGTGCAAGGGTTTCGGTACCGCGCTCACCAACCCGCCTGCCCAGCGTGTGTGAGTATGGGCATTTCTTCCTCCTGCCAAGAGTGGCGAAATCCTGGAAAGGCCAATGTCCAACAGTGGACGAAACAGGCTGATGGATGGACTCGTATCTAACCCCAAATAGCCATTATTCAGATTATTGCTTCATCTACGTGCCCTGGTTTACTTTTTAAGGTTTCGTACCCAAAGGGTAACCAACGGGACCCTATTACTAAGACTCCGCTGTCTGTCTGTCACCAGGCTGTATCTCATGAACCGTGATAGTTAGAGAGATTAAATTTTCACAGATGATGTATTTCTGTTGCCACTATAACAACAAATACTAAAATCGGCCAAGTGCGAGTCGGACCCGCGCACTCCCATACAACAGACATAATTTTTTTGCCGTTTTTATAGATATAGCCTAAAAACATGATAAATAACAATTAAAAAGGCGTCAATAAATTCGGCATCTATTGAGTACAGAACCCTAATTTAAATTTTTACTTTAGACATATCTACTCGTATAAGGTGACTTTTGTTTATGCAGCCAAATTCATACTGGAGGCTTGGTAAGTGATCAGTAACACGGATCGATAATACTTTTTGCTAATATCGCAAAATCAAATCTTGACGTCCCATAGTAATTAGCTAGGAGCTGGGCTTGCGTTTGTAAGGAACACGAAAAGAATTTGGGAATTTCACAAAAAGGGTCATCGAACCTTGTTACTGAGCACTTACCGAGTCTTCAGTAAGAATTTGGCTGCATAAATTAAAGTCAGCTTATATAGTGAAAGAAAATTAACAGATGATTGAGTAAGAGCACATTCACACAAAAAAAAACATTTTTGCGCTTTCTTTTTTTTACCTTTCCATAGAAATTTTGTCAGCTGATTGAACCACTTTGTACTGGGTAGTGAAAAATAATTTAAGCAAAAATTTTTTCTTCTTCTGGAATTTGATCAGTTAACGATATATGATCTACCCGAGAATTATTTTCACTTATTATTCTAGGACCTTATACGTGGGACGCACTATAAGTTTCCGGAATGAATATGAAAAAATACTATTAAAGGTACAAAATTAATTTATTGTTTTTCAAAATAATCTCCCTTGGCGTCTATGCACTTTTTCATTCGATCTAACCAGTTTTGAAAACTTTTGTGCCACTCCCCTGTGGTGACCTCTGAAACGTGTTTTTCATACTCCTCGACAGCCTCTTCTGGTGATGAAAATCGTTGACCGCGTAATTGGTTCTTAATTTTTGGGAACAGAAGAAAGTCACAAGGTGCCAGGTCGGGACTGTATGCAGGATGACTCATGAGTTCTACATTTTTTGTCTTCAAAAAGTCGTTTGTCTGTCTGGCCGTGTGAGAACTAGCATTGTCGTGGTGCAGGATGATACGGCGTTTACGGTTATTTTTACGGAGTTCGTCAATAACTTCCGGCAAACAAATGGTCGTGTACCAGTCACTATTCACGGTACGACGATTCTCTAAAGCAACAGTAGCCACGTGTCCAGTTTTATTAAAAAAAGAAGCAATCATCCGCTTAGATGCACTTTTCACGCGCGCCACTTTGGTTGGTTTCGGCTCATCTTGAAAGACCCATACGCTCGATTGCTGCTTTGTTTTGGGATCGTAGCAATAAATCCATGTTTCGTCACCTGTTACTATGTCCCACACCAAATTTGACGCACCTTCGTTGAATCTGGTAAGCATGGCACTGCACCAAGTGACGCGGTCCGTTTTTTGAGCCTCGGTCAAGTTGTGTGGGATCCACCGCGAGCACAGCTTTCTCACACCCAAATGTTTGTGTAGGATTGATTGTATTTGACTCATGCCTATTTCTAAGGATGCGCGAATTTCATGGTAGGTCACATGCCTGTCTGTTTCAATCATACGGCGCACAGCATCGATGTTTTTGTTGGTCACAGCGGTGGACGGCCGACCATCGCGAGATTCGTCACTGAGATTGATACGACCACGCTTGAATTCTGCAAACCAGCTATAAACAGTCGTCTTGCATGGTGCTTCATTGCCAAAAGCTGTTTCAAGCCGAGCGATGCTCTGTTGAGCTGTCAAATTACACTTAAAATCGTAGAAAATCATACTACGAAAATTTTCCCGAGTTAAATCCATGTTGATGCAGACACACAATTTTTTAAATGGCGCCGCAAGGTCAAAACAAAAGACAGTCAGATGAAACAAACTGCATTCTACAGCCAAAGAGTTCTATTTTCAAATGTTGCAATAAATTTTTAAATATTGTTTATGTAAGTGGCCAGTTCCGGAAACTTTTAGTGTTACCTATGTATGTATATCTAAATAGTAGGGATTATTCAGTTCCTTTAAAGTATTTATTACAAACTGACCTTTGAAATTTAGGTATTTTACCGTTTTTAGATAGAGCTGAAACAAATAACCATGCATTTTTTCAAGGTTTCTTTTTTTGTCGTGGTAGAGGCCATAGTAACACGTATTTTGTGAAAATTTCAATTGACTACCTATACGGCTGCATCTGTAGACCCCTGTGACAGACAGACGGACACACAGACAGCGGAGGCTTAGTAATAGGGTCCCGTTTGGCACCCTTTTGAGTACGGAACCCTAAAAACTATCTTCGATGGCGCAGCCTTTGCATTGTTATTTCACTTTTTGAGTGGTAGTGTAGGTACTTGTAAGTTTCACGAATGGACTGCTAGGTTCTGCACATTCTGTTTCATACAAAACAGCCCGTAATTTGCGTACAAAGTTAGAACTTAGGGGACTTCGCTGTAGCTCTATAATATTGACAGATGCGTACTTACTGTGCATAGCAAATATCCGTGGCGCACAACCAAAGTCGGAGTAACACAGTAGTCAGCCAAAGCAGTTTGTCGGCAGCCATCTTGGATTTCAAAATTTAACTCACTTTTCGAATACATAGACCATTTTCTATAATCCCGACACTTTCACACTTAATTAATTATTTAAAATATCAAGTTCTTTGTTAGGCATCGTATTATAAAATAAAGAAAATATTTATTTTTGTAACATTCATTTTATTTTTAAATTTATTGCCGCTTATTCGCGCGCAACGCGTTCCATTGACCGCTGCGGCGGAAATCGCGGAAAATATGAAGAAATCATGGTCACAGAGAAGAATTTAAAACACTTGACTAAAGGATTTCTCACTTCATGACATGCGCAGTCGTGATGCAGTTGAAAACTGTTTTTCTGATCATGTAGGTACTTGATAGAGTACAGACAGCGTAACAGGCGGTGTCTGAACATTTTCTGTAGGATGGTTTAAGTGGGGTTCCGTACCCGAAGGGTGCTAAACGGGACCCTATTACTAAGCCTCCGCTGTCTGTCTGTCCGTCCGTCTGTCACTCGGATCTACAGCTTCAACCGTCATAGGTAAAAATATTATTCACAAAATACGTGTTATTTATACGGTTACCTCTAACCGACAAATAATAGAATATAAAAAAATATTAAAGGGACCCCCCATGCAAGAAAATTCACAAATGTTGCATTATTTAAACGTTATTGGTTTTGTCTCTTACTTGAAGACGGTAAAACATACAAGTTTTAAATTAAGTCAGATTGTAGGACGTAATTATATTTTAAAGCAAAATAAAAAAATATAAAAAGTAGGATTAATACTTGCTATTGTCGGCACTTGGTCTTCAATAAAAACCCCTCCGAAGCAACTGGACAGATTCTCAGCCGGACAAATCAGCAGCTGGACAGAACGTGTACAGTCCATGACATAATTAAAGTGGACTAGTTGGGAATATCTACATGTTATTAAGTTATTGTGACCTGATGATGCCGTGAGGCGAAACCGGTAGTGTAATAAAGGAAATTGAAGTAAAACAGTGTAAGTGTATTTTTTAAGATGATAAAAAGTAGGGTTCCCTACGCTGACGGTGCCAATTTTTTTTGGCATGTAGGTATATTCTTTTTATTTGCCATTATGTTTTAGGACAGGGACTAGGTTTCAGGGTTCAACCCACACCCGTATTCTGTGGTGGTACGGAACCCTTTGTGCGCGAGTCCGACTCGTAATTTTCGAGGCTTATTGTATGGGGACCCCCCCCCCTCCCCCTAACAATGTTTTTTAATAATTACAACTTTCTACCTATTACGGTTGAAGCTGTAGACCCATGTGACAGACGGACAGACAGCGGAGGCTTATTAATAGGGTCCCGTTTGACACCCTTCGGGTACGGAACCTTAAAAAGTGTAGGTATTATATGTACCTATTTTACATAATAAAGTAGGTACCTATTTGAATTTTGATTTTTTCCACCGAAATAAATGTGTCCGCAAGTATTGGCGAACCACTCGAAGTTGTGCGATCCCGCAAAGCCTATTATTAGCTGTTGACTCGGCAGCTACGGGCCCTTGAACACGTCCCTCGGTGCCCTCTTCACTCAGTTGGCGTTCCTTAGAGAAATACCCATCACCATCTATTTTAGTTCCAGCAGACTTCGATACAAAGTCAGCAGTAATGCCAGTAACATGCGCCAGGGCAATGATTGGATTCTTCTCAGCTTAGAAGTATGAAAGTAAGTAATTTGTTTACAGTGCTCTTGGATAACATTGTATGAATCCATAATACTTAGATAAAAGTAGAAATCAAGGTACCGTGCGCCGGTATAGCACACGAGCTATTTCATAACTAGGAGTACCTAAGCTAAAATCCGTTTTAAAACGTTTTTTATAGCACACCGTGCGTAAAATGACCACTTTACGGCATTTTTTAAAGTCGGCATTTTCCGCACTTTTGCTATAAAATATTATACGATACTCGTGCGAGAAACATTTTTCTCGACTCGTGTGATTGCAGCACTCACCTTCGGCTCGTGCCGCAAACTCACACTGGTCAGAAAAAGTTTCATCGCTCTCGTATCGTAATGTACTATAAATCGCTTTAAACTTTCTATACGATTACTACAAAATTTCGATAAAAATATAATTATGGCATTTATTGACTTATGTCCCGTGATGTTTTAAAACGTTAAAAGATTTAACCAAAAACAAGGAAATAAATGCCTTTCAAGTGCTTTAGTTTTAAAAACGGATAAAGTGCTTAGATCTTTTTTTAATTTAAAAGAGACTAGACTAATACTTGTACGTACACACACACGAGCAATACAAAAATCTTACTTAATGATCTTTAAAACCTATAAATATTTATCATATATGAACATTATAATTTTCTCTATTTACCGCTATCCGGCGACGCGACACGCAGCGATCGTCGTAATAGGTGGTAATAGCCACTTTGCAAATTGCAATGAACGTTATTTCAATGTTGTTTCTGTCGATATTTGTTTGTACCGACACACATCGAGCTGCTATGCTTTACAAAGCCGGAGCCTAACCATGTTACACTTCCTAAAATGCTGCTATGTACCAGATTTTGGTGGAATGATGAATGTTTTTATAGTAAAAAGAAATTAAATTAATTCATCATTTAATAGGGTGTAATAATTTAGGTGGTAGAGCTAATGCCGGGCTGGACTGTGGAGGTACCACCATCTTACTCGGAAATATTCCCGAAGTTATTCGGGGGAGAGTAAGAGAAGAGCTCAGGCAAAAGAACCAGGTGGCCCACCATTGCCTGGGACCAATGGATGGCGGTATATCCATCCCCAATTGCCGGGCCTTATATAAATCAGACTGGTGACGGGCAGCGGCGTCACTGGTGCAAGGGTTTCGGCACCGCGCTCACCAACCCGCCTGCCCAGCGTGTGTGAGTATGGGTATTTCTTCCAGGAGGACCGCCAAGAGTGGCAAAATCCTGGAAAGGCCTATGTCCAGCAGTGGACGAAACAGGCTGATGGATGGATGGATGGATGTAAAATAAATGAAAAATAAAAAGCTTTAAAGAGCGAAATATTTATTTAATTAAATAAAGAATTCATGAATTAAGAATTCACAATATGTACTACAGTTAATCATCATTCTCTTGGTCACTGTCCATAATTTTGGAGAGAGCGTCTGACACTTCTTTCAACAACTTCTCATTAAATTCCGGAAACTTCTTCTCAAAATTCTTTTTCATATTTTCCAAATTCTTTCTGTCTTTGTAGAAATCCTCCAAAGTTGTTTGTGTTTTATCATATTCCTTGAATTTGTCCATATCAAGGCCAGAGTGCTTTTTAATTTCCTCAAGACCAGTAATGGCATCATTTACTGCATCAAGCAACTGCTTGTGTCCACTATCCTTGTCGTAGCCAAAATCTAGGTTATTGGTCTCCAGCAGATCAAGATTCGCTTGCTGGGCGGTGTTTATATTATTTAGCAATTCTTTTGAGTTGGCATTGTCTGCGAGATCATAGAATTGGGAGCTATCCTTGTTTATCAAGTCCAATAGCCTGTGGAAAGCATTATTAACACAAGAATTAATATTGTAATTGTGTGGTTAAGGGGACTACTACTGCTGGTGACAGTGATGTTAAACCAGATGTTTATAAAAGTAAAATGAGATGGCTGAGCTAGTATTTTTTAATTATAAGGTCAGGCTTAAGAGTGCAGTGAGTTGCTTCAAGAAAAGTATGGTTTGCCCATTCAGCGTTGTTTGCATAGGCATAGCTAGGTAGGGAACAGGGGGGCACGCCCCCCCTGCAGTGCCATCTGCCCCCTTCCCCCAGAACTACGAGTGCCATTGATGTAAAAAGATACGTTATCCAATTTAAGGCGTTAATCGTTTAGTTTTTTTGGTTTTAAGGTGACCTCATTGTATGAAGGGTTATCTCTATTTATCTTATTACTATCACTTAATAGAGAACAGATACTTGATGGCTACATTAGGTAGAGCCGGGAGGCGGCCCCCTCCCAGCTACAAATCCTAGTCACGCCAATGGTTGTTTGCTCAATTTGGTGGGGGCACTAGAACTATAAATTGAATACTTTGCCAGAATTTTTGTTATAATAATTGTGATTATTTATTTAGATAATTTCATATAAGTGTGTTAGCAGCTTGATTCCCCATTGAAAGACAGAGAGATCAGTATGGGACAAGTCGTGTGAGAAAGTGAGACGCACGCACCCAGGTCACCAGCAGTAGTTTAACAGTTTGTAGTATTAGAAATGGCGCATACCGTTTTTGTTCAGCGACAAATGAGATGTCTTTCATCCTTCTGTTAGTTGTGTCCAACTGATTGATAGTCTGCTGGAACCTGTACGCCAAATGAGTCATTTGGACATCAATCTCAGTGCTTTCGCGTTCAATTTTCTCCTCTACTAAACAGTCTTCCAACAGAGCGCGTAGAAACTTACCATACGCTATCTGACGAAATTCCGTCTCGAATTCAGGGAGTTCAGAGTCCTGACTGCTGGTTGTTGCCCCAACACCAAGTAATGACGTGTTCTTATTAATTCTAGAGCGAGCAATCGTCTTTCGGTCTTTCGAAGCAGTTTGCGGAACACATCGTTCTTGGTTCGAAACTCGTGGGGCAATAGTTACTGTTGATGGTCTTGAGGTGAGTTTACTTTTTGTAGGAGCTTTGAAAGCAGGAGCCGCAAATGAATTCCCATTTTTAGCTGACATATTAATAAAGGAAAGTTATGAGGGAAATCGAGAGAAAATATGCCGTTGCTTTGACGTAAATACAAAATATCGAATCTGTCGTTGTGTTGTCATGGAAACAGCAGTGTTGCCAATAGAGCAGGGGACCACAGATCATAATAGGACAGATAATATACGAATGCAGATTTAGAACGCCGCCGGGATGTCTGAAAAGGAACGAAATTCGCGGTGAAGGAACGCAAATCAAAAATATTATAATATCTATACAAAATCTTTATTAATTTAGAATCGATATTTGTAGTAAATTAAGTGAGATATTTTTTTTGCAGATCGTCGTCATCCATAGTGAAGCAGTTTTCGTGTTACTGATCACTTACCAAGCCTCCATTATGAGTTTGGCTCCATAAATTAAAGTTACCTTCCATATTTAAAGCCTTACTAACCTTATAGCAGTTTAATTTCGGTCGGTTTTAAAATTTACCAAATTTTAGAAAAATCTTTCTAAGCTGGTATCCTAGAATAGACTGATGATGAACGATGTGCGAATATGAATGTAGATAATAAGTGGATAGGCACCGAGCGTCTCGCGGGAGTATTGCACCTTGGCTGTTTTTTTTTTAATAACATTGCTCATGATCGCTCGTTGTGCATCTCAGAACAATGCATTTCCTCCAAAGTTATTTTCACCAAACGGTCCTATGGACTACGGCAGTTTGTTATTGTTCTGAGGGCAGTTTCGAATATTTTATTGATTGATTTGACAGACTTGTTTCGTTAAAAGAACTGCACGTTTTTGTGCGTCTTTTTATTTCATCTAAGACGCTGTAAACGAAATAGAAAATCTTTATGTAGTTTATGTATACATATTAGATTGCGGTGGTTGACTGAAACATTAGGTGCAATAGTACCTACATAATAAGTTAACATTTTATCATTGCAGTACCCACATATAGAAAATTAAATAGGTAATATTAGGGTAAATTTTTTGAAAACCTTTAGGTACTATGCGTAGCTTAGGTATATTCCCTCTTAAATACAGAACTGGTGGACAGACTTGGATGCGCTTTTCTTTATATTGTAGATACTAAGGTTTATGCAGCCCATGTTTTATTCAGCCCTGCCCGGTGTTTTAGGCTTTGAGATTTTTTTTTTAAAGCTTATTATCGTATTGCTTAGAATAAGTTTACATATTATTAACAATAACAGGATAAAATTTATTGTTTATTAATTAAAAAGAAACTTGAACTGAATAAAAAGTCTTTAAAATCTCTTACCATTTAGGTAATACCAAAAGTACTTTTTTATGTGTCCAAAATGATACTGCTAATTTGAGTTACAATTTAAATACAGCCAGTGAACGCATTTCACTCACTGCTTATAGCATTATTTAATATAAAGAAACAATATTCACATGCCTATAAGAAAAAAAAACAATAAATTATTGTACAATATTTTTTATTTCATAATAAAAATAAATCAAATCATATCTAATTGTTTATTTTGTAAAATCGGTGAAATGTAAAGTACTTATACATTTTACAAGTCATATCTAATCTTTATAAAAGCAATATGAAACAAATTTGATACGGGAAATATATGAAAACAATCTATATTTAAGTTGGGCTGATAAAATTATACGAAGCGGTGAAGAGAGAGGGCCGAGGAAAGGAAAGCCGAGGTGCTGTACTGGATCGAGACGCTCGTGGATAGGCTGTCAGTCAACCGGCTGCGTTCAAAAATTACAAAATCCGTGCTCTACATTTTATAACTTCTTTGACAAGCTGACAAAATAAGGAAAAATAAGTCTATGCACTTAAAACTAGATATTGGCGGAACTAATGTGCGGAGACAGGGTCTGCTACTGAGAAGACCACGCGATCCGGAAACCGATGATGGCGACGACCTCTGGGCTTCTGTCCCTTTTCAAAATGTAGAGGTCAACATTTTGTGTTTTTTACATACCACCAAATTCATCAGATAATGTTTATTTGAAATGGTTCCAAAATTTAGAAAATCACATCGAAAATATAAGCAATGTAATAATCATGGGGGACCTAAATCTTAATAGTGCATCAGTTCACATTTCTAATTATTATGATTACTTTTTTAAATATTTGTGGTCTGTCAGAGAGGAATGAAACTGCTAATGTGTTTGGAGGTAAGCTGGATGTGGTTTTGCTGGCCGATGGTGTGGGTGGGGTCTCCGTAAGTGAAGCGGAATGTGGAGGTTTAGTATCGCGTGTGGATAGTTACCATCCACCGCTAGACATCGCTGTACCCCTTTCTGGGCTGCATCATGCTCCTGGCTTTGTTTGCGTTGATGCTAGCAACATTGACAATAACCACGACTGGAATTTTAAAGGGGGTGATTATGTACTGCTATATAAGTTGATGTCCGAGGTCTCGTGGGATTCGGTAGTTCATCGATGTGACGTAGATGATGCCATAAATTCCTTTTATGATATTATGTATGGTATTCTGGACCAGTGCGTTCCTAAAAAAAAGAGACCTAATACACGGAAAAGACAATATCCAGTGTGGTTTACGGCTGATATTATAAAGGACCTTGGTCGTAAGGCATCTCTGCATCGTAATTGGAAGTCTACTAAGAATGCAGAAGTATACGCAAAATTCAGTGATATAAGAGCAAACCTAAAAGTTCGCATGTCGTTTTCTTATGAATTGCACATGCGCCAGATTGAAGAAAATATTAGATTCAATCCGCGAGCCTTTTGGAAACACATTGCCAGCTTAAAGTCCAAAGGAGGTTTTGTACCTCATATGCTGCACGAAGGAAAGGAGTATACGGGTGCAGAAGCAGCGTCTGCTTTTTCAGTTTTTTTCGCAAGTGTATTCCTTCCGAACACACCCGTGTTAGATACGGACCAAATCAATATCTCGGACAACACAGTCGACTCTAAGTACATTGATATAAATCAGATACATGCTAGTGACATTGAGTTGGCATTAAAACGTCTTAAGGCTAGAAGTTCTATTGGTCCAGATAGTTTACCACCATATTTACTCAAAACCCATGTAGATCAACTCATGGTCCCGTTGGTTTACTTTTTAACCTTATTTTGAGAACAGGTACATATCCTGCAACGTGGAAAAACTCGCGCGTGACACCGATTCCCAAAACTAGTAATACTTCTACAGTTACCGATTATAGGCCCATAGCCAATTTAAGTTCAGCGGAAAAAGTCTTCGAATCCGTTGTACATAAGAAAATGTATCCGCAAGTACAACCCTTTTTGAGTGACTCCCAGCGCGGATTCAGAAGCAATCGCTCTGTAGACACCAACCTTTTGACGCTTGTTGACATGGTTTCTGGACTTATAGACAAACGAGTGCAAGTTGATGTCGTTTATTTAGATTAAAAAAAAGCATTCGACAGAGTTGACAACGACGTACTTCTAAAAAAACAATGCAATATTGGTTTCTCTCCAAGCCTTTACGATTCTTTGCCAATTACCTGAGCGACCGGAAACAGTACATAAAGCACGGTTGTTTTGAGTCAGAGCATTACTTGGCACGTTTAGGAGTGAGCCAAGGTTCTATTCTTGGTCCGCTTCTTTTTATAATCATGATTAATGACCTCGATGCCGTGCTTAGTCATACTGCATGCCTTCTGTATGCAGATGATTTAAAATTGGTCCGGGGCATTGATCAGGATTATGACAGTGAATTGCTTCAAAAAGATCTCAATGCCATCTATCTTTGGAGTCTACAAAATAAACTGCATTTTAACCCAGACAAGTGTAGTGTGATGTCTTTTACTCGATCCCCTCAGCCAAAACATCGTAATTACACTTTGGGCGATGCGACTATCACACGCGTCTGCTCGATTAAAGATCTTGGTATCCCATTTGATACTCGGCTAAATTTTCACGAGCAAACAGTGAACCTAGCAGCAAATTGTTATAGACGGTTAGGTTTCGTTATGCGAAACTGCAGAGATTTGAAAGACATGAAGACTATTCAGTTGCTCTTCACGTCGCTTGTTAGGAGCAAACTTGAGGCGAGCGCTATTATATGGAACCCTTACGAGGGCACATACACTCTTATGGTAGAAAAGGTGCAAAAGGCTTTCCTGCGATACCTATATAAAAGAAGGTTCAATTAATACCCCTTTATGTATCCCACCACTTTTCTCCTAGGTACACTAGATTTTAACTCACTGGACGTTAGGCGTAATACGGATTTGTTGTTCCAAGTGTGTCGTATTCTGCGAGGTGACTCTGACTGCCCCAAACTTGTGCATGCCGTAACCTCTCATTTCGCACCCAACAATTACAATCGCTTGCGCAGTCACAAGCTGCTGCACAAACCCGCTGCCAGGACACAGGCGCGACGCTGCTCTCCACTTCCGCGCGCTATAGAGGGCCCAAACACACTACTGACAGCAAACCCAACGTGTGATCTGTTTGCTGATAGTTTGAAGTATGTGTTTCGTGAATGTCTGAGGTTATCTGAGAGGGATGCAAAAAGAGTAGTATAGTGTAATAATTGTGTTTTTTAAGAAAATTCTGGTTAACTCGTGGATGGTAAAGGACAAAAAAAGGCCGGTTCATCGCCAAAAAGGACAAAAGTCGTCCCGTTTAGGACGATATGGCAACGTTGGTCTGAGTCAACTGCTACCTTTTTTTTGTCTTCGTCTTCTAGTTATATTAATCTCATTTCATTACACAATGTTTTGATCAGGAAATTTAGATTCTAATTAACTGTGACTTATTGAAACTCAAAACAATCAAAACATTGTGCTATGGGATTTGAGAACAAGAAATTAATTTTAAAAATCAAGTTGCAATAGTTAGGTATATTATATATGTACCTGTAGGCAACTGTAGGTATAAGGAAAAGCTTGCCGGTGCCTAGTTATAGAAGTACACAATGTTAAAGTTCACGTTAGAAGACGCTCGTTAAGCAATAATTTGAATGATGACTCTATTTCCGTTTATTTTTCCTAACGATTTTTGTCATTTTGTGATCGTGCATGCCGCTGCATGTGTGACCAAATCATGGGTGCTTTTTGTGGAAAATTGTGGTTTCATAGCCGCCCGCTAAGAATGTCCTTAATTTGTCTATGGTAAGTTTTGGCTGCATACAATTTTACCGTGTCCTCCTATTTTCGACGTGGAGAAGAGCAAAAATAATTGTCTATTATTCGCCGTCAAAATGGCGTCATCGAAAGAAACTTATTGTTTGTGTGGCCAGCCATATAATATTGGGCAATTTATGATAGAATGTGACTGTTGTCGTGAATGGTTTCACGGCAGGTAAAGTAGAAAATCTATAATTTGTTATGTGAAAACCTTCTTCTGAGTTAATAATACAATGTTTCCTATGACAGGCATTAGCCGTTCGGCCATCGCTTTTGGTCCTAATGTTTTACTGAATTATTGCCACTTTTTACCTTCATTTTGCATTTCTCATTGGTCTAAACTTATCAGTAAACCTTGCTATTCATTTACACGTTATTTAGATGGTTATATCTTATCATTTCTGTGTGTTTACATCTGTGGTAACCATAGGGTTTATTATTCATTCTTTTTATCTTCCTTTGTACTTGAATAAACAATAAACACTGTTAAATTGCTGTTTTTACTTATCCTAAAGGTTTCCTAATAACAGTTACAAATTACACTATTTAAAAAGTTCCATAAAACTTAAGTATCCTTTATGTATTTGCATGTTAAAAGAGATCACTTTTGTTTCCAGCTGTGTTGATGTTAAGATATACCAATCAGATGACATAGACAAGTATCACTGTCCGAAATGTGCCCAAACTTATGGACCATCTGTGTGTAAGTATACAAGAAATACCTTAACCTCCCGATGGCCACGATCCTACAAGAGAGCCTCCATCTAACATGGCATTACAAGTTTTCCTCTTTCTTATCTAGCGATGTGTCAAATCGGTTTACGAACATGGTTCAAATCCCTTTGACCCTCGAACAAGTCAAATGGATTCAAAGATTGGGTTAAATCGGTTTGGTCCCTTGCTGATGTTAGTCAACATTTCATTAGTAAAATTTGAGTTTCAACAAAATACTGTTTTTGATGGCTTATTTTTATAACTTTTGAATTCATGAAAAATTCTATTAAATTTATTTTAATTATGTTTAATATGAATAAACCAACCGATTAAACCTAAATTGCATCTGTCAATTTTTCAGTATGTTTGGTATGTTATTTAATTTGAATTGAAATCAATTTGCTTATTTTTTCAAACGGAGTTGCCCATCGAGTTGCCGCTATTCTCAACCAATTCATATTTTTACTATGATTACTAGGATTGTTATGCTGAAACCAAATTGTATTGGAGGAATTAAATTTTTTACTACGTAGTGAAAATTTTACTTTTAATTCAAGAACTGTGAACTCGCCTTATTTACTTGCCTGCCAAATTTCATGACATTCCGATCAATGCTACTCGAGTTATTGTCGAACAAACATTCATACATACAAACGCCGGATTGTTCCAGTAGACTCGTGAGAACTTGCTTGCTTTGCTCACTTGTTCAATAATTTCCAATCAGGATAACATTCCCTTCACCATAGAGACTAATGTCCAATTAACTAAGGTATGGTAAAGTAGTAGTTGTAAAATATGGTAAAGTAGATTTTTTCTGCAGTGGCAATCTTGATTGAACTTCTTCGTTTACTGCTTGTACTTGCATCAGTAAACTTAACAAAAATGAACTCTTTTTATGGTTAAAATAGGTTTACCTGTTCCTAAACTGAAACAGCTGGCCCCATGCAGTCTTGTAGTTACAACTAGTGTGTATAAAAAAAGCCAGAGGAGTGGAGGAAGGCCCTCACTGTGCTTTGTCATAAGAGATTGTTTTAAAGATTTAATTATTTATAAATCCACCCCTTTGGAATTTGTAGAGAGTATTTCTTGCTATCAAACCGTTATACTGAGGATGTGCAGAAATATACAAAGACCAAACTATAGGGTGAAATTAAATCAACCGACCAAATTCATACTGGAGACTCGGTTAGTGATCAAGAACCAGGTTCAGTAATCCTTTTGCCAATTTCGAAAAATAATTTTATTTATTCTGAAATCCACCCCTTTGGAATTTGGAGAGAGTATTTCTTGCTTTGGATACTCGAGACATTAAAAGTGTGCATTACAAACTAGAAAAGAGCAAGTGCACTACCGACTGCGCCACCGAGTTACCTATCCTAGACTGTTGAACTTTTTCACTATATAACTGTACACCAAATTTTGAATTTTTCGTACGCTTGGAGTGTTAGCCAAGAAGTAATGGTTGGCAGACCCCAAGCTAGGTGACCTGATGATATTAACAAAATAATCAGTCCAGCAGGCCTATTATGTAACTTACTGTTGGTTGCCATCTGGTTGCTAACACTAAAAACATAGGTAAAACTGAACTTCTTAATTGCCTTTAGTCTATATTGAACTGTTTATGAATTGTGTTGTCATTTTAAGCACAAACTTATTCTTTTATAATCAGAATTTGATGGTATATCTACGTTTAGAAACCAGTTGGCAATTCGAACCAACCATAAATTGTAACAGGCTCTTTTGTATATTTTTTCTGAAAATATAGGCTAAATCATGAAAATACATACTGTTCTTTAATTTTCAGGTTGCATTTTTTATAACGAAAATATTTTTTGAAAATCAGTTTGGAGAAATGGGAATGTGACGTAATAGTCATACCGTTTAGGCTCAATAGGGAGAGTTCCTTGACGTAAAGAAATAATAAAACAAAAAAAATATAGGATAAAATCTAAAGATGGGATTACTGAAAATAAAAAAAAACAGATGTGGGTTTTGAAATTACTTTTTTTTTCTTGTGGGCAATGGCCTATTTCTTGTAATGCCTGAATGACATGAGTACATGATTATAACGTCATCAAAGCTATTTATTCAGTTCCTGAATATTTTCATGTATATCTTTTGTATTTCAAGGAAAAAAAATTTATACTCAATATGATTACTTTTATGAACTTTTATATGACCTTAAAACAGTCTATTCCTTTAAAAAAAATCGACAATTAGTGCTGTTATGGTATTCTAGACCATTTGAATTAACTGATACATAATCTTGGGGCAGGACAGGGATTGGTGATGTGTGAAACGAGGCTTATACCCACTGCCGGGGGCAGAAAAAAGCTGCCAATGATGATGTCAAAATAGCATGCATATGTATAATGGTAGACATGTGCTTATAGATCTGAACATCATAAAAATGATGGCCTACTTGATAAAGATGCAAATTATTGTACTTAAACTTGGGTCAGCAGCAATTTCTTCAAAGTTGTTGGTAATGATTGTCAGCCTTTGACTAAACTTTTCATACATCTTTAAATTAAACACTTTCATTTCGCCACAAACTGTAAAAATGTTATCAATAGGCCCGACTGGTTTTGTTTTAAAAGCAAACATTTTATCTATGGCTGTAGTATAGTGTGTGGCGCGTTTTGTAGCGCTCCCGAAATAAGTGCGTGTGCATGCACTACTCAAACCATAGTCAAATAGTACACCGTCCATTATACAGCATGACGTAAACTTCCAGTAAAGATCCCGACGAACAACCACAGAGCAGACCGCTATGAGCTGGGCGCGGAGTCGCGCGCGGCGCAGGCTGGCTCGCCAGCCTGGGTGCGAGCCCTGGCAGCCCGGCCGCCGCGCCCGCTGCACAACGCGCTGCAGCGGATGAGGGGGTACCAGTTCACTGAGGAGTTCGTCAGAGACAATGGTCAGTTACTTACTATAGTCCGCGCACGAGCTCCGAAGAATCTTTAGGTACGTTAACCGTCGCTTCATTACCCGCACTCTCCCAGTGGGTCAAGAGCTCGGGAAATATGTTCATAAAATAATTTGGACAAGTGCGAGTCGGACTTGCGTACAAAGGGTTCTGTACTACCAGATGTTACGAGTACGGAACTCTAAAAATCTAAAAAATCAAAACGGTTGACAAGCAACTATTAGCGCCATCTATCAGCTTACCTATGAACCTCTGTACACAAAGGTGTACAAGCTACTATTAGCGCCATCTATTGACAAGCTGTTTATTGTTTGGGGACTCCCCTGGAGTTAAGTTTTTTTTTAATTTTTATTAATCTCGTGATAGAGGCTATAGAAATACGTTATTTGTAAAACAATTTAACTGGCTACTCACTATGGTTGAAGCTGTAGACCTCTGTGACAGACAGACGGACAGACAGACAGCGGAGTCTTAGTAATAGGGTCCCGTTTGGCACTCTTCTGGTACCGAACCCTAAAATACACTGCCAAATAATAAAGATTAGACACAGCGTTCACTGACGTCGTTGTTTTTGTTATATTAGGTTTACACGAAGTTATTTATTAGATTTCGCCCGCGGCTCTGCCCGCGCTTATTCAATCTCAGCCCCGTTTTCGGCTTGGACGTTACTTTATTAATACCAATATATGTTAACCAGGGTTACTAACTACGATGGTTATACAGAAAACCACAAATCCTTTGAGTAGTTCTCAAGTTAAAATGGGAACATACGTACAAATAGATGGACAAAAATCTAAAAATGATAGTTTTGGCTTCAGTACAATGCTAATAAGATATTTCATTTAAAATTTTGGAAAAATGTTTATTTATTTATTTATTTATTTATTTGGTCTACCAACAGATGATACACTTTCAACGTACAATTACAATTAGCCTATAGAATGAGTAGAGTGTAACTCCAATTAAAGGTAAACACAGCATGATAACAAGAGAGGAGTGACGCGTGAAGCATAGATACGACTTCCTTACTACTTTATTAAATTTATTATGTGTTATATTATATACATACATATAAGTTGTTTACTATTGAAGTAATCTGTACTAATGTAATTTATGTAAAACAATGAGATATTAGTATTGAGTGTCAAACGATTTGTACCACAAAAATTTTAGTATTTTCCGACAGTCCATAAAAAACAAGTAGGTAGTGTCATGCCATACTTCTCCAGTGTGACTTACAGCTCGCCATACCGACGCCAATACGTTAATTAAAAAAACACAATTCAACCATTTGTACCAGGCTAATTTTTGCACAGTCAATCATCGTCGTGCAGCCATTTACGAAAATCACCATGCCATACTTTTCGGATGGTTCCAAATGGCCGCCATACTGCCGAAAATCAGCAATTTTTTTTTTCGCCAAACGATTTGTTACAGTATTGCATTTGGATGTTTGGAAAGTATTTGATAAAATGTGACCGTTATTATATTTGCCATACTTATAGTAGGGGGAAAAAGTGCTGCCATACTTGAAAAACTTATTTATTCGACACGTTTCAAAAATACGACTGTACAATACGTAAAATATTTTTTTCTGCATGGGATCATTATATTCTGTTTGTTTGGATACAATTCTACCTACAAAAAATTATTCTAGATTGTAACCATGGGGCGGACGACTGTGAAACTTAAGCCAAGACGTAAAAAAAAAATTTTTTTGACGATTTGTACCTGTATGGCATTTGGATTTTTGGAAATTATATGATGCAATGTGACCATTATTATATTTGCCATACTTCTAATAGAGGGAAAACGGGGCAACATACTTGAAAAACTTTATTTTAAAATCTTACAATAAAAAAAAAGTATTATACACATTCGCCACCTCCCACAGGTACGGCATTATCACACTTCTATTTATGATCATTGAGGAGCTGTTGAAAAAAAAATTTAGGGTGGTACAAATCGTTTGGAAAAAAAAATTTGCTGATTTTCGGCGGTATGGCGGCCATTTAGAACCGTCCGAAAAGTATGGCATAGTGATTTTCGTAAATGGGTGCATGACGATGATTAACTGTGCAAAAATTAGCCTGGTACAAATGGTTGAATTGTGTTTTTTAAATTAACGTATTGGCGTCGGTATGGCGAGCTGTAAGTCACACCGGAGAAGTATGGCATGACACTACCGCCTACTTGTTTTTTATGGACTATCGGGAAATACTAAAATTTTTGTGGTACAAATCGTTTGACACTCGTAATTTATCCGACGAGTTCGACTAACGCCCACGCGATTGGGCCGCCGCGCCGGTACCAGCGCTATGACCATCATTTTTCTTTTTGTCATTGCGTACTAAGACCCCTGAAGAACCGCCATACTGTTACAAATGACCAAATAATTTGGGTCACTATCTCCCGGTCTATGTCGATATATTTTATCTTACGTGCAAATAAAATATGCATTGAATGAAAGGGCATTACCTTGAAGCCGCGCGCAATAGCTAGTAATAATATAAACTTAAGCAAACTTGGAAAGTGCATTTGTCTGTTTATGTACCGATAGCGTTTATACAGATATATCTTATAAGAGTTGTAGTCTATATAATCCATCTTCGTAAAGACTCCATACAACTACGCGTAACTTATCTTTAACCCTGTCTTCGACCTGTGTTTGATTCCATCACTTTAGATAGACTGTAAATATATCGGGTACTAATACGTATTAAAACGTTATTCTAAATAGAGTAAAGTTCAACAAAAGTCTTTCCATTTGCGCTTGCGCAGGTATGTTTATTAGAGAAATGGTTCAGTTTTGTCCCCGACTTCGTTATAACACCCAATCGCTTTGGAAAATAGGGTGGTTCTTTGGTATTTCAGTAATTTAAGCACTCTGGGGCTATCCATAATTTACGTAACACGATTTTCATGATTTTTGGAGCACTCGTCCTTGTCAAATAATAAAAAGATTATAATTTGTGGTGATTGGAATATAAATGTTTTAAAATGTAATAAGGCTAGTGAGAATTTAAAGAAAATTATTGCCACTCACGGGATGAAGTTACATATCAAGGAACCTACCAGAAAAAAGTCATGTTTGGATTTATTTGTTAGTAACATACGTAATGCTAAGGGATCGGTCAAGGAATTAGCACTATCAGATCATAACACTGCCCAGTTCTTATCGTTTCCTCTGAATAGGAATATCGAAGTAAAGCATTGGTTTGAATACAAACGAGACTTTAGTGAAGAAAATGTAAAAAAAATTTGTGAAGCCATGAAATCCCTTTCATTTTCTGAAGTATATCAGAATAAAAATACGAATGAGGCTTTTGACACATTTCATGAGTTAATAACATTATTTCATAATCTTTGTTTTCCAGTACTAAAGGTTAAAATTACTAACAAAGAAACAAATAGCCAATGGATTACAAGGGGTATTAAAAAGAGTTGCGTGACAAAAAGAAAGCTGTACTATTCTTATAATAACTCCAAATATAATAAAAAAGCAAATAAAATGAAATACAAAAATTATAATAAAACTTTAAAGAAAACTATTCATACATCACAAAGAATAAACAATAACAAGTTCATAAATCAAGCAGCAAATAAATGTAAAGCGTCATGGCAAATAATTAATAAATCATTGAACTTCAATTTATTAAGAAAGGAAATTAAATGTATTACAAAGGACAATCAAAGTTTCAAGAAACCTGATGACATTTGCAAATTATTCAATGACTTTTTTATTGACATAGTAGAAATTAATGCAGATAATAATATTTATAGTGATACTTCAATGATTAGATCTGTAGAAAAATCTATATTTCTCAGTGCAGTAAATGAAAATGATGTGAAGAAAGTGATAAACCAGTTAAATAACACAGCCGCAGTAGGCTATGATAACATTAATACAAAAATTATTAAATTATGTTCAAATGAGTTGGCAGCTCCATTAACTTATATAATAAATCTATCACTAGAAGAGGGCATTTTCCCTAACAAACTTAAGCTATCCGTTGTAAAGCCTTTACACAAAAAAGGAGATGAGACTGACCTTAATAAATACAGGCCGGTAACACTCGTACCGATACTGTCAAAAATTTTTGAAAGAATTATGTACCATAAAATGTATTCTTTTTTAACGCAGCATGATATTTTAACACCCCAACAATTTGGTTTTCGCAAAAACAATTCGACATCATTGGCGTGTTTTTCGCTACTTAAAAAGATCACTGAGAGCTTGAATGATAAAATACCGGTAGTTGGATTGTTTCTGGACATGAGCAAAGCTTTTGACTTCGTTTGTCATAGAACTTTGTTGCGCAAGCTCTTTAAATATGGTTTTAGGGGACCTGCATATAAATGGCTTGAAAGTTACCTTGAAAAGAGACAGCAATGTACAGAAATAAGCAGAACAGAAAATCAACTTAAAAAAACATATAGATCACAGTACAGAACAAACTATTATGGGGTCCCACAAGGAAGTATCCTTGGGCCCTGTTATTCTTAATTTATATTAATGATTTGCCACGAAATTGTGTTGATCATTGCGTTCTTTTTGCTGATGATACAACTTTGGCAATACAATGTAAGAATAAAACCACATTTGAAACTGAAATTAATAGATCTCTTGAAGATATTATATGTTGGCTCGAACAAAATAATTTAAGGGTCAACATTGATAAAACAAAATTAATACAATTTGGAACATATCAGGCCAAACCACTGCAACTCCAAGTCCAACATTACAATAACGCATTAGAAGAGGTTTACTCTACGGTGTTTCTTGGTATAACCATTGATAAAAATTGCAATTGGAAAGATCATATAGCTACGGTATGTAAAAAAACTAACAAATTTATGTACGCATTAAGAAGAATACGACAAGTTGTATCAAAGGAAGCTGCAATTAATGCATACCATGGATACATTGGATCAATTTTGAGATATGGGATCATAATATGGGGTAATTCTGTAGATCTGGACAAAGCCTTTAAGAAACAAAAGAAATGTATCAGAATTATATGCAAAGCTAGAAGTAGGAAATCTTGTGAATCTCTTTTTAAGAATCTTAAGATATTGCCGTTACCATGTTTGTACATACAAGAAATTTGCATATTTGTCAAAAAACATCCTGAATTTTTCAAGACTAGAGGTGATGTTGCGAGTTATAGATGTGTTCGACATTTTCATAAATTATACCAACCAAAAGCTAGTCTAACACTTTTCAGCAGAAATGTATTTTCAATGTGTATTAAAGTTTATAATAAATTACCTCATGACATTAAACTTCTTCCTTTGACTTTATTTAAGAGAAAAATTAAGGAATATTTATTAAATAATTGTTTTTATAGCGTAGCCAGTTTTTTGGACCAATGATTCTATTTTGTAGAATTTTATAGACATGGACATTTTTAATGCTGTTATTTTAGGTATTTTGACTACTTTAGTTATTTAAGGATTTAATTTTGGAAATATTAAGCTTAAGACATTTTAATAGATATAATTTCCTTTATGAACTTGTGTTTGTAAAAAAAATGATTTTTATTTTAATATTTGTACGCCAATTTCTGGTTGAATTTGATGGGATTTATCTTTTATGTTATCTTTTATGTACCCAAATTCTGTGACAAATAAATGATTTACTTACACATTTGTGTGACCCCCTCCTCCTCTGGTTTAACGTAACATATTTTGCGATTCTAAATTTAGAAATTATTAAAATTAAAATTGGCACTTCCAAAATTTCATCGAAATATAAAATAAAATCGGGAATTTTTTATCTTAAGATGGTAAAACCGAATCCCGGTGCAAAATGCACATCATAATATTGTTTTCCTTAATTTGAATAAAAAGTATGCAAAAATTTCGCTTTAAAGCAATTAGCGGAACTTGATTAGTAAAAACTTGGGGTTTTACATTCAAATTATATCATTTTATGATTTACATTTTGATTACATTCGATTAACAAACTTAAAAGCGTATTTATCGTAGTAATTGAATGTAATCAAAATGTAAGGCATAAAATAACATAGTTTTAATGCGAGAACCATACTACTAGCATTTATTAGTAATAAAGTTCCGCTAATTCTTGAAAACGCAATTTTTGCATAGTTTTTATTTAAAAGTATTCAGTATTCAGTATTTCTTTATTGCACTCATGTTGTAAATTGTACAATACAGTACAGGTCTTAAATAACATTTTTGTAATAAACATGAACCCTGACAGGGCATAGCAATTTCTTAAATTTAAATAAATTATTACAATAATAAAGTATGCCTTAGCCTAGGAGATACATTATTCAATCTTTATATAGGTAACAAATAGCAATTTCCTTAATTTAAATAGTCTAGGAGATAGATTTAGTTCAATATTTATATTCATTTCTTAACGATTCAAAATCGTTCATCTTTTTTAACATAATAATTGAATTTTGGTATTTGAATTCTAAAGTATGAAAATTAATATTAATAAATTCAGTCTTGCAAAAATTCATAGATGGAGTAATAACATTTTTTCAGGAGGTAAAGTTTTAGCTGTTGTATATTTGATTCATCTTTGGTTGCTGTTACAATTTGTTTTTTTATAATTTTGTTGTGGATTTTTACACACATTGCAAAGGGACTTGAATGTATTATTTGTAGAGTGGATATGGGGTTTGCTAGCCTGTTTTTTGGTCGTAAATTTTGTGGGCGTGTGTAAATTGGGAATAGTTCTTTGTGTGTTGTGGTGAATTTAAAACTTCTAAAATGTATATGCATGGTAAGGTAAGTATTTGGTATTTTATAAAATAGGTTCTACAAGTCTGCATTTGGTCTATATTTGCGAGTATTCGTATACATCTTTTTTGTAGTATAAAGAGTTTGTCAAAGTCTGTGCTATTACCCCAAAGGACTATTCCATATTGGAGTCTGCTGTATGCGTAGGCGTAGTAGGCGCTTATAGATGCTTTTAAATCTGTCGATCTTTTTAATTCAAGAAGAGCATATGTGAAGCTGGAGAGTTTGGAGGCTGTGGTGTTAATATGGCTTTTCCAGCTTAAGTTGGTGTCTATGTTAATGCCTAAAAGTTTGAATGTATCGACGGTTTTAATGGGTGTGTTTTTGTAGCTGTAACTGATGTTAAGGGGCGATTTTTGGTAAGGTCGGAATTGCATTAACTTGGTCTTTTCCAGGTTTATATCTAGGTTATGGTCAGATAGCCAATTAGAAATTTGGTCGAAAGTTTTGTCGAGATCGTTGTTAAGCTGAGAAGGTTCTTTGCATGGAATTATGACGGATGTGTCGTCAGCAAAAAGGGAGCATGGATTGCTTATTTCTTGTGGGAGATCATTGATATAAATTAAAAACAATAAGCAACTTAGGTTACTACCTTGTGGGATAGATCTGGTTAAAGCGATTGTTTTTGATTTTATTGTTTTTATTTTGCCATTTTCATGATCATGGTTTTCAATTTCAACATATTGGGATCTGTTCTTTAGGAAGGAATGGAACCATGTTAATGGGATACCTCTTACTCCTATATCTTCTAGCTTTTTTAATAGGATGTCATGTAGGATTCTATCATATGCTTTGCTCATGTCTATGAGGATGCCTATAGCGTATTGTCTCTGATTAATTATAGATAATGTTTCTTGTATATATTTAAATACTGCTAATGTCGTAGAGTGTTTTTTCCTAAATCCATTTTGATCTTTATTAAATAATTTAAAAGTTTCACAGAAGGTGTATAGGCGGTTGTTCATTGCTGTTTCGAAGATCTTTGAAAATGATGATAGATTAACTATAGGTCTGTAGTTGTTGCAATTTGTTTGGTCATGTTTCTTATGTACTGGTTAGGTCACCGCTAGTTTTAATGATTCTGGGAAGCTACCTTCAGAGAAGGATTGATTGATCAAGAATGTCAAAGGGTATATTAGTACGTTTTTACATGCTTTAATCAAAAGAGGTGGTACTTCGTCATGTCCACAACTTAATTTATTTTTTAGTTTATTGATTATATTATTTACTTCGTTGGGACTTACAGGAGTCAGGTAGAATGAATTTTGAACTGGGTATTTCACTGGTCTGCCTGTAGGTGGAAGACCGCTATTAGAGCCGATTGATATAAAGTGATTATTAAAAGTGTTAGCAACTAGGTATGGGTCTTGAATTAGTTGATTGTTGTTGTTTACTATTAAATTTCGAGTTCTTTTTTTTGTTGTTTTGTTTGTTCGTGTCTTTATTATTGACCACATTGTTTTTGTTATGTTATTTGATTTTTCAATTTGTTTAGTGTATGTTAACCTTTTTGATTTTTTTATGGATCGTTTGAGAAGTTTTTCATACTCTTTGTAGTTATCGTGTAGGATAGTATTATTAGTTTTTTCTATAAATAGCTTTAGTAATCTTTTTCTTTTACAAGAGGTCTTTATGCCTTTTGTCAGCCAGTCTTTTTTTGGTTTTGTGTTTATAATGATAGTTTTTTTAGGTATATGTTTATCTAGTAACTCTCGGATAGCTTGGAGAAAACTGTTGTAGTTAGTGTTGGTATCTGCATTTGTGTTGAGGGTGTTGTTCCAATCTATATTTGTTAGGTCATTTTTGAAAGTTTGCATGTTGTGTTCGCTGAATATTCTTCTTTGAATTATCCATTTTTCTCTGATTTTAGTTTTGGTATCAGGTAGGGTTACTATAGTTCCTTTGTGGTCACTAAAGCCAAATTCCTTAACAGATATTGTGAGATCATTGTTGGTAAAGTTCGTAAATACTAGGTCGATACATTTGGATGAGGTAGCAGTTATTCTCGTAGGTTCTTTAACATGTTGGTGAAAATTATAACTAAGGAATTGTTTAATTAACATTATGCTGTGGGGAGATTGTTCTAAATAATTAACATTAAAATCCCCACCTATTATAATATTTTTTTTTTTATATTTTATATTTAAGATGTTCAGGAGTTTCTCTAGGTTTTGAATATTGGCTGTGAAGTTACATTCGTTTGGACAATAGATTAATACTATAATCAGATCAAGGTTATGTATTTCCATTGCACATACTTCAAATATTGCTTCTATAGATAAATCTTTGACAATTTTTAGTTCTTTGTATTTAAAGTTTTCTTTAAGAAAAATTGCTACACCTCCGTGAATGTAAGTTGAACGGTTAAATGAGGAGATTAGGTTAAACCCGTTGATGAAAAGCAAATCTGAATGTTTTTCTTGTATCCATGAAAGGAAAGGAAAAGTAAGGAAAACAATATTATGATGTGCATTTTGCACCGGGATTCGGTTTTATCACCTTAAACTCCTAAAACGTACCGTTTGTATTATTATTGTAGGCAACTGTGTTTTTATTGCTTTAGACTAAAAAAAACGTATCTAAAACTAAATTTTAATCAATAATACATTTGAAAATGGTCACATCTCCTGACACGTTTTCAAATTCATGCCCTCGACGAAAACAGTGCGATTGTATAGCTTCCCAAGTATCATCGAGCGTGCACTTAAGGCCCTTGTAGCCTCCAATGACCTTGAGATATTTTAAACAAAGTCAAAATGAACGTTAAATCCTTGCATTTGATTTTGTAATCGACTGCTCTGAAACTTGCCCTTTAAGGCAACGTTGACGCCACGCGCTCTCAAAATATCTAGTTTTTATTTATTAACTCTGCTGTAAATCAACATTTTTAAATTTCCTGCAATGAGTTTATATGAGCTATACTTTTTTGTATTTTAGTGCAAGAACCATACAAATAACATTAGCGGTTTCCAAGAAATAGCCAATTTTATTCCAAAAACAGCTTGACTTTGGGAATTACGAGTATTTTCAAGGTGTTTCTTATAGGCGAGAATAATTTCCTGCAATGAGATTGTTTCTTGTACTTTAAATAATGACATATATTTTTTAAATAATTTTTAAGTAAGCCGTTTAAGAGAAATAACTTCATCAATGGGAGTAATTTTCGGATGACGCGGGAACACGCGCCTTAATAGCGAAATGAAATAGCATTACATTTGGTCACGCCCACAAAGCGCTCATGGCAACCGTCCTCAAGTAAATAATAAACTATACCACTAACCAGTCTTTTTTTCAAAAGTTTCTCTAAATAATATATACTAATCTAAGTTACTCCCAGGCCATCAAACTAACAGTGAAAACCCCATATTTAGTATTCTTTACGTGAAGCGAGCATACAGACGAATTTTTTTTCATGTTTTTTACACTTTATTTATTGTATTCCTTCAGTTTCAGTTCATTTATTTATAAACATAGTTTATATGTACGTCACACATTTTAAAAATACATTTTTAAAATATTAAGTCAAGACATTATTGATTGATAAAATTAGATTACTGATTATATTATTGATTATTAACTAATTATATATCTACTAATTATTTATTACTATCTTACTCGCAAATCCTCCCGAAGTTAGTAAGAGAACAGCTCTCAGGCAAAACCAGGCGGCCCACCATTGTCTGGGACCGATGGATGGCGGTATATCAATCCCCAACTGCCGGGCCTTATATAAAATAGACTAGTGACGGGCAGCGGCGTCACTGGTGCAAGGGTTTTGGCACCGCGCTCACCAACCCGCCTGCCCAGCGTGTGTGAGTATGGGCATTTCTTCCAGGAGGACCCCCAAGATTGACGAAATCCTGGAATGGCTTATGTCCAGCAATGGACGAAACAGGCTAATGAATGGATGGATGGAACTAATTATAACGATTTTGAAACATTATGTTAGTCCATTATTTATATAGTCCAACTTTACAAGCAGCGGAGATTAATGGTCACTCAAAGAATTCATCAAATGTGTAGTATGCCCTTTTCACAAGTTGCTTCTTTATTGCTGAGATGACTGCCGCATCACTGGGAGTGTCTATAATTGATTGGTGCAAGGATTCCCTTCGTACGGGATTGATTTAACTGTAACCTAGATGCTCCTCAGCTATAACCCGGTGTACTGACACTGCAGGGTTCAGCACGCCGATCCTGTTCGCGACCACGGACGGGCTGGAGATGAAGGTGCCCAGCGCCACCACGTTCAGCGCTCGCTCCGTGCTGCGCTACTGCGGGGCACAGCTCGAGGTACGTTATATAAGGTCCATCTATATATCAGCCTGTGTTCGTACGCTGCTTGACATAACCCTTTCCAATATATCGCCACTCCTAGCGGTCCTCCTCACTCAGCCGCCACCCACGTCGTCGGGTTACTGCCTCGACATCCTTGAAAAAGAACCAACCTCATTGGAGACATGTTACTCTGAATTGAAAAAAGCGGCGCTAGCTCAGGGGTAGAACGCTGGCCTCTTAATCTTTGAGATCCAGGTTCGATCCCCGGCCGCGGCATGCACCAATGAGTTTTTCGGAATTTATGTGCATAGTATTTGTGTTCTTACATAATACTTACCACTTGTTGAACGGTAAAGGAAAACATCGTGAGGAAATCTGCATGCTCTAAAAAGTGTGTATTTGTGCCCGAAGAACGGCGATGGGGCTCAACACCCATCACGTTGGGACGTAACAATCGTCGGGGTGTGCCGAGTGTGGAGTGTGACTTGCATTTCACAATTCCCACCCGGAACACCTCTTACACCCCCTTGGGGATTCATGTCGTGACGATAAATTACCCTGAATTGCGTCGATATTCCAGGTGGAAGTGATAGACGTGCGCAAACAGTCGACGGTGCGGATGCCGCTTGGGGAGTTCGTGGATTACTTCGAGACGCCGCCGGAGACCAGAGAAGAGAAAGTGCTCAATGTAATCAGTTTGGAGTTTTCTGATACCAAGTGAGTTTTATACTGTTTATTTTATTACTTTCAACACCACCTTGTCAACGCACGGGGGACAAAAGGATATTTTCCTACTGATGTAGGCAACAGCCATCCCCTCTTCCTTACATAGTTGTTATGCAGGATCATTTACAAAGTATGTTTAAAATAACACATTTGCAAGAAAAACTTGATTAACATTAAATTATTGTCGCGCAGTGCCATAACAGTAGTTTTTGAAACTGGTACATAAAAAGGTTATTAAAACACGAGTGTCAGTTTTTAAATAGTATCACACGAGTGTTTTAATACCTAATGGGCTATCAAAGTAGTTAGTTTTAGACCATTTTTGTTACGTCCATCTCAAAAACTAATCTATAGCTTGTATTCTTCGTGCTCGCACCGCCCGCGCGGTTGGAGGGTTGGGACGGACGAGGGAGCACGCCGTTTATGTGCACGGCCGAGCGCATGGCTATGCAGGTAGGGATTTGCTATCGAGATATATCGTGAGATTAATTTTTTTATGAATAACCATAGAATTATGTTAAAATCTATTCATGTTAAGTACACGAAAAGTAGACTACGCCAACACCTGTTTTACGGAATTGACCCTTAATATAAATATCTTTATATTTATTACGAAGTATTTTGTAATTTATAAGATAGTTTTTTAGCTACTTTAGGTGGGTATGAAGTGATGATATTAATAAATAATAATATGCGTTTTAGCAAAATAGGTAATTAATGTTTAATTCTACATCATACATCTAATGTAACATCTACCATCTCAAAAGAAATTTAATCATCGCAAAACATAAGTTTGCTAAATTTACATCATTCTGGTATTCCTGCGTTGATTTATCTTTTTTACGCTCTTTAAAGAAGTTGTATACTTTATACACAATTTCTTTTGCCTGTCTTCCAATCGGTTTGCTCATCTTCGGGTCGTGATGTCGTGTGCGTTCTACAAAATGCGACGAGTTCCGAATACACAAGTAGCCGTGGCGAGTGACCTCCGGCGACTGGCGATCCGTCGCACGCGTCGCGCTTGCCCACCCTCCCGCCATTCTGCCCGCACCTCCTCCGAGGCCGTGCTCCCTCGTCCGCCCCAACCCTCCAACCGCGCGGGCGGTGCGAGCACGAAGAATACAAACTATAGTAAAGAATTTGAAATTTTCTGCATACTATGTGCCATATTGTATTTAAACAACAAAGACTAAACACGCCGATTTTTAATACAGGTTTAGGGTTAAGTACTCGAATACTCGATTAACTTAATTTTGTAGTTTTATTTCATAGATTTAACTTATTTAAATGTTACGGAACTCTCAGGGCGCGGGTCCTACTCGCACTCGACCAGTTTTCTTGGAACATTGGGCAGTTATTTAAGATGATACTCACTTACATTACATGTGAATATACTTATATCTGCTTGCGATGGAAACATTGCCAAACAAAGTGTGTATGTTCCAGCATGTCCCCGCTAGTGGACCCGCCGCTCACGGCCCGCAAGCTGGACTGGGCGGAGCGTGTGTGGCCGGCCACGTCGCGCCCCCCGCGCCCCGCCGTACAGAAGTACTGCCTCATGTCCGCGGCCGGCGCCTACACGGACTGGCATGTCGACTTCGGCGGGACCACGGTCTGGTATCACGTGCTCAGAGGGGGGAAGGTGAGTGAGCCATGAGCAGGGTGGCCATGTAAAGAGAAAACGTGAAAAAAGTTATTGCTCTTTACGTTATCAATTTAATACAAATCGGCCCACCATGAAAACATATAGGGCACTTCCAGTTGACTTAGGAACTTGAAATTCTGTACACAATTAGGTCTTATAGCACACGTCTAGAAAAAAAAACAATAAAATTTAGAAATTAGAAACCAACTTAATGAGATCCTTTGGATCAAGGGTTTAATCGATTGTAAAGGTCAAGATAAGTTAGACGAATTAACCGCTCGTAGAATAAATTTATGTTTTAAACGGTTTGTAGGGAACCTTCAGCGTAAGAGTCCTATTCGCACTTGACCAGTTTTTAGGTATGTGTCGCCCCCGTGACTTCTAATTCTCTAAGCTTTGTTACGATTTTTCATAGTAAAACAATTTTATTTAAATTTTTGGATAGTATACATACAATTGCCCAAAAGAATAGACCCACTATATTGTTTTCTCTATTTTACATTCTCAATATTCAAGGCTGATTTGAGTTACTTCACTAAAAAAAAAAGTTTATTATACAGAACGTCAAATATTTTTTCTATTGAAACATGAAATATCACATACAGGGTGTAATCATGACGTGTTTATTAAATTGAACTTCATGTTCTACTGATCACCCTGAACTACTTCCATTGTAAAACTTTTGATAAAACGCGAAATAAAATATTCCCACAGAAAATGACAAGGAGGTATTGAAAATTTCTTTGGGGAAGTGAATTTTTATTGCGCGTTTTTTGAATAGTTTTTCTATGGAAGTGGCTCAGGGTGATCAGTAGAGCATGTGGTTTAATCTAATGAGCACGTCATGGTTACACCCTGTTTAACTAGGTCTTGTAAAAATGTATATTTAATGTTGTTGTAGATCTTCTACCTAGCTCCCCCGACGTCGACGAACCTAGCTCTCTATCAACAATGGTCGGCGTCTACTAACCAGAACGAAAGATTCTTCGGTGATATGGTGAGTTTCACTTTAATATTATTTCCAAAGAGACTGATTCTTTATCCGACTAGTATTTCAGGTACAATGCTTAAAATTTTATAAAGCTTGTAATAGTTTGGTGTTTGATAATATGCAAAATCAGCATTGGCAGGGTCGCCATATCATGAGAGAAAGTGACGGTTTTAATAAAAGATGTGATAGGTTGGTTGGTAATTTATGAATATGTCATTTGTCTACACGTGCGTATAACCTATAACACCTCTCTAGAGTCTCCAGGGATACATGGCATGAACATGTTATCGTGTCTGCCGTGTCAATAGCGTTGCGGTGGCTCTGCAGCATCAAAATTAGCAGTTATTTTGTCGTTTATCAAACCGAATAACAGAACTGTTCGCACTCTACTGCTGCATGCACTACGTTTAGGGCTAGTACAGAAAGCGGGCTTTAAATAAGTAAGAGACGCATTCCCGGAGCGTCCACGAGGGGGGTACATTGGCGTAACTGTCATTTCAAGTACATATATATACTCACGCCTGTCTCCCAGAGAGATAGGCAGAGACTGCAGATTTCCATCTGCTACGGCCTTGACACACCTCCTTTGCTTATACATTCATCAATCTAATCAAACAAGCTCTTCTATTCCGGGTACTTTTTACTTTGCCCTTCTCTAGTATGTCTCCTATTTTGTCAGTATACGTCCAATAATTGGAACAAAACTAAAAACCATTTCGAGATATTGGCTTTCTGAGCATCATATTTTTTTATTTATTAAATCATTACCAAAAACAGGATTTTAAAAACAATTACCTTTGCTTTCAAGTTCATTCCGTATTTTTAAAAATTAACTGTCATGTCATTGTGACTTGACATTGACAGCGAACATAAACATGCCAAGTTTTTTTTTAAATAATCCCTTGGCAATGAACATTGAGTTGGAAATCCTCAGTTGCGACTTACGTTCTTTTAGAATGAGAGAATGAGGCCGCAACGATATCCCGTATGTATAGTGTAGGTACCAGAACTTTGAATTCATGCGAAGGTTCAGACTATTATCGAGTACTACTGTTTTTTGTGTAATTTATCCTTTTTTGTGAATGGTAGTGTAATTGTAGGTGAGCGACTCAGCCGCATGCCCCCCCCCCCCCCCCTCTCTCCGCCCGACCCCCACAGTTATTACGCCAATGGGGGGATACTGTACAGCAACTTCACGCGCACCTTAAATAAAGTATTCATTCATTCATTTCATCCTTCTATACTAGCTATAGATGAAAATTACCTCGAAGTTTACCTTTTCTGAGGTAAACTTCCCGAAAACTTCATAAATTGCGGTAATTTTGGAAGTTTTCAATCAAATGAATATTTTATTACTTTTTACGACGTGGCTGCGCACGAGCGATAGATTGGACACTAAAACGGCTGTCATGTGGGTAACCGCGCGTTGAAGGTCACGCACTAGGCGTGTGCAAGCGTTAAACAGGAGAAGTGCAATCATGTGTGTGCGCAGGTGGAGTGGTACGGCACGGCGGAGCTGAACGCCGGCGAGACGCTCGTGATACCGTCGGGCTGGCTGCACGCCGTGCTCACGCCGCGGGACTCCCTCGTGCTGGGCGGGAACCTGCTGCATTCCTACTCCATTGAGATGCAGCTGCAGTGAGTGCATGGCCTTTCACTGATATATACACATGGATAGGGGGTCAGATCTTTGACATCGTACCGACGTGATTTTGACGTTTCGAGAACCTCATACTACTCAACCAAATAATTACAATGAACATTTCTTTTGAGCACAGACGTAATAGGAGTGCGAGGGGGTAGCGGGGTACACCGTCTCATTGTGTCTAACCACCTACGACGGATGTCGCCTTTTTGGTACTTATAGTTCATGAATTCATAATGATGACACCATGGCTCGAGTTTAAGTGATTTCCTTAGCAATTCAACCTTAGGTATCGGTAACTATCGATAAAATATAATTCAGAGAAATTATATGCTTTTTATATGACATCTAACTCGATGCATTTGTATTCGATGTGCGTACTTCAGAAGCATCGTTAAGCTGTTGGTCTATTTGTCTTCTAAAGACCCATCCCGTTGGGACGTTAAAATCGTTGGTGAAACGTGGGTGTACGAGTGTTGCTGTGACTTTCATTTTACAGTTCACACTGGGAACACCTCTGAAACCCGTTCCGGGATTAATTTCGTGGTGCTGTATTACTTTGGTTGATATGAAATTGTTAACAGGGTGATAAAGACTTGCAGTACTTTTATAGTCATTAAAGTATTGGCCGGAGTGCTTTAATGAACACGAGTGAGCTGATTGTTCGTGGTTGGTTGACCCATTAATCAACCAATCTGTGATCAGTATCGCTTCTGCTTAGCTTTTATTCGTTATCATTATATGCCATTAAAATACTCAAGTATTTGAAGCAACCACGCTGTAATGACTATTCTGTGTACAGACACGACATTTTTACTACTTTTTTTATTGGTGTAAATAGATTTAGATAATAAAGTCGATTCGGAAGGCTTTAATTTTAGTTTTAGTGCTGTCTAAACTTGTTTTTCCAAAGTACCTATTAGTAGCTTCTGTTGTTATCACATAAGAACTATGTTGGATTTTTGTTTGACAGCATATTTTACAATCAGAGCCTTCAGAATCGACGTTAACATTATTGGTCTCATTGAAGACCTCTGAACATTTAAGATATTTAGTTATAGTCCAAAACTTTAAATAAAAACAAATATTTTTCTGTGATCACAGCTATTTATTGTAATCAACAATTTCTAAGCTTAATTAATACCTATAGTTTTTTTTTAGACTTCCATTGTCACCATGTATCCGGTAACAGCACAACAGATTACCCACACCTAGAATCCTCTTTTAGTTGGATTGTTAGGCATGTACTGCTTCATAGTAGAGCGATCTTTGAACGGTATTATGCTTGTATCTATGCTAATAACTTCCGAAATAAGCGTGTCAAGTTTTCTGAAGCTCATCTGAAACCACAAACAATAAAATATTAAAAATAGAACACAAACATCAACAAATTTTGTGCAAAATACTCACTGTCTCCAACTCTGGACGTCGCACATATTGCTTTGCGATATCCGAGCGACAACGTGTACATAAAAATACATGATATGTATCATAAAAGGGAATATCGTAGCTTTGTAGACATATATAAACCCTGATTCTTACATTAATTATACTATTAAAATGTTTTATGTAAAGTAAAGTACGCACATCAAAAATACATTTGAGGTTAACTTTTTTACATGTCTTCTTTCAAAAGGTTTTATTGCCTCGTTGCTGAGTAATTAATGGTCAAAAATAAGAATAAATTGAAGATATATAATTAAAGAATTGGTTAACATACCTTTTTACAAAATATTTGCACCTTTAACACACTAAAATTGTATCTGAAAAAGAATGAACAACCGACTGTGGCTTTTTTTTCTGGAACGGGCATAGGTCTCGATTGAGATACGGTTTTCGCTGCGTTCGGTTAGCTGCAATTTAATATTTTAGGCGCTCCGGTCTCTTTCAAGACCTTTGCCTGTTCAGGTCCCTTACAAAAAACCATAAAGACCATAATTAATACAACGTTCTACAGAATTACGACCTTATTAACAAATATGGGTAAGTGGTCTCAAACGAGGTCGTTTTGAGCTTATGCTCTATAAAAGGTTAAGGTGGTAAAACCTAATCTCGGTGCAAAATGCACATCATAATATTGTTTTCCTTACTTTTGAATAAAAAGTATGCAAAAATTGCGTTTTAAAGCAATTAGCGGAAATTGAATAATTACTAATAATCCTCGCATTAAAATTATGTTATTTTATTTTATGCCTTACATTTTGATTACATTCGATCACAACGATAAATACGCTTTTAAGTTTTTTAATCGAATGCAATCAAAATGTAAATCATAAAATGATATAATTTGAATGTAAAAACTTAATTATTACTAATAAATTTCCGCTAATTACTTTAAAAAGTAAGTAAAACAATATTATGATGTGCATTTTGCACCGAGATTCTGCTTTGCCACGTGAATGAGGTGAGCGTCTGGTCGCAGGGTGTACGAGATCGAGCGGCGCGTGGAGACGCCGGTGATGTTCCGGTACCCGCTGTTCGAGCCGATGCACTGGTACGCCGGCGCGTTCCTGCTCGCCTCGCTGCGCAGGCACAACGAGGAGTCGCAGGTCACTAGCACTCACTACTGCTTGACTCTGTTCTTGAACTGGATACTTCTTTGTTCGAGAGTAAAGACGCGATTAGACTATCCGATTATTCGGGATAGGGAAGTACTTAGGACGGCCTGTTTCTTCACGCGTTCTAATTAGGATCCCGATAAATCGGATGGTGTAGTCACGGCTTTACTCTTGGTAAATCTTTGAATCCGCCCTTTTATTGTCTTACTTCAATATACATTGCTATAGCCTTTAAAGGCGTTGTGATTGTGTGATGTAATTTCTAGCCAATCACGGCGCGTTTTGAGGCGATTGTGATGGGTGTCGAAGTGAGACAATAAGGCCCCTGGACTGCCAAAGGTGTCAGTATAAAAGCATAGTTGATTAAAGGTTCTATGGACTATATGGTCATACCATGTTAAGAGCGAAAGGTGTTCGAATGCAGAGCACGTACATCAAAGCGTAGCGTAGGCCGACCTCGTGCCTGCTGGACCGACTTCCTGAAGGACGTTGTGGGTGGCAGCTGGATGAGGAGAACGGAGGACCGCCTGGAGTGGCGGAATATTGGAAAGGCTTATGTCCAGCGGTGAACAAACACAGGATGTTTTTTTTGTCATTTTATATATAAGATCTGTGAAAGACAACAGTATTGAATACAAGTTTGCCAAATGTACGATTTAAGTCGTATTCATTCGTTTATTTGCGAGTTTTTAAGATTGGGATTTTTCATTTGTATTGGGTATGATTGTTTAGTCTCCAATTAACATTTACGATCAAAATTTCCTGAATTTTGTTGAATTTTTATTGATGTACGATTTTTTGCATTTTGCATTACGATTCTCTCTGATTCACATCTGGCAACCCTGATTAAATTTAATATGTGTAATAAATTCCCAGGACGAGGACTTCACAATAAGCGAGCACGACATACAGGCCCCTCCCGCTGAGCTACCCCCGCTACTGCTACGCGGCGTAAAGTTATTATCGAATGCGCTCAAAGAGTGGCATGCCTTAAAGAGTGTAAGTACCTTTCAAACTTTTCTAACTTTCACAATGATTTTAATCCCCATTATTTTATTATGAGAGAAATATTTTTGTCTAATTAACACTTTAATTATCATTGGTAGCACTTAATTAATATTTATTGCTTGGTGCTTTTTTCGGAATCTTCATCAAATTATATTGAGTTATTAACTTGAATCCCAAATGAACTGCATGCACTAATGTTATAATAGTAGTTTATCTAACCTCATATCGTAAAATTCTCATTACGAACTCAAAACTACTGGCATAATGAAAAATATTTTTCATGATCGTCTCTAAAATAATAAATTATAGTATAGGTCTCCTAACAACATAATGGTATAAAAAATATTTTTCTGAGATTACAGTACATGTGATACTAACTAGGAAGGCAAAGGGAACTTAGCCCAAACAGCCATGTCTGAGGTTTAATATCAAATACCAATAAGGTTTATAAATAATATTCTCCGATACGTACAAAACATCTAAGGAGGTCACAGTTCAACTTTATTTTCGGCCAGGTATTGTTTATGGCCGCTATGAGGCGCTTGCTGGGGCGCATGCGCGTCGGTATTGTGTTGGATTTCGGTGCCGTAGCTTACGGGAAAATTTATATAATAAATAACCTCATTGGTATTTGATATTAAACCTCAGATACGGCTGTATGGGCTAAGTTCCCTTTGCCTTCCTAGTTAGTATCACATGCAGAAAAACTCATTTTATGGTATTATGTTGTTCGGAGACCTATACTATAATTTTTTTTTTCTGTTTTAGAGACGTTCATGAAAAAAATTTTTTGATTATGCAAGTACATACTTTACGATACGAGGTTAGATAATATAGTAGTTTACACTATAAGTGCACAACTTGAAACACGATCGATAAGCTTACCCACGTGTAATATACTACATTTTTCAACGCATAGTTTGGGTAAATAAATGTAAATTAAACGTAATTAAAGAAACAAAAAATAAAGACTCCAAATTAACTTTAGATGGGCCTTCTTTTTCTTTACACGTAAGTTGCCAACTTGGCGGAAATAAGCTGCTTTCAGTTTGATGCATTCATAGCTCATTTCTGTCAAGTCTATCTATGGTACACAAGAAAAGACTGGCAACACTTTTACATTAAAAAAAAACACTAGTGTCGTAAAGTTGACTTCGACAACAGTTTTGTAGCATATAAAATTGGTATTTACGAGCACTTCCATTGAAAAATAAATAACAGGTATTATTGCTGCATGCACTAATGCAATAAATAAATAACAGGACATTTTGAGAGACCGCAGCTAATGTTGAGAATTAAATGCAAATCTGCGTATAGTATGGCTAAAAAACAATAGAGCTGTCAATTTTACGGTTCCGAATATATAAGGTGACTTTAATTTATGCAGCCAAACTCATACTGGAGGCTTGGTTAGTGATCAGTAACATGGATCAATAACACTTTGCTGATTTCGCAAAATAAAATCTTGACGTCCCATAGTAATTGACTCGAGGCTAGGCTTGCGTTTGTAAGGAACATGAAAAGAATAATTCAAGAATTTCACAAAAGGGGTCATCAAACCTTGTTACTGAGCACTTACTGAGCCGTCAGTAAGAAATTGGCTGCATAATTTAAAGTCACCTTATATATATAAAAAAAAAGAATACTATTACTTTAGTCCGTCTGTCAACACCCTTTTCTCGAGCACAGTGTAAGAGATATCAAGTTGAAACTGATACCTCCGACAGAAGTGTACAGCTTCATAATGCTGTTAAATAATCAGGCTTCTACCTGAACACGAAATAAAACCGGCCAAGTGCGAGTAGGAGTAGTGCCATTCAAATAAGTTTAGAGCTTCTTAGGGTTCCGTATGTAAAGGGTAACCAACGGGATCCTATTACTAAGGCTCCGCTGTCCGTCTGTCACCAGGCTGTACCTCATGAACCGTGATAGTTAGACTGTTGAAATTTTCACAGATGATGTATTTCTGTTGTCGCTATAACAACAAATACTAAAACCGGCCAAGTGCGAGTGGGACCCGCGCACTCCCATGCAAAAGACATGATGCCGTTTTTATAGATAATGGTAAGGAACCCTTCGTGCGCGAGTCCGACTCGCACTTGGCCGGTTTTTAATATTTAGCAAACGGATCCCTAAATCGAAAAATTGTTTTCACACACCCATAATATTTTTGAAAGACTTGTCCAACGACACAACACACCATGAGAAAGACAAGAAAAAAAAATTCATCCCCACTTTACGTGTAGGGGAGGTAACGTAAAAAAATATTTATTTTCGAGGTTTTATTTTGCACCTTTGGCAACGTAATTTATATGCATACACATGCCAAATTACAGTTTTCTAGGACTCTGAACTAAGCCGCGGACAAACAGACAGACGGACGGACATGGCGAAACTATAAGGATTCCTTGTTGACTACGGAACCCTAAAAACGGACAAGTGCTAGTCGGACTCGCCCACCGAGTGTTCCGTTAAAGACTACCTTTTTTACGATTTAATTACAAATGTATAGTTTTCACATTTTTCCCTATATTTGTAGTATAAGACGGTATTACTTGCCAAATTTCATAGTTCTAGGTCAACGGGAAATACCATATGAGTTTTGATTCCCTTGAGAGTCTCGAAATGTACGTTTTTTGCGGCATAAACGGCCGTATCTTTTGTTCACGTTAACTTGGAAGTTTGATATTTTCACAGCTTCAAGGGACTGTAGACCTGAGTATATGGTTTTAATTTCAACTCGATACCTCCACGCGTTCCCGAGATAAAGGGTCTTGACAGACAGACGGACGGACAAGGGCTCCGTTTTTTTTCTATTGAGGTACGGAGCCCTAAAAAGGTAACTCTCCTTACGTAATCAATTTCATACACATCGGCTCACCTGGAAAACCTATAGAGCACTTCCAGTAGACTAAGAAACTCGAAATTCCGTTCACAAGTAGGTATCATAGCACACATAAAGAAAAAAATAAATGAAAATTACTTATTAATAAATAAATTAAAAAAATGAAAAAATAAAATAAAAATCTTTTATTTCGGACAACTTAGATCCATAGTATGTTAGTAAGACTTATTAATAATGAGTTAGTAACAAAGAAAAGAAAAATTTAATGAAACAAAATACAAATACACAAAACCCTAACAATTATATCTATACAAAAACACAAAACAACTTAGTGCTCCGTACCAGGAGCGATCAAGGAGATGATGAGGTCTCCATGATCACTCTCCGCACAAAGCACCTCCACAGTGGCGACGAAAATCTGTCTGCAACTGTTTCCATTAATTTCTCCAAAAGTAATTTTGGGCCAACTTAATTACACTCCTTGAATACATAGAGTTTATCAGATCGTAGGTTTCAACTTGGTAATGAATAACTGTACGTGGTTGTGTGTGTTTTATATAAGTCTGTTTTTATATCGTATGTACGGAACCCTCAAGGCACAGGTCCTAGCCGCACCTGACCGGTTTTTTTTTTTAACTTATCGCATGTTTTGAACGTATACTTCCAGACGGACGCAGCGAAGCGCGACAATGTCCCCAAGTGTCTGAACTCGGGGCAGCTGGTGAGAGAGCTGTGCAAGGAGTTGCGGACCCTCGAGAAACGTACCTCCACCGCCAGCAAAGATAAGGTAATCACACATACCCAGTGTCTGAACTCGGGGCAGCTGGTGAGAGAGCTGTGCAAGGAGTTGCGGACCCTCGAGAAACGTACCTCCACCGCCAGCAAAGATAAGGTAATTACACATACCCAGTGTCTGAACTCGGGGCAGCTGGTGAGAGAGCTGTGCAAGGAGTTGCGGACCCTCGAGAAACGTACCTCCACCGCCAGCAAAGATAAGGTAATTACACATACCCAGTGTCTGAACTCGGGGCAGCTGGTGAGAGAGCTGTGCAAGGAGTTGCAAACACTCGAGAAGCGTACCTCCACCGCCAGCACGGCCAAGGTTGGGGAACATCACATTGATTTTCAATCATTTTAACAGCTAAAGGGTCCTCCCAAATCTACTCACTACCAACGAATCGTGTATAAGTTCATAAATATAAGTAAACTCAAAACTTGATAAAAATTTAATTATTTGAACATGTAATGAGGCTATATTATGTACCTACGTAACAGAAATGAAGTATTCGTTTTCATTCTCGCATATTTTAGTCCCCTTTCTTTACATACACAGAGGGATCGAGATCGACACTGATCCAAACCGACTACATCCATATTCAAATTATACAAGAATAGCTTTTGCCCGTGGCTCCGCCAGCGTGTTATTCGGTTTAACTGCATGCTTTTTTCCGGGATAAAAAGTAGCCTATGTGTTAAGTTGGGGTATAAGCTATATCCATTTTAAATTTCATCCAAATCCGTCCAGCCGTTTCAGCGTGAAAGAGTAACAAACACACACACACACACACAGACACAAACTTTCACATTTATAATATTAGTGTCATTTAGGATGCTCTTAAGGTTGCTAGATCATTGTAGTGACCCTGGTCAACATAATTATAGGCTATATGGAGTGTTCATAAAATAAAGCTTAAGCCGAAAACGGGGCAAAGATTGAATAAACGCTTTTAACTCGAGAATAACTCAGCGGGTTTGGAAGCGGTTTTTTTTTATTGTCATTGTTGTGATCCTGGTCAACACATAGGCTATAAGGGGTCTCCATAAAATAACGCCCAATCCGAAAACGGGGCAAAGATTGAATAAACGCGAGCGGAGCCGCGGGCAAAGGCTTAACACCTATAAATCTGGGGAAACTCTAAAAAAAAAATCCAACAACTATTTTTTCCACGTTACATCTATCGTTTACGATATGTGGCGATAGCTATATGATTTCAAGGAACTCGCGTTATAATATCTACAAAACTACAATTCAGTCATTTCCATGAAACTGATTATTAAATTTATTTATTTTAAAATTCTTTACAGGACTTCAAAATCAGACACCAACCGTCCCCAGCGAAGCAAGCAAAGCGACCCGCCCAAAAGAAATCCTTAAAGCTAACCCTACCCAAGCCTATAATGCATATGGCGCACAACAACGGCGAATATCCAGAAGAAAAACTATACGAGAAACCTTACATAGACAAGCAAGAAATTCCATACCAAGACCCGAGGTATCTGCAAGAAATAAAATACCACGACAATGGGCTACAGGAAGCTAAGACGTTCATAATAGATGGGAAGGAGTTAGTGTTGAGTGACAAGAACTACATGTATCAGAGTTATGACGAACAGTTGGTTTACGGACAGGAGGCTAATGGATTCGTGGAACATGACAAGAAAAATGGCGATTCTGTGCTTAGGATTAAGATGGAGTAAGTTTATAGTAGTATTAATAATTCTGTCTCGGTGAAACAGTTGAAATATAGTCAACAATAATAAATACGTTAGTTTTTGGGTTGTAGTCCCTAAATTGGGCATAAATAGGGTTTGGCATTCAGAATGATTAAAACTTAAAAAAAAAACACTATACCCTATAAAATTCAGAAGAACATTTTTTTTTAATGTAGCCTCTTTTGTGTCCAACTGCTGGGCAAAGGCCTCCCCTTGCTGAAACCACACATCGCGGTCCTGTGCTAAGGAAGAAGAACGCGCATTTTCAGTTATGTGATTTAATTAGAGATATTACACTGATAAAACATATTTCAGTACCACAGTAACACATCAAAAAACATGATATAGAAAACAGCTTTCCAATACGATTTATAGATTTAAAAATGTCGCACAAATCTTAATAACCGAGTTTTTGCGTGCACGGCAGTTGATTAGAGCGAGATAGACAGTTAAAAAACAAAAGCGTTAAAGCAGGACCTTTTCCAGCCAGCGGTGACCTTTAAAGCCGGTATTAAATATTAATGGAGTTATTTAAACATTACAATACTGAAAAAGAAAACAATAAAGGATGGGACTTTATATATCATACCCGTCCCGTAAGGATTAAAGTTTTTAGATCATTTGACAATTGGAAATTTGCAAAAATGTGCGATTCCTTTTTTTTTTAATAATCTTTATTAGAAAAAGGTTTTGTCGCACAGCGACGATGTCACTTAAAAATTTAAATGAAATAGTCGAATCGGAAAAATGCCCTTTCTAAGTGGTCCGTTAAACACGAATGACTGTCTGTCTTGCAGACTACATAGAAACCACTTAACGAATTGAGCTAAAACTTGGCTTCTGTTCCAGCTCTAGCCCGTCGTCGTCCCGCGAAGCCCCGCCCCCGTACACGCTGCCCGAACACTCGATCCTCAAGTCGCACCTGATCGGGCGCCCACTGCCGGGGGAGCGCCTGCCGCCCGCGCCGCCGCACAAGCACCTGCAGCAGTGGACGATCTCCAAGAAGGACATAGAGATGCAGGAGGGCTACCAGGAGGAGCAGATCCTCTTCACCAACGAGAACCTACAGGCCAATGTGCACGCGCAGGACATCGCTTACGGGCCTGGTGAGACATATTTTTGATTTGCTTGCATGTGTAATTTTTTTTCCGTTCAATAACTGGGCGTAATCGTTTTATTGTCCAATATGCCGACTTTATTTCTGCCTATTAGGTTCAAATCCTCGACCCATCTCTAGTTAGAGGACACAAATGTTCTCTGTGTGATGCTGCAGTGATTGGGCACTGTAGGCACCGTGTCGCTGGATTTAGACGAGCGATTTTGTCTTCAAACAAAGTCTCTTAATGATGAATGATTTTACCTGTACATAAGTTTAATTAAAATTTTTACTTTGCAAAATTACCCGGGATATAATTTGTATGACTAGATTGATGGATGTAGAAGCAAAAGAGGTGTGTCATGATCGTAGCAGATGGAAATCTGTAGTCTCTACCTACCCCTCTGAGAGACAAGCGTACGTATGATTGTGCTAAATTTCAAGTAGACACATTTTATTACTAGGGCTAAATGTAATTTGTAGTTTTATGTGGACCCCTAGTCTATAATAAAGAAATGTATTATTATTAAATCTATTAAAGCACTGTCAAAATACTTTTAAAGTACTGTATAACTGTGTGGCACGTCCGCAGGCATGTACTCCGCGGAGGACATAGCGCCGTACCAGTACGTGGGCGAGGCGGGTGTGAAGGCCCCCCCCGCGGTGCCGTCCCCCGCCGTCCCGTCCCCCGCCGCTCCCGCCTACCCGCACTACTCGTACCTGCTGCCGCGAGACACGTACACGTACGAGGACCAGCCCACTAGACAGGTATGATCACGTGTCTCTTGTTCTCTACTATTGGCCTGTTCTTCTGTCCACAATATTTACGATTCTAAAACCTTATCGAGGAATAGCTTGTCTTTAGTTATTTATTATGTTTTTAGTGGACAGATTTTAAAATAAGCGTGCATACCCTTCGGAAAAAAAGCGATCTCTTTCATTTGACCTTCAGTGACGTCATCACAACACCTAACGTCTGCCTAATATGACAGTCATTTTCTGTAAATACTAAAGTGATTATAAAATTGTTTTAAAAGCACGAAAAAAAATGGTATCGAAATGACATTCGTAAATTGATCTATTTATTCCAAAGGGTGTATAATACCTCACTTCGCTTCGCATGATCCTGTTTTATACCAACAAATTCTGCAACTATCACTCTGAAATTAATAGATAAAGTTGAGGACGAATGCTATGTCCATGCTGTTGTGAAAACTTGATTCCATTATATTTTCTCGATAGAAAAAAATTACAAAGTTACCTCCAAACCTTACAATAAACCGATAGCATTCAATGAATACTTGAAATTAGAATTGAAACTTTGCACAATATAACTGATATTAGTATAAAGCAGCTGCAGACTGTGCCATAAAAATGAAAAAACCATCAGTGTAGCTGCGATTTCAAAATAACTGATGTTTTTGCGTGCGCTGCATCTGATTAGAGTAGGATAGACAGTTAAAAAGCAGAAGCGTTAGTGCAGGACTGCAAATTGAGGTATTATGGGCCCTTAACAAAATGACTTAAATTTCACGTTGTATAATCCAAAAAGCAAACAAAAATAGCACATTGAAGTTTTAAAAACAACCGAATTGCGCAAGATGGCGGATTTCCAAACAGAATTTATTTGAAAATTAATTTTCTGTTTAATTATTTTTCCGTTAATATTTCCGATATTTCAATAGTAATTCTTCTATTCGGGGCGGAGATGAATCTAACTAATCGGAGACCATTAAAATCGGTCCAGCCGTTCTTGAGTTATAAATAGTGTAACTAACACGTTTGGCCACTGCTGCGCTTGATGGTTAAGACCTAGGACGAAGAGCGCTCGCCCCGAAAGCGGGAGGGTGACAGCAATACGTCCGTTAGTCGGTACCGCTGTGACGCCAGGTAGTGATGTAATGTGGTGGTGTTGTTGGCAGACGGCGGCGGCGTACAGCCCCGCGCCGGCGCAGCACCAGCCCGCGGGCGAGTTCCCGCACGAGCTGCCCTCGTACGACGCGGCGATACAGCACCAGCACCAGTGCACAACCGGCGACTACGTGAGTCACCTTCATCGACACCTTCTAGACGACGCACCTATTCTTACAGTTATTTTGTAAAAAAAAAGAAAGCAGCGGTAGCTCAGGGGTTTCTACCCTGACTGGGTTTCTACCCTGGCCTCTCAACCTTTGAGATCCAGGTTCGATCCCCGGCCGTGCACCAATGAGTTCTTAGGAATTTATGTGCAAAGTATTTAATACTTACCACTTGCTGAACGGTGAAGGAAAATATCGTGACGAAACCTGCGTGCCCTAAAAAGCGTGTATTTGTGCCCGAAGTACGGCGATAGGGCATACCACCCATCACGTTGGGACGTAACAATCGTCGGTTAAACGTGGGTGTGCCGAGTGTGGACTGTGACTTGCATTTCACATTCACACCCGGAACACCTCTGACGCCGCCTCGGAGATATCGTGACGATATATTTATTCATTTTGTAAAATACCGGGTGTAAATAGAGTGCGACCATTAAATGAAACCACATATTCTACTAACCCTACTGAACCACTTCTCCCAAGAGTCATACCCGCGGACACCCTTAGTTTAGGAATTAATTGAGTTCCAAACAAAAATGCATGAACCCTAACGCACCGAAATACGGGCGAGTTTAGAGAGAGCGTCGTCCGTGAAACCTGCAGCTGTTTGAGGTCAACGCTCTCTCTAAACTCGCCCGTATGTCGGTGCGTGAACACGCATTGTTGTTGGAACCCAATTATTTCCTAAACTAGGCTGTCCGCGGGTATGATTCTCGGGAAAAGTGGTTCAGTAGGGTCGGTAGAATATGTGGTTTCATTTAATGGTAGCAGTCTATTTACACCCGGTATATACTTTTTACAGGTCGATATTAATCTTAAAGAAATTGTCAAGTGCGAGTAGGACTCGTGCTCTGAAGGTTCCGTACATACCGTTTAAAACACAGACGTATTCCACGAGCAGTTACAAATAACCAAACTAACTTGACACTTACGATCTATCAAACTCCATGTATCCAAAGGATCCAATTATAATGGTACCAAAAATTCTTATATAATTAATTAATTATCTTTAATTTGACGCCGACCTGTTTCGCCTCGCACGAGACAAGGTACAATACGCCAAGCTGACTGCCAACGTTCACTAGTTACAGAGAAAGAAGATCTGTCATTTTCAGATTGTTTCCTAATTGTGTACAGAATTTAAAGTTCCTAAGTCAACTGGAAGTACGCTATAGGTTTTCATGTTGAGCCAATTTGTATGAATTTGGTTATCTAAAGGGCAATAACTTTGTTTCGTGTTGAGTTAGAAGCCTGAATTTTTATCAGCACTATGGGACCGTACCCTTTGGGTACGGACACCAAAAAAAGCTTACATAGATTAAACCCGCAGTTACAAATGATACTTTGGATCCATCCATCAGCCTGTTTCGTCCACTGCTGGACATAGGCCTTTCCAGGATTTCGCCACTCTTGGCGGTCCTCCTGGAAGAAATGCCCATACTCACACACGCTGGGCAGGCGGGTTGGTGAGCGCGGTGCCGGAAACCTTGCACCAGTGACGCCGCTGCCCGTCACTAGTCTGTTTTATATAAGGCCCGGCAATTGGGGATGGATATACCGCCATCCATCGGTCCCAGGCAATGGTAGGCCGCCTGGTTTTGCCTGAGAGCTGTTCTCTTACTCTCCCCGGAATAACTTCGGGAGGATTTGCGAGTAAGATGGTGGTACCTCTACAGTCGAGCCCGGCATCAGCTCTACCACCTAAAATAGGCATGCATTAAACGCGCAGTAACAAATGTCCGGCAGGTGATAGAGGAGCGTCTGCCGTTGCCGCCCCCGCGCCCCTCGCCGCCCGCCCCCGTGCGCCGCTCGGAGCGGCCGGTACGGCGGCGCGTGTCGCCCACGTACGACTACGAGGACGGAGACCTGTACATCGACGAGCCCGCGCCGAGGAAGCCGCGGCAGACCAAGGCGAGGCGGGACCAACAGAGATACACACAACGTGAGACGATTTACTATTTTGATCACAATGTCAGGTGTCCATCCATCAACCCGTGGTCGTGGACATCAGCCTTTCCCACTCATGGCGTTCCGTCTTCCAGCCGCCACCCACAACGTCCTTCAGGTCGTCGGTCTAGCGGGCGCTACGCTTTGCTGAACGTGACTGCCACTTCAACTTACTGATTCTGCGACAAATATGGCCTGCCCACTGCCACTTCAACTTACTGATTCTGCAGGCTATGTCGGTTACTTTCTATCTCCGACCGATGTCTTCGTTACAGATTCTATCCGCCAAAAGCATAGCCCGCTCCATAGCTCGCTGAGCGACCTTAAATCGGTGGATCAGGCCCTTTGTAAGAGACCACGTCTCGGTGCCGTACCTCATCACAGTCATGTCAGGTGTATAAAAACACAAATATAAATTCTTTACTGAGACTGAAAATAACGCCAAACTAAAAAAAATTGTTTGTTTGTATGTAATGGGTAATCTCTGAAACTACTGAACCGATTTATAAATTCTTCCTCTATACTAATGGTCTGACTCTTCACTTGCTCATAGGCTATAGTCTGTTCCATGGGTACGGGCAGTTCAAGGTAAAATGAATGAACCCAATTTTGATTTGGTTGCATACTGTGTGGACAGTAAAGTATAAAGAAAGAATACTATCTACCCACCAATCTTCTATGTAATAACAGTAAGTAGATCCCGGGTTCGAATCCCTGTTCCGAGCTCCTCACGTCCAGATTTACTTTTCTGATTTTCTATACCGCAATGATACAAAGTTTGTTATCTCCTTGCGATGGATAAATCGCCAAATGATTGAAATATATAATCATAGTTCGATATGAGTAATGTGTATTCTTCAATACCCGTTGCTGTAACAGGTGACGGTAGAGCAATAATAGTCTTAGACTTGCCTTGAATACACTATAGTATATCCGAGATATCATGATATGGGTAGCAGTTCGTGGCTGACAGTTATAGTGATGTGCCCTAACGAAATAGTATAGATTTTTCAGTATCGAGACAGTTAACAGTGCTATGAAATCGATTTTTTGTTTAATTGATCTTTGATTATCCAAACTACTTTTTGTTGATTACTATATTAATTAAATTAAATGAATCACTATCTCCCGAGCTTGAGAGTTCAAAGATTTTATTTTGTTTTTCTCGGCATTTCACCGAAAACAAACAACAATACCAAAACAAAAAATGAACAAAAACTTCAACAAACGTCAAAACAAATAGAATGTAAAGCAATCGCAACGAAAACACTAACATCATACAAGATGCACTCATACTAAGATACTAACGAGATTCGTGTAAGATGGCCGCACCGATTCATCGATGTATTTTCGATTTTGTAGTTTCAGTACCTATGGGTTGACGTTCCGATCCACGCATCAAGTAGCAAAAAGACATTATTCCTTTCTGAACCTTTTTTGTTAAATTTAACGAATACACTGAGATTTTTGTTTCAGTTTATAGAGGCATTATTTATTGCAGTTTTACAATAATGATATACATTATTTCTAAAACCTATTATTTTCTTTTGTACAGGGGTGTATGGTGTGAGTAGTATAGGTGAAACGGAAAATTACGAACTGTCACCCATATCATGATATCTCGGACTAATATAGCGTCCTCTAGACGCCAAGTAGCTCACTATTTGTGAGTATCTATACATATCGTTGCGATATGAGAAAGCACATGGGTAAATTCGCAGGTTGTGTTGAGAACTGGATAGCTCAGTGGTAGAGCAATCGCCCGGTAAGCGAGAGGTCCCGGGTTCGAGTCCCGGTTCAGAGTTCCTCACGTCCAGATTTTCCGATTTTGCAGATTCTATACGCATTGATATAAGATTGAACAGAGGATGTGTTCTTGCAGCGGCGGTGACGACGTCGAGTAACTACGCGCCGCCCGCGGCTCGGCCGGCGCCCGTCAACGGTATCGAGAGTCTGATACAGGCGTCGGTGCTTGCCGAGGAGGAGCCGCCCACGGAACCCACGGAGACGTAAGTTGATTGTGTCGTTGCACACTGAGGCCGGTGTTCAGGGCTCCGCACCAGTAGCGGCTCGTGATCTAGGGAACTGTTTCACCAATGAATCTCAATATGTCGACTTGAAAGAAACTAGGTATTGTACCTAACCGCGCGGCAACAAAACAAACGGTCACTGAACTGAGTTACTGATTCGTCATTCATTCACTCACGCATCTGCGGGATTGTTTGACGCGCGACGTTGCCAAGTTGCCAGGCCGTTTGTTTATATTTCGTACTCAAAGGCCAGCCCACGCTCCGTGCGCAACCGTACAGCGCACGAGAGATGCTTTTTGCGATCTAAAATGAGTTTTAGTAACTTGTATTATGGTTCAAACTTCCATAACATTTAGTATGAATTTACGACAAAGATGTTTATTAATATTGAGACTGCAACTGGGTATCCACTGTTTACATATCGTGATTTGGTGGAATAATTTGGTAGTGCAGCGCACGAGTGCAGTTTTGAACCAGTCGCCCCTACGGAGTCCGTACCTCATCCATCATACAACTACGGGATCCTTAGTAGAATCACCTTTTAGTATGAGTTTAAATTTAAGCTATAAGTAGACGTTGTTTCTGAAAGCTCCGTTATTTAAAAATAGCTCTCCTAGTTTATGCACATAGAGAGGATGTATGAAAGAAGAGTGACGAAAGATATTTATGCTGCACAAGTGGAAGGTAAAGTTCAACCGGGCCGCCCTAGAAGGACGTATGTCGACCAAATAGCCGACATACTGAAGAAGGGCAAAGTAAATAGTACCCAGCATAGAAGAGCTTGTGTGACTAGATTGATGGATGGAAAAGAAGCAAAAGAGGCGTGTCAGGATCGTAGCAGATGAAAATCTGTAGTCTCTGTCTGCCCCTCTGGGAGACAGGCGTAAGTATATACTCGTATATGTAGTTCTTCTAGACATGTAATTGATCAATCTTCCAATAAATTATTTTAGTGAATAAAAAAATCGTTTTTTTTTTCTAAAGTGGCAGCACTAAGGCAGGTCTTTAGGTCGTAATTTGCAGTTCTACTGGAATGATATTTGAGTAAATGTATTAACAAATAACAGTGTTGTTGATAGCGAGGACGCGGCGGTGGCCGGCATGCTCAGTATCGGCGCGCGCTACTCGCCGCAGCGCACGTTCGGGCTCGCCGCGCGCCGCCCCGCCCCCCTCCGCCGCCACAGGTACGTCACTGCACCCCTCACCCTGCCTACGTGAATATGTCACCGGAAAATAACAGGAATCGTATGTACATTTATCAACTATCCGAAAATCATAAACGGCATTTGCAATGTATTATTTAACGCAATAAATTTTAGCTAATTGTTCAACTTGCGCCGCCTGGCGGTAAGTTTATAAACTAATGATTTTGCTACAAGTCAAATCATACACGAATGGACCAATCGCTGCTCTGTGTACAATTTTACGTTAAACTGACACTGTAGTGTGTTACGCACACACCAACATACGTCTGTGTGACTTACCGTATATATATTGTAATACACCATTTGATTGATTCATTATAACTCCAACTTTTGACTTATTAAGATTTTTTCATTCGTCTACCTTCCGCCACATAGTACAACACCCGTAACATAATACACTGATCTCTGATTGGTCGATGGCATTGGTGGCAAGCCAACAATCACCTAGACCTGACATTTTAATATTGATGTCTGATGATCTGCCAGGGCATATCGTATTTGTGTTAAAACTGAGGGGGTCGCCTCGCTCCGCTCCGCTTCGCCCGGCTCCCTTAATTTACGATCACAAGCAACCTAACACCCTCCTCCTTGCTCCGCTCGACGTCGCACCTATTTTTAACAGTGAGACATTCAACCAATCAGCGTACGCCGTAAGTTGATCAACTACTAGAAGTATACGTTAAATGATACATTTCAACTCCCGTTTATGATTGTCCGATAGTTGATAAACTACCTAAAAATTGTTGATTTTTCTTATTTTCCAGTGACATTATACTCGGTTCAGGATCTCACCAGACCCGTGACGTGTCATAGAGTAACTCTAATTTAACTAGCATTAAAGGCTAATTTCGATGAGCTACAGTATCACAAGCTATCATTTTAATAGAATTCATGCTCCAATTGTCGTGGCGGAATGAAACGTCATAACACTGTTACCAATCTTACTCAATAACTAGTAATTAACCTGCCTTTCTTTCAAGGCGTGGGGGTTTGAACTCCTGTTTAATGTGCTTTCCAACATCACCGTGAATGGATTCTAGGGGTATCTGGCTATCTGTAATTGTCTAACCAATCGTTATGGAATTATTGAATTACGTGAAACGCAGATTGAATCTCATTTATCTCCAACTGAAGTTAACAATTTCAGTAATATACAGGCTTCATTCAGCATGAAACTCTAGCAGTGACAGTTAATTCGTAGCAGTCAAAAATAATGTGTCTTGGTGGAGGAAGCGGCGCGCGGGGTGGGCGTACGCGTAAGCACTGTCTGGCTCCCTAATCGACAACATTTAATTTTAGTTAACCATTTGTTTTTAATATTTATATTGAAAGTCTGCGTAAAAAAGAAGCTTATGTATTTAATGTTTTCTTATTCACTCATTCTAAAAGGACGTAAGTCTAATCTGATGATTTCAAAAATGAATGTTCATTGCCAAAGGATTATTTAAAAATAAGCTTGGCATGTTTAATGTCTGCTGTCACATGGCATGACATATGTTTTTTTTTATAAACAAAATTAACTTAAAAGCAAAGAAAATTGATTTTAAAATCCTGTGTTTATCATATTTTTAGTTTTTCTTAAATATCTCTTTATTTAATCACGATTTAATTCTGAAAAAGAATATGATGCTGAGAAAGCCCATGTCTCGAAATGGTTTTTACTTTTGCATCATTATTAATTTGTAATGTTGTCGATTGTACCCGTGCGTAGCATATTTTCGTTCACTGCTAGACTTTCGTGCCGCGGGCTGCATTTAGTTTTAATCCGAAGGCTTAGCAAGAAGCGTGAAATGCTATTAGGCTGCCACCAGACGGAGAGCAGCGCAGCAACCGCGCGCAGTCGTTATATTCAACTGCATGCAGTTATCTGCAGTCGTTTGCGCAGTTGACGCCACGCATCTAGTTCTATGCGGTTAGCGATGGGCAGCGTGCGTCGCCACCACACGACTGTAGCTGACCGCGTAAAGTTGATATTATGACTGAACGAAGTCGAACGTACAACGGCGCGCCCGCAGTTGCTGCGATGCTGTCCGTCTGATGGCAGCCTAGTCGTAATTCTAACAGCCGTATAAAGAAGTCGTCCAGTAGGATCAGTAGCGCGTGTTGTGTCCCCAGCACGAGCGGCGGCAGCAGTAAGCGACAGCGGAAGGTGACGTCAGCGAGCGCCGACGAGGAGGAGTTGGAGGAGGATGTCATCAAGGAGGTGCATCGAGACGAGGAGTATGGTGAGAAAATTATTATAATTAATTCGTTATTTTAGAAATTTCGAAATATAAATATCTTAAAACTATCAAAATCATTATTTCTAACTATTAAACTAACACTGCCAGCCCTTAAAATAATTAGGACACCAAAAATATGGACCGAAAATATACAGATATCCTGGAGACCGTATGCCAAAAGTATTTCCGATTGTGGAGTGCCAGTGTAACGGTCCTCACTTGTACCACAGAGGTATAATATAGTAGCAGACCTAACATTAATAAGAAACGCATAGAGTTGACGCGTGGCAATTTTAGCTCAGTGAACAACAAGCTCTTTTAAATATAAATATTGCTTGTTTCCAAACAAAATATATACTAAAGATTAGTTTAGGAATTAACAAATATGATCCAAGCATAAGCCAGCCAAAACAACCCATTTTTAAACGGTTCTTCGTATCATGAAGCCTAAATGTAGTTAATTTTTTGTATGGAAACTTGCCACGCTATTTAATCCTTATGTTTGATCTGCTACTTAGTAATGATTATGTATCAATTAGTTTGTAAGTTTATTTGTGTATTATCACTTAAATCATATCAAAAAATAATGTACGGTGACGTACAATATTGTTTGATATGATTTAAGTGATAACTAATGATTGATCTGATAACTGATAATATGATAAATACCTGATAGAGGAAATGAGTACGCGACAACGTCTGATCGTGAACTGAACTTTTATTGTAAAATAAGTAAACCGCAGCGATCGTGCAAGATCGCTGACACTTGATAAAGCTATATGTACTGCTGGCTCGTACAATTAGTTATTGCATGGCCATAAGTTAAGTTTAATTATGTAAACTAAACTTTTATTTAACAATAAGTATTAAATAATTGCTGTAATTGGGTTCACCCGTAGCAATTATAATAAATAAATAAATAGATATCTGTGACTTGTACAGCCATTCTTCACGGAAGAATTTAACATTCCAATGTGATAGGTAAACATGTAAGCTCTTAAAGTGTTTGTATCCGAAGAACGACCAGTCACCCATCACGCTGAGGCGTAATAATCGGTTATGCTACGACAGTGTATTTCTTACATGATCAGACAAATTATGTTATCCTCCTAAAACCGACTACCTAAGTTGAGTGGTCTGCCGGGTTACCTAACATCTAAACCAAGAATAGGTTAACATTAATAACGTGTTGTTCCAGTGTATCCATCGTTGGAGATGAGCTCTGACGAGGACGAAGAATGGACGGCGTCGCGACGACGGAACTCTAGACATAGGAACGATGCCAAGTCCAAAAACGACAAGTACGTTGCGTTATTTTGTTACGCTTCAGTGTTCCTGTAAATCATCATTATTGTAACATAATTGTAATGTAAACATGCATTTTAACGTTTATTGTGCGTCTGTCAGGGATGGGCTCTGGTCCCCGCGCGCCCGACTCGGCCGGCTGGTCCCTCGCCTGCGCTCGGGCCGCGCCGCCCCGCGACAGAGCGTGCGACAAGCGCTGCTGCACGCGAGACATCACGACGTTAAGCGGGACACGCATGCGGTAACTAGACTATTTTCTTGTAGGGCCTGTATTTCCGTGCACGGTCCATTTATACAATTTATGAACCATTGTATGTATATGCTACGAAGAGATGTGATTTCAGTCATTATTTCAACCATACCCAAACGGACTTCTTGTGATAGAATATCTGTAGCAATGTGACAAAGACAAACGCATGATCTTGCTAAGTTTCCTGACCTTGCTTTCTATTATAATACTAGCCTTTCGCTCCGCCTGCGTTTATTCAATCTCTGCCCCGTTCTCGGCTTGGGCGTTATTTTATGTACACCCTTATGTGTTGACCTGGGTCACTCGATGATAATCAAAAAAACCGCATCCAAATCCAAGGTTTATGTCCAGCAGTAGACGAAAACGGGCCGATGGATGGATGGCATATAAATCCGTTGGGTGGTTCTCGAGTTAAAACGGAACATACATACAAACAAAAATTTCAGTTTTGTCCTCATTATAATATCATTTCATTTGAAATATCACAAAAATATTAATTGTACAGACACGACTTTACTACTTTATTATTAGTATAGATATATGTCCTATTTACTTAATGGGTTAAGAAATAGTTGTCTGTAGAGGAGAATGGTCTCACGGGAATGCGTTATGTTTCAGCAACAAGAGACGCAGAACGCTAAACGCGCCGTGATCGCGGCCAAGAGTCGCCGCCCGCCCCCTGCGCCCACGCCGCCCCCTACCAATGCTAACAGTACGTATATCACACCAAAAGCATTAACGTCAAAAAGGGACCGAGTTCAGTACAGAGCCAGTGCAGATTGTCAGCGTCGCCAAAAAAATAATTGAGATCGAATTGGGTGCCGAGGTTTATGGAGGCTCCTTCAGTTTTTACTGCAATAATGTCTTCACTTTTTTTAAAAGAAAGTTGAAAGGAAAAAACGGAACCCTTATAGGGTCACTTTGTTGTCCGTCTGTCTGTCCGTCTGTCTGTCGAGACCCTTTATCTCGGGAACGCATGGATGTATCGAGTTGAAATTTAAACCATATACTCATGTCTACAGTCCCTTGAAGCTGTGAAAATATCAAACTTCTAACGTAACGTAAAAAAGATACGGCCGTTTATTCCGCAAAAATCGTATATTTCGACACTCTCAAGAGAATCAAAATTTATAGGGTATTTCCCGTTGACCTAGAACTATGAAATTTGGCAAGTAATACCGTCTTATACTACAAGTATAGGGAAAAATCTGAAAACTACATATTTGTAATAAAATCATAAAAGAATCATCGAGGTTGAGCAACGGTATACGCGGTCATAATTGTACGAAAAAAATGTATGAAAATCCATTCTTAACGTGCTGAGCGGGCAGAAAAACTATATGAAAATCCATTGTTAACGTGCTGTTTTTTTATTTGTTCACAACATCCGTACGATAAAAAGTTTTTATGTCTTAGTTTGCAAAATAATACTGGCCACTTGCTATTTATTATCATAAAAAAATGAAAAACGTGAAAGTCAAAAAGTTTTTATGTCTAAATTTGCAAAATAATACTGGCCATTTGTTATTTATGTACATAATTAAAAAAAGAAATTAAAAATTGCAAATCGAACGCGAGTCATCAATCTGTTTCTTTGGTTGTATCTTTATTAAAAGTAACTCAAAATGTCGTCTAGTAGTGATATAGAAGAATGGGTGATTTTGTCTTTTATTTTCCTCGCAGCTGTAGTATAAAGCACTATGTATCACTCGGGAGAAAGTGCGATTCCCTCGGCCTCTTTCTCCACTCGGTGAACAATGTACTATTCATTTGAATCGTATGTCATTGCTGTACGGCTTTTTTAATTTTCAATTTTTGACTCTCTTTTGGTTCGGACACTTTTGAGCACGGACCCGATGTCCATTTGGTAGTACGTTAATGGTTTGGGTTCTATTCTTCTATTATATATTCTACTTACATAAATAAAAAAAGCTTACAAAAGCAAAATGTAATTTTATTCCAATTCTTATTTCTAGATACAAGACTGAAAAAGGGTATGAAGACGGCGAAACAGCGCCTCGGAAAAATCCTGAAAATACATAAGATGATATATTAACTTACATAGAGTATATTTACGTTTTAGCGACATAGTTTATGTAAAACGAGGTATATAGGTATAATTACGTACTAAGGTGTATATTTATAGAGTGCACGGACCAATATGTGTCGTTTCGATATTTCTTTATTTGTTTGGTTGTCTGAACGTCACTTTATTATATAATGTAGGATAATATCAAATATAAACATTCGTTGAACAAGAAAAACGTCCAATGAATGTTTAATAAAATATGAACAGACGAGCTAACTTATTTGATAGTTTTTATTCAATGCATCGACATTTTTTTTTTATTGAAATATCCTGATGTGTATATGTGATATCGTTTTCGACGATAGGCACTCGGTTGACAACTGATTTTACGATTCAGAATCATGGAACTGGACTGGAAAAAAAGAACAATAATAATACAATACAAGATGGAACACATACCCCAGCCGTTCTGTAAGAATTGAATATGTTACATTGACTACTTATACCTATATCTGTAAATGAATAAATATTGCGCGTAACAAAGTCACAATTTGAGTTCTAGTACAGACGTTCTATCTCACGAAGTCCGTTTGTCTATGGTTGTGGTGGTGACGTGTACAGATAAGCGCGGTTTGTGTGTGTGACGCGTTTTGTAGAGCTCTCCCGAGGTTACGCACACTAGAACAAAGTGCGTGTACACCATAGACAAACGGACTGCGTGAGATAGAATATGTATCTGTACAGACCATTCCCTATAAGAAGTCCCCTGGCTTAGGAAATGGTAGTACTGCATATAATGTTGCCAATGGCTCACGTAGCATTCACCCTACTACACATTCATAATATTTACTTAACTGCCTTTTTTTATGTAGATTAATTAGAATGCTCTTTATTGAAAATAAAATTTACAGAATGAAAAAATCCAAATTATCAATTATTTATCGATTTGTATTTCGCAAACAATACGTATGATCTAATGGTATGAATATCTATACATGTATCTCTCTACTAAAACGGTATTTTTTATTTCTTGTTGTAGCTTGACGTCGTTTGTTCTAAATCGTCGAGCTTCCGTTTTTTACGTTTTGACGATATTTTCCAGGCGACTTAATGTAAACGCTTTTTTCCGATATGCCTGCAAAAGTAAGTGAATAGCTAATTATTATTTGCCCATAAAATTGGCTGTATGTTTAAAGCTGGTATCCCTATTTTACTAACCCGTCATGGCACTGACACGAGATCGAACCTGATCGATAGGAATCACGGTACATTGTTTGCATTTTCTCTTTCACAAAAGGCGTACCTTCAACACAATCTCTTTTGCACCATTGTTAAACGGCTTTTGCAATAATAATACATATAATTTATCAAATAATTTTAATAAATCTAACTGACAACGACATAAGAGCAATAGTTTGACAAGCAGTGATGCCAACATGACGGCAAGGGACAAGTTATGATGAACGGTCTGTAGTATTGTTGTATTATTTTTGTTATTTGGACATAAGATCTGATTGTTTTACAATAAATTAACTGTTAGGTTTCTTTAAATACGTGTTTTTGTTTAATTAATTTTCCAATATATTTGCGTTGGTTAAAAATGGAAAATTAATTTGGAAATTAGCTCTTTATACCTAGTTCAAATCAAAACCCACCTGCATTCTTCGTTAAACATATTGAAACAAAAACACGATGATTTTGATGAAATCAAAAAATATAAGGTGACTAATTAATTCAGTTAAATCCATATGAGCAAGACGATAAATGATCTGAAACCTAATTAATATTTTTGCGAAAATTGCACATTTATATACGTGAATACTGAGTGATACCATTGTCTAATTTCACCATATTGTCTAATTTCAACATCTATCGTGATTGGCTAAAAATGATGTAATTTCTAACCAATCACGATACATTTGAAAACGAAAGCGCTAGATGTCGAAGCTAGACAATAAGGGTACAGCGGCTCTAGAAGCACAACCGTTAGAGGCTCGTCAAACGACGAAAGAGACAAATGTATACAAGTAAGAGAGACAAATAACATGTATCCTGCTCGCTCGCGTATGTTAGTTCCTTTTGTCGTTTGTCGAAGACGAGTCGAGTGAGCCCCGAACGGCTTTACTTCTAGAGTGGTAATTCATGTGTAGTGGAGCAAAAACATAAAACCGTCGGTTGATTGGCATAACTAAATAAGTACACTTTTGTTAAAAAAAAATTTCGTCACTAATTGCAGTATCCTTTGGCTCATTATCTTCAAAGTATTATTTATATATAATAATACCTCAATTCGCAGTCCTGCTTTAACGCTTCTGCTTTTTAACTGTCTATCCTACTCTAATCAGATGCCGCGCACGCATAAACATCAGTTATTTTGAAATCTGCAGCTGCTTTATACTAATATCAGTTATATTATGCAAAGTTTCAGATCTAATTTCAAATATTCATTGAATGCTATCGGTTTATTGTACGGTTTGGAGGTAACTTTGTAATTTTAATCTATCAAGACAATTTAATGGAATCAAGTTTTTACAACAGCATTGACATAGCATTAGTCCTCAACTTTACCATATATCAATTTCAGAGTGATTGTTGCAGTATTTGTTGGTATAAAACAGGATCATGCGAAGCGAAGTGAGGTATTGGTGTCGATTCAGTGTTTGACAGGACTAAACTTAATTGAAGCATTCTGTCTTTTTCTTTCTGTATCGAAGAGACCAGGACGGGATGCTTAAAATAAGATTAGTCCTGTCATATAAGCTAAGGCGTGCCACACCGAATCGACACCATTATACACTCTTAATTAATGAGTTTTGCCAATGAACCTACGATATGTTGAACTCCAAAAATTTAGGGTTTGGTTTCTTATCAACTATCACCGATGGCCAAATATGGATTTGATTGTCGTATCAAAGTATGTTGTATAATAAAAATCATTTTTTCAGTCATCATCATTAATCTAAGGAAGGGTCTTTAATTGCCTATTTATTTTAATGAAATGTTTGTTAAGTTTTCTTTGACAAAAAATAAATCTTTAGTGATAATAGTTTTTAAGGTTCTCTTGTAAAATCATTTGTAAGAAATATCGGCAGGTGCTATTGTTTTTTCACCTCTTTTTGCATAGTTATCTTTATGATTAATATCACTTGGCACGTTACAAAATCACTTCGTTTCTTTACCTGCCCATATTTTTATCAAATTAAATCTTTCTTCTGGGTGAGGTTTCTCCAACGAATGTATGTTTTGAATTTTCAAGTTATGTGTCCTTTATATTTGCATATGTGAATTTGGCTTAATGCGGTGGCCACAAAAAATCGCTGTCTGTGGTAAGTGTCGACAGACACGGATAAACTGTAATTCAGAAACTTGATTTATAAAATCAATCGAATACTCGAAAAATTACTTTCAATTGCCTTTTGACATTGAAACCATTTATTTATATTTTTTTATTGTTTGTAAAAAGAATATACAGTTATTATCATTTGAACTGTGATCGAATTGGACGTAGTTAACGCAAAAGTCAGCTCGGTACAAACGTTTTTTTTTTTTCGAATTTTGACATAATCGTAAAAAGTTGGCTTAGGTCAGAAATATGAAAAAAAACGTCTTAACAAAGGTCTTTGTGTTAATTTTCGAACAAAAGTAGGAAGGCAGCTTTTTTTACGAATGACAAGAATGTTCTACTCTCTTGAAGTCTAAAAAGCGTTAGATAGAGGTTACGAGAGGGTTTCAACTTTCAGAAAGTTTTATTCTTTATTAACAATTCCTTCTCAAATTTCAAAAATATTAATTTCCCGTATAGGGTAACCGTGATCCGGTCCATTTCGAGCACTGCACTCGAAACATCATATGTGTTAATTCACAATCAACGTGATTTCATTATGTAAATGTCGAAAAACTGTCAGGTTTGTCGTTAGAGCGACAAACTTCAAGGGTTTCTATACCTCTTGTCTGATACATATTTCTCAACGAACGAACGAAGGTGAATACGTCAGATGGTATGTTAAAGTAACTGTTTGGAATACAGCTTTACTCTTCACATAGACAATAGTCGCGAGGTGCGACAAGTACTAGATGTACTAACATATTGTTCATCACTAATGCTCTGAAAGTATATCGTATTTAATTCGACATTCGGGACGTAAATTCGATTTACAGTCCTTGATGTAAGAAAAGTTGAAAGTCGAACCTAATTCACTAAATGGTAGGTCACTCGTTTAACTAAATGGCAATGGAAAATATCTGTTCTGCTTAATCTCTTTTTATTTTGTTTCCTCGCATTAGTGATGAAAAGTAGAGTGTTCAACTCTACTCTTTTAACTAGTGAGTTATGTGAAGCTTAGGCAAGGCTTATCTTTAAATGCATATTTTTAAGTTAAATATCGGTCGTTCGTTGCAAAATGTAAACTTATAGTCTCAGAGCCATATAATGTGTTATTTTTTTTTACTGTACTAAGAATTTTCAAGCCCGACAATGCTTTTGGTGCCAAATAACTTTGAAAGTTTGCAAAAAGAAAACATTGTTAAATACTTAGCTTTTTAAGTTTTCCTCTATTCTAAACTTAATTTCACCTTTATACATTTTAGATTATAAAACTTACAAGCGCCTTTGCTTAGATTCAGTAAAATATTATATATGGGGTGACATTAATTTATTTTGCCAAATTCAAACTGGAGGCTTGGTAAGTGATCAGTGTTAATTTCCCAAAATAATCTAAAGAACTCTCATAGTAATTGGACCGGGGCTTGCGTTTGTAGGAAAAAGAAAAAATATTACGATTTTTACAAAAATGTGTCATCGAACCTTAATACTAAGAACTTACTGAGTCCTCAGTATGAATTTGGCAGTATAAATTAATGTCATATTGTATAGTTATCTGTTTTTCGACATCAAATAGCTTTAAATGTATAAAATATGGCATATTTTATTAGCGGATTATTGAATAGTCGCTCTACGTAAGGAAATAATAATTTTATCAGTCCACTAAGGTAGAGGTCGCTGGCGACTTCTAAAAGGCATATAATATGTATTTGCCAGGTGATGAGCAGGCTACTTCAAATTACACCACTGATCTTACTGGACAGTAGATAATGACTCATCATCATCAGGACTCTTCGGGTGTAGAGGCGCGCACGGCGTTCGTTCGTGTACTAGCTTCCCTCAATTTCAAATAACCCTAGGGCGATTGTTAAAATACGGAAAAGCCTAGATTTTTTATAACTATCAATTTCTACTATATTACGGTGACATTGGTATACATTTATAGTAGGTCCATTAGTAAGTAAAATTAAAATTTCTTTACACGAAAAAGGTCGCAACAGTGTTGGCTTGATATCTACTATTATGAATTTTAACAATTTTGAACAATGTCACGTGTACTGATAAAGTTTTTCATAAGAGTGCCTCTACAAAAATTCTACATTTTTACATTGAATGTTATAGTAACGTAATTACTTTGAAGCTATCTATAAATAGCACAAAAATAAAAAACTATTTGACTACCTCTTCTGCCTCCGCATTTGATTGAAATATTTACTTGCAAAATGTATTTAAAAAAAATTCGTCATGTTTTTTTAAGAACCTAAAAGCAATTCACCAAAGTTAAGGTCCGTGTTCCAAGATATAAAGAAAAATCTAGTATAAATGCCCCAAATTTGAAATTCTTTAAATTTTTCCAGTTTTTGTTAGATTTTAGACATGTTTAATGACGAATATTTTTATGGCATACCCCTTAAGCCTATGTAATGACCAGGGTTACTACGATGATAATAAAAAAACCGCATCCAAATCCGTTGAGTTTTTCTTGAGTTAAAACGGAACGTACAAAGTGGTTTTGGCCTCATTAAAATACTTAGTTAAATAACCCATTTAACTTCATATAAAATTTCACAAAAATATTCAATGTACAGACAAGACCTTTTTACTACGTTATCATTAGTGTGGTTCTCGGTGGATATCACAGTTAAAAAATCCATAGTTTTCCAACGAAGGCGTTCGGACGGAGCGGGTGTGCGGGGCAAGACTCCGGACCGGACTGCTTGTTCGAAAATTGTAATTGTAAGCTCGGTGGCTTACCTCCCGCGTCTCGCCCCGCAGGCACCGTACTATAGTATCTTTCAGCTAACAAGTCCCGGCTGACACATCTAAAGAAAGTAAGGGTGTATGTTCATTGTAAATTACCGACATGCATGATAAAACTACGAGTATGGTTTTTCAGTTCCAAATAATACTTTTAATGTCTAATCCAATACACAACATTTCAAAATTGTTTTATTATTACAATCAATTTATTGCGTTCACTAATCCGTAGGTTTTTAAATAACATATTGATACATCATTTTATTTCACCGTTATGCACTAGGCCTATTTTTTCATAGTGACGAGACGAAGAATCGTTCAATTAATCGGTAAGCTACCGATCAATCGATATGGCGAGTAAACGTTTATGACAAAACGACGCATAAGTAACGAGACTCATTTCAGCCATTTCATTTATAGGGTTCCGTACCCAAACGGAGCCGATGATACCCTTTTACTAAGTCGACGATGACTGTCTTTATCCTTCCGTCATCACTAAAATTAGCACATTTACCCAGTTTTTAGACTTTTTAGTATGTATTAAGATAGACGGCCTGCATTCTTTCTTTCATGAAAATGTATATGGTATGATTGTCATGTTGATACCTGCCTGACTCGTTATATCTGCAACATAACAGAGTATTTCTTTTCACAAAAGAACGCTTCTGTAAAAAGAGTACGAGTACGCTGTGTTCTTTCTGAGTCACTGTTAGCGTGATAAGATCTTTGAACTCCATATCTCAATAGTTTCCAATATTAGTAATGTTTTGATTCGATTCTAATCTGTTTGTAATAAATAATAATCGAAAATCGATAGAATATAGTGTCGATTCAAAGTGTCCTTCACTAAAGCTCAGTTCTGAGAAGTGTCAGCCGGGACTTCTTATATGAAAGATACTATTCATATTCATATTCTTTATGAATGTAATGAATAATAATCGAAAATCGATAGAATATAGTGTCGATTCAAAGTGTCTCTTCACTAAAGCTCAGTTCTGAGAAGTGTCAGCCGGGACTTCTTATATGAAAGATACTATATTGCTCTTTCTGACCGCTTTCGTTGGATAACTGTATAGATTTTTAAACTGTGGTTATATTGGTTCAGTTGTGCAGTATGATCAGTGTTTGTGCTTTTATCTAATGCTAGCTGTGTTCACGCTCGGTATTCTGAGATTGTCGAAAAGCAGATAAAATGATAAATAAAATTAAAGACCAGAGTAATGCAAAGAAGAATATATTGTAAATTATGATTAACGCTGATTGTATATTGTTGTGATGGATGAAACGTTTTCTAGATGTACATAATGACTTAGTTGTTTTATTTCAAGTCTAAATGGTTTTCGGGTTCCATACACAGACAGGTAAAATGGAACCATTTTGGTTAGACCTCGCCCGTCCGTCTGGTATGTATTTCACAGAACAACATTTTATTGAAATAAAATAAAATTAAAATGTATACAGGGTGACTGGTAATTAGATGCAATCCTTTGAAGAGGTTGTAGAAGAGAGCAATTGCAGTTGATTCGACTATATAATAGCTTATTGAAAAGTGAACCATTTCTGAGATATATTGAATTTAAGTTTTTTTTTGTAGTAAACTTGTAAATTTTACATTAAAAAAACCAGCCATTTCACATTTTTTTATTTGTTTCGCTTTGATAACATCCCAACCAATAAACAATAGCCCTAAAATGCACATTATTGACGCAATTTTCAAGAGTTTTCAATTGTTTTGGAGCATAGTGTCGAGGTTTACGTCAATAATGTGCATTTTAGGGTTATTGGTTATTGGTTGGGATGATATAATAGCGAATCAAATAAAAAAATTAAAATAATGGCTGGTTTTTTAAATATATTTGTGTAAGTTTACTTTAGAAAAAAAGCTTAAATCCAAAATATCTCGGAAATGGTTCACTTTTGCATAAGCTATTATATGGTCGAGTCAACTGCAATTTCTCTCTTCTACAACCCCTTCAAAGGATTGCATCTAATTACCAGTCATCCTGTATTTCAAAAGTTAGATGTATCTAAACGATATTTTATTTATAGAGTGCACGTACCCTCGATGCACAATAAAGCAGATTCTGAAGGCTTTAATTTTAGTTTGTGATGTCAAAACTAAATTTTCTCCATTCCAAAATAGTTCTTTAGTATTAACAACAGAAGTTATATTACTTTGGAAAAATTAAAGTTTTGACAGCAGTAAAACTAAATTTAAAGCCTTTAAAATTGTTTAATAACAATATGATATTTTTTATGGAAGTGTCTATCGTACCGCCAGCGGAAACTTAATAGGTACGTTCGGATCCTGCGACTTCGCCATTAACCACGTGACTGAGTAGTATTATGTACTTCCGCTTGATTGGCCGCTTCAGATAACTAATCGTTGGTGTAGTGGTGAGAGTATTAGGTTTTAGTAACCAGAAGTTTTTTTTTGTGTTAGCGAATTTGGTTATTTCCTGTAAAATTGCCCATACTCACACACGCTCGGCAGGCGGGTAGGTGAGCGCGGTGACAAAACCCTCGCACCAGTGACGCCGCTGCCCGTCACCAGTCTGTTTTATATGGCCCGGCTATACCGCCATCCATCGGTCCCAGGCAATGGTGGGCCGCCTGGTTTTGCCTGAGAGCTGTTCTCTTACTCTCTCCTGAATAACTTCGGGAGGATTTGCGAGTAAGATGGTGGTACCTCCACAATCGAGCCCGGCATCAGCTCTACCACCTCGAACATTAGCCACTTCCTATTTTTATTTCGTAAGTGGCAATGCTTCCTTCGCGACAAGGCTATTTTGGCGCGTGGGTTTGAGGGGTTGACCATAGAATAAGGGGTTAACATTGACTTCCATTACGCTGGAAGAAGTGTTCTATTTCTATGACATGTACTGTAATCTCAGAAAAAGTTTTTTTATAGCATTGTGATTATGTTGTTTGGGGACCTATACTATAATTTTTTTTTGTGTTTTATTGACTTTCATGAAAACTATTTTTCATTATGCCAGTAGTTTTGATTTCGTAATGAGGATCTTACGATATGACGTTAGATAAACATTTTTATCTTATGGCTAGTAATAAAAGCTCCGAAAACTAAATTAAAAATGAGGATGTTCAATTTATGAATTTACTGCTTTAAATACTAAGTTACCGAAAACTTCTGTGCTAATTAATAAACTACCGAAAACTACCGAATGAAATACTGAAAATTCCGAAAACTTAATACATCAAAAAGCTGACATAATACTATTTCACTAACTGAAAATACAGTCAGCTTTTTTGTACCATATCATGAATTCTGTTAAAACTTAAGGGGTCGCCTCGCTCCGTTCCGCTTCGCTCGGCTCTCAATATGTATTTACATGTCAACCTACCACGCTCCTCCTCGCTCCGCTCGTCGTCGCACCTATTTTTTGACTCAGTAGAACATTTTTTTCGTTAACTTAGTATTTCTTTTGGAAGTTCAGTAATTTATTCGGAGGTTCATTATTTAGACCAGGTGGTCGTAAGGAATTTTAGTTTGCTATTTTTTATTGATTTTGCCGGTAGACGTTACACAGTTAAATTAGTATATTTTTCGGTAACTAATTTAACCACTGCTTTCGCTAAGATTTAATTTGTTTTTCGGAGGCTCTATTATTATCCTAATGTTATGTTATCATTTTGATAGAAACACTTGGATTGTTTCACCTATATCATCTTTATTAGGTAATTCCAATCGATTTACTTTACGGCATTATCAAGGAATATGTGTCTTGAGTCCAGGTTCGAATCCTGCCGGTCTAGCAAGTCCGAATTTGTGTGCATAGTACTTACAGATATGTATGTAAAGTTTGTCCAGGGAATCGTGGCACAACTGTTACTAACACGGGTATGGAGAAAGTTAATTTTTTCGATATCCGTGTAGGGTACAGTCGAGGCACGATTCCCTGGACAAACTACCTTACCACTCGCTGACGCTGAAGGAAACTCTCAGAGGAAAACGTGATGCCCGTGTATTTGTGCTCGAAGTACGGCGACAAGGCTCACTATCACTACTCATCACGTTGGGACGTTAAACTCGTCGCTGAAGAGAGGGTGTGTTTATTGTTGACTCGTCGAGTGTGAGTCCACACTATTAGTCTAAACTATTGCACACCCTCAGGGAACTATCCGCTCCAGCCTTGTTCGTCTACTGCAGAAAAAAAATATATTAATACCAGCTTTTGCCCGCGGCTCCGCCCGCGTCAAAGCGATTTTCGTGGAAATAAGGAAAACAAAATAATATGATTTTTTGAATGACTATATGTGCAACGGTCACCATGTTTTAGCAAAGCGCTAATAAATGCCAATCAAATAAACCCAAACCCGAAGGGTCTGCTGTTGTCCGTTGAATAGATCCCGTACACACCTTCCAGTCCCATCATCAGACTGGTCACCATGTTTTACCAAAGTGCTAATAAAGACCAATCAAATAAGCCCAAACTCGAACTCTGTATCAGTTGAGGAGATCCCGTACCATAACTTCTAATTACTACCAGTAAAAAAGTAAATTCCAAAAAATGTTTTTGATTCTTTTTTATTTATGTAAAAGACGATAAGATGTTCAATAATAAGTGAAAATAAAGGGTATAGTATCGTTGACTGATCACATCCATGAAGAAAATTTTTTGGTGGTAAATATGTGGGTGGTCTATTATGGATTCTTTGAATCGTAGGACCTTTATATAAAACATTCTTTATCGCGAATGAGATGAGCCGCCTTTGTGAGAGAACTTGGTACGGAGCGAGTACATAGAATAGGAATTGATGAGCTTGTAATTTTGGAGGTCTGTAGCGGATTTGGAGTCTCTGCCAACCCCTCTGGGAAACAGGCGTGATATAGGAATAAATAGTTTTTGCTGTTCATGAGGCCCTTCCAAGATTTCGCCACTCTTGACGGTCTTCCAGAAGTGTAGGCTAGGTAGGAACACCGGGGTTGCAACACTGAGTTTTTGAACGGGTTTGGCCGAGTTGCTACACTCTAAACGTCATTTCACATATTTCCAATAGATTTAGTATTGGTTTTTATCTGTCATTTTGACGTCTACACAAAGTATTGTACAAACCTTGCGAACTTTGCTCAGAGTTGGTGTTGAAAAATTCGACACCGGTGGTGTAGCGACACTGCTATTTTTGAACGGTCGGTGTTGATTTTTGAAACGGGTTAGTGTAGCAACCCGGGTAGGAAACCCAACCCAGTGTGAGTTTTAGAACGACTACGTATCTGGAAGAATGCCCATACTAACATACGCTGGGCAGGCGGGTTGGTGAGCGCGGTGCAGAAACCCTTGCACCAGTGACGTCGCTGCCCGTCACCAGTCTGATTTATATAAAGCTCGGCAATTTGGGATGGATATCCTTACCGCCATCAATCGATCCTAGCCCTAGTGGCCCTAGGCATGGTGGGCCACCTGGATATTGTGACGATCTATATGGTATACGGTAACATAAATTTGAAGAAACTGACAATGAAGCGGGCCGCAAGATGCTCGTAGTTGGTAAAACACCTGCACCATGACGCAATCTTGTAAACAGCCGCCGTAACAAACTAACGAGGCTGCGCTAGAGTTTGAACCATCGATCGTTTTTCCGTTTCATATCGATGTTTCTGTTACAAATTATATTAACGATCGTATCTAATTTAATAGCGAACACTTTAACATTATGAGAACAACTTTCATCGCAGCAGAGGTATCTGGAATCGATAGATGTTTTCCAAAAATAAGGTCAAGGGAACACCGTAAACATCAATCGGTGGAAAATTCCACAAGATCAGTCCGATTTGTATGAGTATACAGGTACTCTGTATTAGTCAGATTTCGCTTGACTAGTTTCACTATATTCGTACTACAGTTTCTTCATCGTGAGTAGCCGTTTCAATATCAACATGTTCCTAACTACTCATACAAATCGGACTGATCTTGTGGAATTTTCCACCGATTGATGTTTACGGTGTTCCCTTGACCTTATTTTTGGAAAACATCTATCGATTCCAGATACCGTATCAACTACAGTTTCTTCATCGTGAGTAGCCGTTTCAATAGCAACATGAATCTGAACCACGAATCTTTTAGTAGTAAGTAAAAGTAGGTAGGTACTTGATGATTTTGATCGACAATCGCACCGATAACTTACCATTCATGAATGTGGTATCGACTCGATATAGTACGAGAAATAACGGCAGCCTTAAATCGCAGCCTCTACAAACTATATTTATGAATGGATTAAGTACAATCTCTTAGAGCCAGCCAACACAAAAGATAACAATTTATGAAACATGACTCATCTTCATCCTTGATTAATAATGATATGCTTTATTTAATAACCGGATAATAAAGGCACAGAGTTAAGTTTCTGGCAGTGTAATCACAGAGAAAATTTCATCGAGGAAGATCAGCTATACCCAAACTATGCATGGCTATGAGACACCGCCGATTAAACCTCGTTGGGATGGCCTGTTGATGAGTCCTGGTATCTGGACAGCACTATTACATCCAAGTGAGACCTTGATGCTGAGATCACCAGCAGGATCGGTGCTGCCGTAGCTTTCGGGAAGATGAGTGTCAAGTCTTCACACGGCTTCAAACTGGTCGCCAAGATCTCTGTAGGCTGCCAAACATTCTATATTACTCAACAACATAATCTCATTTCGTATCTCACGGAGTCTGACCATTGCCTCTGGTCAGTTACCAAGTATCCAGCACGAATTAGGCTTTATTTTTCTTCAGTAGGTAACAAATGCAGAATGTTCCATAATGTCGATCGGAAATGATGCAACGAGGCGAGAATGAATGATATTTGCAGTTTACATAACTTCCGATACAACTTTGTGTGACGTGATGACGAGGATCTGCGTCAACCGAGAATCGAGACTAAATAATTTGAATAAAAACTGGAGCAAGACCAACCGCGCTATGTATAGATAGATACTTACCGCAGATTTTACGGGTTTTATTTTATAATAAAATTATTGTCTACAGTTTTGTATCTTACATTTTTACAATAATTGTTCAAATTTTTCATTTACAGTACGATAGCAGCTTTACTCGAGAGTCTTTGCCTCGTGCAATACGTTGTGTCGTTACGTGCTATATGACGTGATCACGTACGCGCAATCTTATTTGGTCGCTCGCGAAGTAAGGGTTCTCTCTCTCGCGTAGGACGAGAGAAAAAAGAGAGGTGTGAACGAAGCTTCGAGCGAAAACTAAACTAGTTACAGGAATTTGAAATTTTCTGTACATTATGTGCCCTACAACAAATACTGAATAAGTCGGTTTTTAATATAGTACGTGCCCGAATACTCACTCGACCAAGTAAATTTTGCAGTTTTGTTTCATACATTTTCTAGGTAATGATATAAGTTAGTAATCATTTATGTTCTAAATTAAGTCTATCAACTCATTTGAATGGTACGGAACCATCAGGCGTGAGTCCTACTCGCACTTGGCCGGTTTTTGGGGTTCCGTACCATATAACCATATACTCAGGTCTACAATCCCTTGAAGCTGTGACAATATCAAATTTCTAAGTTTACGTAAAAACCGGCTAAGTGCGTGTCGGGCCACGCGCAATGTATGGTTCCGTAGTTGCCCGGTACATATAAGTTGGTCTACTAATACAGACCGCGCCAAACTTCTGGTCCCATACATTATAGTGGACCAAAAGTTTGGCGCGTCCTGTACTCGTAAACCTGTAAAGCCTACTTAGCTGTGATAGTTTTAATTTTAAATTCATTATATATACTACTTCTGTGAATTTTTTCACATTTTTATAAACAACCGTTTAGCCGGCAGGAGGGGGGGGAGACGCTCCACTCTAACTAAAATTTTCACTTTAAAGCTTAATATTTCACCAACGGATCCCTAAATCGATAAATGGTTTTGATGCACCCACAATGTTTTTAAACGGCCTGCCGGCTAAACGGATGTTTATAGAAATGTGAATAAATTCACAGAACTAATATATTTAATGAATTTAAAAGGAAAACTATCACAGCTAAGTAGGCTTTACAGGTTTACGAGTACAGGTCACGTATGGGCCGTTCTTCTAAATGTATGAGACTGGAAGTTTGGCGCGATCTGTATTAGTAGACCAACTTATACAAATTGTACTGGGCAACGACGGGACCCTACAATGCGCGTGACCCGACACTCACTTGGCCGGTTTTTATTATAATTGAATTATTTTTTTGCGAAACTGGTCGGTGTGCTAAGCAGTGGATAAGTAGAAGTGTTTTACAAGAAACTCGTCCAATTTTCATGTGCTTAGGTTCAGCCATCGGGTCGGGGCGTTGTAGATAAGTTAGTCAGGCAGGATATTTTGTTTTTATTTATACACAGATTAAACTTTAATATTTACACATAATATTCACACATTAATTCATGTGCACACTTACACATTTTATTTTTATATATCTATTTATAATCTTATCACACCCTCGGTGGAATTCGTGCACTCCTCTGCAGGCGACGGCAGAATAACAGCGTCGCAGATTTCGGATTTCGGTTTGCGACATATGCTAAGTCGAAGCCTTTTCTCTTCACCGCGACACACACCAAAATGAATTTACTTTATAATATAAGTATTCTGTGTTTAGTTACTTGTTTAAGCTTTGGAAGTTAATTTATTATATTCATTTTGTATCGTTACTTTTTTATTGCTTGTATGTTTGTGTTATGTTTTTGAGAATAAATGTTTTATCTATCTATCTTTCACTCCTTTTATCATAATGCTCCACCAGGTGCCGGCAATACAAGCATCAAATTACGAATTAGGTGCTAAGCATTAGTCCACCAATCGGATACCTTATATACTCGTTATGGATCCGTTATACTGATCAGTTGATTACTTACCAAGCCGGAGTATGAATTCCGGAAACGTCTTATAAAAGTATACATCTGGAGCATTGCTCTATATGGATGTGAAACAAGGACCATGACAAAACGTGATAGAGAAAGATTGGAAGCCTTTGAAATGTCGTGTTGGCGAAGAATGGAAAGAATTAGTTGGATGGAAAAGAAGAGCAATGAAGAGGTCCTGCAGATTGTAAATGAAAAGATTTGATGAAGACTATAGATAATAAAAACTGGCCAAGTGCGTGTCGGGCCACGCACAATGTAGGGTTCCGTAGTTTCCCGGTACATATAAGTTGGTCTACTAATACAGACCGCGCCAAACTTCTGGTCCTATACATTCTAGGGGACCAAAAAATTGGCGCGTCCTGTACTCGTAAACCTGCAAAGCCTACTGAGCTGTGATAGTTTTCCTTTTAAATTCATTATATATACTACTTCTCTGAATTTTTATCACATTTCTATAAACAACCGTTTAGACGGCAGGTGGGGGGGGGGGGACGCTCCACACTAACAAAATTTTTCCATTTAAAGCTTAATATTTCGCCAACGGATCCCTAAATCGAAAAATGGTTCTCACACTCCCACAATGTTTTTGAACGGCCTATCCAACGATACCCCGCACTATGGGATAGACGAGAAAAAAAATTGATCCCCAGTTTACGTGCATGAGAGGTAGTTACCATAAAAAAAACTTTTTTCAAGGTTTTATTTTACCATTTTTTCGACGTGAGTAATATTTATATTCATGCCAAATGACAGCTTTCTAGTACTAATAGTCTCTGCGCTAAGCCGCGGACAGACGGACATGGCGAAACTATAAGGGTTCCTTGTCGGACTACGGAACCCTAAAAAGGGAAAGATGTTGGGACATCTGATACGACACGACAATTATATCAAAAATATAATTGAAGGAAAAGTTGAGGGAAAAGAAAGAGAGGAAGGCCCGGGAGAACATTCACGGATCAAGTAAAAGAGATGATGATGATGATGATGATGATGATGATGATGATGATGATGATGATGATGATGATGATGATGATGATGATGATGATGATGATGATGACGATGATGATGATGTTAATGTCACCTCGTGTACGTAAGTACATATACGTGTATACGGTGACTTTTGTTTATACAAATATCCCACTTCCCACTATCCCATCCCATTCCTCCCACTTTCACTATAATAATATTATAAATTCGAAAATTTGGATGGATGGATGTCTGTTACTCTTTCACGCCGTAACTACTGAACCGATTGGGCTGAAATTTTACATGAATGTAGTTCTAGACTTTAAATAGGACAAAAACTACTTTTTATCAGATAAATAAGTTCCCGTGGGATGGCAATGGGGTGTCAAGTTTCTATAGAAAAGTGATGTGTCCCTTTATAACGCCATACTTACGAAACCGATTGGGCTAAAAAATATTGACCGATTTTATAGGAGTAAGATACAAATACTAATTCAACGAAGGCGAAGCCGCGGGAAAAAATACGCAATGAACCTGTTCGCGAAATACAATTTATTTGTGCCTGTAGTATATCTGTTCAAAAACGACCTAGATTAAATTACTTTAAGAGATTTTAATATTTTTTTGCGTTTCTCACAGAAAATGTAATTGAACCTTGGTCCTGACCACTTACCGAGTCTCCAGTATGAATTTGGCTATATAAACGAAAGTCGCCTTATACCTACCTACCGGGTGTAAAAGCAAAGACATGAATCCTTTAAGGGTGTGTTAGTATGATCGGTAAAGATATTATTTTAAATACTGGGATCAATAAATAAAGAACCAGTACCTCGTAATAAGACGATTTCCTTTACTCAAAATACACTAATCGCGTGGACACCCTCACTGGTCGCTGGCCACTCGGATGAGGGGTGCGGGTTGCGGGGTGCAATTAGGTGTGTGGGGAGGCCGGTGAGCTGCGTAGGCATAGCTTAGAAAAATGATGGAATTTTTGGTGAAAATTCAAGGTATATTTTTTTTTCTCGTAATGACATCAGAATCGTGTATACTTTCATACCCTAAAGGGATTCTTGACTTTGCATTTACACCCTGTATATCTCGTATACCTAGGTATCATTACATGGGTACTTTGTATGTATAATCTCGCCACTACTCCAATTGGCCGGTACACTGGGCTACACACTAACTATTTATCTTGAACGCAGCCGAGAGCCTCCACGTGGAGTGTATATCATTAGTCGGCGGAGTGAAGTAAGTATAATATATAGCGTTGTGTTTACGAGTATTGCATGTTATTATGTTGGCGGCGTGTTATTGTTGCGTGCTGATGTGCCACTTTTCTCGGTAGTTCATGCAACTAGTGTACTCACAGAGGAAAACTGTCCTGAACTACAGATTACGGGAGTTATATGTGCTATAACAGTATTAGTAGCACATTTTATGTAAACGAATGAGGTCTTAGTGTTGAGAAAATCTCCGTATTTCGCTAGTAACGCGTTGGGGATAAAAGCGAAAACTTAAGGCGAGGTTATCCAGAGGAATCTATCCTGCTCCAACACTTTCATTTTTCACATGTTTATCCTGCTCAGCGGAAGCGGGCCGCTCAGAAAACTCGCGGTTTTGAGGTGTTATTATTTATTATTTTGTAATTAGAGGGATGGGTTTTTAATATGATGGCCGTTTTATATCAAATTTCTTACGACGTTTATTTTAGTATAACGTTTACGCGTCGAAACCCTCGGGCCGTGGGGACCCGACGCGCGACGTCTATTCAAAGAGATAGCGTCGCGCCTGGTCGATGCCTCGGGTGACAGAAGGGCGGGGGCATACCTCGGCCAAAGACTTAGTCTCGCCATCCAACGAGGTAATGCCGCCAGCCTTCTTGGCACTCTGCCCGGCGGCATCGATTTGGACAAATTTTTTTACCTTTTGTAGAACAAGTTTAGTTTTAGATTAAATAGATTTTAGTGTTTTATGTTATTGAATTAAGTATTTTTAAGTTTTATTTATGTTATTTAAGTTGTCCTAAAAATATAGCTCAAATGAAATGATAATTAGATCATAGTTTAGACCTATCTTTGCGATTTAATTGGATCCAGCGAAATGTAAGTAATCGTGAATCGAACGGCCGAAATTTTAAAATCAAAGAGTGAAATATGACATATATTTTGTACAAAATTTAATCATCGCTTTTTATTCGTTTAAAATATATTTAAAAGGAAACAATATGGGATAGATTGGATTGGATAGATTGTTCGCATGTAAGATGAAAGGTTGTTCTACGCAGAATAACTAATCAAAACAATGCTGTATTGTTTCTTTTTAATAAGCCAATTTGTTAAAGGCATCATAATCCTCATGGCATCATTAAGGTAATAGCTATTTTAGCGAAAAAATAAATTATAATATCTGAAGCAAATTTTTTTTTCAGGACAATTTATCGCTGTCATCTTTAATAAATGGTATGGTTTTGTGCACTGAGGGCTTCGCACCTTACCTTCTAAATTCTTGTCAGTGAGGAACCAGAAACATATCTTGGGTTGGGTGTACGTTTCATGAAGCTTTTTCAGGAAATCATAGCAGTAATTATAATTACCATAATGTGTACTAATAATATAGAGGTAACTAAATTTAAGACTGGTACAACATCAGTAGAAAATTCTCATATTCCTAACTTGATTAGTTGCTAAAGTAGGTAAATTGTAAATCATTAAGTCATTTTTTTTTTGATAGTACGTACCCATTCTTACTTTACTACTCTATCAAAGAAGAATTCCGCTGACCTAACTCTCTCTCTCACCATAATCGTGATAGGAGTCAAATAATGGCAGTGTGATTTTACACGCAGGGTGTGGTGTTCCGCCGCTTCCGCGGACAAGTGCCACAGGACAGCACAAAGACATAGTGCAAAAGTGAAGTGATTGTACTAACATAGTAATAAGCTATAATGACTAACTCAATTTTGTACCTCTAATTATCAGTATACTGTAATATATGTTAGTTTGTACGGTATTTATCTATGGGCCACATAGATGCCTGAAAATAAATGATTTGATTTGATTTGATTTACACGATAGTACAAAAATAATTTTCCGGAGTTCTTCCTCTGAACATAAGAAAACTTTCTACATCAATACTAGTGATCTGGTGACCTCAATTTCTGATATTCTGAAGGTCAGACAGCATTCTGTTACGAACGGCAGTTATTATGTCATTATGTGGGTCAGTGAACATACATATCGTCACGATATGAAGCCCCCAGAGGTGAACTGAGAAAAGAAACTCCACATTTGGTACACCCGCTTCTCACCGAGGATTATCACGTCCTAAACGTGGTAGGTGATGAGCCCTATGGCCGTACTTTGGGTACAAATGGACCAACAGAAGCACACAGACCGAATACAAATGAATGTGCACCGCGGGGACAGCACCCACGAACTTTAGGTTAACAGGGGTGAGCCCTACCACACTAGCCGCAGAGGCGGTCACTCGGCCAAATAGGCGATCTAGGTCAGTATTTAACAAACAAAATTAATGGTAGAGCTGATTCTGAAAAAGCTATTACACGCTGCTGGAGCGTGATAATAAATAAATTTAAAATACGGTATTACATAAATACAAACGCAAATAATATAAAAAAGCTTGAAAGTTAGATATAATTAATTCAAATGTGTACCTACGAATGTAATAATTTGCATAATATATAATAATAATAATATTGATCTAACCTCAGTTCGTAAAATCCTCATTACGAACTCAAAACTACTGGCATGATGAAAAATATTGTTCATGAACGTCTCTAAAAAATTAAATTATAGTATAGGTCTCCTAACAACTTAATGCTATAAAAAAACTTTTTCTGAGGTTACAGTACCTACGTGATACTAACTAGTAAGGCAAAGGGAACTTAGCCCAAACAGCCATGTCTGAGGTTTAATATCAAATACCATTGAGGTTATCATATAATATTCTCTAACACGTACTAAATAATATTGCGGCGTGACAAAGGAGGTCGCAATTTCATTTTATTTTCGACCTGCATTGTCTATGGCTGCCGGCGCGCGCAACTCGTACACATGCGTGGTGGACTGTTGGATTTTGGCGCCTTAGCTTACGTGGAAATTATTATTTACTGTGGTTTTATGGGTCAAACCGAAAGTATTATTTTGTCCTACAATTACTAACAGCAGTGATGGTGATGATAATTTGATTCCACCTGACATTCTGGAAATAACGAGCTTTTACAAGAAAAATCAAAAATGGCTAACGACAAATTTTATCAATATTATTATGAAAACAGGTTGTTAGGCATGAGCTTAGATAAAGTAGTGTATGAAACTATACATAACTGGGTATTAAAACACTCGTGTTCTATTAAAAATTGTATGTACCAGTTTCATAAACTACTATTATTTACTTCCATAAAAGAACTTATACAATACAATCAAAATAGGATCTTACGGCTAGTACAACATGTTTTGCCTAAACTAAACTACGTAAGTAACCTGTATTTTAGGCACAAGATGGACAGATATGACTTAAAATAACAAATTGTAAGCTTAAAAATTAAATAAAGGTTTGAAATAATAGTAGAAGTCAATTAAATAAAACCTTAAGAATAACACTTAAAATTATTTAACTGAAACATAATAATTACATCTAATTTACCACTGAGAGTAGGTTTTCCGTCTCATCGTATGTAACCATTCAGAGACTCGATTTTTGCATTTAAAAAAGCTAGTGAGGTCAAATAACTCAATTATTTTACTGTATAGGTACGGGCCTAAAAATAAAAATATTTTTTGCGCGAAAGCGTATATGGTGCGTGTTTGAGCACAGACTATGTACTTGCGTCTTTTGTTTGTGATTTCCGGGTTGTAAGCTGTGGATTTGAGCTGCAATAGGACTGTTTTCAGAATGAAAAGTTGGCGGACGTTTAGTACTTTTCAAGACTGATATAGTTTTCTAGCTGGGAGGTAAAATGGTCAAAAAGACGAAACCTTCAGTATCATTCGTTGTGCTCGTCTTAGCAGCTCTGAGATACTATTCTTAATTACAATGCTATCATTATCCATTATCAAACAAGTTTAATAGAATAAAAATTTCGCTAATTATATAATTTCATAATTTATTTAATTAAAATCGTAAATTGCTATGCCCTTACCAGGACGCTGTATGTATTTTCCACATCCGTACAATCTACTTCTGTACCTCTGTACTTAATTAATAAATATTTGAATCTTACTTCTTACTCGCAAACCCCTCCGAATTTATTTGGGGGAGAGTAAGAGGACAGCTTTCAGACAGGCACAGCTACAACCAACCAGCCCCCTGATTCTGTATCGTAAAAACACTTGCCAAACCAAGTGCCTATCGTCGAAAACGTACATATCCGCTTATCTAAGGATACGTTCGCACTTGAAATGACGTCACAATTCGTAAATAGTTCAATACCCATTGAAGGTTATTTTGGAAGTTAATTTTTTTATCTGTTTTTGGTGAATAGCAACCATAAAACTGAAACTGAGTTACATAATGGGCTGGCAGGTGGCCCACCCTGCTGATTGATGGCGACATATCCATCCCCAATTGTCAGTAATTATATAAAACAGAATGGTAACGGGCAGCGGCGGCGGCGTCACTGATGCGATGGTTTCGGCACTGCGCTCACCAACCCGCCTGCCCAGCGTGTGTGAGTATGGGCATTTCTTTCAGGAGGATCGCCAACAGTGGCGAAATCTTTGAAAGGCATTTATTTATCCAGCAGTGGACGAACCAGGCTGATGGATTGAATATATATAATTATAACTGTACAATAAAATAAAATGTATATAAATTGTAAATGCAAATAATAATAATCTCAAGATATATTTCGGGTCCGATCTGGATTGTTATTATTTGCATAATTTATACTTGCGATTGTCGGCACTTGATGAAACTTGGATAACATCATAATTAAATTCACTTGTACTTGTTTCACTCGTTTTAATTTAAAACACATGTTTGTGTAAGTACATTTTTAACGGCTCGTCGTAGTATTAGTTTAATTTCCTGAATTCCTGAATCCCTTGAGAATGGTGTATTAACCAAAAATTAAAACCAGTGAAACAAGTACAAGTGAATTTAATTATGATGTTATCCAAGTTTCATCAAGTGCCGACAATCGCAAGTATAAATTATGCAAATAATAACAATCCAGATCGGACCCGAAATATATCTTGAGATTATTATTATTTGCCTTTACAATTTATATACATTTTATTTTATTGTACAGTTATAATTATAAATCTAAAATACAAAGAGTGTGGTAAAAATTTATTATTATTATTATTTATTTATTTATTTTATATAGGTATGTATAATAGGTTGGGGAAAAACTCTTTTCGCAAATAGTATGTATGAACTTATAATAAAATGGTTATACCATGGCTATACCATTTGTATCTGGCTGGTTTTGGTATTATTAAAAAGTTCAAATTTTAAAAAAGATAATTCCAAATTCAAATTAGGTAAAATGTGTGATTTTCATTTGTTTTTCTTACTGTTAAGATGAGTGAATCTAATGAAGAAATTCGATACATTTTAAAATTTTACTACAAAAAAGGTAAAAATGCAACGCAAGCCGCGAAAAAAATTTGATGTTTATGGATCTAGTGCAGTGTCTGTGAGAGTAGCACAAATTTGTTTTAAGAGTTTTCAATCCGGAAAGTTTGATGTCAAAGATGCACCTCGCTCTGGGCGTCCTGTTACGGATAAAATGGATGCCATTTTTGAAAAAGTGGAGCAAGATCGGCATATCAGTAGTTACAATGTAGCTGAAGAACTGGGGATTAACCACAAAACAGTTTTGGCGCATTTGAAAAAAGCTGGGTACACAAAAAAGCTCGATATTTCGGTGCCTCATGAGCTCACTGAAAGAAACTTAATGAACCGTGTACTCATTTGTGATTCTGTATTACGACGTAATGAAACCGAACCATTTTTGAAAAACCTGATAACTGGTGTTGAAAAGTGGATCACGTACGACAAGAACGTGTGAAAAAGGTCGTGGTCAAAGGCTGGTCAGGCTTCACAGACTCTGGCGAAACCCGGGTTATCTCGCAACAGGGTAATGCTGTATGTATGGTGGGATTGCAAGGGCATTATTCATTATGAGCTGTTACCGCCAGGCAGGACCATCGATTCTGAACTCTACTGCGAACAACTGATGAGATTAAAGCAAGAAGTTGAAGAGAAAGCGGCCGGAATTAGTCAACAGAAGGGGTGTGGTTTTTCATCATGATAACGCTAGACCTCACACATCTTTAGGCACTCAGCAAAAATTAAGAGAGTTTGGCTGGGACGTATTAATACATCCGCCGTATAGTCCTGACCTCGCACCTTCAGATTTCCACATGTTTCGGTCTCTTCAGAATTCTTTAGGCAGTGTCAGGTTAACATCACGAGAGGACTGCCAAAACCACTTGTCGCGGTTTTTGGATCAGAAGCCCTAGAATTTCTATAGCAATGGGATCATGTCCCTACCTACAAGATGGCAGAAAGTTATCGAACAAAATGGCACCTACATACTTTAGTTAAATGTAAATAAACTTATTAATTAATGTTTTGAATTTTCATATAAAATGCGAAGAAACTTTTTCCCCAACCAATATATTTATGTATTTTATAGGTAGGTATTCATTTAATTTAAGTATGTTCATGAATTGGGTAAGATTATGCCCTAGATGAGTCATTTTTAGTATTTATTGTCTTCTTGATCTTCTTTTTTTTATGATTAGCATTTACACCTTCCATGTTATTTATCTTCTCTTCTTCTTCTCTATCTTCTTCTTCACTTCTCTGTCTGTCTGTTCGTTCGCTTATAACTTGAGAACCACTCAATGGATTTTGATGCTGTTTTCACTGAAAGATAAAGCATTTCTTCGGGAAGGTTTAAGGCTATGTATCATCACGCTATGACAAAAGGAAGCAGCGCAGTGAGAATTTTAGTGAGACATATGGAAGGTTAGCCGCCGTAGCGAAGTCGATCGTCGCGGGTTCAAACCCCGACCGGTAAAATTTGTTTTCACTTTTTATTTTGTATTATCTTATTTTATTTTCAGAAAAAATATTTTCTTTTGTAAAAGAAATTATATTTCTTGACTGAGCAAAGACCAATAACTATAATATTTATATTTTCGAGTCCTTAGAAAACGCCTGATTCAAAGATTCAAAATGTTTATTTGTAAAATAGATACATAAAGTATACGTTTTACATGTCAAATCTAATCTGTATAAAAATAATATTTTATAATGAAACAAATATGATACTTACGGGAAATATACATAAAGAAAAAACTTTATTTAAATTGGGCCACTAGAGTTATACATATGCATAAAATAAAGACTTATTGGAATAATAATATAATTAATAACATCTAATGCAATTAATAAATAAGTTTGCCATCTCTGTGAAGCTATCCAGTAGCCTTAGCATGAAAACATTACAGTTACGTTTAGTTTGAACGTAACGCGGTTTTGTATGGAATTCTGATAAGTTCCGCTACTGACCGCTAGGGGCGGTTATCAGATTTCATACAAAACCGCGTTACGTTCAAACTAAACGTAACCGTAATGTTTTCATGCTAAGGCTACTGGATAACGGCTCAGTAAGCTGGCGTTGAAATAGTTTTTATTTTAATACACTATATGGCGCTTCATGTTTCAAAATATCGGATTTGACGCAGTCTGGTTCAAATCAGCTCACGTTAAAGTTTGTCTACACTATTATATAAACAAGAAAGATTTGTTTGTTTTTTGCATACAATGGGTAATATCTAGAACTACTGAAATTCTTTAAGCACTCAATAAGATTTTGAGTTAATCATGTGGTATGTACACCTTGCGTAGTCGTATGTAGTCCCATCGTCGGGGTTTCAATCATCGACTGGTAAATGTTTTTTTAGGAGACCTCTCAAGTTTAAGTTTATTTGATCGGTATTGATGAGTATTTTTGAAGAACATGGTGACCAGGGTCTAATAACGGGACTGGGAGGTGGGTACGGGATCTCCTCAACGGACAACAGCAGACCCTTCGAGTTTGGGCTTATTTTATTGGTCTTTATTAGTACTTTGGTAAAACATGGTGACCATGGTCTTTTGATGGGACTGGAAGGTGGGTACGGGATCTCCTCAACGGACAACAGCAGACCCTTCAAGTTAAGGCTTATTTTGTTGGTATTTATTAGCACTTTGGTAAAACATGGTGACCAGGGTCTGCTGATGGGACTGGAAGGTGGGTACGGGATCTCCTCAACGGAAAACAACAGACCCTTCGAGTTTGGGCTTATTTGATTAGTCTTTATTAGCACTTTGGTAAAACATGGTGACCAGGGTCTGCTGATGGGACTGGAAGGTGGGTACGGGATCTCCTCAACGGACAACAGCAGACCCTTTGAGTATGTGCTTATTTGATTAGTCTTTATTAGCACTTTGGTAAAACATGGTGACCAGGGTCTGCTGATGAGACTGGAAGGTGGGTACGGGATCTCCTCAACGGACAACAGCAGACAGACCCTTTGAGTATGGGCTTATTTGATTAGTCTTTGTTAGCACTTTGGTAAAACATGGTGACCAGGGTCTGCTGATGGGACTGGAAGGTGGGTACGGGATCTCTTCAACGGAAAACAACAGACCCTTCGAGTTTGGGCTTATTTGATTGGTATTTATTAGCACTTTGGTAAAACATGGTGACCAGGGTCTGATGGGACTGGAAGGTGGGTACGGGATCTCCTCAACGGAAAACAACAGACCCTTCGAGTTTGGGCTTATTTGATTAGTCTTTATTAGCACTTTGGTAAAACATGGTGACCAGGGTCTGCTGATGGGACTGGAAGGTGGGTACGGGATCTCCTCAACGGAAAACAACAGACCCTTCGAGTATGGGCTTATTTGATTAGTCTTTGTTAGCACTTTGGTAAAACATGGTGACCAGGGTCTGCTGATGGGACTGGAAGGTGGGTACGGGATCTCTTCAACGGAAAACAACAGACCCTTCGAGTTTGGGCTTATTTGATTGGTATTTATTAGCACTTTGGTAAAACATGGTGACCAGGGTCTGATGGGACTGGAAGGTGGGTACGGGATCTCCTCAACGGAAAACAACAGACCCTTCGAGTTTGGGCTTATTTGATTAGTCTTTATTAGCACTTTGGTAAAACATGGTGACCAGGGTCTGCTGATGGGACTGGAAGGTGGGTACGGGATCTCCTCAACGGAAAACAACAGACCCTTCGAGTATGGGCTTATTTGATTTGTATTTATTAGCACTTTGGTAAAACATGGTGACCGTTGCACATATAGTCGTTCAAAAAATCATATTCTTTTGTTTTCCTTATTTCCACGAAAATCTCTTCGACGCGGGTGGAGCCGCGGGCAAACACACCTTCCATGTTATTTATTATTTTAATTTTTTTTAACATTATATATAGCTGCAATACGGTCACTGACTCACTCATTGACATGGTTGTTTGGGTGGAAGGGGGGGTTTTACACTAATATGATGTAGGGGGGGCTTGTAGTCGACCATTATGGGAGTACCAATAAAATCTGACATTTGACTTTTTTTGACATTTGACATGACCTTTATGACGTCAAAGTGAGGTCGTTTGTACGGGACTCCATCGAGCTGGCGCAGCCAGCGAGTACAAAATTACTACTGGGGGGGTTGGCGGGCTGGCGCAGCCAGCTCGCCTACCCCCCCAGTAGGAATTTTGCCTATTGCTGGAAGGAATTCATACTGGCTACTCGGACGTTTTTTTACAACCCCCCCCCAAATGTTTGGTACTATGTATGGGAGTTGAAGTACGTGTATGGGAACTAAATTCATACTGAATATTCGGTCGTTTTTGAAAATTCATACTGGATATTCGGTCATTTTTATCGAACCCCCCCCGCATTTTTAGTAGTATCAATATGAGTTGACGTATTTGTATGGGACAAAATTCATACTGTATATTCGGTCGAAATTTTCGTAACCCCCCCGCATTTTTAGTAGTATCAATATGAGTTGACGTATTTGTATGGGACAAAATTCATACTGTATATTCGGTCGAAATTTTCGTAACCCCCCCCGCATTTTTAGTACTATCCATGAAAATTGACGTATTTCTATGGGACAAAATTCATACTGGATATTCGGTCGAAATTTTCGTAACCCCTCCCCGCATTTTTAGTACTATCCATGAAAGTTGACGTATTTCTATGGGACAAAAGTCATACTGTATATTCGGTTGAAATTTTCGTAACCCCCCCCGCATTTTTAGTACTATCCATGAAAGTTGACGTATTCCTATGGGACAAAATTCATACTGTATATTCGGTTGAAATTTTCGTAACCCCCCCCGCATTTTTAGTAGTATCAATATGAGTTGACGTATTTGTATGGGACAAAATTCATACTGTATATTCGGTCGAAATTTTCGTAACCCCCCCCGCATTTTTAGTACTATCCATGAAAGTTGACGTATTTCTATGGGACAAAATTCATACTGTATATTCGGTTGAAATTTTCGTAACCCCCCCCCGCATTTTTAGTAGTATCAATATGAGTTGACGTATTTGTATGGGACAAAAATCATACTGAATATTCGGTCGAAATTTTCGTAACCCCCCCCCCCCCGCATTTTTAGTACTATCCATGAAAGTTGACGTATTTCTATGGGACAAAATTCATACTGAATATTCGGTCGAAATTTTCGTAACCCCCCCCCCCCCCGCATTTTTAGTATTATCCATGAAAGTTGACCTATTACAAATACCTATTAAAAAATTCATACTGAATATTCGGTCAAGTATGACATTTTCGGACCCCAAAAGTTCCGGAACGCAGCCCGGGGTCCAAAAAAAAAAAAAAAATATTTTAAAACGTTTAAATTTTTTTTTCTTTTAGCCATATCTCCGCGACGGTTCGTCTCGGAACCCCCAAACTTGGACCCCGGGGGTCCGAAAAAAGTTTTCTTTCATTTAAAAAAAATTTATCCGAGGCGCGAAAAAATTTTTGTTTTGGCCATATCTCCATGACGGTTGGGCTTGGAACCCTCAAACTCGGAACCCTGGGGTCCAAAAAAAAAATCTCTTTCCATGTTATTCTGACTGGGGATAAAATCGAAAATTTTGACTTTTTTTTTTTTTAGGGGGGGGGGAATGAAGTTTTCCCAAACCCTGTTTTGTATAGGATTCTTCGAGCTGACGCAGCCAGCGAGTACAAAATTACTACTGGGGGGTTGGCGGGCTGGCGCAGCCAGCCAGCTGGGAAGCGAATTCATACTGGCTACTCGGTCGTTTTTTTATAACCCCTTTCCAATGTTTGGTACTATGTATGGGAGTTAAAGTACGTGTATGGGACTAAATTCATACTGAATATTCGGTCGTTTTTTTCGAACCCCCCCCATCTTTAGTAGTAGCAATGAAAGGTGACGTATTTGTATGGGACATAATTCATACTGTATACTCGGTCGAAATTTTCGTAACCCCCCCCGCATTTTTAGTACTATCCATGAAAGTTGACGTATTTGTATGGGAAAAAATTCCTACTGAATATTCGGTCGAGTATGACATTTTCGGACCCCAAAATTTTCGGAAACCACCCCGGGGTCCGAAAAAAAAAAATGTTCAATTTTTTTTTTCTTTTAACCATATCTCCGCGACGGTTGGGCTTGGAACCCCCAAACTCGGACCCCTGGGGTCCAAAAAAACTCTTTCCATTCTTTTTCGGTTCATATCTCCCAAACCAATTAAGATAGACCCCTGTTCAGGGGGTCCGTTTGAAAGGACTCGACGAGATCTACCCTTTGAAGGGGTCCATTCCTTTTCGGCCCATATCTCCCAAACCAATGAAGATAGACCCCTGTTTAGGGGGTCCGTTTGAAAGGTCTCGACGAGATCTACCTTTTCAAGGGGTCCATTCTTTTTCGGCCCATATCTCCCAAACCAATGAAGATAGACCCCTGTTTACGGGGTCCGTTTGAAAGGGCTCGCTGAGATCTACCCGAATATGCAAAAAAAACGGCCAAGATCGACCCAATCGGCTCAGGCCGCGCAATTGGATTATCTCGAGAACGGTTAGAGCTACAGCTACGCGGTTTTTACCATAGTGAATGGCATCAAAACGGCTACTATTTGGCAAAAAAAAATTTGACGTTTTTGACATTTTTAACATTTTTTTTTAAAATTGATATAACTTCGTAACGGATGGTGGTAGCGCTTCCGGGTTTGCACTCGAATGATGAGTATCACGAGTTCTTCCCGACCGATGACATTTTTTGACATTTTTGACATTCTTTTTTTTTAATTGCTATAACTTCGGAACGGGTGGTGGTAGCGCTTCCGGGTTTAAACTCGAATGATGAGTACCACGGGCTCTTCCCGAACGATGTCATTTTTTGACATTTTTGACATTCTTTTTTTTTAATTGCTATAACTTCGGAACGGATGGTGGTAGCGCTTCCGGGTTTGGACTCGAATGATGAGTATCACGAGCTCTTCCCGACCGATGACATTTTTTGTCATTTTTGACATTCTTTTTTTTAAATTGCTATAACTTCGGAACGGGTGGTGGTAGCGCTTCCGGGTTTAAACTCGAATGATGAGTATCACGGGCTCTTCCCGAACGATGACAAATTTTGACATTTAACAACTGTCAAAAAATGTCAAACGCGTTTATTCAACCGATCGCCCTGAAACTCAGATTCCACACGTTTTTAAGGTTGATCTTTGTATTACAATAAGTTGACATACTTACTCGGCCGCAGGCTGAGCGCACGCTTCCGGAGGCCAGACATTCAAGAACTATGACGAGGTTGCGCACCGCAGGGGCGCGGCCGAGTTATCAAGTCAAACAACACGTGCCTACGGTTCACCGAGGGACGAGGTCGCGCACCGCAGGTGCGCGGGCGAGTCCATGTACATCACCAATTACTCTTTTTCACACATCTTCCAACCGATGACAGGTTTTGACACTCGACACACATCCCATCCTCTGTCAATCACGGATTTTATACAGATTGCCAATACTTCACTGTAGTACAAGTCCAATACGTCACTGATACAAAGAAAAAAAACGCACATCAAAAAAAAACAACAGGCACAATGATCGCGGGCTGCTTGCAGCCCGCGCACCACGCAAAACACTAGTTCAATATATATATCTATATGCTTCCAAAGGGTTGCCTGGAAGAAATTGCTATTAGCAATAAGTGCCGCATTTGTACACCATGTTTATTTGTTTTTTCTGTCTCTTATATAATTTTTGTAAATGTGCAAAAAATGTTATAAATAAATAAATAAAATCCAAAATCTGTCCGCAATCCTGTTAGGAGCCAAGAATCCCGAAATCTCGGGACAAATCCTGAGATATTGGCATTCCTATTAGAACGTTATATCTCGTAGGTGCTGTAGTGTAGGAGGTATGCCATGGTTGTAGTGGAAAGGTGTGAATCAGAAGACTATCTCCTCGTGGGTGGACAGGGGGGGGGGAAGGGGGGGTACATCGTATGATATTCCAAGTGGCGGGCGTAGGATCATTGGTATTGTAATTATACGTGTAGTGAAGGGAGTCATCACATCACAACACTCATCAGCATAGAGTTAGTCATCAATTTCAAATAGATGTTGCTGGCAGATAAGATGTCGCAATCACACTTGCTCCTTAGTTGCCACTTGAATTTACGCTTTAAACTATTTAGTAAATCACATATTTATTTATATATATTTTTTACAGTTTTATTCGTACTTTGTTTCGTATTTAAAGTACGTATACTATATGGTACATCTTAGAATAAAAACTTACATAAATAAACTAATTACCTACAAATAAATATAAATCTAAAATAAAAGTTAATAAATAATAATCACATTGTTTTAAATCCATATGTGACAATCATCATAGCTATTTTCCTGATTTCTGTGTTTTCCTTCCCGATGAAGGCTTCTTTTTCTGACCGAGCCCTAATTATTATACCTGATGAATGCATAAATGATAATGAAATTTTATAATTTACTTATTTAACAATAATGAAATAATAATTTATTTTTGCATTCATCAGATATAATAATTAGGGCTCGGTCAGAAAAAGAAGCCTTCATCGGGAAGGAAAACACAGAAAACAGGAAAATAATAGCTATGAATATTCGTATAAATAGCTGATTGTCATGTATGAATTTAAAACTTCATTTGCAATAATCCACACATTATAATATATGTATACTGGGTTTATATTTATTGATAGATCGGTAACGTCGAATATAATCCTTAATATATATTTTTTATTTAATTTTTTGTTTTAATAGAGGCCACAGTAACTCGTATTCTGTGATAATTTCAACTGTTTACCAATTACGGCTGAAGCTGTAGACCCTTGTGACAGATAGACAGCGGAGGCTTATTAAGAGGGTCCCGTTTGGCACCCTTCGGGTACGGAACCCAACAATGGTCATACAAAATGCACAAAAGTATTAAGAATGTGCAAAGAAAAATAAATAAAACATATTTCAAATAAACAAGTAGTACAGTTTGATTATGATCAGTAAGTAGATTAGGAAAATGATACTGATGCGAGTCGAGTATTTACTCTGCAAAAAAGAGCAGTAAGAAATATTTTAAGTCTTAAGTCCCGAGATTCCTGCAGAGAAGAATTTAGAAAAATAGGTGTCATGACAATGATAGGAGAGTACATATATCAGTGTATTCTTTACGTTAAAAATAATTTGTCTACTTTGACCAGAATGGGAGATATCCACAGCCACAACACCAGAAATAGGGAAAAGTTGGCTCTTCCCAGTCGTAGATTGGCGAAATTGACTAAAAGCTACTTGTGTCAAGGTATAAAATTATTTAATCAGATTCCGAAGGAAATATGTGCTTTGAAACACGAGTCATTTTGCAATACAATTAGGAAGCAACTTATTGATAAGACCTATTATACAATGAACGAGGCTTTGGCTGATAAGAATATTTTCATTTGTGATGTAGAATTAATTTGACACTGTTACTTAAAAGTAATCCGTTTTATTTATAAGATTTATCTGAATGTTTGAATTATTATTATTATTAAATGTTAATATTTAAGTTACTGTATAGCATACTATACAAGATAACATTAAATATTTATTGTATAAAATATGTGGAATAAAAGTACAAGAATTTGTGTATAATTTATTCAAGATGATATTCCACCAAGAACCATCAATCGAATCCATCCAATATTTGTATAAAATGAATTGACGTACATATCTAAATACATGATAATGTCGAAAGATGAATAAAATGAATTGAATTGAATTAAATGTTACCTGTCTAATTATGTTTTTTATCTAAATATCACGTGAGCTGTCAGGTTTGATAATATTACGGAACAAACTATAATATTCATTGCTGCACCGGTCTTGTTGACACATTTTTTCCAGAATCAGCTCTCCTTTTACAATAGAAGAAAGCGCGGATTCTATTTACATTATGGTCCCTGATATAGGTAGGTTTAGCTTTTTGGTTAGCCAAATCCAAAACTACTTAAAACGTAAAAAATATTACTAGCCTTTTCCCGCGTTTTTATAAATATCTGCGTCGTCGTTTTCAGCTTGGGGCGGTTGTTTTATGACCTTCCCCTATAGCCTATATGTTCACCGGGGTCACTACGATGATAATAAAGAAAATCGCTTCAAAATCCGTTGAGTGGTTCTCGAGTTAAAACAGAATGAAAAAAAAAAAAAAAAGTGAAAATTTTGGCCTGAGGGCCTATTTTCGCAAAAATATTCGCCTAAAAATGTTTACTACTTTATTATTAGTAGAGATTACTACACAGATAACCAGTCTTCATGTCCACCTGTATACACGACAAATCAAAGCAATCCTTCATCGCTCTTAGCTCCTGTACATAAGAGCGGTTTTCCCTTATGCAGAGGAAGATGATTGGCCAGTATTTTCTCACGATGCAGCGAGGTCACCCAGAGGTCGACTGATGATGACGTCACACGCGATACATCCGATCTGACTTCTGACTACAATCATTGCGATTACCTTACAGCTGAAAATCTGTTGGTGCATTTTATTTGATAACTATAGCGTTTGCCCGCGACTCCGCCCGCGTTTTTCCAATCTCTGCCGCGTTTTTGGCTTAGGCGTTATTTTATGAACACCTCTTAAAGCCTTTAAATACTTTATTATTTATCGTGATAGAGGCCATAGTAACACGTATTCTGTGAAAATTTCAACTGTCTACCTATTACGGTTGAAGCTGTAGATCCCTGTGACAGACAGACAGACAGCGGAGACTTAGTAATAGGGGTCCCGTTTGGCACACTTCGAGTACGGGACCCTAAAAATACAACTTATGTTTATCTAAGTACAGACAAAAACAACTTTTGCTTCCGAAAGTAGAGATCTAGTATAGGAATAATGTAACTAACTTTAGTTTATTTTTTATAGTGAAGCGCATTTCTTCGATCTATTTCTAAACCGACACGCGGTGACGTTTGTAAGAGATAATCATCTAAGTAACGATTAAGTTATCTACTCCAGCGACCGCAACAGAGGTCAAAAGGTTTCTCCTAAACACATGTAATTAGATAAATTACAGGAATTCTTTAGTTACCTGTTTCCTTTCAACAGCAAAAGGTCTTTTTACATCGTTTACCGATTCTGCAACTACCTATATGTAAGTACGGAGTGTAGGTAGATGCGGAATTAGCTGTAAGTAATGAGTGTACGTAGGTAGGTGCGGAATTAAATGTAAGCACGGAGTCTAGGTAGGTGCGGAACTTAAGTAAGAATTCCAGGAAAAATGTGCTAAGTAGACGTAAAAAGCTGTGTTCTTCATATCCGTGTTGTGCCAACATCTATTTCAAACTAAGACCTGGGTTCTTTTCTTATCCTGCCTAAGGTTTAATGGTCCTTTCTGTGAAATACGCAAAATACCATTTAGACTTTGAGCCGAGGTTGTTCTTGAATATGTGCAGGGTTGGTCCTGATCCTCACCACTAACAGAGTCTCCAGTATGAATTTGGCTATATCGACCAAACTTGCAAAACACTGTGCGATGAATCTGCATGTAGGTTCTAAGAAGCATGTATTTGTGCCCGAAGCACGGCGATGGTTCTTACGCACCACCACCAGCACCACGTGTCGCAAAAATCGCTTGTGAAAAGAAGGAGGACTGAAATCGAAATCCCCTCAGGAATATTATTCGTGACGATATGTGTCATACAAAACACCTCGTTTTGAAATCTACCACAGTCCCTATAAAACCAAATAATACGATAGGCAAGTACGAATAGCAACAAGAATTCTAGAAACTGGTATATTTATCTATTCCCTGCGTGACCCCCTCGAGTGTGTGAGCACGTTTCAACATTGCATGCACATCGCGCCGCGGCGCCGGCGCAGCACGTACACAAGGACAGCGACACTTGACGCGTCACCCACCACTCACCTGATCCTATGTCCAAACTAAAATGGCCTCTATTTTCGTGAAGAGACGGTCCTCGTCACCGGGGCAGATAAGTTTGCTGCGGTGTGCTGGCTGACTCTTGTAAAATATGATGGGTTTTACACTATCCGTGAGTGTTTAGTTTACCTCAACGTTTTCCCCAGTTAGAAGTAAAGTAACTAACGTAGGTACTATTTATCCGACTATTTTATTACTACAGGCGTCATCTACCAGTGGCGGATCCAGCCTGCGAGCCAGGGGCCCTCACAGTTCAAACTGAACAAGGGCGGGCGCGCCTGCGCCAGCAAGTGAAGGGGTGAAGATGAAAATCTGTTATTTTATGGATGATAAAAAAATCAAGTTTAATTTTAGGTAAATTTAGTGTGTTTGTTAAAAAAAAAAGATTAAACTAGGGAGGATCATGACCGCCCCTAGCTAGCTACTATCTTAAGTAATACCTATACTAGCCTTTTCCCGCGGCTCCGCCCGCGTTTATTCAATCTTTGCCCGGTTTTCGGTTTGGGAATTATTTTATGAACCTCTGTGTTGGCCAAGGTCACTACGATGATAATAAAAAAACCGCATCCAAATCCGTTCAATGGTTCGCAGTTTGACAGACAAGACAAAAATTCTACAAATTGTGGTTTTGGCCTTAGACAATACTATAATAACACATTTCATTTAAAATTTCACAAAAAAATCAATCACGCCTTTTTTATTCGTAATAATAGAAGATGTAGATACTCGTATAAGTAAGATTACCTATTATATTCCGTAATTTAATTAGTACTTTCTATACATGGTGCTCTTCCAATTACACTACCCGTGTCAACTAGGCAGGTTTATCTACTTCGATTTGGTATCAGCAGTCCAATAGGTACTCAGGGTTGCCTAGTAAATAGAGTACCAGCGAGTGTGTTTCTCTCTCCATCATCCATTTGTCCATTGCTGGACATAGGCCTTTCCAAGACTTCACCACATTTGGCTGTCCCCCTGGAAGAAAGGCCCGCACTCACACAAGATGGGCAGACGAGACGGGTCGGTGTGTTTTACACAACTACTTACAATCCTGTATATAAGACAGCCTTTCTTTTTTACATAGGTTTAAAAACTGCTTTTAATCCGAGGAAAAATGTTGAGTGTATATATGCATTTTCTTCAAAAATATATAATTATCAGTAAGTATTCAAACAATTAACGAGAATACAAGGAAATGGTGTGATTCTCCCTCAGTTTCTGTTTCAAGAAATGTATCTCTAAGTTGCAACATGCAATTCTTAATGTGTAATCGAGGCTTAATCTTCTTTTGATTTTCCTTATATCATAAAAAACAAGGTAAAACTGTAAAAAACTAAAAATTAAAAGTTATTTTCCCGTTATCTACTGTCAATACACGAGTCGAACAAATTGTTACAATTTAAGCTGCCTATTTACTAATGGTAATTTCTAGGTGGTAGAGCTGATGCGGGGCTCGACTGTGGAGGTACCAGCATCTTACTCGCAAATCCTCCCGAAGTTATTCGGGGGAGAGTAAGAGAACAGCTCTTAGGCAAAACCAGGCGGCCCACCATTGCCTGGGACCGATGGATGGCGGTATATCCATCCCCAATTGCCGGACCTTATATAAAACAGAGTGGTGACGGGCAGCGGCGTCACTGGTGCAAGGGTTTCGGCACCACGCTCACCAACCCGCCTGCCCAGCGTGTGTGAGTATGGGCATTTCTTCCAGGAGGACCGCTAAGAGTGGCGAAATCCTGGAAAGGCCTATGTCCAGCAGTGGACGAAAACAGGCTGATGGATGGATAGATGGATTTGCTAATTAAGGACTGGCCATCGAGATATTTTCCATTGATCCAAAAGTATTATAACGTAAGGTTGATATCGGCGGTCCACTATAACCTAAACTAAGTAGAAACGTAGCGTCGGGATTGATCCAAAAGTATTATCAATGACTAATCCGAAGCATTTTTGCAAATGTTGACTCCCCTTAAACCCGAAATCCACTTCGAGGACTCCAGTGCCATCAAATGCTCTTCTTGTCTCACACCAAAATACGGTAACACAAATTATTGGTACAGCGTCTACTGATATCGTTGAAGTTAATTTGATCTCCTATAACATGGATATACTACCATTGTTAAAATACGATGACTTTTTTGATTTGGCTACTTTTTCCAGTCTCTTATTATCTGACAATTGACTATGCATAGTGCAACAAGGTGTATGTGAGAGTCACAACTCATGGTCAGCGTCACGCAGCGGGGTTCGCTGTTTGCATCCTAATGACCACAAGTGGGGTCCGATGAACCGGAACTTGGGGTCCTTCAGTTTGTGATGGCCATTTCAATGGAAAGCTAACGAAACACGACAGTGCAGAACAATACTAGAAATGTGAAAATGCATTAGAAAGCGAGAAACACATCAGTTGACACAAAGATTCTTGGGTGTTACTCTTTATTGTGACTTTAATTAACTAGTATACGTTTCTTAAGTCATTGTTAATCGAATTTTAATGTTCTCAACCATTTCAATTCTCATTATTGCTAAAACAATAGATTGCAGTCCAGATCGTGGTTCGGGCCCACCTTGTAGATTATTAGTTTTGGTCAGAACTTGTTGAATTCTATAGGTATACATATTTCCTTTGTCATCAATAAACTTGTAGTAGATATTAAATTACCCGCGTTATTGAAATGGATTACACCCTATGTTAAAATATCCCTTCCCCTTTATCGAATTTACGTAACTTTCTTGGACTACCCCTCACGCTGAAATGTCTCTGTCCCCCTACATCTTGGATTTCCCCTACCCCTCTACCGAAATAACGTATGGTTTTTAGATTACTCGTTATATGGAAAGTTTCTCCACTCTACCGAATTTAGATATATTTTTTGGATTATTCTTTGTATTAAATGTTTCCCCTTCTATCAAATTTATGTTTTTGAATAGATTTCTTAACAAACTGCAATTTGACTGATACGTTTATTAAACCCAAGGAGAACCTTACGAACGATACAAAGCGTGGACGATCGTTACTATCTGTCTCACCCTGAAAACTACTGGAAATAATATTGATTTGGTTTTTACCAGACACTGAGTAGTTTTTAATAGATTTGGATTATTTTAGATACTAGAATAAGATACCTTATTCTCTGAAAAAGCGTTTCGTTTGGCACACATATTATTTGCAATTCTACAACATTTGTTTTTTTTTCTATATAGTCTGTGGTCTGTTGCATATTTAGTACGTACACAATTATACCTAATGTAGTGACTATTATTTAGTATACGTATACAACAGTTAGTAGATAAACGGCACGAAGTCTCCTACCTGGCGTCACAGTATAGTGTTTATACTATGCTAGCGTCAAAAAATAATGTCGTAAATCGCGGAAATTCCTTCACTTCACTCTATACACCTATAGATTCCAGTTCCCATAACTGAAGGCCGATTAGAATGTCACAATGTCGGGTGCTTCGTGTGACCTGCGCCATCGCGCTGACAGTGGCACTGGCGAGCTTGTCAGCGTGGTCACGGGTGGCTGGCTGCTTCAATGAGCTGGTGTCAGCTGACCCTGGACTAAAGGACGTCGGTTCATTGTCCACCAATCTTCTATTATCTTGATGCTTCAACAACAACTGGGTTTTCATTTACTGTGGGTTTGTTTGTTGACGTTTTGGTTTTACTGTAGCCTTCGAGGCGTGAGCCAGATTCGCTAGTAGTCCCTGCCTGCCGTCGCTGGTAGAACCATGCGAAATTATCAGTTCGTATATATCTGTCGCAGGGATATGAAGAAAAAAACAGAGATTTCATCAAATTCCCTGAGGTTTGTACAATTCCCGGGAGATGTTGAAATGGCAACTGTTCTTCAAACAAATCTAGTGATTTGATTAAATACCAAACAATTAAGTAGCACATAATCTAGCCTAGGATAAAAGTAAAAAACCAGTCAAGTGCGAGTCACCTGGGGTTCCGTAATTCGACAGTTTTGGGCAGGAAGAAGGTATTTAAAATCTTGCCCATAATGTTTATGATGACTAAAAAAAAGATTAATTATACCACATTTTAAATTAACATTAGAATATATATTGTCTATGAAAGTGTCTTCACTTCACGAGTTGTAGACTCATCAATAAGATAGCAGTTGTACCAGATCTTATGAAAAACCCAATTAGAAATTCCATTAGTAGCGGGAAGTCTTCTAGTTCTGAGTGAAATCAATAAATATTAATAAAAATTCATTTTTTCAGGTTCACCAATTGCAATGCAATTATTATTGGAAAATGCTTATTTTTGTGGTTTCTCAAAGATTTCTCGAAATCGGTGACAGTAATTATAATAAAAGTAAGTATATATTTTTATAATCAGCTCCTTAAATAATTTGATTCTCTCTTTTGTATTGGAAATATTTTAAACAATTTCAAATTTGTATTTTTTGTACATCTCGTTATGTATGCAAGTAAAAGCCATTTATGTGGCATATTTCAAGCCTTTGTCTTTAACGGTGCTAAAGTTATGAGGCTGTGACATACGGACGGACGGACGGACACCGGTGTCTCACCATAAAGGTTCCCTTTACCTTTCAGGTACTACGGAACCCTAAAAATAGGTGCGACAACGAGCGATGCGAGAAGTCCGAGCGTGTTAGTTTCTTGCCATCATAGACATAGATTACGAGTAAGCCTATAAAAGGAAATATTTACATAGCAATTAGGTACATACGTTTAAGTTGACATCCAGCATGCACTTATTATTTATCGCAAAATAGGTGCGACAACGAGCGATGCGAGAAGTCCGAGCGTGTTAGTTGCTTGCCATCATAGACATAGATTACGAGTAAGCCTATAAAAGGAAATATTTACATAGCAATTAGGTACATACGTTTAAGTTGACATCCAGCATGCACTTATTATTTATCGCAAAATAGGTGCGACAACGAGCGATGCGAGAAGTCCGAGCGTGTTAGTTGCTTGCCATCATAGACATAGATTACGAGTAAGCCTATAAAAGGAAATATTTACATAGCAATTAGGTACATACGTTTAAGTTGACATCCAGCATGACTTATTATTTATCGCAAAATAGGTGCGACAACGAGCGATGCGAGAAGTCCGAGCGTGTTAGTTTCTTGCCATCATAGACATAGATTACGAGTAAGCCTATAAAAGGAAATATTTACATAGCAATTAGGTACATACGTTTAAGTTGACATCCAGCATGCACTTATTATTTATCGCAAAATAGGTGCGACAACGAGCGATGCGAGAAGTCCGAGCGTGTTAGTTGCTTGCCATCATAGACATAGATTACGAGTAAGCCTATAAAAGGAAATATTTACATAGCAATTAGGTACATACGTTTAAGTTGACATCCAGCATGCACTTATTATTTATCGCAAAATAGGTGCGACAACGAGCGATGCGAGAAGTCCGAGCGTGTTAGTTGCTTGCCATCATAGACATAGATTACGAGTAAGCCTATAAAAGGAAATATTTACATAGCAATTAGGTACATACGTTTAAGTTGACATCCAGCATGACTTATTATTTATCGCAAAATAGGTGCGACAACGAGCGATGCGAGAAGTCCGAGCGTGTTAGTTTCTTGCCATCATAGACATAGATTACGAGTAAGCCTATAAAAGGAAATATTTACATAGCAATTAGGTACATACGTTTAAGTTGACATCCAGCATGACTTATTATTTATCGCAAAATCGATAAATTTATTTATCGTTCGAAAAATTTCACGGAATTTATCTACCTGTTTTTAGCAAAACTTCTGGGCTTTAGGATAAAATTTGTAGAACAAAGCAAAAAAACTTATTAATATATTGTATTGTGTGCATCACCTAAGCAGGACTAAGATCAAAGATGATATTGTCAAATTATGATACTTAATTTTTATTCTAGGAAAGCGTTTTTATTTACTATATTGATCAATTAATGTTCTATTATTATCGTAAACTATCGTTGCTATTGAAGTTGGTAATTCACTACATTTGTGTAGGTAGGAAATGACTTTTGAGTTTACAACAGAAGCTGTGTGACCAATCTACTCATCGAATCAGTCCAGTGTTTAATAGGTACCTAGTTAGTACTTGTAACTTGTAAGTACATGATGCAAGTACTTGTAACTTGTAAGTACATGATGCAAGTACTTGTAACTTGTAAGTACATGATGCAAGTACTTGTAACTTGTAAGTATATGATGTAAGTACTTGTAACTTGTAAGTATATGATGTAAGAGTCGTCTGTAACTGGATGCGACGACGGAAACTGTAAATTCCTCTGTTAGCATATTTGTACAAAATGACATTACCTACTTAAATAACGTTACTGTAATAAAATAAATGTTGAACCATATCGCCCGCAGTTAACTCACCCATTTTAATGAGATTTTAAATTATATGAGTACGTTACATTTGTAAGTTAAACACGGTGACATCTTACGCTATATGTTTTTGTTCGAGTACCAGCGACGTGTTGGAGGAGACTATAATGTATCCTCTCAGCGCAATCAAATAAATAACCGTTATCGTTATCAATTAATCTTCATATACAGATAGTCGCTTTACGTGGTTCGGTTTCTTTGTCACCATGGAGGTAGGCATTTACTAATTGTGACACCTTCTTACGATCCATCTGTGATTTCGAAATTAAGAGGATAGGTTCCGAAAAACCATAATTTATTCTTCCTTGTTTGAAGAATCTAGCTATACTAGATATTTGAAAAAATTTTGGACTTCTGTCAAGAATATAATGTACACTCTTATCGAAACAGAATCTTCAGAAGTCATTCCAACATTGAGCTATAAAAAATCAAAGATGACTCCAAAAAAAGGTTTCATGTCGAGTTTAACATTATTTGAGCAAAATCATATTATATTATTTATTAATTAAAATCTGTATAAACTTTATTATACTGTTATCCGAACAGATATTTGATACAAACTTTAGTTTTTTTTTAATAATAAAATTCGTGATAAAAGTCTTCATTTTGATAATTTTCCAGAATTCGTCCCTCTCGCACTGCAGGTTTTTCGGCATGGAGTAACAGCGATCAATGCAATCGGAACCTATTCTCTTAAGGTTGTTAGCACGTCATCAAAATCCACATATAAGTGTTTTTTAAACTTTTGTTTATCTGTGTGGGCTAATCTCCGTATTACAGCCGAAACTATTTTGACGGGATTTTCATTTGCAGGTAAAAACATTTGTCACAAATTTTTCATCCTGGATGTAGGTATCACTTTTGACACCGTTACTGAAATTGTGAGTTTCTTTCTTCGGCTTTACAAAAACAAATACTTACAACCATGGAATTAGTATGTACTACCGTAGTACATACTAATTCCATGCTTACAACCAAAGATAATATTAAAACGCTCGCGAAGCCCCGGGCAGCACCTAGTTCCAATAAATGTTATTCAGCTATGAAATAAATGCTTAGAAATATCTTTACGTAATATGCAGAAAAGGAAAAAAATCACATTTCATAGCCGATATTGCGGCAACATACACGTTGCATAACTTTTCTCGATATTTTTCACTTCCGCTCAGCCTGGCATGGTAATACCTCAGTTGCTAATTACATTTATCTATATCAGTACATTCAACACGAGTAGCTGAAATGTAGTTTGTTTCTACTGTGTATCAGCAATTCAGCTGAATGTAGGTGTGATGATATGACGATAAAATGGAAAAAAACTGAATATTATTTAAATGAAGCAAGAATTATACGAATCGACAATGACTCACAATCGCCTGCTATCAATAAGTACAGTATTTTATAGAATGGCATAAATATACAACCTTGGCTGAGCAAAGTTGAGTATTGTGTTAGTACTGGGATTCACTGAAGATTTATGCATTGATTAATCGAAAAGCGAAACTTCTAAAGGTCATTGTTGTACGTATTTAATTTCAATTAGCATTTGTAATTAATAACAAATTCTGCAACATAATTATATAATTATATCATTATTAGGTACCACTAAGTACAATAAAATTGCGTCCAGTAGTCGGTCAATTAGATTAAGTACTCACTACTTAGATAAAGTATAAATATTCAACAATTTTACATTAAATTTAAAACGGGATATAAAAAAACGATCGTCGAGTCCTCTTCAAGGAGGCTGTGGCGGGAGCATATACTTTGTGCTTGTGTGCGTGAAACCAGCCGGACCACACGCACACTCAAGTCGTTGTTCACATATAGAATGCGCTCATGTGTGCGTGGAGGTGATAACAAAGAGAACAACCTTCAGTCAGCGTTTGCGTGACACAAATAGTATAATACTGATAACACCGACTGACTACATTGCACTGATCTAACTATCCTTAGCTCATGTTACACTTATCGATACAATATTGTCGTCGGCAGGTTGGTAGGTATGGCGCACAAGCAGGTGTCACGGGTGTGGCAAGAAATCGTCAAGATTATGTTATTTTATAAAATTGGGAAGCATTATCGGCCCGCAGAGAATGCAGGACGTAAATTGATGAAACACGACAGCCTTCGGCCGCGCTGTTTAATAACACCATTATGTACAATACATTACAATACAACGTGTAACAATAACAACGGCACGCGACGCGCCTCACACACACTAATCCAACGTCACAAATCACACACACACATAGGGTTCTCACAGTTTTTTCACGATATCAAACTTGGACTTGAGGTCCATTGGCACTTTCTTTGGGTCAATCTTCTTCTTAGCAGCGAGTTGCGCTCGCATCTCAGCGGCGGTCATGTGGAGATTGAGGCGCGCTGGTTCAGACTCGATCCGGATCGGCTCTGGGGTGGTAGAAGTGCTGGTGGGCGGCGCGTCCAGGTCCGGGAGCGCCTCACCCGGCGCCGGAGCCGTCACTAGCAGCTCGGCCTCGTCCGGCCGCTCCTTGATCCGGGCCACAACCTGCTTGTGTGTCTCCCCCGCGATGCTGTGCCCGTTGACCTCGAGGATGCGGTCACCGCGGCGCAGCCCTGCCACTTCAGCCGGCGAGCCCTCGTCGACCTTACCGATATACTGACCCGGTTTGCCTTTCTCGGCGTGCAGGTTGAAGCCGTAGCCATCGAAATCAGGCACCTTCCGCACGTGGCAGAGCCTCGGGGCCGCCGCTGCCGTCCCATTCGCAGCCATCGCTATCAGTTACGCGACTCCAAGCGCGCCTCGACGTATACTGACTGAAGTGAACGTGGTCCGAGTCCGTGTGACTCGCCGGCGCAGCCTGCTGCCCCCGCCCGCACTCCGGCCCCCGCGCAGCCAGGTGCGGCACTTACCTGGCCAGTGTTCACTGTGGTGGCGCGGCGCAAGCCCGCAGTAGTGATTGTTGATTGTGACGCGAGACACATGAATTGATACATTACACGATCTTCTCCTATCCCGATCTAGACTAGGTAAGTTCTGGTGGTGGAAGTGATAGTTGTAGTGACACAAGAGCGCAGTGACGAGGTGACACGTCACATGGCCAGGACGCAGGGATTGAGGCCGGCGGAGAGAGTTCACGGAGGAGCGCTTTCCCCGGTCAACAACACACGGACACTCGACCCTGCCCTTTGAACGGGCTGAATCTGGATGTAAGCCAGTGAGGAGAGATTAGGATGAAAATCTTCCGATCAAAGAATGTGTATAGTAACGGTTCATAACTCATCAGTTGGCGATGTGAAACCTTTTCTTTTGCGGTGAATACGATATTACACAAAGCGAATGAAGATAATTTGTTAAACATAATCGAATATTTAAGACCCCAGAATAAGAAACGAGGTATAGATGAAAAAAATAGCTTGAAAACAAAGCGATTTGTGTACGAATCTGTGGAGGATCACATTCACAGCGGCAGATGGCGCTGGTAGCGCAAGGCTGAGTCGGCTCACACACGGTCGTTGCTCCGAATTAACTTTACGTTACACACATCCATCACACCTACTTCATCTCAAATAGATGATAATTAGGCTTCTCACCACGTTGTATCTTCACAATACTAGTTTATATGAACAGTTACAACACTGCGGTGTAGTCTGAAATCATCATTGGACAGGAAACATTCTTCCTATAAGGAATGAAGTTCCTGTGTGAACAACCCTGAGACATCGCCTCTAGCCCTAAGCTCATTGTCTTGACGTGACTTGCTTGACTAATGATCTCTACATCCTCCAACTAATGTTTGATTTATGAAGTCAAGTCACTTCACACACTAAATATACCCATGGAGATGGATGAATATTACATTATTTTAAACTGGTTAGATGAGAAAGTTCTTGATTTCACTTGCATATTTACTTCTAATGCACCAAAAGATACATCGACAAACAGTAAAAGAAAGGTATCAAACCCTCGTATGGCCACTCATTAAAACGAAAAGTGCTCATGTGAATAATGAGATTCAAGTGTAGGAAGCAAGAGTAGCAACCTAGAAACACATAAACCAGACTCTCCTTTAGCGTAGAGCTTGAATCATGAGCCCTTTAGAGCCTATATTATATCGATTACTTAAATAACCATCGGAAGCCACTTTTTCTTATAATATCTTTGATCGGAAGCATATGAGTTTGTGTAATGTTATGAAGCGTGAAGTTGTATCATCAATAGATGTTTGAATCGCGTGACTCACGAATTCCGTTTCCGGTCTGACTGATTTTGTCTTCTTCCCATTAGCTTTGTTTTGAGCTAGGGTTAATTCTGACTAAATTAAAAACCCTTGAACCAATGTTCATTTAAATGTAGTAGCCAAAATCATATTGGAAAACAAGTATTTAGTCACAAAAATCATTTGTTTAAATGGTTTCATGTCTTACCAAGTCCTTAAAAAAGTTGCCTTGTATTTTTGGACCTAAATAAATAAAGCTTGTTCCTGGTTTATCACAATTTAAAAGTTTTGAAGTTTGTCGGTAATAGCATTAAAAAAATATTTCTTTTAATTACCTAGTTAGGTTACTTTTTGTCAAAATATTTGTAAACTGAGTCATATAGACAACCACAACAGCTGTAAGTTTCGTTATTCCGTGGCCTAGTTAATAGAACAAGTAAGTCGTTGTCAGTTATCTTGTTATCGTTCCTGAATTTATCATTGTCTATACAATTACAATAGAATTCGTAATCTAAAATTAAGCTAAGGTTCGAAATCTATTATAGTTTTAGCTACACATTAAATCGAAGTTTAGCTAACTGAAAGGAGGGGAATCGATAAGCTAAGAAAATTGACCCCATTATGACTAAAAATTTAACCATATATTTGATATTTCACATTATTTTAATAAAACACAGGACACTAAGTTAAAGAAACAATAAAATAAAAGTAAAAATTACTAAGTTTTCTTAAAATCTGAGGTTAAAATGGCTTTATAGGAAAATTTTACTGATTTTACTAAGTATATCGAGTTTTTTTAGACATGAGCGCATTTTCTTAGCAGTATAATTTTTGTATTTTTATATTTTTTGACGTTTAAAGAACAAAACAATATAGACACCATGGTATATGTATGTGTGTATACTTCAATTTTTGGTCATATTGAGGTCAATTTTCTTAACTTGTTGATGCCCCTCCTTTTCGACAATGATTACAACCTGAGAATAATAGGCGTTATTATTCTAAGATAACAACGTTATTTGTAACCATTTGCAAAATTTTCTATTAGCGTGTACTGCCAGCATAGCGCACACTTTCTTGTAAGTTTTGCATATTATGATTTTTAATATAATAATATATATTTATGAACGTCTCAAAAATGGAAGATCCTCCTTTTAAATAATAAAACATAATATTATGCGACTTCCTCATTCTATGTAACAATTTCTATTCAGGTTCGATTTGTTTGTTTGTAAATAGCGACCTTTATCTCGTGCACCTGCTACCTGCCTGATCCCCTGAGAGGGGCTGACGACTCACACAGGGGGGGGGGGTGTACCTGCGCGAGAGTTGCGCAAGCAGCACCTTTCGGGGCTTCACTGGTGTGCGTGAGCACGTGTGTGAACCTGTGAAAACGGGTGTATGCATGTTTGCGTGCGGAATGCGATTGGAGCCGATTCGTGAGACGTGCTGACGTCACGTGCATGCCTGTGTGTCTGTCTTCTTGTTCCACAATCGATGCTATTCTGTGATGCTGATTGTGATGAATGAATGGAGATAAATATGCAGCATTACATTACCGAGGGAGGTCATTCATCAATCAGAAAACAAACACTTTTGCACTTTATGAAAGGGGCAACAGTTGAAGTTGTAATAACTGAGAATTCTTTATAGACAATTGAAGAAAAAACAATCAAGTGCGTCCTAGGAGGCAATATGGTTGCAGATTTTTGTAGCAGTTAATTAATTAAGTGATTGGACCCTCAATTATAGACGGAGAAAAAATATCTAGGTATAGTAGGTAGGTAAATTATCTGTTATTTTTAGATCATAATTCTATAATTACTTTTTATCAGCTCTAAAGTTGGACTTTTATTGTTTCAGTTTTGTCGATAAGTAATGAAATTCCAAAAGTAATTTGGAGTTGTCAGCAACTCAGCCCAATTATTATTAACCAACCCACCTCACTGCTGCTGTGCTCGCTGACGCTACAGTATACGACCCTGCCCAAATACTCCTTTGACTCTACAATGTACCGTGGAGCCCATATCAAGCTAAACACTTTCAGTATAAGCTGACCTCTCATTGTATAGTCTCCCCGTACAATGAGAGGTTAGCTTATACTCAATGTGTATAGCTTGATGTGGGCCCCACTGTACAACTTTGCCCAATGAAATTACCCTATTGACCATACATCTCGAATCTGCCCCAATCTGTTCAACAACTCCGCCTGATGATATTACCTCATTGACTCTAAGTGTACGACCACGTATCCAGGGGGGTGGATAGGTGGGATTTATCCCCCCCCCCCGAAATTTGGCGTCACATACGCGGGACCGGTAATGTTTATTCATAACCACTGTAAAATGAACTGTCCATGGTTAAAGTACGTTTTAATAAAAAAGGTACGGTGCTTTTGATACTTACTAATATTGTAGTTTGATTACAGAGGTTTCTTTCACAATTCACATTGTTGGTTCAGTAAATGTCCCCCCCCCCCCCCCCCCCCCCGAAACAAAAGTCTGGATACGAGCCTGATCTCATTGACTTAACCGTTTGCAACTCTTTCAACGATAAAAGGTAACAAAGCTAATGTAGAAAACTATCGACTGATCTCCAAATTAACTAGGTATGTCTCTTGGCCAAAGTCAGGACGTTTGGTGTCATGGGATATAATAATAAATCTGAAACTTGTATGTATTACCATCTTTGAGATAGAGCTGAAACAATTGATGATCGAAGTGAAACAACGTTAAAATTTGCAATTTGGGGACCCCCTTGGGTTTCAATATATTTTTATTGTTTGCCGTGGGAGAGGCCATAGTAACAGGTATTCTTTAGGTATAACCTATTACGGTTGAGGCTGTAGACCCCTGTGACAAACGGATAGACAGACAGACGGCGGAGGCTTAGTAATAGGGTCCCGTTTGGCACCTTTTGGGTACGGAACCCTAACAGCTAACGAATTGATAACTAAATGTATGTACGAACGTATCCGAGTTGACGTAAATTACGCAAATGCTTCGATCGCATTCATCATAAAACTCTTCTACAAATGTTCACGCGGCTGAAATACACGGTGATTTAGGTACTCTGATAGATTGCACCTTATTCTCTCAAGGGAATCAAAATTTATAGGGTATTTCCCGTTGACCAAACTATGAAATTTGTCAAGTAATACCCTCGAATACTACAAGTATTCTATTCGACAGCGCAGAAATGATCACGCATTGTGTTGCCTCTTCCTCACCCTCGCACCTGAGTATCTGCGTGAGCGCTTCGACTTTCTGTTCTGTAGAACCAAAGCCCTGATCACATACTGTTTCACTCCTAAAAACACCACCTCACAATACAGGAGCTTTTGGGAACTCCTACACTGCAAGCTGTTAGGCTGTGGAACTCTTTTCCGCATGCTGTGCGTGAGAGCGTTACTATCTCCTCATTCAAAAAGAAATTACAAGAGCATTTAGCAAATCTTTTAATTATTTTATGTATTATTATATTTATTAATTTATGTGTATTTATATATTTGATAGTTTAATATGTAATTATCTATCATTTATCTATATTTATATACATGTATTGTAGAAAGTTAAGTTAGTCTTTTTTATTTAATGTAAAATATAATGTAAAAATATTTTTATTTTAATTAAGTACGTACACATATGGTTACTGTTTTCCTTATCTTTTTACGGTTTGCTGGAAGAAATCTCTCGTAGAGATAAGCTCGCCGCTGTACACGATTTTTTTTGTGTACAATAAAGAATGAGAATGAGAAGTATAGGAAAAAATCTTAAAATTATACATTTATAATTTAATCATAAAAAAATCATCGAGGTTAAGCAACGGTTTGCGCGGTCATACTGTACGGGTGACCAAATCTTTTTGTAGATGTTTTTCAACTTTTACAAATTTGTACGGAACCCCTGGTGAGCGAGTCCGACTCGCACTTGTTTGGTATTTATTTTTCGTTGGTCCCACAGTAGATGTCCGTATGGACGGGTACAGTCGGCTTTCGGCTTCCGCATCATCATAAAACCCAGTATAGAAAATCGGAACTTCGGCAATATAAGTAAAATCAATATTGCATAAGTAATTGATTCTACCACATACTTGCAGACAAGTCATCCCTTGTAATCCCACAATATAACTAGATTTCTTTGATTTTTTTTTACAAATCGTGCAGGTTCTATTCTTGTAATTTTTTCAAAGAGCTTACAGTGTAGTTTTTTTATTTCTTAATAATCCATGACGGGACTCCTTTGGAGCGTCAGATTCATCTGAGTTTGGAGCAAATTTCTCTATATCATAAGAGTATGGCATATTCTAGGAAAAAAATTTATTACCCGTCCAACACAAAAAGGCCAATGTCAAATACTTTATTAGCTTTTGATAGAGGCGATTATTATTGGTTAGGTAATTGACCTATTTGTCTTTATAGAACGCGTAATACCATCAAAAACAAACTTGTATACAAACCAAGTATCGCAACTTAGTTCTTCTATCGTAAAAAGTTGTGAGATACATGTAAATCCAAGTCGGTTAATTTATTCAGTCCCTACTTAAGGGACCTTCTGTCTTAAGTTATTACAACATCTTAGAGTGACCGTATCAATATTAAGAGGATAGGTTCCGAAAAACCATAATTTATTCTTCCTTGTTTGAAGAATCTAGCAATACTAGATATTTGAAAAAAATTTGGACTCCTGTCAAGAATATAATGTACACTCTTATCGAAACAGAATCTTCAAAAGTCATTCCAACATTGAGCCATAAAAAATCAAAGATGACTCCAAAAATAGGTTTCATGTCGAGTTTTAACATTATTTGAGCAAAATCATATTATATTATTTATTAATTAAAATCTGTATAAACTTTATTATACTGTTATCCGAACAGATATTTGATACAAACTTTAGTTTTTTTTTTAATAATAAAATTCGTGATGAAAGTCTTCATTTTGATAATTTTCCAGAATTCGTCCCTCTCGCACTGCAGGTTTTTCGGCATGGAGTAACAGCGATCAATGCAATCGGAACCTATTCTCTTAAAAATGTTTTATGTTTTAAATAAAAAGATTGACTCGGCCATGTCACTACGTATACGGATAAAAATCTAACATCAGGTGAAATCACGCCGATGAACATTGCGTGCCAATTAAATAGATTCACCATGTTGACTACAAGGCATTAAATAATCAGAAATTAAATAAAATGCAAGAAGGTCGCGTCTGTGCATTGAATATTTTCGCAAAATTTTGAATGAAATGGGCTATTCGATTTTTAGAATTTTTGACTGTCTGTATGTATGTTCCGTTTTAACTCGAGAACCACTCAACGGATTTGGATGCGGTTTTCTTAAGTATATTGTAGTTATCCTGGTCAACACATAGACTGTATAGGGTGTTCATAAAATAAACAGGGCAAAGATTGGATAAACGTGGGCGGAGCCGCGAGCTAAGGCTATTTTCAATAAAAAAAATACTACGTGGGACGCACTATAAGTTTCCGGAATGAATATGAAAAAATACTATTAAAGGTACAAAATTAATTTATTGTTTTTCAAAATAATCTCCCTTGGCGTCTATGCACTTTTTCATTCGATCAAACCAGTTTTGAAAAGTTTTGTGCCACTCCCCTGTGGTGACCTCTGAAACGTGTTTTTCATACTCCTCGACAGCCTCTTCTGGTGATGAAACTCGTTGACCGCGTAATTGGTTCTTAATTTTTGGGAACAGAAAAAAGTCACAAGGTGCCAGGTCGGGACTGTATGCAGGATGACTCATGAGTTCTACATTTTTCGTCTTCAAAATGTCATTTGTCTGTCTGGCCGTGTGAGAACTAGCATTGTCGTGGTGCAGGATGATACGGCGTTTACGGTTATTTTTACGGAGTTCGTCAATAACTTCCGACAAACAAATGGTCGTGTACCAGTCACTATTCACGGTACGACAAAAAGAGGTGCCTACTTTTGCAAGTCTAATTTTTGGAAAAGCCAGTTTATGTTTTTTCTTAGTGTCTATAGAGTGATGCTCACCGAGCCTAGGGAAACTATCGATATTTTTTCTGATATATTTAATAACTTGGTAAATAAATTCACAAGGAACTGTTAAAATATTAATTTCTTTGAATTTTTCTCTTAATGAATCCCGATGCTTCATATTGTAAATAGCACGAATTGCTCTCTTTTGCAAAATAAAGACTGCGTTTATATCCGCAGCTCTACCCCACAGCAACATACCATATGACATAATGCTGTGAAAATAACTAAAGTACACCAATCTAGCAGTATCCTCATCAGTAATTTGCCTCATCCGTCTAACAGCGTATGCGGCTGAACTTAGTCTACCACAAAGGCCTTCTATGTGGGGACCCCACTGAAGACGAGAGTCTATAGTAATGCCTAAAAACTTCGTTTTGTTGACTAACTCTAGCTTGAACCCCTGCAAAAGTAGATCAGCATCTACTTTAATTACATTTGGTAATGTGAATTTCATACATTTTGTCTTTTTCCCATTTAAAACTAAATTATTCGCAGTAAACCAATCAAGAATCATACACAAAGTTACATTCTCATCATCAAGGATATCTTTATGTCTATTAACTTTAAAAATAAGTGACGTGTCGTCAGCGAATAGCACTATCTCAGATAAGTCTTTAACCAAATAAGGAAGGTCATTTATGTATATTAAGAACAATAAAGGCCCCAATATGGAGCCCTGCGGACACCCATTTTAACTAATGCTCCAGCTGACTTTACTCTGTTAATATCTACCTTTTGAATTCGATCACTAAGGTATGACTTTAATAACGCCAAAGATTTGCCCCTAACCCCATAGTGAGCCAATTTGCATAAAAGAGTTTCATGATTAACGCAGTCAAAAGCTTTAGAGAGGTCACAAAAACACCGAATGCATCCTGTTTTTTTTCCCAAGCATCAAATATATGCTTGAATAAAGCAATCTGTAGTTGACCTCCCTCTAGTGAATCCATGTTGTTCACAATGAAGCAACTTATTTAAGTTAAAATGAGATAATAATTGATTTAAATTTATTTTTTCGAGAACTTTACTCAGAACTGGTAAAACTGACACTGGTCTATAATTAGACGGGTCTTCATGGTCACCTGATTTAAAAATGGGAATCAATTTACTCAACTTCATTAAATCAGGGAAGACACCATCATCTATACATTTATTAAAAATTAAAGCCAAATAAGGAGCTATTAAATCAATGACGGAACTTATAACTTTAACAGATAGGCCCCAAAAGTCCTTAAGATAGTCCTAATTTCTGAAAATCTGGTTTTATTTATTTATTTATTTATTTAGTTTTAATAAGGAAAACATACAGTCTATTATATAAAACATACAGGATAAGAACACATTCAACAAAACACAGACCAAAACAGTTTTCACAGACTAATAGAACATAATAACACATCACGACAAGACGACAAACGAACGAACGAATTTGTTCATGTTCTAGGCTCAGTTTTCCCCGTGCTGCCCGTTTGAGACGCTTTCCTGTATTTTATGTACGCGTACGTACAGGTAAGAATACTTAATATCAATGTTGCCCGGGGCGATGACGGCGTTTTCCACTTCATATATTTTTATTCAGTCATTTTCCAGAAGCTGAGAATATAATGAAATCGGTCCATGTCATAAATTACGTATCTGCGTAAGTTTCATTGTCATCCGTTGGTCGGTACCGTAGTGATAGAGCACGAATCTATTAGACAATATTCTGGCATAATCTTTCACTTGCTATATTAGTCATTCGATTTTTGTTGGTCTCGTGATATACCTACCATGCGATGTTAAGTCGAGTGATCAAACCTCGCCAAATTCAAGCCATAAAATTCTTACTATAGATAGGTGTTATTCGAAAAAATCCATATACCGGGTGTAAATAGAGTGCGACCATTAATTGAAACCACATATTCTACCGACCCTACTGAACCACTTTTCCCAAGAGTCATACCCGCGGACACCCTTAGTTTAGGAAATAATTGAGTTCCAAACAAAAACTTATTATTATTAATGTTAGGTCTGCTACTATATTATACGTCTGTGATCAAATGACATAATCTGCGGGACAACTCACATGGCGTGAATCGAGACTCGAGACGGCCCTAGTAACCAAGTAGAGAGATCATCTGAAGATGGGCATCGAATTACCAATAAATATTCATCTAAAAACGCTTTCGTCACCAACGGGCTGCTTCAATTCATTCAATAATCAAGGCTGGCCAAGGGACACAAAAATCCTATTCAGTGAGTCTCCAGTATGAATTTGTGTCTATCAGCCAAATCCACATTATAATAGAGAGTTTTAAATTGGTGTATGTTTATTGAGAAAGGCGCGCCAAGGCGTGCCCAAGAACATTTTAATTTGCTAATTCTATACAATACTAACTCAAAGCTGCATTGAAATGACTCCTCACATATAAGATGTTAAGACCTTCATACCCATTAAGTAGGTGGTACGAGCCGATCCCTTTCATCTATGAGAGTGGCAGAACACAACTCGCTCTCTGACTGAACAAGCCAACTTGTTTAGCCATGGCCTGCATCTTCCTTAGCCGTTTTTAGAGTTCCGTACCTTAAAATGACGAAACGAAACCCTTATACGATCACTTTGTTGTCCGTCTGTCAAGGCCCTTTTTCTCACTAATACCTCCTACAGAAGTCTACAGCCCCATAGTGCTGTCAAAAAATCAGGCTTCAATTTCATACAAATTAGCTCACCATGCATAGGGCACTTACAGTTGACGTAGAAACTTGTAATTTCGTACACAATTAGGTATTTTAGCACATATCTAGGAAAAATCTGAAAACTACAGATATTTAATTAATTAGAAAGAAAATTGATATCCAATATAATTAGATCCTTTGGATGCATGGATCGTGAATTCGTGAGTCTCAAGTTAGTTTAGACATTTGTAAATGCTTGTGGAATACGTTTGTGTTTAAAGCGATATGTACGGAACCCTCGGAACGTCAGTTCCACTCGCACTTGACCAGGTTTTTCTTGTACAAACCATGATTGGAAGATAAGTTTTTATATCGCAACCTCCGACTCTTAACTGCACTCTATTTACAGAAGTGACTAATTTAGAAAAAAATAATGTCTACGTTAAAGGATTTACGTTCTCAACGCAATGCAAAGTAAATAATGTATGGCATCCATCAATGGATTGAAAAGCTCGTTTTTAGTCTAAACATTTTTGGCAAAATGTTTTTCAAGTCAGCAAATTTTTTCTTGGACTTATCCACAAACAGCATACTATAGGTATACTAGGTGCAAGGTGTATTGGTGTCGTCCTAAGAACCTAAACTTTAGCTACATGTTCTAACCATCACACATAGCACCGTTCATCTACGACCTTTGCCATAAGCCAAAAATTAAAAATATACTGTTCCATTTATACCAATAATAAATAAAAGTTGTACAATAAAATAAAACGTTTCTATATAAATTATACTAGGTTACATTAAATCAACCGACCAAATCGATACTGGAGACTCGGTTAGTCATCAGGAACAAGGTTTAATGACCCTCCAGGTAAAATTCGAAAAAAATTTTTTTTTGCCCCGTTGCCTTGCAGGCAACTAGGAAAACCAACTTCGACAACATATTTTATTTGTTTTAAATTTACATAGGTTTAATTTAAATTGTATATTTTAGGTATAGTTTTTCATTACTAAGTGTATGTAAGGGAGGAAAAATTTTTTTTCAAATTGGCTAAATGGATCACTGAACCTAGTTCTTGATCACTAACCGAGTCTCCAGTATGAATTTGGTGGGATGATTTAATTTCATCCTATATATACAAATAATAATAATCTCAAGATATATTTCGGGTCCGATCTAGACCCGGCATCAGTTGAGTATCAATCGATCGGACCCGAAATATATCTTGAAAATATTGTTATTTGTCTTTATAATTTGTATACGTTTTATTTTCTTGTACAGTTATAATTATATATATAAAAAAATAAAAGAAGAAGCTATAGAAAGTAATTATATTTATATATCAATAATAAAAAAATGTATATACTAATAAAATAAAGTAGTAAAAAGTCATAAACATTGAACATTTTTGCGAAATTTTAAATGAAATATGTAATTAATATTTTACTGAGGCCAAAACTAACATTTTTAGAATTTTTGTTTGTCTGTGTTTGTGTCCTGTTGTAACTCGAGAACTGCTTGACGGATTTTGATGCGGTTTTCTTTATTATCATCATAGTGATCCTGGTCAAAATAATTATAAGCTATGGGGTGTTACTCAAATAATCGCGAAGCCGAAAACGGGGCAGAGATTAAATAAACGCGAAATCGGGTGAAATACTAAACAGTACAAAATAAATGTGCCAACAGATCACTGGAACAAAAAGTTCTTTTTTATTTATGGAGCGTTCTCTACCCTAAATTAGCAACTCGATGTGTGTCGCCACAAATATCGACGGTAAAGACATTGAAATAACGTTTATATCAGCGCGCACTGCACAGTGGCTGTTACGGCGATCACTGCGTCTCCAAATAACGCAAAATAGGCGAAAATAATGCTTTTCATATAGATGCGATTGTTAATTCGAAAATTTTATTTGTGTAATATTTTAGTTTTCAAATTCTCTAACCATTCGTGTTTTGCTCGAAAATATATACCGTCAATTTGAGGTGTAGTGTAGATGCATGAAATCAGTAAATATGTATTTCTAACTTCATTCATTATTTCGAAAGCAGATATCTTAAGGTATTCATAAGTTAGAAAATAATTGATTTTAGGAACTGCACGGCAATTTAATGGAGATAAGTGCAGTATTTTTTATTTATTTTTATGTCTATAGGGTGCAGTAGGTCGATCGCACAACGAAAGAGATAAGCATATCTGACAAAGCGCGTGTCTGAGCAGTGCGGTAAATCAAGAAGAGAGTGGATAATGCTGTTTTTCAATGAATAAAATTTAATATAAATTCACACAAGTGCGTTTTTAAAAAAATCGCTCTTCAATCGTTTAGATAATGGGTATAAATGTTTTAAACAGTAATCATTGTTATTTTTACTTTATTAGTTTCCACAGACTACTTGTTTGAAATGAAAAAATAGCCTTCACTTTGATCGAGCCAATTTTTCTCCATCACGTTTTGGGCTGTTACATCGCCTTGGAAAAGGCTTTGTTTATAACATGTATTTATTTCAGAACCATGTCTATTGTAGTTTGGAAGTACTACTTGTTCAAAAACTCCGTTTTTACTACCTACGTTGTCTTAGAAAAGGCTTCGCACAGCATTTTGCTGGGGGACGCACAAGTCATCGAAAGTCTGGCGTTGTTAATGTACTAGACTCAGTTTAAAACGTCAAGAGTCCCACAACTCGTTTGTACGTATTTTGAGCAGAAACGCGGATTTCCAACAACGCTAATGTGCGATACAACAAATATTTCATTGCGTCACCCGATCCTAAATACCACCAGCTAAACCCTCCTACTATCAACCTTACGGACTAGACACTAGAGTCTATATTGCATCGACATGAGGTCAATGTAAAATGGAAATTACTTATCGAAGCCACATTCCTTGCCGGCTTAGATAAGCAATCACCAGATATCGCAAAACTTGATGATGTTGATATTATTGGTGCTACAGGACAATACCTTAGTAATTGTTCTATCGATCTATTGTTTTCTAGATTACAAGCGTCAAGTAGGTGACTGCTTGGTGCACATTTATTCTATTTGGTTGGTCTATTTCAATTCAACATAAATAAGTAAGTACTAGAGATTGTTCATGTACAAGACATCAACGTGCGATATGTCAAAAGTCCCAAATTCAAGTGAAATTTTCATTTTATTCCTTGTTCTGATTGCTAAATTATAATTTAATTTAATTATAATGTGACTTTGGTTGATATAGCCAAATTAATACTGGATGCTTTGTAAGTGATCATTATTAAGGTTAAATAAACCTTTCCGTGAAGATTCAGGCTTCCTTTACTAATTGACTCAGGGTTTTTCTTAAACAATACTATACAACTAATATAAATAATATTTATCGTATTTTGAAAAAAGGGTTGAACCTTAACCACTTACCGAGTCTCTAGTATACATATTAAACGAAAATGAAAATAAGGAAAAAACACTAATTGAAAAAAAAGCAAATAGCTTCAGTTTTGTGGCAGGGTTCACAGGATGACAGCTTTCCCTCTGTCTCCCATTAATAAAAATAAAGGATTTGTTGATCGACTGACCAGCATTCGAGTATAAAACCATATGGCCCAAGCAGGTAACCTTGAGGTATACAATACCTGATTACGTAAACCTGTAAATATCCTCAAAAAGATAACAAGTGTTCTTGCCATACATTGTAAATAGAATAGAATAACATACTTACAAGACTAGACCAAAGTCACATAAATTAGCATGTATGTAGGTGATGTGATGTCAGACATAGTCAACATTGTCAAAGACCTTGTCATTGTCTGTCAAATAGGGTTATCTTATACTGAGTTGTACTAATTTTTAAGATACTTGGTTAACGCTCCGAAAATGGATCATATTTTTGGATAAGCATATATTTATTCGGGTTTAGTATTAAACAGCAAAATTTTATAGCAAAAAAAACGTTTTTTTCTTTAAAAAATACTGAATTCGCGGGTGTAGAATTGATGGAACGTGTAGAAAAAAGTAACACAACGAAATTATAATGATTTTCTCGTGGTTGTTGGTTTCAAAAAGATAGGTCGTTGGATTTAGTTGATAAACCATCTAATAAAACCCTAGCCAGATAAAATCATGAAAAATATCATTAAATGTACACGGTCTCTCCATTCTAAATTTGCATATCTATAGATAGCCATTCATTCGAATTCTAACACCAGTTTCAAATCCAGTTTCAGCGTGTGCGTGAGACGTTTCGATTATGTGGTGCTACCTGGTGTGAGAGCGAGAGGGAGCGATGCAGCGCTCGAGTCGGAACGAGACGGCGCGCTTGCGGGACACGCAGCGCGCCCTGGATGAATTCGACGAGCTGGCAGGGCTCCGGGGGGATGGAGGGGAGAGTAGGGACCGAGGAGAGAGGGGAGCGTACAGTGTGGAGCATCTGGCTACCTTCACCGTGACGAGAGAAACGGGGATAGTGTACCCAGCCGACGGGATGAGAAGGCTGCTGCAGCTTGAGAAGACTAATGGTGAGAAGAATCATCATTCTTTAGTAGCTTACGACATGGTATATCAAGGGCTCACTGGTCGCTGGTCGCATCATGCAAAAGAAAACATAGAACTGCTAAATTAGATTGAGTGCTTTTATACTGATAATAAATTTGATGAAAATATTGAGGTTCTTACTTTTAATGATCACGATCAGGCAAAGCAAAACACGAGTAGATCAGGTATTTAAAAATGTTTCACTGTCTTTTCCAGGAATATGGAGTCAAAAAATGCAATTATGTGTCGAAGGTCAATGGGTGCTGGTCATGGATTATGAAACAGGGGTGAGTTTCTGCTCAATTAGTACAGCTGGATAATATTGATAAATTATCTCGATAGAAGGGAAAAGTGCGTGGCAGGCAAAAAATGAGTTAAAATGTCGATGGTAGAGAGCAAACCGGTCTAACGGATGCCACTAGCATCAAAGAAAATCGAAAGCTGCTTAGGCAATTAAAACAAACACGTGCAATCGTACATGTGTATTATAAGTTATGGCGCTATCGTGGTCAACTACTCATTACTATTTGGTCATAAAAAACTCTTCAATTCTTCTATCTAAATATTTAAATATACTTGTTGATTGCAAAATATATATATTTATTAGGTACATTAGATTATAACCTCAGGACTGCCACACAAATGTCGAAATGAAGTTAAGCAGTGGCTATTTTTATGAATTACGTAGATAAGGCCAAGGTCAGAGCCTCTCTTTAAGCTGCAAGGAAAAGACTAGGCACTTATATGAGGAAGACATTGGTTTCAGTCAATAATGGAGCGGTTCCCTGGCGGCTGGGTACACTCCCCCACAGCCTTCACGTCTCCAGAGCCGGCGGAGTTGTACAACAACGTGCTGGCCTTCGTGGTGGGTCCTCCCGGCACCACCGCGCCCCCCGCTGCGGGGGAGGAAGCCCCTGCTCCCAGGAGGGAGCTGCATATCTTCCAGTGCCACGATGTCGCGGCGCATACCCTGGTTGAGGAGCTTAACGCTCTCAAGTAAGAGAAGATCTTTATATTTCTTTTTCTTTCTTATCATTTTGTATACATACCTATAATGGCTTTCTATATTAGTTGGTGACTAAGTATTTTAGTCTGTATGTGACATAATATTTGCTAACCAAAATAATTTCTTTGTTACCTAGAAGATTCCTTTGATTGTTTTATAATTTTGTTACAGTTATTTGAATAAATTTAAGAAGGGTATACTTAAAGAATTATAATCATGAACTTGCTGGGGGATGATACCTTGATTGTAATTGTAATTAAAATACTATGAAGATGTTAAGAAGCTGTTTCGTCATCTTTGATCGATGGATCACTCACTAACTCTATTGTTACTAGGTAGATATTTTAGTCTCTTACAACACTATACCAGATAAGATCAAAACAACTCGAACCTATCAGATAAATGTATAAACGAGGATTTGGTTAATCTAATCTAAGATGAAGCAACCTCCTGTCGTCTCTCACTCGTAGTAGCGTGCGCGCATATGGGGCAATGTCTGGTGCAGAGTTCGGAGGATGATTTACATCCGTGGTACCTTTGCTCTCCCTGTGTCTGCTTATAACTGGCGGTGAGACAGTTGTAATGGAAACTACAGACCTTGGAATTATACTCGTATTATAATTATTACCAGTGCCTGTGTGTGAGTGTCTTCCTTGTGTGTGCAGGGGCGGTGGTAGCGGAGGTTCCGCAGAAGGTGCGAGAGACTTCATCATAGAGCGAGAAAGGGAGAGAGAACGAGAAAGCGAAATGGAGAGGCCACGTCGTCAGGTAACTGTTATTTATCTAACTAAGGTATTTGTTTGGAATCAAGATTCAAAATAGTACATTTTGGTCTGACTTCCATGATTATTTATGTCGTTGGATGTAATGATAGGCGTGTTTGTTTAATTTTTTTTTATCTTTATTCTGTTTCTCATTACTTTTGTGGTAGGTTTGAGGATTTTACCATTCGTGTTTTCATAATCTCCTTCTGTTGATGACTTTTGTTTGACATTTCTTAGGTCAACGATCTTTGAATAAAATATTCCTTTTGGTTTCTTTTCATATGGTGCAGCGAGCCTCGTTCTTTATTTAACTACCACCCCAGAGATATGAGCAGTATTGAGCTAGTACCCGAGAATTATAGCTACCACTCGGTGGCAATCACCAGCCGTTCTCTGAACTAAATCAGACAATATTTCAGTATTTAATTTTCAACAAAAGTGATATCGATGTTGTTTCATACTCCACAGTTCATATCAGTTATACTATCAGCGTGGCTTATGTTCTGATCAACGAACTAGGAATTACATATAATTCGTTGGCTTATGATAACTTGATATTTTTAGAATACACACCCGTACCAAACATACTTATTTAGAAATTTATTTATAATATCTAAATGTTTTAAGTACCTTTCTCATCCCATTCCAATCAGAAATTTTAGGGCTAGTCCCAATCAAACCTTGGCCTAGTGAGAATTAAAAGTGTCCATAAGAAATTTTCAAATTGTTTCGACCAATTATTCCCGTGGACGAGATTATCTCTTGATCCATTTCATTTGCATCATAATCGAAGCTAGCTTTATCAGCTGATAGTGTAATCAACGGGACGATATCGGTGAGGGTTAGTCGAGAGTCAGCATCGGTGGTGACTGATGCGTCAAAAGCCAGTGCTCCAGTAGTGGAAGGGACAGTGGATCGGAATAATGGCTCGGTTATTTCATACGTACACACGGAACCAATGGGAGGCGGTTCTGATTGTGAGTTTTCTGCGTAATTTTCTTGTCCTGTTTTAGTTTTTTCAAGTATTTTCTTTTATTTTCGTTGTTGTTACTTTATTGTTTACTGTTATTATTATTTCTAGGTGTGTTTTTTGTCTAGTTGTTTCGTAGCTACAAATCCTAGTCACGTTATTGGCCATGTAATTGTTTTTTTGCGCCAATTTGGCTTATGTTATTATGAATCACGATTTTGACTCTTTAACGATAACGCAAATATATCACGAATAATTCCCAAAAGCAATTATTAAATTTCTGTAGGTGGGCACTTATCACCTCTAAAACAATATTCTTCTCTTCAGCAAATGTCAGCACAGCTCCGCGGCAATGAACGAGGGGAAAGAGGAGAATCGGCAGGTGGAGAACGAGATGACGCGTCATCCACCGGCTCTGAACGTCTCTACGAGCAAGACATCGCTATCCTCAACCGCTGCTTCGACGACATAGAAAAGTTCATCGCCAGATTGCAGCATGCTGCAGCTGCTTCACGGGAGCTGGAGCGCAGAAGACGAGCCAGGGGTGGAGCGGGACGAAGGGGCCAGTCCGCAGGCGATGGTATGCTAGCGTTACGAACGCGACCTCCGCCTGAACGCGACTTCGTTGACGTGCTACAGAAATTCAAGCTATCCTTCAATTTACTGGCCCGTCTGCGAGCACACATACACGACCCTAATGCTCCTGAGCTGGTCCATTTTCTCTTCACCCCTCTGGCGCTGATCGTGGATGCTGCTCAAGATGCAGCTGAGCCTCGGCTGCCCTCACGCGTCGTGCAGCCCCTGCTCACCAGGGACGCTCTGAACCTGCTCGCCAACTGCGTCACCAGCAAGGAGACTGAGCTGTGGCACTCGCTTGGAGATGCTTGGCTAATACCCAGGTGAGAGGAGCAATTGGTTAGTGGCTTACCGTTAGCCTATTAACAGGAACTATTTGGAAGTTTTTTTAATGTCTTTTATTTATGTTCAATAGGTCGTTACCGCATTAGTCACATTTGGAAATTTTATTATTCCATCAATCAATAGCGGTAGATTAGAGACCCATTTAGATTTCGTAATTATCATTCCATTACAGCAAACGTTGACTTGTCGGAAAGTGATGATGAAACTGATAAAATATACTTATACGAGCTAATAGCAAAAAAACGAATAGAGAAGTGTTTATGAAACTAGACAGGCGCATCTAGTTTATAAAGCGATTAATTTAAATAAATTACCTACTTGAACTTGAATCATCCACGTTCTTATGACTCGGCACTTGCATATTTTCGTAACAAGTGTTAACTTACAAAAAACTCAATGGGATAATATAAGTCACCTAGGAAAATTCGGAAAAATTTAATTTGTTTTTTTCCGTATTTTTTTATCTTTGGGAGCTACCTAGTATTGTCGAATCTTTTGTTAGATGACATTCTTCGCATTCTCATTATCGATACTTAATTAATTATTAATACGCAATATTCCTTATCTATTCCAGGGAACAATGGAAGACGACGATCCCACCGTACCAGCCCGTCTTCATGGACGGTTGGTCGCCAGAATACCAAGTGGATGACCAACCCTTACGCAGGTATAACTTCTTGATGAAATAGACTCCATATAAGCCATGTGGTGTCTACCCCAATCCGCGAAATCTGTCGACTTTTTGTTCCATCCATCCATTTTTAATTAATTTCTCCATCATTTCCATGTTTGTGTATCGTCCACATCTGTTTGTGTATCGTCCGCATCTGTTTGTGTATCGTCCGCATCTGTTTGTGTATCGTCTACATCTGCTTTTGTATGAAGGACGTCTCCGCGACGTAGCTCAGGAGGAGCAGGAGGAGCTGGCCCTCCACCGGAGCCGGCTGGCGCGGGTAGCCCAGCGTACGGGGGCTATGACCGAGACGAGACGGATTTGTATGGAGAGCAGTATGCGCCGTATCCGAGGTCGGTATTTTATGTTTACCATGGGATTTTCGGTTCATCTTTTATCGTTATTCATATATCATACTTTCTTTACATTAAATTATCATTTCATTTAAAAAATAGTTATGTGCCATCTGCGAATAGTATAATGTCAGCTAAGTCCTGCACTAGGTATGGTAGGTCATTCACATATATTAAAAAGAGCAGAGGTCCCAATATCGAGCCTTGAGAACTCTTAACTTTGGAACTCGAAGATTTAAAACCACTTATGTCTACTCTCTGTATCTCCCATATTTTATACTGGTATTCTTCACAATGTTTGCGTCAGTAAAGTAACGTTGTTTTCTTTCAGAAGCACACGACCTTTAGGACGTGGTGATGATGTCTCAGTTGCTTCTTCCCCTGAAAGAGAACCCACATATCGTTCAGATCGTGACGATGGTAAGACGGCTAAATAGTCCTTTTAACAGGTTTTGATTATTAGATTGTATAAATATTCAAGACACATATGCCCGACAGTATGTCAGAAGAGTTTTCGAGTTTGAATTGTTACTAAAACAGTCAACACTCATAACACCTTCTTTTCACTAACGATTTTATCCCAATGTGTGGCCTTATCGCACTTCGGACATAAATACATGCTTTTTAGGGCAGGATATAAACCCGACTCTTAAGATTGACCCAGCTGGCTGAGCTACCGCTGCTACATATTTTTGGTAAAGTATACTACTATAAAAATTTCTGAAGCGTCGTAATTTTTGTGAATGTACAACATTGATGTATAAAGTCTTTCATAATTTTTAATTATTTTCCAGATGACTTAGGTGAAGCATGGGCTCGTGGCGTGGCAGCTCGAGGTGGGCGCGTAGTGTGCGTCACCTACCCGCGTACTGCCAACAACGACAAGGAACTCACCGTTGTGCGGGGCGAATACCTTGAAGTGAGCATCGCATTTATTAATAAGTTTTAAAACAGCAGCAAAACTATTTTAAGTAGATGTTACGGCTTGAAATTTAGTACAGCCTGCCTATTAGTAGACAAAATTCTCAGCTCAGGTTTAAACCTAGTTGCAGAGGTACAACCGTACTTTGGCTTCGACTCGTAACATCGACCGATCTAAACTCAGAGGGTCCTCCATTCACATCTCTCGCTTGCTTGCTTGCTTGCTCACTGGCTGTCAATATTGCAGGTGCTGGACGATTCGCGCAAGTGGTGGAAGGCGCGTAACCGCCGCGGGATCACAGCGCATGTGCCGCACACCATCGTAGCGCCGGCAGCAGAGCCCGAGCCGCAGCTCTACCCCAATCCCATCTACACGCACTACCAGGTATGCACAGCACAATACACAACTCCTACGTATATAAAAACAAACACGACACTATTAGTACGACAATCTCATACTATAATATCATCCAAAAATAATTTATCAACGCAAGAATATAAAAATTGTTTTATCGCTCATTGATAGATTACAGAAGTAACAGTCAAGCTCAAAACAATTTTTTTTAGTAAATTAAACGCTTCAGAATGTAAATATCATCGATATTTTGGTAGATTCATTATTAACTTAATTTTAACCCCCATCGAAAATAAAATGTTTGTATTACAGGACGGTGGACGCGGTTCTGGTGGCAATTCTCCCACGGGTAGGGCCCCAGGTCCAGGGGGTCCTCGGGACCCTAGGGATACCCGGGACCCACGAGACCCTCGGGACAATCGGGACCCGCGAGATCCTCGGGACCCCCGGGACGGTCGGGATGCGGGGGGCGCGGATTGGGTGCGCCAGGCGCGCCTCGGCAAGAAGGGCGAGTTCCGATACTTCTAGCCGCCGATAAATCCTTCTACCAAAGTGCTTTAACCCGCGCTTCTATACACTAAGTCCGTCGCAAGATGACGTCATAGTCATAGTTTACATGTACGCTCCGATATCTAATTATTTATTCAGACGCGAGTCAGACTTCCGGTTCTTCAGCATTCGGCGGCATGAGTATGTGAATACGTTCTTTTGTGCGTGTGTGAGTGGTCGTCGCCTCGCTTGTTGTGTGTGTGTAAAGCTAATACATGTGTGTGTGCTTAACCGCTGCCCTTTAAGAAGTACAGCGACTATATCTATCTTGGTGTAGAGTTCACGCTAGACATTACAGACTTTATGTGCGACGTGCGTACATCTATTAGTAGATTTAATGTTTAATGTTTGTATCGAATCAAATTCCTTACTGTGTTTCAATTTAACGTTTTTAAATTATGAAACTTAAACAGTAATAATAGTCGATGCAAATGTAAAGATCATGGGTGTAATTTCGTAAAATATAAATTAATATATCAAGCAGCGGGGTGGGTGCTCTGTGCCAAATATCTAAAATTCTATGATGTACTTAAAATACATGAAAAATACTTTTTGACATGTTTAAATGGAGATTTAACTAATGACATAAGTTGCAGAGAATTCACTCCGTAAAACAAATTAGTTAATACTCTTTGTTGTACCTATTTACATTTTATACATTAAATATTTTTTATCAAAGTCTGGTGTTGGTCTCTTTATATTCTGTCCTCTCCCTTTCCTTCCAATACGAACGTTTATCGCTATCTAAATAATTGCACTTTATCTTAATTGAAATTCAGTCTGACGATATTCGATAAAGTAAGTGTTAAACTGTATCTATCTTAATGATAAAACTCGGAATCGATAATGGAGTAGGGACGATAATTTAAAGTCCAAATAATTATTACATAAGAATAAATCAGTAAAAAATGAGATCGTGCGTGCTATTGGTTGCTTGGTGCTATGTCAAATTGTGTGTTATTTCATGTGGGGTAAGTGATGTTGTTATTGTGCTCGCGTTTTTTATTTCAAAGGATACCAGTTATTTGTGTCTTTTACAGGGAGTGATGTCCCTCCCCCACCTCCACCGCCACCCCCTCCACCACCGCCCCCTGTGGTGACGCCGATTCCAGTCAAAACTGATACCATGAAATGTAAGTAGATAAAAAATAAATAGAATAAATAGATTAAAATAGGCAAGCCAAATTTTAATTAGGAAACAGTAATTTATTTATTTATGTAATGTATGTCTGCACAGCATAACAGTTTAAATACAAATCACCGTCATCAATTATTAATACGTTTATAGACACCTTCAAGATACACTGGTTTTTTGTCAGTGTATATTATTCACGTAATTGGGACCAGTGATGAAAGCAATTACGTCTAAAGGACGGGTAGCTAAGCATTCTTTAATAGTCATCGATAAAAGTAATAAAAAGGTTGAATGATTATTTCAGCGACGAAATCTGCAATAAGCATGGGTGAGGGCGACATGCAGGAAGAACTAAAAGCTGTACTCACGCTTTACCAGCAGAGGAAAAACAATAAACTAGACATCAAAAAAACACCTGATATATTCATACATCAGGTATGGCAAAACCTTCTAAAATTAATGCATATACTCGGTGTTTCAAATTATCATATTTCTCATTAATCCTTTTATAGACTTTATTAAAGCTTACGCACAAGTCGCAGTGTTCACAAACTACTGTGATATGCTTATGAGTTACTTGTTTCCTTAAATTTGTTAGATGTTTGTAGAGTACTGGGTATGACTTCCTTTCCAAAAACTACCATGACTTGATAGATACTTCTTCACAATCTTCACATGAAATTAGACGTTAACTACGTTTTCTTGGATGATATTTTGTTTTTTATACATTACACAATTAGTAGAACAACTAACAACATAGTTTCATGCTGTTCCCAAAGGCTCAAATCCTGAATCTATAACAAACAAAATGCCAACCTTGTTTACCTTGATAGTCACAATAACGATAAAGCGTTACTCTGCAGACGTCAAACCCAGATGAAGTAGCACGCTGGCTCGAAGCTAAAGGATTTAGTTCTGCAGCACAACGCAAGCTCCGAGTGCCGGGGCACGAGCTGTTCTCACTTAACCGTCTACAGCTGGAGAAGGTTCTGGGTGCAGAGGAGGGCAAGCGGCTGTACAGCCAGGTGCTGGTTCAGAGGAACGTGAGCGGGGTGAGTGACGGTGAGGGTTACCTGGCGCCGGGGAATGGCGACTGAAGCAGTCCTTAATAATCACCATGTCAGTACCTAGATACTTTTGGAGATTTTGTTTGGTGATTATCAAAGGCTACCTCTTTGTTATACATAAGACAAAAAGTTTATTCAAAGAAAACAGACATACAAAATTTAATTATTTCTGCCAAACTTTAAAAAAGTTTATTGGCTGATGTTGCTCTCCTAATTAATTTATAATATAATATAGCTAACTTAGAGTACCCACTACAAAAGACAAATTCAAGATTTTATTTTTGTAAATAGTCGTCCATAAGGTGACTCTGAACATATTTTTTGTAAGTACGTTTATTCTCTCTATCATGCCTACCTACTGTTCTATTTTATTTCATTTTTCTCTATGGACTTACGCTTGGCCACTACTTTGCTTGATTTAAAGCGTCGTTGAGACCTAGGATGAAGCACGCTCACCCAGAAAGTAATTAAAAAGTAGAGTAATTAATCTCTCATCCGGTACGATTTTCATGACGGCATGCCGAAAACCGACGAGTCGCTTGACGGCTTGGTTCCGTCGTGATGGTGGTGACAAGCCACGGCTATAGTCCGCTGAACTGAAAGGATTTGTCAGTTAGGTCTTCTTCTAACTGTCAAGGTTGTGTATTTAGAGTAATCAGTGGCTGTATTTAGGGGAGCCTCTTTCCATGCATACCAGACCGTTTGCATCGAAGGCCCGAGTGAAAACTGATGTTCACTGTTCTAGTACAAGACAACGTCAGCGTCGGAGTTACAGAGCATCCTGCGCAAGGTTCGCGAGAAGGTGGAGGTCTCCTAAACCACATCCGTGACGTCATCCGTGACGTCAGTCGAATCAACGACGCCAACCCGCGGAAGTATCACCGCTCTGAATCCAACTGCTGAGACTGTAAAGACTCTAAAATCCCCCGATTTCACATTCGAGAATTACAAGTTAAGAGATAGTTTATAATGCAATTTATTTATTATAGTGTTTTATACTGATGACTTGAATTTTATTTAGTTGGATTTCTCATGTCGCCTATCTTCATCGTCCATTATTCCCCTTTCGCCTTCTGTGTAGCCTACCCACTTCAACACTGATTGTCAACCATCCTTATCCATTCTTATCCCACACTGCGCTTTTTCATTTCTTGTCTAGATCCTATTACTGAGTGGTCTCCCTATTATCGGTTTTTACCCTTCACTATGTAGAATGTTAGGCTTTATGTATTTTGTGTTCCTTTGCCTTCTAGGTACTCTGTGAAAAGTTTCTCCTTCAATAAAATAGTGGCCACCGCGCTTGGTTATGTTTCTGAAGTTCTCTCATTTTATTTAATTATCTCATCATCAACGTAACAAGATACTGCCGCATACTCTGCTAATAATACCCCTGCTAATAATATGGTAGTTAAGGAATAAAAAAATTGGAATATAAAAAATAAGTTCTTTTAATATAAAACATAAACAACTTGACATTCCATATACCTATTTGTAAAAATAAAAGGGAATCACTTTTTTAAACAAAAACAGAAACGGTAATTAATATAGGAAATCATTCAGCACCAACTTAACAATTAACAGAATTACAAGTAATGGATAAAATATCCAAAATTTTACGTGTCCCAGTCATCCAAGACAAAATGATAAATACATGGAACGTGTAATTTATATTCCACACAAGTCATTACTTGTGGTGTATCGCTACATATACTAGAAACAACTTCCCGGATAGACAGGACTAGTAGTTCACAAAAATATTTGGAAATATCAAGAATTGCGTAAAGATCTACTTTCTATCAGAGACTTGACTTTTATCAAGTTATGGCTTAGATGACTGAGACGAAGTTCTAACTTTACCCCGAATTGCACGCGTCCCCGACATCAAACTTAAAACTATTTAACAACAAAATATATACAACTCTTATGTTTTGAGATGAGGTAAAAAACATACAAACAAAATGCTTTAATTGGAAATAAACATATACGAAATAATAACAAAGTATGTACAGAAAAACATTATTAATAAATTGGTTCTAAACATTGTAAATATAAAAATAAGTATGTAGAAGTGCTAAAATATTTACTTTATTTAAAAATAATGAGTATGGCACGATATGTTTTATTTTTAAACTACTTAACTAGGACACACCCGCAAGTTTCAACATACTGCACACGGGTAGTTATGGAAACTTGTACACACACAACTGAACCTAACCTGTAAGTAAGATCTTAATCATGTCATTTCGGAAGTTTCTTTATGGAAGAGCGAAGCCTTCTGATACCTATTAATGTTTCTTATACTTTTAAGAAGACTAAAAGCATGGGTACACTACTGTGTACAATTATTATATTTTTAAACAGTAAATGGATTGTTGACATCACTATATTGAACAACTTTTTATTTAAATTAACCAAGGTAAAGTCTTTTTTTATTTGTGTGTACGTTGTTGCAGGTTGCTTTGGGTAAGTTGGTACAATTATGTGGAACTGATATCTACACAACGGCAGCCCACATTTTACATTTTCACTAGGTAACGATATTTATGTAAATAATTTTTTATTCAGAAAACACGTGTTGTAAAATAAGAATCTTTAACAAAATCTCGACCCGCGAGACGAATTTAATTGTAATTTCATTACAATAACGGACATTGTATAAAACATTGCATTATTATTATCCTCCCTGTAATAGATTTTGCGTGTCTTTTATTGACTCCTCCTAAATTAAGCATCTTTCTCAATAGTCTTAAAAAACCATTTGAGTATACCGCTAACAATATATTTTACAAATATATAATCTGAGCTGATATTTTTCTATAGATATTTAAAGATTTAATCCCACTATAAAACCCTTTTGTGCGTGAGATAGTCCTTAAAACTAACCTAAATTATTTTTAAACATGCATCTTGGATTTCGCATATAAAGTCAACAATCATCAATTCCCAATTAGCTACCATCTTGAAGATTTTAACAACTGATCAACTGAATCTTTTCTACAAATGCCATCTTTTTGCCACTTGTAGCACATTCACTCACTAAAGCATCGTCCCCGTTATGACCCCGGGTCGAGGGTCCAACAACAGTTGCAAGGTCAGTTTGCTACGTGCTTCTCCGCGCGATGCGGGCTGCGATAGCGGCTGTCAGAGCGGACCCTTTGCCACTACCGTCCTCGGCACTCATCAGGGAAAACTGGGGATGCAAAGTACGAAATGTCTGAGTTTGTTTTGCTTAAAATATGTAGGGTTTTTATGGTATACGTTTGTGTTAGCGCTGATAATTCAGCGAAACTGTAAAGCATTCTTTTCCTGGGTCTAACCACAATCTTCCTTCTTAGCAAACATTCATCAGAGAACTTTTAAAAGCCAGATTTCAAGTCGTTCAAGGTTTTTAACGAGGATTTAATTAAATGTTTAAAAGACTTCAAATCAAAAATCAAAATTACTTACCGTATGCTTAGGTGCCAGTAGCTGCACATATTTCTCTAACAAGCCCTTTATCCTCGGATGTCTCTTGTAGACGGATCCATCCACCGCCACTGCTACGTGGGGACGGTCCATTCGCTGCACCAGCATCGCTAGACCTGGAGACAACATTATATAATATATAGGTGGTACTTTTTGACCTTTGCATTTCAGTTTCGCCCTTATTTATGAATTTCGGTATTGTTACACAATTACCGGGGACTAAAGTTATTTAAGTATAAAACTTCAAGCCGAAGCATCAAGGCAGCTTAGTTTTCAAAATAGCGGTCAATATTACGTTTCGTTCTGCTCAAGGCTGCCAGATTTTAGTCAAAGAGAAGCAAAAGGCAAAAAAATGAAAACCCATAGAAAAAAAAAACTGGAAAAATTGATTGTAAATGTTGTAAACGTGTAATCGTATCAATAGATTATATAAGGTCCTACAATTCAAACTGAAAAAAAATTCAAAAGATGATAGAGTGCCCCTAATATGTTCTGTGTCCCTAATAGACCACTCCCAAAAGAAAAAAAAAATTCTCGAATTTTTTATTAACCTTTCCATAGAAATTGAGTCAGCTGATTTAACCACTTTGTACTGGGAAGTAAAAAATTATTAAAGCATTTTTTTTTCTTTTTCCTAAATTTGATCAGTTAACGATACTGGTAGATCCCTAGAATTATTTTCACTTATTATTGTAGGACCTTATATAGCTTAAATGGTGCATCTTGCACCTCTGGTTGAGCTAAAAATTCATTCTAGAGGAATGAGAGGTCGCTCATACAGAAAATATTTGTCCGTACATGTCCCGATGGAAAACGAACGTATAGATTCACAGAACAAAAGTTGTCTCAAACCCTAAGCAGCTTTTATTATGTCAGGGTTGAGTTTTAAAGGACATTCTAATTTCAATTTTAATAAACTGTTTTATACTTATAGTAGGACTCCTATTACGTAGCTATAGTTTTTTTTTTTTTGGTATTGTGTCTTCCAATCTGCATCTTACCCTGAAAACATACTCAAGTGTCCTTGAAAATTCTCCAAAATACGATAAGGATGCTTTTATTTTGCCTTTTAATTCATAGCTTAAAGCCAGTTTAACCTTTGAACTACTGCATCATCTACAATAGCTGGTGAGCTGACCTACATTACGGAGATCTATCAACAGATATCACCACTTCCGAAGCTTATGTCAACAGCTAAACACTCTTTTCACAGAAATCCTACATCACGCAAGATACGTAACTACAGCAGCAGCTTGAATGTATAAAACATTCAACAGAGGCACCTACCTCGAGGTGAGATCAGGTGATCACCCTGTTGTAAAAACTGGATTAGCACTGTTTACCACACTACTGAGTGTGTCTTGCCTTGGATAAGATGCCAATAAATAAATGACATACGCCAATCAGCGTGCGCTCCGTGCGAGCAGTTCGTTTTGTCTGTCATGCTGTACTCACACACTGCCACCAGCTGCGCCGCTCGGTTGGAGATGACCCTCGCGACATACTGTGCGACGAGCGCGTCCTGCCGCGACCACGTGCTCGTGTCGCCACATACTTCACGCAGCACACTCAGAGTGCGCTCCGTGCGCCCCAACTCGTTCTCTCTAAAATTAATAAAGGATTCAGCATAAAATTGTGAAAGTAAACGTGAAAATTAAACATTTAAATTGTGATGGTCTAACATGTCCTTTGACACTAGAAAATATAATGTAGGATTTTTTTAACGTTTAAACATTTGATGACCTTTCTTGAACCTAAGAAATGGTGCCGTGACCGGGATATTAGTTAATCGCTCTTATATTGCAAAATTGAAACAAATTGACCTTTAGACGTCATTTAGAGTGAATTACAAAATACACACCTCGGGGATTCGTGACAATTTTTTTTTGGGAACCAGAAAATATAAATTTTGAGACAAATATTTTGGAAAAAATAACCGTGTACATGTATGGTGGAAATATTCATTGGTCTAGGATGGGTACCTCGGTGGCGCAGTCGGTAGACCATTTGCCGTGTAAGCAGGTTCAAATCCTGATGGTTATTGTTTTACAAAGTAAACTTATTCAGTTATTTAATCTTAGGAGAATGTGTGGTGCAGAGTATATAAATAATATGTGAGTGTAGTTGTGAGTGTGGTTATTATAAACTACCTATGCCACCCTAGCCCTACGACCGAAGTCTTGGGATCAGTTATCTAATAGCTACTAGGGAGGGTGTGTGTGTGTGTATGAGGGTGTGCGTGTGTGAAGGTGTGTGTGTGTGAGAGGGTGTGTGTGTGTGTATGAGGGGGGGTGTGTATATATATATTATGTAGGTGAGTTTATGTTTGTAAATGTAGGGGGGTTGGGGGTACTAATATGTGTAGGTCGGTATGTGTAATTTATACAGTGACTTGCATTAGTGCCTCTACTTCGTTATAGTTTAGGTTTTGTAACCATGCCGTGATTGCCTTTTGCATTTGTAAAGTTGTAGTGGGAAAATATTTAGTATTCTGTTTACTTGGTTGTATAAATATACAGATTGTCTTTTGAACTGATGGCTTGCAAACATTGTTTTAACACTGTATTTATCCACTATGTCTTTCCTTCTTTTCGTGTTGTCAGGTTTATATGGTATTAATTTATGTTTTTGCAGTATTAGATGGAGAATGTATAATTTTCGAACTGTTAGTAACTGAGTGATAGAGTACAGTTCATCAGTAGGGAATCTATATCGCTTAAAGTACATGACTTTTAATAGGGATCTTTGTCCTCGTTCCAGCTCCAAAAATTTTTGCTTAGAAGCTTCTCCCCAAATGGGGATACAGTACGTTAGAATCGATTGAGCTAAAGCAGTGTAAATTTGCTTCAGAAGATTTTTGGTTGCAACGTGTCTCAAATTTTTAAAAGTATAAATAAGTTAGTAACTTCCAGGTGTGGTTGCCAGGATAGACGCTGATCTATTACTACTCCTAGATATTTAGTACTGGAAACCTTTTCTAATATAGGGCACGTGCAGTCGCTTGTTACGATGTCACATTTGTGAATTTTTAGGGTAGATGTTATAGGTTGAGTGCGGTTATTAATGGCAAAACATATGTAATTTGTTTTTAAGGTATTAAGTGTGAGTAGATTTTGCTTTAGCCAGGTATAGACCCTTGACAATCCAGTTTCCGCCACATCATGGACTGCCTTCCACGATTTTCCTATAAAGACAACCGCAGTGTCGTCAGCATAAGAGAAAATGTGTCCATTGTTTATTTTCAAGTTACATAAATCGTTTATATATATTAAAAACAACGTAGGACCCAAGACACTCCCTTGAGGAACACCATAGGTCATTTGTAGGTCATTACTAATATATTCCCCAATTTTAGTTTTTTGCTTAGGATTACTAAGGTAGTCCCTCATTAGGTCCAATGGAGTGTTCCTAGCACCAATTTTTTCCAGTTTTCGTATAAGAGTGGGGATGGATACAGTGTCAAAAGCCTTTTTTAAATCTAAGAAGACTGTTAGACATTTTTCCCCTTGATCTTATTGTTCAACAATTCTTGAAGTTAATTCTCTAATGGCATCTTGGGTAGATTTTTCTTTTCTGAATCCATATTGGTAGGATGATAAAATATTAAATTTTTCGAGGTACTTTGTTAATCTGATGTTTATAAATTTTTCCAAGTTTTTCGAAATTGCTGGTAAAATTGAAATTGGTCTGAAATTGCTGACGTCATCCCTGTCCCCACTCTTATAGACAGGTGTAATAATAGACTGTTTCAGTATTGTTGGAAAGATTCCCTTAGAGAAACAGACATTGGCCAAGTGACTGATTACAGGGATAATGAGTTCATGTGAAAGTTTAGTAAGAGCTGGGATATTTGTTATTTTTTAAAATGTCTTCAGCCAGTTCCCGTCCAATATTTGCAAAGTATTCATTAACTAAGTTAATTGACTGTTGAGGAAACTGTACTTTGTCTAGTAACTCAGTGTTAGATGTTTTTAATTGTTTTAAGTTTGTAAATTGTTTAATGTTGGTCCATAATAATTTTGAATTTTGAAGTGATTTTGCTAATTCCGTTCTTTCATGTATGCGTTTTAGCTTTTTATTGCAAAAGTTACGATACCTTTTGTATGTTATTTTTAAGATCTCATCAAATGGATTCATTTTAAGTTTTTTATGTTTTATTTTATTTCTGTTTCTTATACAGCGTAATATACCTGGGGTAATCCAAGGTTTAATTGTTCGTGCAGATTTTGGAAGTGTTTTTATTGTTATATTCTCCTGTAAAGATTCAGTAATTTTCAGTATTAACTGTTCAACTAGGGTATCAGGATCTTCACAAAAGAGAAGACTAGATGTGTTTTTACTAGCTAAGCTATTAAGAGCTTTGTGAAAATCTATAAATGTCTTTGTTTTTGGAGATTTGATCACTTCTTTTATTTTTGATATGGGGGTGAAAACCATTTGATGGTCCGTAACCGTCGTGTTTAGAACAGCTATATTAGTTGACGATTTATTTTTATTCAGATTTAAAATAACATGATCCAAACAGTTCTTTTCTCTCGTAGGGAACGAGTGCCCTGGTAAAAGACCATACGTGGATAACATATTAAGGTCTGTTGTCTCGCTCGACAGTTATTTCGTTCGTTTTAGAAATTATGTTAATGTTTATATCTCTGATTATAACAATGTTTCTATTTTTTATAGTATCTAGATGTGTGCGAAGTGAATGAATAAATGTCTTAGCATTTTTATTTGAAGGTGATCTGTAAATACTTAGTATGATATAATTGAGAATCTCGATTTGTAAGCAGGATGCATGTTCCATTTTAACTTCTATGACTTTATGCTTTAGATTATTTTTAGCAAATACGACTACTCCATCATTTTGATTCAAATGTTGAGAAGTGAAATAAGGTGTATAATTTTTTATTTGTGGAATGGGTCTTCTGGAATCAAGTTGATATTCAGTTAATATTAAAATATCATTTTCAAATTTAAGATTCGCTAATGTAACGTGTAGGTTATCAAGGTTTTTATATATACTTCTGATATTTTGCGTAACAATTTTCAGGTCATTTTTATTCACTTCATTATTCTTATTTTTATCGGCTCATAAGCCGATGTAAATTTTCGATGTTGCAATTTATAGAATTAGCTATTACAGCATCGTCTATTTCTTGTAATGTAGATAATGTGTTATTCATTTTGGAATTTCAGAGCAAAAAAAATTTGTTGGCAAAAACATGATACCATAAGTGCGAGTTTATTATTGTAGCATAGGAGCATTAGGTGGGGAGACGTTTTTTTAGAGGGATGATTTACGTTAGGCTGTGAATGTGTTTTGAGGCATAATACAATATGTTGACTGTTTAGGTATGTATGCAATTGCAATAGAATAAGATGTGTGTGTACGTATGTTGTAGGAGTGTATCTTACTATAATTACTATGTTGTGTTAGCAAGCAAGAGAAGTAATATTTATATAGGACCTTAGGTATTAAGCTTATATTTATATTGGCCAAATTTAGTCATTTATCTTGTTGTAGCTGCTGGATCTGCATCTCGTTTTTTATCAAAATGACTGGGGAATTCTCATCTTTTCGCAGGTAGACTTTGCCATAAGAAGTCCAGCAAAACTTGTAGGTTTTTGACTTGACAAGCTCCCTTCCGAGAAAATGTAGACGGGATGATTTGGCTGTTAGATTTTCTGCTATAAAGATAGGGGTATCTTCGGATATTCGGAAACCTAGATGTTTCGCACAAATCTTGGTTTTGTTTTTGATATTAAATGCTTTACACATCTTGATAATATCATTTTTTAGCATGGTCGAGGATGTTTCTACTATAATGGGAGTATTTTGTGGTCCCTCTTTTTTCCGCGTACCCTGTATATATCTTTAATATCTGTCTTACTTATTTAACAGCCAATACTTTTGGATAGGTACGTGGTCATTTCTATTAAATCTTCTTTAGCTTCGTTCTCTTTCTTTGGCACGTTCTTTATTTCGAAACAGGTTTTTCTCATCCCTTTTTGTATATCCTCAACACGGTCTTCTAGCACAGTAATGTACTGTCTGTCCTCTTTAGCTTGAAGTTCCAATTTCTCTATTTTCTTTTTATATTCATCATTTTGTTGTGATAAAAATGCTATTGAAATTTTCAATGTTGCGATTTGATTTCTGTATCTCTAATAGGATCGGAGCTATTTTTTTGAGAAGATGTCATTTCTAAAATTAGCTCCTTCATTTCTTCTTTAAATTGTGAAAATTCTGTGGGAAAGTCTTCTACTACTCTTCTCTTGTTTCGAGTTGAGACAAATGAAAGTGGTGTTGTAGGGTTAATATGTCTAAGAGTGCTAACATCACTATCAGATAAGGATTTGTTTATAAGACTAGACATGTTAAATATGTATTCTGCAAGTCTTTCACTGGTAAGCGGTCGGAACTATGATTATATTCAGAGCATAAAATGGCGGTAATAGCACTTTTGTTCATGGAGCACTCACTGTGGTTCAAACATGCACGATGGGTCACACTAAACTGGCACCGATCGACGATTTCGAACAAAATTGCTTTCCGTCCTGCTAAGCGAGACCCGCAGTGCTTAGGGTTCAAGTTAACTGGACAGTGATCGACGCCTTAGAACAAAAGAGCTTTCCGACTAGTTTATGAGGACCTCTGATTTTTAATAAATTGTAATGCGGTTTACTTTTAAAGCACGTCTGAGCGCCTCAGAGATCCGAGGAAAGAGCCTGAGCCTGAAGAGTGAAGAGACCGAAACAAGTGGTGAAGGACTGAATCTGCAATCTGAAGGTGCAAGGTCAGGACTATACGGCGGATGCATTAATACGTCCCAGCCAAACTCTCTTAATTTTTGCTGAGTGGATAAAGATGTGTGAGGTCTAGCGTTATCATGATGAAAAACCACACCCCTTCTGTTGACTAATTCCGGCCGCTTTCTCTCAACTTCTTGCTTTAATCTCATCAGTTGTTCGCAGCAGAGTTCAGAATCGATGGTCCTGCCTGGCGGTAACAGCTCATAATGAATAATGCCCTTCCAATCCCACCATACACACAGCATTACCTTGTTGCGAGATAACCCGGGTTTCGCCAGAGTCTGTGACGCCTGACCAGCCTTTGACCACGGCCCTTTTCGCACGTTCTTGTCGTGCGTGATCCACTTTTCATCACCAGATATCAGGTTTTTCAAAAATGGTCCGGTTTCATTATGTCGTAATAAAGAATTACAAATGAGTACACGGTTCATTAAGTTTCTTTCAGTGAGCTCATGAGGCACCCAAATATCAAACTGTTTTGTGTTCAATCTCCAGTTCTTCAGCTACATCGTAACTACAGATATGCCGATCTTGCTCCACTTTTTAAAAAATGGCATCCATTTTATCCGTAACAGGGCGCCCAGAGCGAGGTGCATCTTTGACATCAAAATTTCCGGATTGAAAACGCTTAAACCAAATTTTTGCTACTCTCACAGACACTGCACTAGGTCCATAAACATCACAAATTTTTTTCGCGGCTTGCGTTGCATTTATACCTTTTGTGTTGTAAAATTTTAAAATGTATCGAATTTCTTCATTAGATTCACTCATCTTAACAGTAATAAAAACAAATGAAAATCACACATTTTACCTAATTTGAATTTGGAATTATCTTTTTTAAAATTTAAACTTTTTAATAATACCAAAACCAGCCAGATGCAATTGGTATAGCCAAAGAGATTTTATTATAAGTTCATACATACTAAGTATTTGCGAAAAGAGTTTTTCCCCAACCATTTTTTATTCCATAAGACAAAATTTCTATACACAGGCTAACTAACGAGGGTATCAATATAATATAGAAAAAAGTACTTGAATATATCTATAAATTATTACTCAGTAAACTAGGCCTTTCCAAGCTTTTGACACTATTGGCGGAACTCCTGGAAGAAATGCCCATACTCATACACGCTGGGCAGGCGGGTTGGTCAGCGCGCTCTACTTATTCGCACTAGTTATCCCGCTGCGCGTCACCAGTCACTACTTATATATTATACTTTAGAAGTAGTACTACTTAGGTCTGCGGCAACGGGTAAAGAGATTTGAGCAACGTCCTTCATCCAAAAGATCTTGGGCGTATCAGCGTCCCTTTTCATTAATTAAATACAAGAGCACACTTACTCCTCGAACAAGCTGAGATGAGCGGTGAGCAGTGCGTGATGAGGAGGAGCGGCTGGGAACAGGTTGTCGTTAGCCAACTTCCTCAGGACAGCTGTCATCGCGTCGCCTAGGTACTTGCCGCCGATGTACTTCTCGAAGCTGTCAAAAGCCGTACTGTATTTTCAGGAAAGTTCACCATGAATTTATTCCACTATAATACTATCTAAACACGTGCACAGTTTTTTTGCAAACGATATTTCGTGTCAGTTAAATCTAATATTCGCAGTAGAAATCAAATAGAAATAAATGAATCCTAAGGGAAATAGCACAACCATTATCACTCTATACAGTCCACTGCTGTACAAAGACCACTCCAATATAAGATCGGATCGCTGGATAAGCTGGATCGAATAATGATCGCAATACTTCTCCGTGCGGTCGAGGGTCTGTAGCAAATCGATACTGGTTGTCAACTGTCCCCTTGCACCACGAGCAGGCTGGTCTGTTTAGGGTGGTCGGCCTGGTTGTCCATTGTCCCTCCTTATAGCCCACAAAAGTAACTCACGTGAAGCTCTTAGCCAGCAGACTCATCGCGTCCACCTCCTCATCAAACTCAGTCTTAAGGTAGTTGAGGCAGCCGTTGTCCCCGAAGGCTCCCCACTCGATGTCCACCACCACGTCATGGATGCGCTCGTGCTCGGCCTCCCAGTGTGCGACGCGCGCCGCCCGCTCCATGTAGCAGCCGTTGGAGCCCGTGCCCAGGATCGCACCGATCTGGAGCCACGAAGGAAACAATTACATATACCTACATCGTTGCGTCATGAATCCCCGAGGGGATACCAGTGGTGATTTTCGAGTGTGGATCGTGAAATGCAAGTCACAGTATCAGTAACAAGTGATGATGAATGACGTACCCCAACAGCAGAGTCTTGTTGCGCTCCCGCCACCAGGGTCCCCGTGGTGTCATTCAGCAGCACTTGTACCGTCACCTTCAGGTTGCGAGCCGTTAAACACCTGCAAAGTAAATAAATGTGGGTTAAAGGGTGGACGTAAGGGCATGGCGAGGAAGTCTGAGAAGGGGATGGGACGGTATGAATGTGTGAGACAGTGCATATAAAGATTTGTTGTGAATTTACGGTTAATGCGGCTATTAATGAATGATGCATCACCAATTAAGAATCTGTATGCGTAAACGGTGAAATGTGAATGTGAGTGATGATATTGTGTTATTCTAAAATAAATATAAAATTCAACTTGAGTAAGAACATAATAACGTTTGTCGATATTCCAAAAATATCACGTTTAAATTTGTATCATAATTATTCATTTAAAATTAAATATACTTATCGCAAATAATGAATGCTATGTAAATTAAAGTTGTTAGAAATTAATTAGAAAAAGCAATCAGAAACAAGGGATATTCGTTAATTATTCAGATTGAGACACGAAGACCCTGCTCGATAAATTCCGCTCCCCTAACAATCGGCTCAATTTGTCAGTACAAGAATAAGTGTAAGAGGGTTCTTGTGCGTTTATGACACTACGACAAACTATTCGGAAGAACTTAAAATAATTGACATTTATAATTGGCATATGAAAAAATCAAAACTAGATAATAGTGCTTATTAAAAATCGTAATTCACTTTGCACCTTAAAAGGGGCAGACTCAGCATCTGCTGTAAGATGTAGATCAGCAACACAATGCTGGTTGCCAGCCCTTTCAAACTAGCGTTTATGTTTTATAATAATAGTGTTAAGGTTATATGTGAATTTTTCAACGGTCACGGTTACTCCATGCGGAAAGACACGCAGTGCGAGAGGGACGGATTCCGGAAAAAAATGCCAAATGTCGGTTTTAGATTAATATAAAATTAACTAAAATACCTAGACATCAAATTTTCAAATTCACGAAATTAAAATATTGTTAAAATCTATCTAATAAAATATCGTTCAGATCTGTGTGTCATTCCTATTTCGCATAGTATGGAAAAGTGTAGAAGAAGACCTCATTTCAATAATTATTTCTATCGAGCGAAGGTTCTGCAATCGCGTTTCTGAACTGAAGAAAACTAGAAAAAGGTACCTATATTTATATACTAATTTATTAAGTTAGTGGCTTCTTCTGAAAAGCAGAAGTTTTAAAGTTTAGACGATTTGTGAGATAGCGCCTTATGGACTTAAGAAGAGTAAAGGGGAGGTGGTAGAGCTGATACCAAGTTCGACTGTTGAGGTACCACAATTTTAGTTGCAGAACTCCGTATAAAATAAACGACCATTGTACCAGGCGCACCAGTGAGCGAGGGTTTCTGGGGGGGCATTTGTGGGGCAATGGGCATTTCTTCCAGGAACACAGTCAAGAATGGCGAAATGTTGGAAAGGCCTATCCAGCAGTGAACGAACCAGGGGGATGGATGGAAGGATTAAGGGACAGATTAAGGTTCCTTGTCATGACAAAAGCCGCACCGTTGCAGCAGCGCCGCCACGTCAACGCCCGCCATCCCTCCACACTTGAAGCTCTTGGTCCATGTGATCAGCTCGCCGGACGAGATGTTGTGCAGCTTCATCGGGAAGGAGAATGTGAAACCTGGAACCGAGAGCGATTGCGGATTTTATAACTGAAACCAATGTAGGTCCTACTTTTTTTCCTAGAATTCAAGTTTTAGCAGATAATTTATTACGAACACTTGTCGCGGTTAAATCCTTAGACATCCGCATACCACAGATGACAGAGGCGAATAAAAAATAAGTCATGTCAAGCTACATACGAGTATGAGGTATAATCGGTCAAGTAGAGAAAGATGAAATTTATAGAATGGTGAAGTAATTACCCATCGGAAGTTCCTCCTCCAGGAGCCCCTCGTCTGTGACGAAGTCCAGGACGCAGTCAGCCAGGAAGTTGAACAGGTCCTCGCCGGGGCCCAGCCGCAGCGCGTCACTGGAACGTATCCCACACATTTAGTATCATCACAATCATCAAATTGATTATTTATCCCATACTTGTTTTACTAAAATGGTCATCGTCAAGCTCCTTTTAGTGGCAGTTTTTAAGCGTAATCTCAAACCATTCTAGTTCAGGGAATTCAATGCAGTGGTTTATATTATATTTTATATTTATATTAGTCGCCGAGATGATGGCCGTTGGGGCCGAAAGGCTTTAGAATGGAGACCACGTACAGCAAAGCAGGCTGACCTAGTGCCCGCTGGACCGACGACCTGAAGGACGTGTGGGCGGCGGCTGGATGAAGAGGACGGAGGACCGACATGAGTGGCGAAATTTGGGAAAGGCCTATGTCCAGCACAGCAGTGGAAGAACACGGGCTGATGGATGGATGGATGGATGGTTTATATTATAGTGCGCTCTCAGCCGTGGCTGTTATAACAGACATAATTTTTTTGCCGTTTTTATAGATAATGGCACGGAACCCTTCGTGCGCGAGTCCGACTTGCACTTGGCCGGTTTTTAGTACTTTACTCGGCTTCCAGATGGAATAAAACCTTTTTTTTTTTTCAAAATCTCTAGAACGAACGTGTTTTATAAATAAATAACCAACCAACTAAACCCTGAAATCGATACTCGAGAGACAATAACAGTTTTAATAGAGGTTTACAAAAGAGTTTCATTAACAGTAATTTTTTGATAATTATGGGTAAATATTGCAAAAAAATCATCCAAAACCTGTAATTTTATTTCCATATGCGTCATTTGCTCCTATACGCCAGTTTATCACTAAGGTTATGTTTTTATAGCATACTCTAAATATTTTTAGAATGCGTTACAAACTAGAAACGACCAATCAGAAGCAAATTTCAAGACGAGAATTAAAAAAAAAGTTGCTTCTAAGAACAAGGCGTGAAATCACATAACGCCCTCATGAGCGTTCAGTTTGTGCCTTACAAGCTGGTTAGATCAAATAGTTACAAAAATTGGTGGATAAGTATTGTGGGAAAATTCAACCGTCTGGGACAATTACCTCTGTGGCGTAATCGGTAGCGCGCTTGTCTTGATGACAAGAGGTCGTAGGTTCGAATCCTGGCGAGAGGAATTTTTCCAAATTATTGTATTGTTTGTTTCTGATTAATCTTTCTAGTTTGTAATGCACTTTAATAATATTTAGTTTAAAACTGTTTTGTGGCGAGTAGTTCTCAGCCAATTAAATGTTATTTAGTATGACTTTTATTTACTTAATCAGTGGTAATGAAATTATGTAAATCTTAAATCTTAGACAATACAACCTCATTACTTAATTGTTCAGTTGATGTTAATTTCTTAGATACCGTAATGAAATCAATGACACAATTTAGGTACAATAATATAGCGAGCACACAGATAAATTGAGGGACATAATCCTTGCCTGATGTGGTACTGCTTGACGTCCTCTCTGATGAGTTGTCCAGCTCTGAGCTCCAGCAGCAGCACCCGGAAGTTGGTGCCGCCCAGGTCCAGCGCCAGGAACACGCCTTGCTCTGGAAACAGACACGGTTCGTGGAGCTAATCACCAGAAATCTAGATCCCATGATTCGTCAAATTACGGAAGCAGCTCAATATTTTTCTGTTTCTTCACAATAGATCTTATAAAAACTCGATAATTCGAAAACCTTTTAGTCATTTCCATCGGGTGCAATATTGGCCAAACGTAAACTCATAAAGAGTCCACGTCCTCAGGGTAGTAAAAGCCCAGAACCAGGCTTGTCTATCTCCCTGGACACCTCACAATAGAGATAGTTACCGGTGCCGTCCGGAAGTTCGGGTACGTAGGTGTTTTCCATCTGAAGACTGGAGGGTTTTTCCTGGAGCCCCTGCTCTAACTCCTGCACGAAGACTGCGGCGGTCTTCTGCAGCGCCGAGCCGTCCAGCATCAGGCCTTTCAGACGGGACGAGACCTGGGGACGAGCAGGCAGGTCAGTAAATCAATATCTATGTATCTTCACGTGTATCCGCGAGAAGGTTGCTGTCTGCTGTTTGTGTTAGTGAAGACCATGTTACCCATACCGATATTTTCACAGACTACCTGCATTACTGTTTATAGAATCCGTTTATGGTACCTATTTTTTTTTCATATCGATGGATATTGACGTATAACATGAAAACATGCATCGATGACATTTATTTGAATTAACCTGTGTTCACGTATTTCATTGCTACTTAAATGAGTTGCGTTGGCAGCCGGGGAATTCATCTTGCCCTCTTTTCATTGAAAATACAAAATTAACAAAAATAAACATGATTTGTATTGACAGAAAAAGAAAACATTTCGAACAATAATTCATACAGATTATATTATCTATGTTATAGTGACAAGAAAAGTAAAGCTAAATAAATTTAATTACTTTTTCGATATCTCTTAGCGATTAATAACTTTGTTTACTGAACAAGTTAATTTAATAACGTAGACCAATCAACGGCCAGCACTGTATGATTGTTTTCATCCTCCATCCATCAGCCTGTTTCGTCCACTCTTGGCGGCCTCCTGGAAGAAATGCCCATACTCACACACGCTGGGCAGGCGGGTTGGTGAGCGCGATGCCGAAAATCTTGCACCAGTGACGCCGCTGCCCGTCACTACTCTGTTTTAAATAAGCCCCGGCAATTGGGGATGGATATACCGTCCCAGACAATGGTGGGCCGCCTGGTTTTGCCTGAGAGCTGTTCTCTTACTCTCCCCCGAATAACTTCGGGAGGACTTGCGAGTAAGATGGTGGTACCTCCACAGTCGAGCCCGGCATCACCTCTACCACCTAATATTTTAACCTATATTTTAAAATAAAAAGCATTAAATTAATGTGGTTTATGTATGCGCTACGCGACGATTCTGTGTTGTAAATGATCCTGAACAACAACTATAAACACGCTGACTGAAGTAAATACAGCGATAGCCCTATTTGATAATTTTGTACATGTTTTGTTTGAGTAGACACCAGCACGGACCGTCTCGTGGACTCGTTAAGTTACTTTAATAAGAAAATAAAAGTTTTATTAATCAGTTTCTGCCGCGAGGCGACATTCTGTAATTAGTTAAGAGATGATCGATGGCCGCGATGAAACTCATCAATTTACTTTATTTACTCTGAGTGCTTCGAAGATGGCGTTTTAATGTTTTCTCTTTTGGATGTTACTTTGTGTTTTTTATGTTTATAGTTGTCCAGTACATACAGAATGACAATTTTAAAGGTCGGAGTCTCTAAATCGCGCAAAAACAGGGTTTGGCATTCCCACTTTAAATGATAGAGTAAATATTAAATTTCGAAACAAAAAAATTTTTTTATTGTGACTCTACAAAACGAGGAACAAGAACATAAAAGAGGTGCTTTAAATTTCATTCCATGTAGCAATTTTAGTTTTTGAGACAGACAAAGAAAGTGGCAACTTCGATGGCCCCCATCTGGTGGCACAGCAGTGCCCCCCGCCAAGACGAGTCGAAGGAAGCGGGGCACTACAAATTTCTTTATCTTTGTAGTATAAGCTCCTTTTTCATGTAACGGAACCCTCTGAAAATAAATTTCTCTTTAGGGTCAATATTTTACAGAACATAATCCAAATTTCAGACTTTTGACTCATTCCGTCTGCAAGCTAGAAACCCGTGACATATAGACGGACAGACAGCAGAGCAACATTAACAGAGCTGTCATTGGACACAAAACCCTAAAAAATTTTCACGTTTGGTGATTTTGATGTACGCGTATTTATGACAATCAATTACTTACTTGATGTTAAGGCGAGGTTATCCAGAGAAATCTGTCCTGCTCCAACGCTTTCATTTTACACATGCACATGTATTTAGTGGAAGCGGGCCGCTCAGAAAACTCGCGGTTTTGAGGTGTTTTTATTTATTATTTTGGAATTAGATATTTGAATAATTGAATTTAGATATTTTAATATTACGGCCGTTTTTTATCACATTTTTCACGACGTTTATTTCAGTATAACTTTTATTATCCAAAACTTAATATAGCTCAAATTAAATGATATTTAGATTATAGTTTAGACCTATCTTTGCGATTTAATTGGATCGAGCGAAATGTAAGTAATCGTGTTTCGAACGACATCAAAGAATGACATATGACATATATTTTTTACAAAGTTTAATCATTGCTATTTATTGGTTCAAAATAAATTTGAAAAGAGACAAAATGGGATAAACAAAATGAAATGTTGATAGATTTTGTTAAAATCCTGTTAAATAAGATTTATATTTACTTATCACAGGGACGTTTATCGTTTTGGTACTTTCTTTCTGAGGTTTTTAAAATTATCAAATGAGTTATAAAATAAGTTCATAATTCAAACTTCAAGAATCAATTTATTAGCTAGGCTATCCTCCAATTTTTAGCAAACAATTATACAATATCAAGTGTATAAAAACAATATTCAGAAGGCCAAAACAGTCCTAATACTTGTAGAGAGCCACCAAAACTAACTCATCCCCAAAAATCAATTCCCGTGAATGGAAAAGTTCATTGATTGCCGACTTGCGTCACCCACCGTCATTACCATACGTATAGATCCCAGATAGCGCCCGCACGTCTGTCTGTCACATCACACCGAACTAGATATACATCGCGGCGCGCGAGCCCGCTGAAAGCATACAAGTGTTTCTGAAACTACAGCCTGAACTGTGACATCATACACGTATGCTATGGAAATTTGAGCTTTCAATAGCTGAGCTCGAGTTTCCAAAAAGTGACTTGGCTTACCAAGTGACAGGAATTTTGCTAATATATCAGGAATTAAGCGCTTCTTCTAAGGAAACGATGGGATTTGTCAGGAATTTTTAAAAGCGAATGATTTGGCTAGAATTATAACTGTTTCCGAGATAATTATAATTGTAGCAAAAACCTCCGCATGTCACAGGAATTTTATTGATTAATTAAGGATTTTGTCTGGAACTCACGTTACTGGACTTGGTAACCAACTGCAATGTCCTGGGGGCCGCAGATTCAAAAGTCACTTTGATTTATGCAGCCAAATTTATACTGAAGATTCGGCAAGTGCTCAGTTTCAAGATTTGATGAATCTTGATGCAAAATTCGTAATTTGTAGGGTTTCGTAGTACCTTTATGGTGAGACTCCGTTGTCCGTCCGTCCGTCCGTATGGCCTCATAACTTTAGCACCGTTAAAGATAAGAACTTGAAATATGCCACATGAACAGCATTCACTTGTGAAAAAAAATATATGAAAAATATCTTAAAAATACAATACGGGTATCAAATTTGATGTTAAAGAGCTGATTATAAAGATATATACTTTTGTATTTACTGTGACCAATTTCGAGAAATCTTTGAAAAACCACAAAAAAATGCATGTCCCCCCTAGACCGAAAAAAATGATGATTATAGGCCATAACTGGCCCATTACATGAAAACTATAGCGATTAAAAAAAAGTTGAAAATAAACGAGAAATGTAAAAAGAAAAATATATATTTTATAACACTACAATATGGGTATCAACTTCAAGGTATTGTAAAAATATATAATTTGTCCCCCCCCCATCTCCATAACTAATGAACCGAAAAACATGAAAAAATCATGGTAATTTGGGATTACGTAAACATTACAGGAAAAATATAGCGGTTGCGAAATTCACGATAGCAAAATGACAAAATTAAATTTTTCATCACCGAGTTTTATCTCGAGTACGGTATAAAAATACTTCTGTCTCTCTTTTGTTGCTACGAATATTATGATCACGCAAAAAGATATATATATATAAGATAACCTATTTTATCATCCATTACAAAATATAAGAGTACAACTAACTAGGTACTCGTAGGTACTTACTATCAAATACACATTCCCAAAACTGTCGAATTACGGAACCCTAGGTATGCGAGTCTGATTCGCACTTGACCGGTTTTTTATTTTCCTTACAAACGTAAACCCCAAACCCGAATCAATTAATCAACATCAACAGTATATTTTGCTTTTTAGGTCCGCGGACTCCCCATGAGAAAGCTATACTATTACGTCCATGAAGTATTGCATCCGCAGTGGGAGTGTTTCTTATCCAGGAGAGACTGATAGAGAAGGCCGTGTTATGCCAAAAACCCTTGAGCTTAAATATCTTAAGAAAATGGTCGGTTTTTAGGTATAATTGATGAATGACACCTGAGCCTTCGCGCTACGTGATCATTGATATAGTATGTACATAGATAGGCTATCAATCTATTAAATTAACATTCAGCTATCTAATAAATACTCGCCAAAAATTTGTAATTAAATACGATATACCTACTTATATACGAGTATCATAAAATGCATGTTTGCCCAGGGCGAAGCCTGCGTGAATTGTTTTCACATAGTCCCAAAATAACTGATAGATTTTTCGGGTTTTAAATATCCCAACAAAAAACCACATGAAAGCCTTTTTTCAGTTCAGCAGCAGCTTTGTTTAGTTCAATTGTTTAAAAGTGTACTTTAATGCTATTTCCACAGAATCAATTATTTAAATTTGTGCAAGATTGTCGGCTTTGCCAAAAAGATAATTGAGATCAAATTGGATGCAGAAGATCCTCCAGTCAGAACTGCAATAGTGTAAAAGTTTCTTCACTTGTTTTATAAGAAAGCTCGTTAGGGTGCTTGCTACTGAATACGTAGAACTTGGCAAGGTTTCGTAACGAACAAAAGCATAGATAAAACCTGAACTTCTAAAATTGTCTTGACTATACGAAATGTGACGCCACTTGGAGTGCAAACATCCGTAGATAGACGGAATTCAATAAAGTAGATATGTCGCAGGGATATGATAAAAGCAGAGATTTTATCAAATGCCGGGATATGTGAAAATTGTAATTCAATTTTATAAATTTTTTCAGGAAATCTAGTGATTTGATCAAATCCCGAAACTGGAATTAGTGAAATGATAAAATAAACTTGTCAGTTCTTGCACAGCCTACAGACAGGTCCCCTAGCTCCGCTCCGCTTCGCTTGGCTCCCGAATTTATGATCACAAGCCAACCTAAAACGCTCCTCCTCGCCTCGCTCGTGGTCGCGCCTATTTTTTACTTTTATCCTAGGATTTCAATTGTACTAATATTAATGATGTGCTAATTGTTTGGTATTTGATCAAATCACTAGATTTGTTTGGAGAAATGACAAAGTCGAGTTGCCATTTCAACATCTCCCGGGAATTGATAGAATCTCTGTTTTTTTCATATCCCTGCGACATATGTTTTAGAGGTTGGGAATTCTAAATTTCATCCTAATCCGTTCAACAGTTTCAGCGTGAAAGAGTAACAAACATACACACACACACCCTCACACAACCACACACACCCTCACACACACACCCACACACACACACACACAAACTTTCGCATTTATAATATTAGTGTGATGTGATGTGATGACAATTAAGAAGGTTGAAAGCATATAAGTATTAAATTAATTAATGGGTTAAAATAAAAGCTATTCATCCATAAAATGTATATCGTGATATTTGATTCGTAAATTATTTTTAGTGTAAGTAATGCGAGTTTTTTTAAAGTAAGATAACAATATGTAGGTAGTATTCTCAGGTCACCTTTAATTTATCTATCCGAAAATCCATGCCTCAATACGCTATCTGAGGGTCGGTCTATAAAATACGCATAAAACGCTATCTTTACGAGCATTCGACAAGATATCGATTAGAGATGTCGAGGTTCACAAAAAACATCTTAATTTAATGAATGTATTTTGTATAAATGTTGAATTGTTTCATCATTAAAGCCTTTAATTATGTAATAACGAAAATGACTCAAACCTCAAATCACTTTCAGTTAAATAAAACCTCAAACCTACTCCCCAGTTTCGTAAAACCGTGATTTAGGATTATAAACAAAATTGAACTGTCACTTTGCTAACGTATTTTTGAACGAGTGAGCTAAGCAAGCGAGTTCTTAGAGTCTACTGCAACAATCCGGCGTTTGTATGTTTGTATGTATGTTTGTTAGACGATAACTCGAGTATCGTTGATCGGAATGTCATGAAATTTGGCAGGCGAGTAAATAAGGCAAAAAGTCAAGCGCGAATTGGGCGAGCGCGAGTTCACAGTTCGGGGCGAACTACTAGTTTATTCGTATCAAATTTTCAAAAAGTTTAAATGTACCTCTGTCTGTGATCAGTGGTTAGAGTACTCGGCTACATATCCAAAGGTCGCGGGTTCAAACCCGGGGCACAATTGTGTTGTCCAGTTTGTACTCGAAGTATGTCGATATCACGCTGGAACGTAATAACTGTCGGTGAAACGTGGGTGTATGAGGGTGGACTGTGACTTGCAAGTAACAAGCCACACAAAAACACCCGGAAACACCTCTGACACCTCTTCGAGGATTCATATCGAGAGATAAATGACATGACGTAAACAGCAGGAGAGCCAAGGTATCACATATCTATTTATCACTATATATCACATATTCTTTAGAAACTGGTTCTATTGTCTAAATCCCCGCAATTAAGTTAAATACTATTTATTTATTGTCAACAAAATCCGCTGATTTTATCAAATTGCACGGCACTTGATATTAGCACTGACTATAATAAAGGTAAATAAACATGTCCATAAAGTAATAAAATGTAATATTTTATATGACACAACAATACTCAGATGTTAAAGATTATAATACAACATAACAATGGTTGCCAATATTACCAAGGTACAGTCAGCAAAAGATAAAGGTATACAGGCCCATCGCAAACACTTTGATTGATCTTAATTTGATCTTTGATCAATAGTACATGTGTGTATGTATTGACCAGGTATACCTTATCTCATCTATCACTTACCTGTGGGTCTTAGGATCGAAGTGTTTGCGATGGGCCTGTATACCTTTATCTTTTGCTGACTGTACATAAATGGAATAGTTTTCTTGTTTTCAATGCATTTTGACAGCGTCGTATTTTTCAAATTTTTACAGTTTCCAGTTATTTCTTCGCCATCTATCGTATTTTCATTCGTTTATCTATATTTAGATAGTTAGATGGTAGAGCTAATGCCGGGCTCGACTGTGGAGGTACCACCATCTTACCCGGAAATCCTCCCGAAGTTATTCGGGGGAGGGTAAGAAAACAGCTCTCAGGCAAAAAAACCAGGCGGCCCACCATTGCCTGAGACCGATGGATGGCGGTATATCCATCCCCAATTACCGGACCTTATATAAATTAAACTGGTGATGGGCAGCGGCGTCACTGGTGCAAGGGTTTCGGCACCGCGCTCACCAACCCGCCTGCCCAGCGTGTGTGAGTATGGGCATTTCTTCCAGGAGGACCGCCAAGAGTGGCGAAATCCTGGAAAGGCCTATGTCCAGCAGTGGACGAAAGAGGCTGATGGATGGATGGATCTATATTTAATGTATGGTTTTATGCTGCATTTCGCTTTATATAAACCATTTATATTCAATATAGCTTAGCTAACCAGAAACACTTATTTGTACCGTGCCTAAGATTAGTTTAATGCTGGGTCAGAGAAACAAATCGTAAAACACAGTTTATATAAACACGCGCGTTTTGTGTTTATGTCAACGGCAAGTTACGGGTCATCTCAGTTCTAATTGAAGGTTATCTGCCTGATGGAATGATTCAGGGATGCAGCATTCAGCATGCAGTTTTCCGACACTGGCTAGTTTGAAGTTCTATATTTTGTATTCGCCCTGGAATTATTTAGGGAAATCTGTCCCAATCCAACGCTTTCATTATACGGAAGCAGGCCGCTCAGAAAACTCGCGATTTGGTGGTGTTTTTATTTGTTTTCAATATTTCCTTTAACAGATTTACAAATATTGTTTCCATAAAAACTAGGCAATACTAAATCCTGTCACTTGATACATTTTTCATTGCGAAATAATACTTACACAAGTAATGAAACTGAAAAATCTCTGAAAATTTAAAATTGTAAGCGTAACTGACAGACACTGAAGCTTTTTTTATAGATTTTCGAAAACCCTTACACAAAGTTTAAATGCGCCATGAGTTCTTTATGAAGTGGTAACTTATACGATCTCTGTAACTAGCACGCGCCATAGATACGGCGTCAATCTATCCTACTCACGCTCTCACTCACGCATAGCGCGTTAGTGAATGTGCGAGAGAGCTAGTATGATGACGCTGTATGACTAGATGCTAAACTCAGGTTTTTCGTGCCGTATATTGGGAATTAGTTGTAAACTTAAGTAGGTAATTAAATGACATTGTAACGTTTGTGTTGAATGAGTATGTGCAAAATAGATTTATTTCTGCAGCAGCATCACAACATAAGATAGTTACACGTGCTGGGAATGTTACTGAGCTCTGATAACAATTACTTACAAATTAGTCAACTATAACTTGTTTTTATTTTTTAAGAAACAAGGAACAGAAGAGGGAAATTTACTGCCCACCAGTGGCAAAGAGAAGGAAAAAATGGAAGCCGGACAAAAAAATCGCCATACTCAGAAAGCAACCAAGGAAAAAATTTTTTTTTGCAACTCCCTGTCAATCAAGTGTATTTGTCGTATTTGACAAAGCGAAGAGCACCGAATAAAGAATGGTATATTATATTTTCTAAACAAGCCGATGGGAATCGTGTTATATGGACCCTTCGCCACTGCATACCACTCTACGATTTAATATTCATGAAAAAAAAAAATAGAAGGTAAAAGTTCGTGTGTTAACTAAAACGATGGCAGAGAGAAGAGAAGAGGAGCTTACTCCTTTGGATGGATGGATTACTGTATGGATTGTGAAAATTAAGTCACAGTCCACACTCGTACACCCACGTTTCACCGACGATTATTACGTCCCAGCGTGATTGGTAGTGAGCCCTTTCACCCTACTTCAAACACATATATGGACCAATAGCTAAACGTGCCTTCTGAAACACACGGACCGAACAAAAATTGGGACCCTATTACCGCTGTCTGTCTGTTTGTCCGTCCGTCAGTCTGTCACAGGGGTTTGCGATCAAATCAAAATCATTGCGTTTGCTTCAGCGGTGATGGGTACACAGTTAAAACTTTCACAGAAAACGTGTTATTATAGCCTCTACCACGGCAAATAATAAATATATAAAAAAAATTAACCAAAGGTGGGTGATATAATGAACCAAGAAAAAAATGCATTTTTTACGTTATTTGTGTTAGCTCTATCTTAAAGACGGTAACACATACTAGTTCCAAAGGTCACACTGTTGTACATCTAGTCTGACTTGCACTTAGCCAAATTATTTTAAACAATCGACCTCTGTATTAGCAAGAACTAATAAAATAGTAAGTATTTTGAACCAGGTGGCAGAGCTGATGCCGGGCTCGACTGTGGAGGTACCACCATCTTACTCGCAAACCTGCCGAAGTTATCGGGGGAGAGTAAGAGAACAGCTCTCAGGCAAAACCAGGCGGCCCACCATTGCCTGGGACCGATGGATGGCGGTATATCCATCCCCAATCGGACCTTATATAAAACAAACTGGTGACGGGCAGCATCGTCACTGGTGCAAGGGGTTCGGCACCGCGCTCACCAACCCGCCTGCCCAGCGTGTGTGAGTAGGGGCATTTCTTCCAGGAGAACCGCCAAGAGTGGCGAAATCCTGGAAAGGCCTATGTCCAGCAGCGGACGAAACAAGCTGATGGGTGGATGGATTTGAACCAGTGGACATGAAGCGGTGGGTCGTCGTAAGATATGGCCTGACGTTGACATAAGACAGGTAGCCCTACCTTCAGTGCTCGTACTGGGTCGTCCAACTTGAGTGGTGGAGGCAGGAACATCTTGAACCAGTGGACATGAAGCGGTGGGTCGTCGTAAGATATGGCCTGACGTTGACATAAGACAGGTAGTCCTACCTTCAGTGCTCGGACTGGGTCGTCCAACTTGAGTGGTGGAGGCAGGAACATCTTGAACCAGTGGACATGAAGCGGTGGGTCGTCGTAAGATATGGCCTGACGTTGACATAAGACAGGTAGCCCTACCTTCAGTGCTCGGACTGGGTCGTCCAACTTGAGTGGTGGAGGCAGGAACATCTTGAACCAGTGGACATGAAGTGGTGGGTCGTCGTAAGATATGGCCTGACGTTGACATAAGACAGGTAGCCCTACCTTCAGTGCTCGACTGGGTCGTCCAACTTGAGTGGTGGAGGCAGGAACATCTTGAAACAGTGGACATGAAGCGGTGGGTCGTCGTAAGATATGGCCTGACGTTGACATAAGACAGGTAGCCCTACCTTCAGTGCTCGGACTGGGTCGTCCAACTTGAGTGGTGGAGGCAGGAACATCTTGAACCAGTGGACATGAAGCGGTGGGTCGTCGTAAGATATGGCCTGACGTTGACATAAGACAGGTAGTCCTACCTTCAGTGCTCGGACTGGGTCGTCCAACTTGAGTGGTGGAGGCAGGAACATCTTGAACCAGTGGACATGAAGCGGTGGGTCGTCGTAAGATATGGCCTGACGTTGACATAAGACAGGTAGTCCTACCTTCAGTGCTCGGACTGGGTCGTCCAACTTGAGTGGTGGAGGCAGGAACATCTTGAACCAGTAGACATGAAGCGGTGGGTCGTCGTAAGATATGGCCTGACGTTGACATAAGACAGGTAGCCCTACCTTCAGTGCTCGGACTGGGTCGTCCAACTTGAGTGGTGGAGGCAGGAACATCTTGAACCAGTGGACATGAAGCGGTGGGTCGTCGTAAGATATGGCCTGACGTTGACATAAGACAGGTAGCCCTACCTTCAGTGCTCGGACTGGGTCGTCCAACTTGAGTGGTGGAGGCAGGAACATCTTGAACCAGTGGACATGAAGCGGTGGGTCGTCGTAAGATATGGCCTGACGTTGACATAAGACAGGTAGCCCTACCTTCAGTGCTCGGACTGGGTCGTCCAACTTGAGTGGTGGAGGCAGGAACATCTTCTCCCATTCCTCGCCTCCCCCGTTGGTCTCCACGCCGTTAGCCTGGCCGTTCATCTATGAGCTGCTGGTCTACCTTCGGAGCTGAGGACAACACAAGGATGCATGCTGTAGTTAATTGTAAATACATTACATGTCTACATGCTTGAGTTTAGTTTCATGATTATGGATTTTTAATCTCTCATCTATTTCCTTTTTTAGGGATCCGTAGTCAACAGGGGACCCTTATAGTTTCGACAGGTCTGTCTGTCCGCAGCTTAGTTCAGAGGGTCTTAGTACTAGAAAGCTATAATTTGGCATAGGTATACATATTAATACATTGAATGTTGTGTTTTTCTTTACGGTTATCTTGTTTTGTGAACGTACAGTGTGCGTATCTGTTGAAAGATCTAAATAAATATACTTATTATTTAAACTGATAACAAAGCCTTAGAATTTAATTATGAATTGGATTTCCTATTTCATTTTAAGACTAGCCTTCGCTTCGCCAGCGTTAAACTTAAAGGTATCCTAGCCCGTTTTTCTGCAATTTGTTGCAGTGACTGCGCAGATACCCTATATCGCAGCGTGATGAAACATAGCCGAAAACGTTCCCCGAGTCATTCCCTAGCTATGAGTTAGATAGAATTCGTTCATTGGTTCTCAAGTTATATTCGTAGAGAGCATTATAATTTTCATTATAATGATGACACTTTCATTATTACACTTGAAGCTTTTGATAAATGTGGAACTGATCGAAATGTAAGTCTCCGTCCATAGCACGAGTAATGTATCTGTAAATCGATAGATGATGGTCTAATAATTATTCACAACAACGCGTGAGTTCTTTTATTAGAAGTATCATTGGTCTCTAACTGTTTATGTCAATATTATCATCTTGCGAATTCAAGGTTTTCAACTCTTTAACGCAATGATTCTCAAAGTGGTTTATATCGACCCCCACGGCTCCACTCCGACCACCAAGGGATCCGTGAAAGCAAGAAAATATTCCACTGAGTTCCACGAGAGTAGATCTCATCTATCCTGCCCCCGGATTCTGTATCGTAAACCCACTTGCCAAACCAAGTGCCTGTCGTCTAAAACATACCTATCCACTTATCTAAGGATAAGTGCGCACTTGAAATTACTTCACAATTCGTAAATAGTTCATTTCGGAAGTTAATTTTTTATCTGTTTTTGATGAATAGCAACTATAGCTAGCAACTGACACTAAGTTACATAATAAATGTATAGGCGTTCCATAAATGTTATAAATGCAGATTGTACCTAAAGTAATAACAATAATAAAATTCTTTAATGCGCAAAATATAAATTTTCAAGGCTAGCTTAATACTAATTAGTAACTACTAAGCTTTAGGCTTTTTAATGTAGTTTTTTTCATAATAGACATAGAAACTACCTACTTTGATATTAAAACTCACGTGTTCTTAGTTAGGACGACACTCGCCTTGAGAATGCCGAAATCGTCTCGAAGCGAAACAGTTGATATTTAGTCAACAATAATAATACGTGAGTGTTAAAGCCGGTATTTAATGATAAACTACCCACTTATTTGATAATGTTGTTTAATATATGCACCTATTCGCTTACTGTCACAATACCTACGCTGTGCTTGCACGGACTTTACTAAATACAATTTACGTTTGTTTATAGTAAATATTCTACTCTGCTGCTAACTTTGTCTAAACGCCGGCTATCAAAAACACGTCTTTTAGAAATGAAATATTAGAGAGGTGTTTACGAAAAACAACCAACATCGGCATGTAGTCTATGGTACAAAAAAAATTGGAAACCTCGCTTTAACTTTTATTAATATTTTCAATAAGTATTAACATAATATCGAAGTATACAGTCTATAGGCGTAGCGAGGGAAGGTGTTTTGGGGGCTCAAATCCCCCTCCCCCGAAACAAAGACTTCACCATCCGAAATAGCCAAAAAAATTAGAAGGACACAATATTTATTATTAATAATATATCATAAAATCCATTTTCTGATTAAATTGAGTTTTTATTAACACTGCACGCATGATGGTCTTATGATGCGTTATACATTAAAATCGAACAATCGGTGTTTCTCTAGGTGGAACTGTTTTTGTATTCCTCAATATAAGGGTTTCAGGAATACGTTGTTACCCATATTATACGCTTTAATATACCGGGTGTAAATAGAGTGCGACCATTAAATAAAACCATATACTCTACTGATCATACTGAACAACTATTCGAAAAAAAAAGATATTCAACTGTAACTCAAAGACTTTATCTCGTAGGAGGAAGGTCTATTTTAGAACGCTGCACCGGAACAGCTGTATCACGGACGATGCTCTCTCTAAGCTCGCCTGTATGTCGGTGCGTGTATGTCTAAGGTTTACGCATTTTTGTTTGAAACTCAATTAGTTCCTAAACTAATGGTGTCCGCGGGTATGTTTCTCGCAAAAGAGGTTCAGTATGATCGGTAGAATATGTCGTTTAATTTAATGGTAGCAGTCTATTTACACCCGGTATGTAGGTACTGAGAAAGTTGAAGCCGCAAAAACATAAAGCTACGAGGGACTGAAAGGTTTCCATCCGAGCGCGCGCAAGCGAATAGGGTAAGTTTTCGCAAAACCGACTAGGGCGGGCGGCGTAGGGCGGGCGGCGCGACAATCGTTATCACTCATAGCTCACTCATTGACAGTTCATCAAAACCTATTGGCCACTTCTAGAAGTTTCAAATATGACGCACAGTTTTATTGATACAATAAATGAGAAAGATGAAGGAAAATTTGACTGATTTCCGATTGTCCGAAACTAAACGAGCTACATACATGATGTATGTAGCTATTGATACATCTACGTCGTATTTCACTTGTGCAACAATATTTTTTTGTTGATAGCCTCCTCAGTCTGGCTGATAAAAACAAGGTTCAAATGTTTCCTGACAACTACTGGTATTCATATAAATAATAAGTTAATTGCAGTTGACCTCTCGAAAATAATCGAATTTTTCCTCAGTAATACAGAAGAGATACGAGCATGTAATTAAGTATTATTGTGGGGTTAATTGAAGCGTCAAATTTGTATTTATTTATTTAATATTTGGGAGTCTTTTAACTGAATAACTTAGGTACACTTAATACAAAAATTGGTAAACCTATGCCATTTACAAGTCTCCACATATAGATAGACAAGAAAAGAAAAAATATAGAACTAGTTAATGAAGTTTATACGATGCAAAAACAATAACACTAGAAAAATGAATGCAATTTAACTAGAACAATTAGTAGTAGAGATTTTATAATTAAATAAAATTTATTTATATCAGAAAAGTAAATCTACCAACTGAGCTATCCAGTTCTCAGCATATCCTGCGCATTTACCTATGTTCTTTCCTATACCGCACCGATATCTCTATAGATACTCACAAATAGTGAGCCACTTGGCACCTAGAGGGCGCTAGTGTATTCAAGACGAGTCTAAGACTATTATTGCCCTACCGTCACTTGTTACAGCATCGGGTAGTGAAGAATACACGCCGAGGACGTTCGCTTCCATGACGACAGAAAATTAACCAGAAAACAGGAGAAACAAAGCTTCTGGTGGATTTTATATCTTAAAATGATAGAGCGCATTAATGAATCACCTAATTTCAAGACAAAAATTATTACAAACAAATCCGTATCTATGAATGTACGATAGCACACATTCCAACCGTCGCGTCGCGTCGGGCGGGGATCATGTAATCTAAGTATCTTAAGATATCAAAACGTATCGCATAGTAGAGATATGGAGTATTTATACCGGACTTCTTCAGAGGTCTGTTCTCTACGCTACTCTTTTTTAACGATCTACTGCAATCGAATATATTCAGTTATACAAATGACAGCTGTCACGGCGAGATATTGGTCTGATGCACAGGCTGACGTGAACAGCATCCGTTTAAACAGAGAGTATGGTAGAGCAAGTCGATATGACCCTTATGAGGAAGTAACCAACTGGCGTTCCCATTTTGGTCGATTTGAATGCCACTAAAACACATGCGTCTGTCAAAAGCACTGCTTTCAACCTGACTCCGACTTTCCAAGACATATTTGTACCGATCAGAGATTTTTATTGGCAAAAACAGAAAAAAAATATAAATAACTTTCCTAACTAAACAATCTAAAATCTTAAAATTACCTAAAACGTACAAAAAAAATTTATACTAAATGAAATATTTTCTATAAATCACCGCGCTGTTGATCGGCAGGGTCCCCAAAAGGCTGGAAACATTCCCCCGTTGAATGGCGAGGCTGGTACGCTGCCCGAGGTCTGCCCCAGCCATTGGGTCTCCCGAAACGTCGATCAGCCGCGAATATATTAGAGACTAGCTTTTGCCCGCGACTTCGTTCGCGTGGGTTTCGGATATAAATTCGAATCAGACTTCCCATAGATTTATATTAGCCTTTGCCGTTTGCGTCTATTCAATCTTTGCCCCGATTTCGGCTTGGGCGTTATTTTATGAACACACCTTCTAGCCTATGTGTTGACCAGAGTCACTACGATGATAATAAAAAAAACCGCATCCAAATCCGTTAAGTGGTTCTCGAGTTGAAACAGAACATACAGACAGACAAAAATTCTAAAAATTGTTGTTTCGGCCTCAGTACAGTACCAATAACCCATTTCATTTAAAATTTCGCGATAATATCCAATGTACAGCCACGACTTTTTTACTACCTTATTATTATTAGTATATATATATATAGATATGGATATAAGTATATAATAGATCGTCTCGCTCGAGTTGCTAAGTTTTGACCTATCTTCCAACTTTAACTTGAAGAGTTTAATCGAACCAGAGGCAAAAATCACTGCTAAAAACTTGGTAGGTGAGGCAGTAATTCAAACCAAGCATATTTTGTATTTGTACAATACTTACGTTAGGTCGCGCTGGCGGCCATTGGGATATCTCTGCAAAATAGGTATTAGCTAGCAAGCGCCTCGCAATTAGATGAATCGTCGTTAGTTCTGAACTCCAAAACCCCGAACAGCGTATAAAAATTGCTTGCCTCTCGATTTTCTACAGGCAAAATTTTAGAGAGTCTCCAGAAACTACACGATCTAATTACCTCATCTCATTCTATTATTGTTCCACGTTTGGATTGGGAATGAGGTGCGATCGTCAACTTTACGCGAATGTATTAAATGACAGTTACCATAGGTAGGATGTGCAAAAATACGTAAAAACTTTTTCAGTACTGCGAAATTATAATGTGAAGAAAATGTAAAATTTTATCAACATAATATTTCGTGGCATTAAAATAAAATGATATTCTTGAAAAAAAATTGTTACCTCGCCATTTGTTTTGATGATGATAAATCACTCATGGGTTCATCAACTTCATCATAAATGTCAAATAGTGACAGATTTGTCAAATAAAATTGAAAGATTTCATTTATAAAACAGTTGAAAACAGATTCAGCAAACAATTCAGACAACTAAATCAGCGATCATTTCATTTTTTGAAGAAGCAATATTATTCATCAATGAACTTTTATAAACATCAATAAGTACATAAAACGCAAAAATTTGATAATTATTTAATTGATGGTCTTAAGTACCTAATTAATCAATTCATTTGTACTATTATGCAAACGGTACTTTTGAATCCCAATCCAATCGTGGAACAATAATACCACTGGAATAATCCGCGCACAGGAAAGTTTCACCATATTCCTTTCGTTCGAAGTCCGTGTTTGTTCTCCGTATCTCCCTGCCAGCGTCCGTTCATCCAGATATTTATAACCTAGATTCGTTTAAAACCGAATTTTATGAGTTTTATCTGTTTTCTGTGCACTCTTCTACACCCTCGAAAAAAAATCTTTATCCAATACTAGCTGTAAGTGCAAAATTGCTCAGGGATCTCGATAATATACTAGCGATAACTCATATGCGGTATTCACTGAAAAATCTTTGCCCGTAATATTGTGTAATATATTATAACAAACACTTCGAGACGCCCATTTCTTTGTATGCGCCAACTGTACAAACCGTTGGAAATACAAATATAAAAGCGCTGAAACCACATGTATTTTTGCAGAACAATAAAAAAGTTTTATGAAAACTGCACCGACTTCTAGCCCAAGAAATTATAAATGCGCCAACCACCACGTGTAGAGATGTGTTTTAGGTAAGTAACCAGTTAGCAAAACGGTATATACTCGTATTTATGAGTTGGAGCATAGACGAATTTAGTCTATGGTTGGAGTCAGTGTAGTTTTCCTTAAAACGTTTTTGTTTTATGCAAATTTATCAACAAAGCAGAGAAAATAGTGGATCCAAAACATGCTATCATACAACATTTATTTATCTTTTCTATATCATAATTTATAGAAGAATTCATACAAAATAAACATAAAAAAGCTTATCAAAAGTAAAAATATTTACTATCACAATATTATAATTGATGACCTCCTTTTTTTGTAGCCGTTTAAAAAAGAGATGAAAATTATAATGCCGCGTGCCGGCGGCGGCGCCCGTTTGGCGTCAGCGCAGCGACGGACGTGCCCACTACCGCCCACACCAATACGTTGGACTGTTGGACTGGGTTGGGTCAAACCTTGGACAACAGAGCCCACAGTACGTCGTCCGAGCAAAGTTGTAAACAACAGGTTTGAATAAAAAATGAGTTTAAATTACGTAAGTTATGTAAAATTTGTCGCCAAACGTGAATCGTTTTTAATAAGTATTTTTTTAAATATGATATATTACGTGCCTGTTTAGCGTGCGTAAAATGACATATTTCGTCATTGGTCTTTGTAGTACAGATTGGCGCCAACCAGACTGCGTATTCTTCTGTCGACTTGTATCTGTTTTGATTTGCAACAAAATTGCTTTTATTTTATTATTTCATGTAATTTTTCGCAGGTGTATTAAAAACGTCGTTTGATACACGTGCGAAAGTGTTGATATTTCTCGTCCCGACTGTTCGTGACTCTATCAACTTTTTCGCACTTGCATCAAATGTACTATTTTTGGTTTACACTACTTTGTTTTTATAAGAATGAGGGAAACCCTGAGCAGAAGTTTGGTACGTTAATGCATAATAGTAAGTACAGAAGGACCACGGAATAAATATTTTTAATATAGCGCGATAGAATTTTCTAAATGTATTTAATATCTTTCTTATAATTTATCCTAAATTAGGGGTGTTTTTGTTTCAGGAAATACACACAATATTTTTATATATCCCTGGTATATGCATTTGGACTAAAATGTTATGTTTGGATTAATCCTCGACAGAAATAATTATTGAAATGAGCTCTACAAACGCAATTTTTCTTTAGCTATCTATATATTATGTTAGTTTTCTTGATACAAATAAAAACTTTTTTCTCTTTTGCCCTGAATCCGCCTGTCCTTTCTCGCACAGCGCTTTTTTCCTTGGAGTGAAAGTGACAGACATAAAATGTACAGTAATCAAACGCCAGCTGATTACCAAAACAAATATTTTTTATTTATTTATTTTCTTTATTAGGAAAACCAGTAGTTAGTAAGCTTATTTTAACACTACACATTGAACATAAATAACTGCTAAACTTCTAACTTATTAAGGTAATCACAGCATACATTTTATATAAGTGACGTTTAACATGTAAGTATACACATATCTTAAATTCTTAATTACTAAAATTACATTAATAATTTACAAATTCTAAATCTTAATATCTAACTACTAAAACTAACAAACATCATTTAACTTTAGATAGAGCTTTTCTACACAATAATTTAAAACAACCTAAACTATCTGCATTAATATCACAGGTGTGACTCACTTTATTATAGGTGTTTAGAAGTCGGGACACTGGGGCAAATTGACCCAGAACAGTCCGGGATAAAGGCGGAGAAAACATTCCAAAAGGAGCGCGGGAACAATTATATGGAATTTTTATGTTAATTTTACTTAAAAGCTGAGGGCAGTCGATTTTACTGTTTATGACATTGTACAAAAAGGACATATATGTCTAATATATTTCGTCGCTCAGTAAGGCCACTAATATTGAAATAACTCAATCTTTGCTCGTACGAGGCCAGTTTTTATTTCTGAAATGCAGGCGAAGTTTATCTTCTGTTTTATGCTACCGTAAATATTCCCGTTTTTGAGGGAATTGCAAAAATTAAATCAAAAGAAATCAGCAGAACTTGAGGGTATCTCTCGGTGTCAATGTCAGGGTTTATCTGGTTATCGTGTCCTGACCCGGCGCCACTGCGCAGCAGATTGAAGATATGGCTGATCTGTTCCCAGGGTCACGTCGACAAACAAGTCAAGTGACTGGAAACGTGTGGACTCAAGTAATGGATACAATCACGTCACCAATAAAAGGTTCTTCCATCTCCGCCGATGATCCTCTCACTTCCAACAGTAATACAAAGGTGAACGTAGAAGAAATTAGAATTTTAAATCACCAAAATTAGGTTCCATGCTTTTACCGACACGTTGAGAATGGTAAACGACATATTATATAAGGAAAGTTTAAAACAGAAGAGATGACACGACTCCCACATTATGTGATAGAGTAAAATGCAAAATGCAAATTTGTTTTCTCTAAAATAAAAATCTCTCCCATCGTGCCACAAGTCAAATACCTATGTAGTTCTGTCCCTGTTTGTATGTATAATTCTAAGGTTCCAAGAAAACCCTACAAGTCAAATCTATATCCACAGGAACGAGTAGGTTTCAAACTACAATAAACAAGTGATTGTAATATAATATTATAAAATATGTATTTTTAACGAGTCTCCAAGTAGCAGATTTATATTGTAAAAACACGGTTTGATTTTGAGTCTACAAAATTCCATTAGGATGGGTGAAAACCAGATAAAGATAGATTTTTTATGCCAATGATAGGATAGACAATGATAATATTTTTTTATCATAAGCTATAAATCCTCAAAATAATTAGTAAAAGCCCTAGGCAATCATTTTTTTTTCTGAGTCATCCAATTGACGTGATTTGTTCATAACGGTACGGTGGTGCTTCCAAAATATTTAAAACTCCTTTGTTTTCCAATGTTTATTGACTTATATCCAAGAGAAAATAGTCAGCTTTAAGCCTTACCACAAATTCTAATTGTAAGGGTTATGGTTATGATTGAAAAAGTTATGAGGCGAAAAGCTCAAATTGTGTCGCGTGTTTTAAGATGTCTGCTTCGGACGCTTCAATGATAGTTTTTTTTAATGGTCACTGCTTTCATCAGCTATAATATGTTTAAAGTGGTTGATTAGCTAAATTCCATTCATTAATTTTACTAGATTCAGTCTGGGATGAAAAATATCCAACTTAATGTGAGGGACAGAACTTTTGGCAGGACTAGGTATACTATAGTAACTTTTGTAGTTGAAATTTTATAATTTGTTTGCAAAAACATACTAGGTAGGTACTCTACCCACTTTCAGTAACTTTTATTTAATAAATTTAGGTTCAAGCATAAGTTATTTTAAGTTAATATCAGAAATGTAATTTTAAAGCTTGTTTCTAAGCATTTTGTGCAAATGAAAGTCACCTTGCTTCTCCAGCTGGTACACACGCTAGGTTCTCATAACGAGTACGATAAACCTCCTTTACCTACCTAGTACGTATGTACTACATCCACGTCATGCTATGTTCAGTAGTGACACCTTGCTTCTCCAGCTGGTACACACGCTAGGTTCTCATAACGAGTACGATAAACCTCCTTTACCTACCTAGTACGTATGTACTACATCCACGTCATGCTATGTTCAGTAGTGACACATTGCTTCTCCAGCTGGTACACACGCTAGGTTCTCATAACGAGTACGATAAACCTCCTTTACCTACCTGGTACGTATGTACTACATCCACGTCATGCTATGTTCAGTAGTGACACATTGCTTCTCCAGCTGGTACACACGCTAGGTTCTCATAACGAGTACGATAAACCTCCTTTACCTACCTAGTACGTATGTACTACATCCACGTCATGCTATGTTCAGTAGTGACACCTTGCTTCTCCAGCTGGTACACACGCTAGGTTCTCATAACGAGTACGATAAACCTCCTTTACCTACCTAGTACGTATGTACTACATCCACGTCGTGCTATGTTCAGTAGTGACACATTGCTTCTCCAGCTGGTACACACGCTAGGTTCTCATAACGAGTACGATAAACCTCCTTTACCTACCTAGTACGTATGTACTACATCCACGTCATGCTATGTTCAGTAGTGACACCTTGCTTCTCCAGCTGGTACACATGCTAGGTTCTCATAACGAGTACGATAAACCTCCTTTACCTACCTAGTACGTATGTACTACATCCACATCATGCTATGTTCAGTAGTGACACCTTGCTTCTCCAGCTGGTACACACGCTAGGTTCTCATAACGAGTACGATAAACCTCCTTTACCTACCTAGTACGTATGTACTACATCCACGTCATGCTATGTTCAGTAGTGACACCTTGCTTCTCCAGCTGGTACACACGCTAGGTTCTCATAACGAGTACGATAAACCTCCTTTACCTACCTAGTACGTATGTACTACATCCACGTCATGCTATGTTCAGTAGTGACACCTTGCTTCTCCAGCTGGTACACACGCTAGGTTCTCATAACGAGTACGATAAACCTCCTTTACCTACCTAGTACGTATGTACTACATCCACGTCATGCTATGTTCAGTAGTGACACCTTGCTTCTCCAGCTGGTACACACGCTAGGTTCTCATAACGAGTACGATAAACCTCCTTTACCTACCTAGTACGTATGTACTACATCCACGTCATGCTATGTTCAGTAGTGACACCTTGCTTCTCCAGCTGGTACACACGCTAGGTTCTCATAACGAGTACGATAAACCTCCTTTACCTACCTAGTACGTATGTACTACATCCACGTCATGCTATGTTCAGTAGTGACACCTTGCTTCTCCAGCTGGTACACACGCTAGGTTCTCATAATGAGTACGATAAACCTCCTTTACCTACCTAGTACGTATGTACTACATCCACGTCATGCTATGTTCAGTAGTGACACCTTGCTTCTCCAGCTGGTACACATGCTAGGTTCTCATAACGAGTACGATAAACCTCCTTTACCTACCTAGTACGTATGTACTACATCCACGTCATGCTATGTTCAGTAGTGACACCTTGCTTCTCCAGCTGGTACACACGCTAGGTTCTCATAACGAGTACGATAAACCTCCTTTACCTACCTAGTACGTATGTACTACATCCACGTCATGCTATGTTCAGTAGTGACACCTTGCTTCTCCAGCTGGTACACACGCTAGGTTCTCATAACGAGTACGATAAACCTCCTTTACCTACCTAGTACGTATGTACTACATCCACGTCATGCTATGTTCAGTAGTGACACATTGCTTCTCCAGCTGGTACACACGCTAGGTTCTCATAACGAGTACGATAAACCTCCTTTACCTACCTGGTACGTATGTACTACATCCACGTCATGCTATGTTCAGTAGTGACACATTGCTTCTCCAGCTGGTACACACGCTAGGTTCTCATAACGAGTACGATAAACCTCCTTTACCTACCTAGTACGTATGTACTACATCCACGTCATGCTATGTTCAGTAGTGACACCTTGCTTCTCCAGCTGGTACACACGCTAGGTTCTCATAACGAGTACGATAAACCTCCTTTACCTACCTAGTACGTATGTACTACATCCACGTCGTGCTATGTTCAGTAGTGACACATTGCTTCTCCAGCTGGTACACACGCTAGGTTCTCATAACGAGTACGATAAACCTCCTTTACCTACGTAGTACGTATGTACTACATCCACGTCATGCTATGTTCAGTAGTGACACCTTGCTTCTCCAGCTGGTACACACGCTAGGTTCTCATAACGAGTACGATAAACCTCCTTTACCTACCTAGTACGTATGTACTACATCCACGTCATGCTATGTTCAGTAGTGACACCTTGCTTCTCCAGCTGGTACACACGCTAGGTTCTCATAACGAGTACGATAAACCTCCTTTACCTACCTAGTACGTATGTACTACATCCACGTCATGCTATGTTCAGTAGTGACACCTTGCTTCTCCAGCTGGTACACACGCTAGGTTCTCATAACGAGTACGATAAACCTCCTTTACCTACCTAGTACGTATGTACTACATCCACGTCATGCTATGTTCAGTAGTGACACCTTGCTTCTCCAGCTGGTACACACGCTAGGTTCTCATAACGAGTACGATAAACCTCCTTTACCTACCTAGTACGTATGTACTACATCCACGTCATGCTATGTTCAGTAGTGACACCTTGCTTCTCCAGCTGGTACACACGCTAGGTTCTCATAACGAGTACGATAAACCTCCTTTACCTACCTAGTACGTATGTACTACATCCACGTCATGCTATGTTCAGTAGTGACACCTTGCTTCTCCAGCTGGTACACACGCTAGGTTCTCATAACGAGTACGATAAACCTCCTTTACCTACCTAGTACGTATGTACTACATCCACGTCATGCTATGTTCAGTAGTGACACCTTGCTTCTCCAGCTGGTACACACGCTAGGTTCTCATAACGAGTACGATAAACCTCCTTTACCTACCTAGTACGTATGTACTACATCCACGTCATGCTATGTTCAGTAGTGACACCTTGCTTCTCCAGCTGGTACACACGCTAGGTTCTCATAACGAGTACGATAAACCTCCTTTACCTACCTAGTACGTATGTACTACATCCACATCATGCTATGTTCAGTAGTGACACCTTGCTTCTCCAGCTGGTACACACGCTAGGTTCTCATAACGAGTACGATAAACCTCCTTTACCTACCTAGTACGTATGTACTACATCCACGTCATGCTATGTTCAGTAGTGACACCTTGCTTCTCCAGCTGGTACACATGCTAGGTTCTCATAACGAGTACGATAAACCTCCTTTACCTACCTAGTACGTATGTACTACATCCACGTCATGCTATGTTCAGTAGTGACACCTTGCTTCTCCAGCTGGTACACACGCTAGGTTCTCATAACGAGTACGATAAACCTCCTTTACCTACCTAGTACGTATGTACTACATCCACGTCATGCTATGTTCAGTAGTGACACCTTGCTTCTCCAGCTGGTACACACGCTAGGTTCTCATAACGAGTACGATAAACCTCCTTTACCTACCTAGTACGTATGTACTACATCCACGTCATGCTATGTTCAGTAGTGACACCTTGCTTCTCCAGCTGGTACACACGCTAGGTTCTCATAACGAGTACGATAAACCTCCTTTACCTACCTAGTACGTATGTACTACATCCACGTCATGCTATGTTCAGTAGTGACACCTTGCTTCTCCAGCTGGTACACACGCTAGGTTCTCATAACGAGTACGATAAACCTCCTTTACCTACCTAGTACGTATGTACTACATCCACGTCATGCTATGTTCAGTAGTGACACCTTGCTTCTCCAGCTGGTACACACGCTAGGTTCTCATAACGAGTACGATAAACCTCCTTTACCTACCTAGTACGTATGTACTACATCCACGTCATGCTATGTTCAGTAGTGACACCTTGCTTCTCCAGCTGGTACACACGCTAGGTTCTCATAACGAGTACGATAAACCTCCTTTACCTACCTAGTACGTATGTACTACATCCACGTCATGCTATGTTCAGTAGTGACACCTTGCTTCTCCAGCTGGTACACACGCTAGGTTCTCATAACGAGTACGATAAACCTCCTTTACCTACCTAGTACGTATGTACTACATCCACGTCATGCTATGTTCAGTAGTTACACCTTGCTTCTCCAGCTGGTACACACGCTAGGTTCTCATAACGAGTACGATAAACCTCCTTTACCTACCTAGTACGTTTGTACTACATCCACGTCATGCTATGTTCAGTAGTGACACCTTGCTTCTCCAGCTGGTACACACGCTAGGTTCTCATAACGAGTACGATAAACCTCCTTTACCTACCTAGTACGTATGTACTACATCCACGTCATGCTATGTTCAGTAGTGACACCTTGCTTCTCCAGCTGGTACACACGCTAGGTTCTCATAATGAGTACGATAAACCTCCTTTACCTACCTAGTACGTATGTACTACATCCACGTCATGCTATGTTCAGTAGTGACACCTTGCTTCTCCAGCTGGTACACATGCTAGGTTCTCATAACGAGTACGATAAACCTCCTTTACCTACCTAGTACGTATGTACTACATCCACGTCATGCTATGTTCAGTAGTGACACCTTGCTTCTCCAGCTGGTACACACGCTAGGTTCTCATAACGAGTACGATAAACCTCCTTTACCTACCTAGTACGTATGTACTACATCCACGTCATGCTATGTTCAGTAGTGACACCTTGCTTCTCCAGCTGGTACACATGCTAGGTTCTCATAACGAGTACGATAAACCTCCTTTACCTACCTAGTACGTATGTACTACATCCACGTCATGCTATGTTCAGTAGTGACACCTTGCTTCTCCAGCTGGTACACACGCTAGGTTCTCATAACGAGTACGATAAACCTCCTTTACCTACCTAGTACGTATGTACTACATCCACGTCATGCTATGTTCAGTAGTGACACCTTGCTTCTCCAGCTGGTACACATGCTAGGTTCTCATAACGAGTACGATAAACCTCCTTTACCTACCTAGTACGTATGTACTACATCCACGTCGTGCTATGTTCAGTAGTGACACATTGCTTCTCCAGCTGGTACACACGCTAGGTTCTCATAACGAGTACGATAAACCTCCTTTACCTACCTGGTACGTATGTACTACATCCACGTCGTGCTATGTTCAGTAGTGACACCTTGCTTCTCCAGCTGGTACACACGCTAGGTTCTCATAACGAGTACGATAAACCTCCTTTACCTACCTAGTACGTATGTACTACATCCACGTCATGCTATGTTCAGTAGTGACACCTTGCTTCTCCAGCTGGTACACATGCTAGGTTCTCATAACGAGTACGATAAACCTCCTTTACCTACCTAGTACGTATGTACTACATCCACGTCGTGCTATGTTCAGTAGTGACACATTGCTTCTCCAGCTGGTACACACGCTAGGTTCTCATAACGAGTACGATAAACCTCCTTTACCTACCTGGTACGTATGTACTACATCCACGTCGTGCTATGTTCAGTAGTGACACCTTGGCTGGCGGTCATCGTCACTATTTGCATCAGTATTAGATCATTTGCTATTGGAGAAACATCGATGCGTTGCTCTATCGACTACGACACAACTTGTGGCCCACGAGCTATCATTATGTGAATTTATTCAATATTAAGGGGGTAAAAAAACTTTTTACCTCGGTACAAAATGCACATCATAATATTGTTTTCCTTACTTTTGAATATAAACTATGCAATAAATGTGTTTTAAAGCAACTTGCAGAAATAGTTTATTAACAATAAAGTCTTCACAAAAAAATTACGTTCTTTAATGTTTGCATTAACATTTTGTTTGCATTATATTAATACACTTAAAAGCGTGTTTACAGTTGTAATGTAATGCAGCTAAAATGTAACGCATAAAATTGAATGATTATCATGTGATCACCTAACTATTAACAAGCAGTTAGCGCTAATTGCTATAAAACGCATTTATTGCAAACCTAATATTCAAAAGTAAGGAAAACAATATTATGATGTGCATTTTGCACCGAGATCCTCCGTTACCACCTTTTCTAATTCACCGCCAAAAAATCATACATTATAATGCGTAGGTTTTGACTACACACCGATAACCATTTTTCTATAACCAATTTCTGGGAGCCGCTTAACAATAGACAATAATAAAAACATGACGTAGTAACCTACAGGTCAGCAGTTTTGACTGTAAAATTACTTATTTACCATAAGGTTTTTAGAAATGCTAAAACGTTTTCTTTCCTAATAACTTAATTCAGACTTTAAATACGCAACAAATCGTCACGACATTAATATTTTTAACTCTATACCTGACTCAATAATATCCTTGAAAAAAACTAATTTATTTAAAAATGCACTTAATGAATACTTATCAAAAAAAAGTTACTACTCGCTACAAGAGTTTTTTTAATGATAAAAGATTTTTTATTTTTGTGTGAGTATTGATATTTTTGTTCCTAAGATGTTGTTTATCTATAATACCTATATATAAACGATTGCTTTCTTGTTTCTAAGCAGAGTCTACTCTTAACAAATAAGCGAATTAGTTGTAAGACTTGTAAGTTGTTACATATGTGTTAATTTTGTACCTATACTTCATTCAGCAGTTGCCTTGCAGGGTTCTTGTTTGATACTTTTATTATTTGAGACACCTTTTGTACAACAAGAAAGCTTAGAAAATTTATCTTATCTCATCTTGTCCCCCAAAATTAGAAAATTAAAAAACCGGCCAATTGCTAGTCGGACTTGCGCACGAAAGGTTCCGTACCATTATCTATAAAAACGGCAAAAAATCATGTCTGTTGTATGGGAGTGCGCAGGTCCGACTCGCACTTAGCCGGTTTTACTATTGGTTGTTATAGCGGCAACAGAAATACATCATCTGTGAAAATTTCAACTGTCTAACTATCACGGTTCATGAGATACAGCCTGGTGACAGACGGACGGACAGCGGAGTCTTAGTAATAGGGTCCCCTTGGCTACCCTTTGGGTACGGAACCCTAAAAAGAAAAATAGTGGCACATCTTTGGCAAGTCTAGCAGTGGACGGATCAGGCTGATGGATGGATGGAATTAGAGAATAATTTGGTAACAAGTAATTTTTTAACGTGACTAAGAAGTCACATGATGAGAACAAACAAACAAACGTATAGTTTATAAACCGTTGCCGTTGTGCCGACAAAAGTGGTTCTGTTATACTATGTGAATTACAGACACACCTCTAGCCAACCTTGTACGATAAATAGACAAAGTTCGATAGCACAATCCTTAGAAAATGTATCGCCTTGGCAATGACCCCGCCCGCGCCCCGCGCCCCGCCAACTTCGTCGACTAAAATAACACTTTTATTAGATAATGCGATGCAAGAATCTCATCTCATCTCCAATAGAACTCGTAAATACTAGATAATAGTACGTGCATGGATTGTGGAATTTGTGAGCTTTATTTCTATGGAATACGGTTTAGCTTAGAATGCAGCAAAAGTACAGAAAAGTTTGATTACAAAAGCTATGACCGGCGCGCGGCGCCGTTAATGTTTGTTGTTGTTGAGATAAATTTAATTAACAAGTCAAAAATGCGTACCTGTCAAGTCTCACATATATATTTTAGTTTCGAGATCCAAGAATCCCTGTGCTTCCGAAATTACCCTACCTACCTCCCAGTGGCGTGCATACAACTTTTTTCTGGATAAGCAATGAGAAGGTCAAGTTTGACGATAAAAATAACAAGAAAAAAATTCAAAACTATTTTTTTTTTGTATTATGTCATGTATTTTCAGTCAGTGCCTACCCTGGCGTCATAAAAATAATGATTTTCAAAGTGAAATTGAAATTTTTTCATATTTTTTCGTCGTCAAACTTAACCTTTTCATTGCTTTTCCAGCAAGAAGTTCTATGCACAGCACTGCCCGTGGCATGACAATTTTCAAGTAATACCCTGCAATTAGGTGGTAGAGCTGATGCCGGGCTCGACTGTGGAGGTACCACCATCTGACTCGCAAATCCTCCCGAAGTTATTCGGGGGAGAGTAAGAGAACAGCTCGCAGACAAAACCAGGCGGCCCACCATTGCCTGGGACCGATGGATGGCGATATATCCATCTTTATATAAAACAGACTGGTGACGGGCAGCGGCGTCACTGGTGCAAGGGTCTTGGCACCGCGCTCACCAACCCGCCCGCCCAGCGTGTGTGAGTATGGGCAATTCTTCCAGGAGGACCGCCAAGAGTGGCGAAATCCTGGAAATGCCTATGTCCAGCAGTGGACGAAACAGGCTGATGGATGGATGGATCCTGCAATGAGCACACTAACACAAAGCGATTGAGGAGTTTTATGGTGCTGAGGCCAGGATCGAAGGTACTGTATTGTAAATTTTCAACTAATACCCTGGAATCAGCACACTCAAACAAAGTGATTGCTGAAATCTCGAATTATTTTGTGCCACCCGTTTAGAAGTTCTATGGTGATGAGGCCAGGTGGATATAATGTAAATTTTCAAGAATACCCTACAATGCCTATCATCTACCCTACAATCAGCATTCTGGTACAATGCTTTTGCCGCAATATCGAGTGATATGCTGTCCTTCATCTCTGAAGACCATCATCAGATCACGACCAAACTAGAATGGGACCTACCTGGAAGAAAACACGTTTAAGATTTGCCAGAGTTATTGAGAAAACCAAAGAAAAAAAAACAGTCGAATTGAGAACCGCCTCCTTTTTTGAAGTCGGTTAAAAAGTAGATAAACACCTTCAACTTGCCAAGTTCTACATATTCAGAAGCAAGGACCCTAACATTATTTAAAAAAAACTGAAAAACGTACATTATTGCAGTTATGACTGGAGGAGCCCCCATAAGCCGCGGCACCCAATTTGATCTGAATTTTTTTTTGGCGTAGCCGACAACCTGCACTGCCTTTGTACTGAACAGGCCCCTTTTTCACAATTATCTTTTTGGTGGTATCTTGTTTACACGATATGAGTAACCGACGCGATGGATTGCTGCTGCGACATACGAGGGGTGGCTGATATAAAATCTCCTTTGTTAAAGAAAGTTTAAAAAATGTTACTAGCCACTATATTCTCGTATTCTTTGTTCATTCCCTTTTAAAAAATTATGACACTCATTTATTTCTACGAGTTCAAATTTTTTTGTCGCGTCTTCGTTTTCATCAAGTTGCAATAAAATTAAAAATTGATAAAATTGAGCATCGCGCTGTGATTAAATTCCTCGGTAAAGAAGGGAATACGCCGACGCAGATCCGAGAGCGCATGTTTAAGGTGTTCGGAGATTCATGTCCTTCCGAATTTGTAATAAAGTTTTGGTCAAGACAGTTTAAACAAGGCCGTGTGAGCTTAGAAGACGATCCTCGTTGTGGAAGGCCCATTTCTGCAGTTACCGCAGATAATGTGGAAAAAGTGAAGAAACTGAACCTTGCCGATCGGCGAATTAAGCAGTGGAAAATAGCTAGAGATGTTGGCATTAGCAAGGAACGAGTTCATGAAATAATTCATGAACATTTGGGGATGTCCAAGGTGAGCGCGCGTTGGGTGCCTAAAATGTTGACCCCCTTTGATAAGCAAAGGCATGTGGAATGTTGTCAGTCATTTTTAGACTTGATAAAGGATAAAGAGGAAGAAACTACCTTGCAAATAGTGACCTGTGATGAAACTTGGATTTGTCAGTGGGATCCCGAAAGCAAACAAGAATCGATGCAATGGAAATTTAAAGGGGAAACCCACCAAGGAAGTTCAAGGTCCGGCCGTCAGCAGGCAAACTAATGGCAACCATTTTTTGGGATGTTGAGGAGATTCTTATGATAGATTACCTGCCAAAAACACGACGGTGAATGCTGAATACTAGGCGAACTTACTTGATCAGCTACGCGACAAAATAAAAGAAGACAGGAGGGGCAAACTTAGCAAAGGCGTTTTGATTTTGCATGATAATGCACCCGTGCACACGGCCTTTAAGGCGCGGTCATCTCTGACAAAAAACGGCTTTACAGAGATCAACTACCCACCCTATAGTCCAGACCTGGCTCCCTCTGACTACATCTTATTTAAAAATTTAAAGAAACATTTGAGAGGGCGCAGATTTTCAACAAACGAAGAGATGAAGGACACTGTGAATGACTATTTTGACGATCAAAATAAAAATTATTATTTTAATGGTATGATGTCACTTATTGACAAATGTCGTAAGTGCATTTCAGTTGCAGGGAACTACATTGAAAAATAAAAATAAATTATTAATCCATGTCTTTTCTTTCATAGTCAGGTAGATTACTTTTCAGCCACCCCTCGTAACATATTGTCTTGTTGTAATCATTACTTTGACTACATACCTACTCGTATTTATGTAAATAACCGATAGTTACGTATGAAAAAAAAACCTTTAAAAAAAGATGTCTGATCCGACTGATGAATGTGGAAGAAACGAAGAGGTGTATCAGGATCGTAGCAGATGGAGAACTGTGTATAGCTTTGCCTCTGGGACAAGGCGTTGGAATTAGAATATGCATATGGTATTTCTCAACATAACAGTGAAAATTAAAACTAAATTACATTGCTAACATGAGACTCTCAAAAAACCTGGTCAAGTGCGCGTAGTACTCATGCCCTGAGGGTTCCGTACATACCATTTAAAATACAAACGTATTCCACGAGCAGTTCTAAATGATGATATTATGAAAGATTACGATCTATTAAACTCCATGTATTTAACGGGTTAAGCTGTTCTTTAATTTCTTCTTAAATAACTAAATATCGATAATTTTCTGATTTTTAATAGACGTGTGATGCTATAGAACTAATTGTGAAGAGAATTTCAATTTTCCAAGTCAACTGCAAGTAGCCTATAGATTTTTATCGTGAGCCATGTGTCGATTCGGTGTAACACGACTTAACTTATTTGACAGGACTAAACATAAAGGTTAGTCCTGTCAAATAAGTTAATAACTTTTTTCCGCATTCAGTTAGTAGCCTGATTTTTTAACAGCCTTATGGGACCGTAGACTTCTGTACTTGGAGGAGAAAACCAACTGGAGTGGAGCCGCGCACTAATTTCTATGCAAAAAAGTCCGTCATTTTCGGTGGGGGACGAGGAGGCGTCGCGATGGACGCACACTACAAAAGACTCAAACACTAGCTTAAACTATACGCACACAATCACATTCACACACAGGGACATCTATCGTTTTTATATAACTGGTATGCTCGCGGGGCTTCTTTGGCAGAGGGGTTCGTCTGTTGGTGGCCTGTCCAGTTGGTTTGTTCGTCCGAGCTACTGCAAGATGTAATAACTTGAGTATAATTATAGGAGCCCGAGGAAAAGGGTCTTAACAAACGGACAGACGAAGAACAAGGTTATCGTATCAGGGTTCCGTTTTTTCATTTCGAGGTAAGGAACCTTAAAAAAGAAACCAAAATAACAGATTGAAAGAATCCGCAAAACATTTTGTTCGTCACAAATACTAACTAACGACTACCATGAACCAATAAAACAATGGAGACAATTGTCACGCTATTTCGCCTTGGACGAAATAAAATCGTGTCTCTCTAAGACGAATGCATACCGGATGTAAATAGACACGATCTTTAAATGTTACCACATACAGAACTGATAATACTGAACAATTTTTCCCACGAAGCAACTTAAGGACTCTATTTCGCAGGAGGAAGATTTATTTTAGAACGCTGCGCGTAAGCAGCTGTCTCACGGAAGACGCTTGTCTCAAAACACGCCCGTATATCCTTGCGTTAAGAGGATATGTCACGCTTGCAGAGGTCACTGTTACTCCATGCGGAACGCCGCAGTGCTAGGGACGGATTCCGGAAAAAATAGCAAAATGTCGGTTTTAAATTAATATAAAATTAACTAAAATAGCTATAAAAATTTCCAGCTGAGAAAATTTATATATCGTTAAAATGTATCTAATAAAATATGGTTCAGGTCTGTATGTCATTCTTGTTTGTCATACTATAAAAAAAAGTGTAGAAGAAGACCTCATTTCCATAATTATTTTCTATCGAGCAAAAGTTACGCAATCGCGTTTTTGTTCTGAAGAAAACTAGAAAAAGTTTCCGAAATTTATATACTGATTTATCAAATTAGTGGCTTCATCTGAAAAGCAGGTATACAACTTCAAAAGGTTTAATTTTTATCGAAATAAGATTCACGCAAATTTGCATATAGGAGTATATAGGTTAGGAAAGCATAGGCATAGGCCTAGGCATAAGCATAGGCTAGGGAAAAAAAATATTACCCGTCCAACACAAAAAGGCTAATGTCAAATACTTTATTAATTGATAGAGGCGATTATTTGTTAGCTACTTGACCTATTTGTCGCGTAATACTAATAATTACGCGCGAAACAGCAGATCGGAGGGTTTTTAGCTAATACTGAAATCTTTTGTAGGGAAAAAATATTGGATTTACGTAGAAAACCTTGTGAAAAAAAAAACAAGTTGATCTATTAGCCGCGTTCTTGAAACGAACGTTTGAAAACCAAAAAAAGAGGGTGGAAAACATTTTTAAACATCTTAGTACATTGTTTATACGTGGATCACCTAGATAAAAGATTAATTAATCAAATATATATTTTTAAATATTACCAAATTTCTTCAAAAGAACCCTCGAAAATCTGGCTTTTTCATGTTCTAGGCACAGGTACAGCCTTAAAAGTCTAATATTTCACAAACCAATGATTTGCAAGGGAATGTTTTTTTGGAAAAGTGGTTCAGAATGATCAGTAGAATGTGGTTTCCGTAAAAGTTAGCTGTCTATTTACATCCGGTATATGTCATCGAATTTCGACCTACTCATTCGGAGGAAAGATAATTCCGTAGACCTAATGGCTCTACTGTAGATCTATTACCATTTTTACTCACCAACCCACTGAAATTTCTAAGCGCCATGCAACCTCCCCGAAGTTATTTTGGGGAGAGCAAGAGTAGGTACATCTCTCATATACAACCAGGTGGCCCACCATGCCTGAAACTGATTGATGGGGCTGTATCCATAATTGCCAGCATTTCCAAAAAACAGACTGGTGATGGGTAGCTGCGTCACTAGTGCGAGGGTTTCGGTACCGCGCTCACCAACCCGCCTGCCCAGCGTGTACGAGTATGGGCTTTCTTCCAGGAGGACCACCAATAGGGGCGAAATCTTGGAAAGGCCTGTATCCAGCAGTGCACGAACCTGGCTGATGGCTGGATGGAATACAAAAATGGGTGTCCAGCTCGCGGCGAGATGCCCATCGACTCAAAAGGTTGCCGTTTGCCTTCGTGAAATTGTTATAAATTACGCCATAGTAAATAAAAAAACCAAGTGTTGAAGAACGTAACCCACCGTAACCATGTATAAGTGATGAGTCGAAAATCTCCAAGTGTTATTAATTTACATATCGAGGTTACCGCATCATTTCGCTATTGTCAGTTCTACAGCTTTGTTCCTACAACACGTAAAGAAAATGGCCGTAAGTACACAGATAATGTCGCCATTTTGATAATAATTTACATTTTTGAGTTACCGTTTCAAATGTATACAAGTTTTATTGTTAATAAACCATATACTTCTTTTAAGACTGTTTTTGTGGCTGGTTTAGATTTTAAGACGCACTTTCGGTAAAGAAAAATGCCATCAAAAACAAAACTTGTAAAAAAAACCAAGTCTCGCAACTTAGTTCTTCTACCGTAAAAAGTTGTGAGATCCATGTAAATCCAAGTCGGTTAATTTATTCAGTCCCTACTTAAGGGACCTTCCGCCTTAAGTTATTACATAATTAGCTAACCTAACAACATCTTATAGTGACCATATCAATATTAAAAATCTTTTATGTTTTAAATAAATAGATTGACTCGGCAATCGCATGAAAACACAATGTATCTCACAAGTAATAAAGATTATATAAAATTAGATTATTTAGTATGTGGAATAAAAGTATAAGAATTTATTTAGTGCTTATAACTCGAACCCCCAGGTTGCAAAAATCTCGAAAAATATGAGTACTTAATTAAGTTAAAATTCACATTGAATTTTATTTTATTTAGTTGTTGTCATTAACTTGTCGCTAATGAAAATATACACCTGCGTCTGGTTCAAAGCAGACAGTACAGTTATTTTGCAGAGGGACTTAGAGAAAGCTATTACAACCTGTAGAAAATATGATTATTTCAGGGTTAGATTGATTTTAAACGCAATATTTTATGATATAAAAATAAATAATACAAGATATTTAAAAAACACGACTGCCGGAATAGAGATTTAATTCTGATTTCAGTGCAGTCGGGGGACATGCAAAACAACACGTATCCAATGTAAAGTCCCCCGACTGCATTGAAATCCAAATTAAATCTCTATTCCGGCAGTCATGTTTTTTAATATTTTTTATTAATTAGTTTATTTAGTTGGGAGTAGCACAGGACCGCGATGTGTGGTTTTAGCAAGGGGGGCTTTGCCCAGCAGTGGGACACATTAGAGGCTACATATAAAAAAGTTACACGACGTGAAATATAAGTCATTTTGCCAACGAAAACTGGTGATAGTACTCGTCCATATGAACAACTTTTACTATGGAGCTAACCCTGAAATCGTAAAAAAATATCAGCTGTTCCATAGAAAAGTTAAATACCCACTCGACCCAAATGTATGAAACAGCTTATATTTTTTTCACGATTTCAGGGTTAGCTCCATAGTAAAAGTTGTTCATATGGATGAGTACTATCACCAGTTTTCGTTAACAAAATGACTTAAATTTCACGTTGTATAATACTTTTTTGTATAATATATAAGGTGACTTTAATTTATATAGCTCAGTAAGAGCTCAGTAACAAGGTTCGATGACGCTTTTTGTGAAATTCGTAAATTATTCTTTTCGTGTTCCTTACAAACGCAAGCCCAGCCCCGAGTCAAGTACTATGGGACGTCAATATTTTATTTTGCAAAATTAGCAAAAAGTGTTATCGATCCGTGTTACTGATCACTTAGCAAGCCTCCAGTATAAGTTTGGCTGTATAGATTAAAGTCACCTTATATATTTATAGCCTATTGCACTAATCGGTTCAGGCATTATAAGAAGTTATGGTGGAATTAAGAAGAATACCCACAAACAATACACTCCTTTTTTGGGGTTAGTCAAAAATGTACTGACTTTTCAACTAAAATGAGTCCCAGTTCAGTGTAGTTACAGAGGCCCGAGGGAAGGGTGTGTGCGTGTTTCTTGGGAGGGAAGGGAGGGTGGTACTTGCAAGTTATTGCAGTGCACTAGACTGATCAATGGCCAGTAACGACTTGACGTGACCTTCGATTCAACCACCAAGCATGTATAATGCTGCATACCTTAATTATGTAGTACAGGGATCTTTGAATGGTGCATGGCAAAGTTACAGAGTAGGTGGTCGCGGTTTGAGTTCATGAAGTTCCCAAAAGAGTAAATTTATTTCCAATATTTTATGGAAATGTTTCAAAATACACAGAAAATATACTATAGGTAATAATAAAGTAGTAAAATGTCGTGTCTGTACATTAATATTTTCGCGGGATTGGTTATTGGTATTGTACCGAGGCTGAAGCAACAATTTTTGTGTATTTTAATCTGTCTGTTGTTCCGTATTAACTCGAGAACCACTCAACGGATTTGGATGTTATTTTGTTTATTATCATCGTAGTGAACCTGGTCAATACACGAGTATAGGCTATAAGCGACTATAGTAAAAGAACGCCCAAGCCGAAAACAAGATTGAATAAACTATAAAAGCTTCCGTTAACGGACAGAAAGATTGAAGCAGCGGCAGTACGCTGTGCTGTGCCTGCAATAATGTATGATATCAAATTCTATAAATACTGTACTGCTCTGCGTAATAAGCCCCGCCTCCATTATAATTCATACGTACAATTTAAAAGCAATAAACTATTGTGTTGTGTATAAACAGAATGACGTGAAGGCTCATGCGCGGGGAACGTTTTAATGAAGTTCAATGTCTACCGACCGACACAAACTCGTCTTTTTAATGCATATCGTTACGACGTATCACTGAAGGGGTGTCAGATGTGTTTCCGAGTATAGACTGTCTTGGGACCAGTCAGCATTCGTACATCCTCGTTTCACCAACGATCTTTACGTCCCAACGGGGATGAGCCTCATTTATTGCCGTTTTTCGAACGCATATCCTGACATTTTAGCAGGTTTATCAAGTGGTAAAACACAATCCCATCAAAAACATTTCATGTAAACTAGGTCGCCAAGACTCAGAAGCTCATAACGCTTTTAGGGTTAAAAGGGTTTATCACATCACACGTAGAGCCTAGCCCATAACTCTCAAAGACTAACTCTACAAACCCTACATCTTGGTCAAAAAGTATGGCTTGGCCGTTTCGCGGCCGTCAAACAGAAACTCCCATGGACTTATAATATTATCTCATGGAATAGTTCCATTAAACGACCAAGCCATAAGTACTTTTTGATCAAGATGTATTTGTAGAGTTATGAGATACGACGAAACGCTTCGAGAAAAGGTACGTAGCGCCCCGCTTCCTTCGGCTCGTCTTGGCATTGGTGCTTGTCGATCGAGAGGATCCGAATTCGGGTCTCACAAGAGTCCCAACTCCTACCGACTAGACTACTGCATTCAATTGGAACAGGCACGTTCTTTTGTGAAATTAATATTATCCAGACATTTTCTAAGAGCATTAAAAAATAATACGTAATAGTAGATTATTATATCGAGCGGAAAGGGTTTTGTTATTTCCGCGCCAGAGATACAGCGTCTATCTTGCGCTCTCAGGCGTATCGCGCTTGTCATTGTGCGAGAGAGCAAGTATGATGCAAAGACACTGTATCGATGGCGCGTGCTAGCTAGATCCCCTGCACCTTTAACATGAAGGACCATATTAAGCTTGTGGTAACGCTTGATACAGTGCTGTGTCACTCTGTTGATCTACCTAAAGAGGGACAGACAGTGGTTTATAGCACGATATGGGCTATTATGTTAGAGGCGCTGGAAAGTTCAATTTGGGGCCCGAGTGCAATCAAGGGGTATAAAAACGCGAGGGAAATAACATTTAAGGCGTAGTAGGTCGATCGCACAACGAAAGAGATAAGCATATCTGAAAAGCGCGCGTCTGAGCAGAGCAGTAAATCAAGAAGAGAGTGTATAATGCTGTTTTTAAGGAATAAAATTTAATATAAATTCACAACAGTGCGTTTAAAAAAAATCGCTGTGCTTTCATTTAGGTAATAGGTTTAAATGTTTAAAACAGTAATCATTGTTACTTTTACTTTATTAGTTTCGATAGACTGCTTGTTTGAAATGAAAAAATTGCTTTCACTTTGTAATTTTTTTCGATCGAGTCAATTTTTCCTTATCACGTTTTGGGCCATTACATCACCTTGGAAAAGGTTGTTTATAACATGTATTTATTTCAGAACCATATCTTTTATGGTTAGGGAGTAATACTTGTTCAAAAACCCCGTTTTTACTACGTACGTCGTCTTAAAAATTGAAATCTTTATGAAACTTTGCAACAGCTACAGATTTAAGTAAATCGAAGCGAGTAATTCTGGATTTTCGTACATTTTTATCTCCCGTAAGAAACAGAGTGACGTTTTCTATAATGGTTGTAACAATAACATGATAGCAGAAAGAATATTGTATATAGAACTATAGATTATTTTCGCTGACTTTCGATGACAAATGATATCAGGAAATTGAATATGTTGTAACTCCGAAATCATCATGCTTCGACAACATCTATTATTTCGAATTTTTGTCTGTTTCATTCAACTGATTTGGATGCGGTTTTGTTTATTATTATCAAAATGATCCTGGTCACATTACTAGGTGAAATTAAATCAACCGACTAAATTCATACTGGAGACAAGGTTAGTCATCAGAAACAAGGTTTAATGACAATCCAAACGAAATTCGAAAAAAAAACTACTAACACTAGGAAATTGTACATAAACTAGTCCAACCAATAGTAAGGGAGCAAAAAAAAAATATTTTACGTAATTGGCCAAAAAGATTACTGAACCTAGTTCTTGATCACTAACCGAGTCTCCAGTATGAATTTGGTATGTTGATTTAATTTCACCCTAGGGTGTAAATGCAAAGTCAAGAATCCCTTTAGGGTATGAAAGTATACACGATTCTGTTGTCATTACGAGAACAAAAATATACCTTGAATTTTCACCAATTTTTCTAAGCTATGGCTACGCAGCTCACCGGCCTCCCCACACACCTGATTGCACCCCGCAACCCACACCCCTCATCCGAGTGGCCAGCGACCAGTGAGGGTGTCCACGCGATTAGTGTATTTTGAGTAAAGAAAATCATCTTATAGTGAGGTAGTGGTACTTTATTCAGAGATCCCAGTATTTAAAATAATGTCTTTACCGGTCATACTAACACAACCTTAAAGGATTCTTGCCTTTGCTTTTACACCCGGTATAGGCTATCAGATATAGCCGCTCTCTTACTTCTTATTCATGTGAAGGTGATCTTCAGCATCATCGTTGGTTTGGTCATACCATTATACAGAATGTGCCAAAAGTCAACGTTATCTCTTGGAGGGCTGATAAGCAGCTCATGACTGTCCAGAATATTAAAATATGACCTTTGTAAAAAGTCGATAGTTTTAGAGTTATCGACAGTTTCATGAATTTTGTAAAATTCGACATCTTAGAGGAGTCTTTTCAGTGCCAGAGCTACTAAATTCCATATTCCAAGATTCTAATTTTTGTTTCGCAATCTTGAATAGCCCTGCTATTTATCCTAGTTCAAAATAAAACTATTGACTTTTTACTGAGGTCATATTTTGATATTCTGGACAGTCACGATCTGGCCTATCAGTGCGGAAGTTAACTCCAATGAGGTCATCTTAGGGACATTTTGGACACTGCATCAGATGCTTGGTTGTGCAGCTGATATAGGCTATAAAGGGTAAAGATAGAATCACCGCGAAAGCCCATAGAAACATCTTCACACTTAACGTTCAGGAATGTCAGGAAGAATGATTCTCATGTATTCTTTGTAAGTGAAATTAACGAAAATAATTGTTGTTATACGTAAAACTATACCGACGTCTAATCCAAAAAAGTTCATTGGCCGAAAACATCGTCTTTCTTTGCACAATAAAGCATACCAACAAACACTAAAACATATACCGAACAATACACACAATGAATTATATATGACGTCAACGGTTGTGTGTGTATTTATCATCTAAATGCAGGAAATCTTGGCTGCATGCAACGCATCAAATCAAGTACTTGTCTTGTACCTATGGGGCAGGTAGGTGTAACGCGGCATAGCATACCTACCACGCGCCATTTCATTAAACATACGATTCCCTGCAGAGCTGTCGTAGTGGCTAAATAAGTGCAATATCGAAGGATTATTTAGAAGTTAAGAGAGGAAAGCAATGCGATTCCTTGAAGAATTCATAATATGACAGAGGAGACAAAATTAGTAATAAAGATTCGTAGGAAATATTTTTTGAACAAACAAATTCTCGAGGCGTTGGTGTTGTTTTTCATGATTAGATAAATAATTTAGCAGTACACAGACTTCGTTTGTACAAACAATAAAGACCTTGTAACGTGGGTTATCAATATATTTAAACTTATGATTTACAATCATTCTGCCGAGTCACGTGGCGTTAAATATTTAGTTAGGAATAATGTTGTATTCGAACAGGGTAATATAATAGACCTTCAAAGGAAACCTCTAAATAGAACATTGGATAATATATAAGGTCCTACAATAATAAGTGAACATAATTCTAGGGTAGATCATGTATCGTTCACTGTTAACAATGAAGAAAAGAATATTTTTTTTGATCTATTAATTTTTTCACTTCCTAGTATAAAGTGATTCAATCAGCTGACAAAATTTGTACGGAAAGGTGAAAAAAAAAGTTCGCGCAAACATTTTTTTTCTTCTTTAGAACGTGATCTATTGGGGATACTCTATCGTCTGATTTTTTTTTTCATTTGGAATTGTAGGACCTTATATACAAAATATTTGAGAATTATTGAAAGTTACGTAGGTTGCTACGAAAGTTTTTGGCTGTATAAAAACCATTAGTTTCCTAAAGACAACTTTAATGTTTCCCAAAATATAGATCCCATCAAAAACATTTCATGTAAACTAGGTCGCCAAGACTCAGAAGCTCATAACGCTTTCACGGTTAAAAAGTTATCAGATCTCATGTAGAGCCAAGCCCTTAACTATATAGGTACAAGGTCTAACTCTACAAACTTACATCTTCGTCAAAAAGTATGGCTTGGCCGTTTCATGGAACTATTGCATGACATAATATTACAAGTCCATGGAGGTGTCTGTTTCATTTCTATTTTATTTTAGTGCCGCAAAACATTTTTTTTTCCAAAATAATAATATATTGCTTCGGTTGTTAAAACAATAAAGAACTATTTTTGAATGAAGAAGATTTAGTATTGAAGTATTGAAGCCTTCAGAACCAGCTTTACTGATGAAGGGCAAAAGTACCTAAGCGAAATAAAAGAGCTTGTATGACTAGATTGATGAATGTCGAAGAGACGTGAATCTGTAGGCTCTGCCTACCCCTCTGGAAGATAGACGTTAGTATATTGTAAGTATAAATTATTTTTAAATTCGATTCTCTTGTTGGATAATACAAATGACTACGTTTGATTAACTTCTCACACAATTACAGGAAGGTTTACTCTTGCACCGTTAAATGGGACTTGTAATAGAGCTAATTCGCCATAAACGAAGTGAATAAGTCTCCAATTGAGGGTGGCGTGCCCTCCGCCAGGCTGATAATGATTTATAGGAGACGTTATTGACCATCTGTCAGTGGCACCGCATATTTCATCATCGTTCTTGTTGACCGGTGCATCAATGAAGAGTGCTTCTTCATACTCTTGACTGAAAACAACGTTCCAATTTCTCAAACACTAAATAGGACAACTCGGGTTTCAGAGGATAGTCACCGCAAAACCATAACTTATTCTTCCTTCGTTAAAGAATTTAGCAAAACAACACATAAAAAAAATTGTACTTGTGCCAAGAATATAATGCACACTCTTATCGTAACAGTCTTCAGGAGTCATTCCAATATTGAGAAATAAAAAGCCAAAGATGAATCTAAAAAGTTGTCATACCGAAGTTTAAGAATATTTTAGCAAAAACCCATGCATATTACAGATTAAAATTTGTATAAACTTTATTAAACTCTGAAACGAACAGATATATCATACAAAAGTTTTTTTTTATAATAAAATTCGTGGAGAATGTCGTCATTATGACATTTTTTCAGAATCCGTCACTCTCAAACTGCGAGTCTTTCTGTATGAGTAAGAATTATTAATGAAAGAGCGAACTATCAGGGTTGGATTTTGTAGTATAATTGTATCTACTATATTTTTGTGTTATGTAGTAATAATACCATTATTTTATCTTCAGGCCGACCGACTTGTTTTATTGGTTGAGACGTTTTTATTTTCAACATTGACCCTAAAAATAAACTAGCAACTTGCTCCATTGAATCCCTGCTACTTTCATGCGATGTTGTAAAAGAAAATAAGTCCAAACATTGTATGGAATTTATGTCGTGTTACGTCGTGTCAATGCCACGGACGAAGTTCGATCGACATCTAGTTGCCTTAATTTTACTAATTTCTGATTATTTTTAGTAAATAATAAAACAAATTTTCACTAACAAATGCTTTGTTTCAATTCAAAACAAAATCGACGAAAAACGAAACGTAGTATAATTTTAGATAAGTAGTATATTTTTAATTTCCATAGACTGCGAACTGTCCTCTTAAATCCTGTAGGGCACATTTGTGTCCGGTCTGCGTGCTTCCAAAGGCACGGTAATCTGTGGAACCATATATGTGCCCGAAGTACGGCGATAGATGTCACCACATCACGCTGAGTCGTAGTATTAAAAAAAATATATCGTCACGACATAAATCCCCGAGGGGGTGTCAGAGGTGTGCCGAGTATGAACTGTGAAAATGCAAGTCACACTCGGTACCCCCGCGTTTCACCGACGATTATTACGTCCCAACGTGATGGGTGGTGAGCCCTATCGCAGTACTCCGAGCTTTTTTAGGGCATGCAGGTTGCCTCAACGATGTTTTCCTTCATCGTTCATTCAGCAAGTGGTTAGTACCTGAGAAAAACACATTGGTGGATGCCCGACTGGGGATCGAACCTAGGTCTCAAGATTGAGAGGCCCTAGTTCTGCCCCTGAGCTACCGCTGCTCGATATAGGTTATTCATAATTATATAAATAGATATAATCATAATCATACAATATAGGGTAATCATAATGAGGCATTGATAACAAGAAAAGAAAAGTTTTCCGGACACCATTGGATACACTTAGTGCCCGAGGTACGGCGATAGGGCTCACCACATCACGCTGGGTCGAGTAATCTTCAAATGAATAAATATCATTCATTTATTTATACAATATTATAGGTTCAACATAACGAGAAAAGAAAAGTTTTCCAGACATTAATTAATATATTTATTACACGTCATTTTTAGGGTTCCGTAGTCAACAAGGATCCCTTATAGTTTTGTCATGCGATGCGTCCGTCTGTCTGTCTGTCTGCGGCTTAGCTCGCGACTCCTAGTACTAGAAAGCTGTAATTTAGATGATTTTTTTTTTCACTTCAATCTTATTGCTAGAGATCGACCAGAGGTGGATATTTTTCCTGCATCCCTAGACCACATGTGTGGTAAGGTAAAGTACTAAGAGAAGTGATTGTCTACTTTTAGTATATTTATATATTTTAAGTGTCAGTATATGTGCATTTTTAGCTAATGTAGGTATATAGGTATATACATTTTTTTCTTAGGGTAAATAAATTTGTTAATAATTTGTCTACCATGTTATACGCTTTAGATTTGTGTCTGTAATGTATTTCATGTGTGTGTTAATAAAATTAATAAATTGTGTGGGGTGTCGTTGGATAGGTCGTTCAAAAACATTGTGGATGTGTGAAAACTATTTTTCGATTTAGAGAACCGTTAGCGTAATATAAATTTTTATATGCAAAAATTTTCAACATTTTGTAATGTATTGAATTTTTGTCTGTCTGTCCGCATGTATGTATGTTCCGTTTTAACTCGAGAACCACTTCGTTTCAGTACAAGGTTTTCTGCTGAACGCTGTATAGTTACAGCAATGGTTAATTAATAAGTCAATTAATTTATTTAACCAACTTCATCATAATTGAGGCTTGGTAAGTGATCAATCGGTATCACAGATCGATAACGCTTTTCGCAAAATAAAATGTTGACCTCCCATATATTAATTGACTGAAGGTGGTAGAGCTGATGCCGGGCTCGACTGTGCAGGTACCACCATCTTACTCGCAAATCCTCCCGAAGTTATTCGGGGGAGAGTAAGAGAACAGCTCTCAGGCAAAACCAGGCGGCCCACCATTGCCTGGGACCGATGGATGGCGGTTTATCCATCCCCAATTGCCGGGCCTTATATAAAACAGACTGGTGACGGGCAGCGGTATCACTGGTGCAAGGGTTTCGGCACCGCGCTCACCAACCCGCCTGCCCAGCGAGTATGCGAATTATGGATATTTCTTCCAGGAGGACAGCCAAGAGTGGCGAAATCCTGCAAAGGCCTATGTCCAGCAGTGGACGAAACAGGATGGATGGATGGATTAATTGACTCAAGGCTGGGCCTTGCGTTCGTAGGGAACACGAAAAAAAAATTAGAATTCAAGAAGTATCTAGCGGTGAAAACTGCATAAAAATACGTTTAGTGGTTCTTATCTAGTTTTTGCAGACAAACGAGAATGCATTTTCTATTACTAAGATAGAACATTCAGACAATTACGAGTTTAGCAACTAACCGCCGGCATATTCATTCAGAAATAAACGTTTAACGAAGTTTAATAACCTATTTATTAGTTGCGTTATTTTAGATTGCATCTAAGAATAGTTTCACTTTTGTTAAGCTTTCCGTTTCATTTGTCGTGATGGGCCCCTTAAAAATAGACGGCGATTCTAACAGGTTTCTGGATGATGCCGACGTTTTGCAACGGGCGAAATAAAACGTTATATTTTGGTATCTTCTTATCGTCTATGGTGATAAAACTGTATCTAGTTTGCTAAATTATAGTATTAAGATAATAGAGATTATATAAATTATTTTATTACAATTCATAAACCCACGTGTGGTATTTAATTAGGCGGGATTATTTTCTTTTATTTTATGCCATATCATGTATATATTTTTGATAATCATAAGGCTTTCTCAACTTTACAAGTGGTTATTTTGACGTGAGTTTGTCAAGTTATTTTTATTGATTCTGTTAATAAAATAAATCCTATTCATCTTGATGAGAGGTTTTTTACGCCCAAGATAATTAATTTGAAAGCCGGTTTTCGCGACATATTTTGATTGGCATGCGTCAGGGGTCAGACTTAGGACCAATTTTGCTTTTGATATAATTCTTATTTTAAAGTCTTGCTTTTACCTGTTTAAAATGTAACGACGAGGTTCTCATAAATATTTAAGCAGTTTTAAATAGCTTATAGAATCAAGTCAAGGCGCCTAATTTTACGAATGTCAAGTTATTCGGCGTAATCAATGACTCGCGATTTTAACCACTGATTACAATTCATTTAAAGGGGTTTGCAATTGACTTACTCGTAGATCAATGGTAAATAGATGCGTAAAGATTTTTTTCTGTGCAGACAATACAGATATAGCTTTAGTGTATTAGTAAGATTTGTATACTCACATTCTGGTGTTGTGTGTGTGGCAGCACAAATATCGCGTCGGAATAGCGCCAAGGTCAGTGTGATGTGATAAAATAAAAACGTAATTATTTACGAGATCGTGCGTCGCGGGCGAGGGCTCGCTTGATACTGGACATGCGACCGACAGCGACGGGGAACGCTACACTACTGTCTTTGATAGCCTCTGACACCCAACATTGGCCAAGCATCGCCAACGTTGGCGAAAGCTGCTACGTAGCGGAGGACACTATGCACCTTGCATCTGACATCAGAAGTGGGATATTACACTTTGTCGTGTAGCTTAGACACACCCGCGTAAACAACCAGCCTCGCGGCCTGTCAGTCAGGCGGAGTCAGACAGGACGAACTTGACACGCTTTTACAGAAACATCGACTCGATCGCTTGGAACACGACTTACTGTACGTAATGAGTAGTAGCCCTGCGAAAATACTAATCAAGTTTATGTTATAATGGATAGATACTATTGTGTCCATGTTTACTTAGTGTAGACTTTTCTAACTGATCGTAGCGGAGCGCTCGCCATCCCATCCAGAGGTCGTGGGTACAATCCCCGCGCTGCAAATTTGTTTATGTTTGCTCTTCGTGAAAGTTACTATGCGAACAGTTGTATTTTCTCAAATTTATGTTAAAAAAGATCTTTTAAAAACTTAAAACTCAAACTCAACTCTTCGTCAAGGCACGTTAACCTGTATTAGGAGAGCAAAACCTTAAGGTTTACATTTTCATACTTTTACACTGTTGAATTAATGTTAAACATAAACCAATCTTTTGTATTGACAGTTAATGTATCTCACATTTACAAATAAACTTTTGTGATCACTCGTTTATGGAAAAAATAAAAAAATTATCAACTTCAAAGACCTAACTAATCTTTCATGCAAAATCAAAAACTTAGCTGAAAACTATGCCAAAACATCAGACATACAAATTTTTTAACACATAATGTAACAAATGTTCGATTCCCGGTTCATGCAGGCGATTTTTTCAAACTCGTTGAGTGCAGTTTTACTTAACTTTAAAAATAAATAAAGGTTTTTTAAAGTAAAATTTGCTATCTTTAATATTTAAGGTACTTTCCCTCCAGGGGTATTTGTTTGGTTCATCCTGTATATGTTACCGGCCAAACCCGATTTTAGGACAAACTAGTTTTTCCTAGGCCAAACTAAAATCGATTTCATGATATGGCTAGTAAGATCGTATTTTTGCTAAAACTTAAGACGTCGCCTCGCTCCGCTCCGCTTCGCTCGGCTCCTGAATTTATATTCACAAGCAACCTAATACGCTCATCCTCCCTTCGTTCGTCGTCGCCTACTTTGGCCTAGAAAAAACTAGTTTGTCCTAAAAATCGGGTTTGGCCGGTAACACAACTTTTTTTCACATATCCAAAAACAACCATTTAGCTGTCTGAGGGCCCCCATGTGTGAGTCTTAACAAAAATTGGCACTTCGTTAATCGGAAAATGGTTTTTACATACCCACAATATTTTTGAAAGATCTATCCAATTACACCTCACAATATGGGGTAGAAGTGGACAAAACATCATCCCCACTTTACGTGCAGGGGACGCACCCTAAATTTTATTTTTCTATTTTTTTGTACCACTTTGTCGCCGTGATTAATATGTATATACCCATGCCAAATTACAGATTTCTAGTACTAAAAGTCTCTGAGCTATGCGGGGGACAAACAGACAGACGGACGGACATATCGAGCTGGTATCGAGGGGTATCGAGCTTTTAGCATTCAGTGGTAGTGGTTCTCGAGTTAAAACGGAACATACATAAAGTCAGAGAGATTTTTTAAATATTAACGTAGTGACCCTGGTCAACACATAGCTATAAGTAATGTTCATCAAATAACGCCCAACCCGAAAACAGGGCCAAGATTTTAATAAACGCTTCGAACTCGAGAACCACTCAACGGATTTGGTTGCAGTTTTTAGGGTTCCGTAGTCCGACAAGGAACCCTTATAGTTTCGCCATGTCCGTCTGTCCGTCCGCGGCTTAGCGCGGAGACTATTAGTACTAGAAATCTGTAATTTGGCATGAATATAAATATTAATCACGGCGGCAAAACGGTAAAATAAAATCTTGAAAAAATGGTACCTCTCATACATGTACACTGGGGATGAATTTTTTTTTTCTTTCCCATAGGTATCGTTGGATAGGCCGTTTAAAAAAATTGTGGGTGTGTGAAAACCATTTTTCGATTTAGGGATCCGTTGGCGAAATATTAAGCTTTAAAGTGAAAATTTTAGTTAGCGTGGAGCGTCCCCCCCCCCCCCCCCTTCCAGCCAAACGGTTGTTTATAGAAATGTGAAAAAATTCACAGAATCTTAGCCTACTAATATTATAAATGCGAAAGTTTGTGCGTGTGTGTGTGTATGTTTGTTACTCTTTCACGCTGAAACGGCTGAACGGATTTGGATGAAATTTAGAATGGATATAGCTTATACCCTAACTTAACACATAGGCTACTTTTTATCCCAGAAAAATTCATGGTTCCTGTAGGATAGATCAATATCATTGAAAAATTAGGTGTCTAATTAGCGGGTCCGTTTCGTTTGTGGTAAAATAAGACAAGGCTTTGTTATTTCACACATCAGGTGTCTAATTAGCGCGGTCCTTAAGGGCTTGTATTGGGTCTTTCAACCGTTTTTGTTTTAATATGCTGAGTCAACTAGTTATCTGATCAATGTAAAACTTAGATACGTGTTTTTTCAGACCTTTGTCTTTCCGTTGTTAAGACGGTTACCTAATTGGACACATTTCGCTCGATAGATTTTATTTTTGAAAATGATGCCTTTTTAAGTTATTATTTCGATTTATGTCCAAACGGCTTGAGCTTTATGTCTGAAATTACTGCTATAACAAGAAAACATGGTTTATTTTCCGATTTCAGGTGGAAAAACCCCTACATCAAATACTTTTTCGAAAAATCCAGAAAAACCTCTAAAATTCACTGATTTTGCGTGCCGCCAGCGCGCGAAGCGAGCGTTCTAGTGTAGACTTTCTGACAACATACTGAAGTTCAAAATCGCTTAGTAATATTATCGTGCACCAGGAGGCCTTAATCGTTTGTGGGGAAATAAGACAAGGCTGTGTTATCTCATCACACATCACACTAATATTATAAATGCGAAAGTTTGTGTGTGTGTGTATGTTGTTACTGTTTCACGCTGAAAAGGCTGGACGGATTTGGATGAAATTTAGAATGGATATAGCTTATACCCCAACTTAACACATAGGTTACTTTTTATCCCGAAAAAGCATGTCGTTAAACCGAATAACACGCAGGCGGAGCCGCGGGCAAAAGCTAGTAGTATATATAATTAATTTAAAAGGAATACTACCACAGCTAAGTAGGCTTTACAGGTTTAAGAGTACAGGTCGCGCCAAACCTTTGGCCCCCTATAATGTGTGGGACCAGAAGTTTGGCGTGGTATGTATTAGTAGATCAACTTATATGTACCGGGCAACTACGGAATAATACATTGTGCGTGGTCCGACACGCACTTAGCCGGTTTTTTTTATTATCATCGTGGTGACCCTGGTCAACACATAGCATATAAGAGGTGTTCATAAAGTAACACCCAAGCTGAAAACGGGGCTAATATTGAGTGAAATTAAATAATAAATTTATATTCAGAAGATTGTGGTTGAAGATCATGAAGATCCTTGAAATAATTACTGGTAGGGATCCGCCCGCACAGACACCCGCTACTCATAATCTTATCACTACATCACTCTACTGTAGTACTACTATTTAGGCAAGTAATTTCGTATAGGTAATAATTATACACAAGATAGCAAGATAACATGATATCAACAAACTTTATAGCCACAACTTGTGTTGTGATACAGACATAGATTTAATATGTACTTACTACCGTCAGATTGGCAATGTAAAAGAGAAAGAGCATATATACGCGTATGTTAGAGCGAGATAGATAGGCGAGACCATTCATGCACACGCTATGGGCCCGGGTGGACCTACAGTTAATTATGAACGAAACAAATTCTGTTTATTTTTGCTAAATTTCATGTTTTATAGTGTAATTTTGTGTTTATGAGACGTAATTATTTATAGTTACGTGTGCAGACATCCAGTCACTCATTTTAGAAAAAAAAACTTACAGTACATTTCTCACGGACATACTATTCAAATATTTCGTTGTCTAAATGCAATATTTTAGAACTAATACAATAGTTTTGTTCTCTAATGGCTGGCAAAAGTTATCGAATTTAATCACATATTGTTTAGAATACCTACGGATTCAATTTGGAATGATAAAAAATAAGTTAATTTCAGCTGGTCGTTACCTTCACTTCGCATGGCATTATACATTTCATATTAATTATCATCATACTGGTGGTCTTTTACTACACAATTCCCTAAAGGACAACGTTTACATACATTTTATTCCATGTTCGGCAGAAGTCCACAAAAGCGATCTGCCCCGATCAAGCTCTTTGGTCTCGCCTTCGTTACTACATAACCGATCTATTACTAATACTATATCTATGGATACAGAAAAAAATAATAGGGAACACCGCGCGAATTCCTTCATAATCTATCAAATTCTAATTAAATGTACAAGATCAAGGCGAATTTTATTTATGCAGCCAAACTTATACCGGAGGCTTGTAAGTGGTCAGTAACACGGATCGATAACACTTTTTGCTAATTTCGCAAAATAAAATCTTGACGTCCCATAGTAATTGACTCAGGGCTGGGCTTGCGTTTGTAAGGAACTCGAAAAGATTAAATTTACGAATTTCACAAAAAGGGTCATCAACCCTTGTTACTGAGCACTTACCAAGTCCTCAGTAAGAATTTTGCTGCATAGATTAAAGTCACCTTATATAAGACCCACAAATTATGCTTTTTGTATGGCGCGTGGCTTTATGGTAATTTTCTTGGAAGGTGAATTGATGTAAATTATGTTTTACGGTCGAATTAAATGAATGAATTGTAAATAAGATTGTAGAGTTGGGTTAGTTAAGGATCATAGGTTGTTTTGACATAATTTTTTTAAATATAATTGTGCTTTATTCAATACAAAAAAACGTGGTAAACTGACGACATTATTCCGGAAAATTAACAAAAGTTTTTTTCAACAGTTAGGAAGCGTTTCAGAACGTGCGATCATAGTGCGAAATTTCACTCGTTTATTAGAAAGAGACAGATCTATATAGGAGCAAGAGAAACAAACATCTGGTTGCACCAATCACGTGGCCCAGTGATTTTCGCATTACTCCGAAGCGTTTCAAAACACTTTCGTGCAACGGTCAGGTAACAGTTCGGTTACCTTCGGTTTAACTCGGGTCAATTTTTGAACGCTCTAGGGTGAAATTCGCATCACTCCGAGTGAAATTCACTCGATTCCAAACGGAACCTTAATGTAATAACAATAATACAAATAATACAAATTCTGGTACATTATGTTTCACCAACTCAATGTCTGATGATTTAGCTCTTTGAACTTGCAAATTTGATAATTTTTCCGTAAACGAGGTATTTGAGATTGATTACTGCGAAAACATAAAATAAAGTACTTAGTTTTTGTAAATGTGATACATTAACATTCAATACAAAAGAGTGTTTTCTGTTTCACAAGTATCCAACAGTACAAAAGTCATTCGTACATTAGGCGCTGGAAATTTTAGATTACTCGCATGAAAATATAAAGTACCCGATGGAGATAAATAAAAACTAAAACTTAAATCTTTAACACAAAATGTATTCGACATTTATTCCATACATTATTTCTTACAACACATTATATCCAATCACTTATTTACATTAAATCAAACATTTAAATACTCGATCACAACCTGAGGCACTTGTAGACATTTTTACAATCATTTTACAATTTACTTTTAAAATACAAAAAAAATAATAAATAAGATATTTTTATTGGACCTTAAAGTGTTAAACGAAATGAAAAGCTAACTGTAGCCAAATATACATACATATTTATTTCAAATCTATAGAAATTATTATAGCAAGTGTAAGTGGACTGGTAACACTGAATTAAAGCATCCTCTACTGACCATACTCAACCGTTACCTGTCTGTTGACACCCGATACTGATCAGATATAGTAGGTATACAAAACTTGCGTTTGCATAAAAACGTGTAATCACTTATAAAATATAACGAGACTTTCGTTTATAGAGCCAAATTCATACTGAAGACTCGGTAAGTGATCAGGACCAAGGTTTAATAAATACAAAATACGAAAAATATTTTTGTGCCTCGATACTAGTTCAAGATAAACCTCGAGTCATTTAGTATTGGAAGTCAAAGTTTTATTTTGCGTATTTTACAGAAACTCTTGGTCCTGAACACTAACCACGTCTCCAGTATGAATTTGGCGACATAAACAAAAGTCAACGTATATAACAATACCTTACTGATCTTAATTAAAAGTAGCAATAAAGATGTTACAGCATCGGCATTACAGAAGTATTTTAAATAACTTAACCCTGAATTTCAACAAAAAGGGGTTGTAATCGTTACATGACAGGATATAAATAATAGTTAACTTAAATAACGTGATCGGTGCGCAAAGGAAGATTTAGGTCTTAATTTAGGAGGGGGCAGCTGGTAGCATCAAAAACAACTCTAATTTCGCTTTTAGCTTTAATAGCTGTCCCAAAAACAGAACAAATACAATTTCTATCTCAATTGTCAGAATTTTTAGTAAACACAATTTTAGGGTTCCGTTCCTCAAAATGAAAAAAACGGAACCCTTATACGATTACTTTACTGTCCGTCTGTCGAGACCCTTTTTCTCGGGCCTCGTGACAGATGTCAAATTGAAACTAATAGGAGTTTGCGCCATGGTGCTATCAAAAAATCAGCTTTCTAACACAACGCGAAGGAAAGTTGTTATCCTTTACGAAATCGATTTCATACAAATTGGCTCACCATGAAAACATATTGGGCACTTCCAGTTGACTTGAAATTTCGTTCACAAGACAGGTATAGGAAATAATTCAAGAAGATATAAAGACTAACTTAATTTGATCCCTTGGATACATAGAGTTGAATGGATCGTAAGTGTCAAGTTAAGTTCGTCATTCATAACTGCACATGGAATAATTTTTTTTCGGTATTCCGATGTAGTCTTGTCTGCATTTATTGACAAAACTTACTTATTTCAAGATCGTTTCGGGGGGATTCTCTCCGTAGATTCGAGCTTGTGCGTATCTAAAAAATATTTGTCTGGTCTTATTGGATCTCATGAGTTGACATTTTTGTATTTTTGTGAATATGTCGATTTTTTTATGAATATGTGTAAATTTTTTTGTACATGTAACTTGATTGTAATATAAGAAGGCCCGAACCTAAAGATTTAGGGTTTCTAGCTACTCAATAGACCATTAAGCAAAAAAAAAATGGAGTTGGAATAAATCTGGAGTGGTCGACATGGGCGCCTAGGATTGCCTTGTAGGCTTAGCCAGAAATTTGAGCCTGGCTACAAGAGGCTTCAAAATTATGGCATATCAAAATTTCATATTTTTATTTAAGAATTTCTATGCTACCGAACCTGCTATACTTAACTCTTCTGGTCTTCAGGTAATTCAGTACTACAGACTTTCTGAGATAAAACAACAGCACCCTGGCTGTTGTACAGTTGTCCCAAGTTAGCATCCCGTTTTTAAGACGTTATTCACATACAAAATAACGCCAATATCCATGCGAGGTTGAGATTTTGTAGGTAGGCGAACATCGGAGGCTACCGATTACAGTAAATTTTACTTATCTAAATAAAATGCAATATTTACAACTAAAATATACACATGTTTGGTTGAATAAAGTGTAGCTAAAGCCAAGATTATTTAAATTATCAATTAAAAATAACTAATATTAACTTTTGTATTAATACAAATTAACACTTTTCGACTATTAACAAAAAAACATTGGACTGATTTCTGCTGAGCTTTCAGAAAAGCTGCATGCAGCAACTTATACAATGGCGATCAATAGTCTACTAAGGCAGTTAGTTTACATCGCATCAACATAATAACTACTAACGTGATGCAATTAATGTAATATAACTTAACATTGCAGCATACAGGTTGTTAAGAAAATATTGCAGAAGCCGGAAGCTAGCGATACAAGGGTACAAACAACCCTTCATTAAACAAAAAAATTGAGAAATTGAGAAATCCAGAAAAAAACATGTGTTGTTTTATAGATTTTGTAGAGTATTTTTTTGGAACAGCTGTTTTTTTGCCAATTGAGATTTTTTTCCATCGTAAAAGTTGTTCGTATGGACGAGTCCTATCCCCGTCAGTTTTCGGCCTCCACAACATTATCTTAACAGCCAGTATTAATGTTAATTTGTATGTTCGTGCGATGGATAAATCACTAAGTATTTATAACATAGCAATTCTTTTATATCATAGTTTTGATGCAAAATAGAACGCTCTCATAAAAGATGGGTGTCCAACAAAATAATCTTGATAAAACATAATAATGCATTAAACACTGCCGGTTTCTCGCCTCGCTTCTCGGTGGGTGACATCGAACTAGTGGAGTTGGGCTTCTCGTAGACAAGTTCTCTTTAAAGACAAAGAAACCAAAACGCAATTCATGATATCATTATTCCACTAATTATTTCGTTTCATTCCTAAGATATATAAACATTTAAAAGCTTTAATGTCCTAGTTTTGTCTGCTTTTTGGAATAAATAGATCGATTTAGGTATGTTATTTTGATTTGATAAGTATTTTAGTATTTACAGGAAGTGGCGTCATCGTATTACATTGAATGATATGATCCTTTATCAGACTTTAGTATGCGTTCAAGAAAAGAAATATTCTTATGTAAATGTGTGGTGATGACGTCACTGAAGGTCAAATTAAAGGAATAGCTTTTTTATTCATTTAATAAACGATATGTACGCTTATTTTAAAACCTGTCTACAATATTCCTCCAAACAATTATTCCTCGAAACGAATGCCGCTCTTCAAACAATCGACTCAGTTGGCTTCTTCTATTATATTTCTCACAAATATTTAAGGGGGTAACTTTTCATCTCGGTGCAAAATGCACAAAATAGTATTCCTTTTAATTCAAGTGCTCGTAAAGATCTATTTTATATGCATCAGAACTGTTGGTATGGTAGTCATTTTTAACCCACTAGTGCTTTATATTTTTAATTTGTTGACAAAATGTTTAGCCAACTTTACCAACCTACAAGCTTTCCTTACGCCCTTAAAGGATTTATTCACAACGACTTTGAGGGGGACTGTGTCGGTTGTCATGGTGTTATTGTTTAGGAGTCTGTGCGAGTGAGCGACGTGTAACAAAGTCGTCTCGCTCGCTCGCATAGGTTTGTCCCTTTTGTCGTTTGTCGTAGGCGTGGCGTTCCTTCTGGGTTCGTGTCTCGATCGGGATGGTGCGCGATGCCTTTATCTTTGCCCTGTAGCTTATCCCCCTATCCTCTGTTTGTATCTTAGATTTTTCAATTAATGTGATGTAACAATTGTGATCAATATTACAGGTTGTTGATTTGCTCAGCAACTTCCGTCGACCGGTAACGACATTTTGGACGCGACATAAAACGCCTAGTGTAGGACAGAAATAAAAGGAATTTTCTAGAATTTCAAACTTTTTTTTCAGCTCGAGCGTCTTTGTTGAGCTTACTTCATCTGAAGAAATGTCTGGTATAGTGCTTGCAGTGCCATCTATTGATTCGTTAGCAATCTTGTAGTTGATTTTGTGTGTGGCTTCAGAAAAGATGATGAAATTGACTCAACACTGGCTGAGCGGCGGCGTCGTCATAGCGGGGTGGAGCAGCCGATTTGGTAGGTACTAGCACTTCGCACTGCAGTGATCATTAATCAAGAGAATTTTAAGACAAATAAAAAAGAGCATGCTTTTTGAAATCAACATCATGTACATTAATATTCATGTAACGCAAGTTAACGCATGAATGTGATTATTTTACATTTTACTTAACTGAATGACTAGTTAACTCCGCTTTAAAGTGCCATACTCGGTTTTTGGACTTCTAGAGAAGTATGCATTTCCTTATTCCACCACTGATCTCATTTTCAGTACACTCAGCAGATTATATGAATCCAGTTAATGTTACAAGATTATTTACATCCTGTATTATATCTAGTATCATACAGATTTCATGATATACAATCATACATCAGTCATTAAGAAAGAACTTAAATCAATAACACATAATTTGGGCAAGTAGAGAAGACGGGCGTAAAGATAGATCGGAGCTCCGGCGAAGAAGGGCGGTGCACGGGGGGATCTGCGCGGGCGCAGGTGACGCGCGCCTTCTGTACTGGCCCAAACAGTACTTATACGTATAGAACAGTCATATATTCATTCAATATAATTAATTAGAGGCCATCCATGGATTACGTCACACGTTAAGAGGAAGGGAGGGGTTGAACAAAGTGTGACAAGGGGAGGGGGGGACGAGTCATGAGCTTCATGACGTCACATGTAGAAATTAGAAAAGTTTAAAATATTACCAAATCTATTAATATGAATGAGTATTAAATTTGGAAGTGCGTTTTTAATTTAATAATGTTTAAATTTAAAGATGCAAAACATGTGTAGAGGACGGGGATCACACCAAAGGCGTGCAGTCCATTGGATAAAAGCACTGCCTACTGAAGCACTGTCTACCCTGGACTCAGTTCAGTTCAACGTTTTACAGTAACCACAGTCTCTGGGCCAGTAACAACGCGGTAGAGCGCGGCAAATCAAATTTCCAAATAAGCGAGCACGCATATATAAAATTGAAAAATGAAAAATATCTTCATTGTTACAATTATCTTATAATAACTTATGCTAGCCTCTGTAAGAGGAAAACCATGTAACAGAAGCTAGTTTCTTCCTATGTGTGCATTCTGTGATGATAAAACAATGAAGAGTTATTTTATACAAAACAAGAAGGTATTAAAAAAATAACAATAATAATAAAATTCACCAAAAATAGCACAACTTCCGCTGCGTGTCTGGACGCCTACCATTGTGTGTGTGTGTGTGTGTGTGTGCGTGTGTGTGTGTGTGTGTGTAATAGGGTGTATGGGAGGGTATGTGTGCGCATGTTTGTGAATAATATGCATATAGATGTAAAGTAATTAATAAATTGTACATCAAATATTCGATATCTTTATCATGCATGACCGATAAAGGCACCCGGTCACGCACACTTCTAAATTCTCGCTCACACAAGTGGAACACAACATCCATGGCTCCTCTTTTCCTAAGCGTATGACCGCGATTAGTCACCCACAATAAATTAAAGTAAATTCTGCAGATTTCTGCATCAAAACGCACGGCTTTGTTTAAGCTACGTAATCACGGAGGCGCGCAGCCGCGACCTTCCTTCCAGTCCCACCAGCAGACCCTGGTCACCATGTTTTAACAAAGTGCTAATAAATACCAATCAAATAAGACCAAACTCGAAGGGTCTGCTATTGTCCGTTGAGGAGATCCCGTACCCATATTCCACCCCCATCATCAGACCCCGGTCACCATGTTTTACCAAAGTGTTAATAAAGACCAATTAAATAAGCCCAAACTCGAAGGGTCTGCTGTTGTCCTTTGAGGAGATCCCGTACCCACCTTCCAGTCCTATCATCAGACCCTGGTCTCCATGTTTTATCAAAGTGCTAATAAAGACCAATCAAATAAGCCCAAACTCAAACTCTGTATCAGTTGAGGAGATCCCGTACCATAACTTCTAATTACTACCAGTAGAAAAGTAAATTCCAAAAATCTTTAAATGACGATAACTTTTTTTTCCGAGATCCGATTTTAATGAAATAAAGTTATTATTCTATTCCAAATTAAGCTCTGTACATCAGTGAAAACTACATGAAAATCCGTTCAATAGTTTTAGAGATGTGCGTGACTAACAGACAGACAGAAAAGAATTATAGAAATCGTTGATTTGTGTTCTATTACTCTTCTTTAGTCACCCCCTTTCTATTTCTATTACTTTTCTTCAATGTACACACAAACAGCGGTTTCTACTCTTTTATTATACGAGAGTCATTCCAAATAAAAATAGATATTTAAAAAACGATATTATTTATTGTAGATATCAGACTTCTCAAAGTATTCACCCTGAGCACGTATACACTTTTCCATACGTCTAAACCATTTAGAAAATACCTCTACCCACTCTTCTCTGGACACCTCTTTCTTTTATTTTTGGAAACAGGTAAAAATCGCAAGATGCTAGGTCAGGGGAAAATGGCGGGTGAGGTAGGATAGGCATATTTTTCGTATTGAAGCTGCCGGTTTCCTGATTTCGGCCGCTTGTCACTCCAAGCTGTACCTTTGGGGCGCAAACTGCCACGTACCATTCAGATTTACCGGTTTTTTGATCCTCTAACACCACAGTAGCAATATGACCTGTCTTGCATGAAAAATGTTTCTGCGTGCTTCGTGCACGGCGACATTTCATGGGAGTTGGCTCATCATCAAAGCACCATACCGTCGACTGGCGCTTTGTTTCAGGGTCGTAGTTATATAGCCATGTTTCATCACCAGTCATATCATATGCGGTTTTTTTCTCGCCGCCGTTGAATTATCTATCATAAATTTACACCAATCCACGCGACGCTCTTTCTGCTCATTGGTGAGTTTGTGCGGCACCCATCTCGAACGACGCTTACGGAGAGAAAGGTGGTCGTGTATGATGGTCTGCATTGCTGTTGATCCAATGCCCACTTCTCGCTCGAGCTCTACATATGTTATTCGCCGATTTTCACGAACAATTTTTTCGATTGCTCGAACATTTTCTAGAGTGACCGCTGTTGGCGGCCGACCAGTCTTCGCCTCATCTTCAAAGCTTTCGCGTCCTCTTCTAAATTCAGCAAACCAATTATAAACTGTTGCGCGTGAACAAGAAAATTCACCAAAAGTAGTAACCAAAAGTTCAAAACATTCTTGAGGCTTTAAACCTTTTTTTATAGTCATAATAAATCATTGTCCGAAAATCTCTTCGAGTGAGCTCCATTGTTATGAACGATTTCCCGCCAAATTCTCCCAGAAAAAATAATAATATATACCTATATAGTTTGAATTAACGAATTTTCTATATTAAAAATTATTAGCTGATAACCGGCCTATACGTAAAGTTCTAACGTGCCAGTGACAAACCAATGAGTAAAAAGTATCTAGCTTCTTTTGGCATGCCTCTCGTAAGTATACTGATTGTGTTAAGGTTAGACAAAGACAGAGCAATACAAAATTTAAAATGCCCGAGTTTTTGTTTACGATTTTTATGTTAAAAGTAATGTTCAGAGTTTAGTATAGATAAGTACCTAGGTAGTATTAATTCGGTGTTTTTGATTGCTAAAATGACAAATAACAAATTATGTTGTTAAAATGGAATTAAAGTTGGTCAAAACTTTACTTCTTTTCCTGTCATCACACTCGCTCAAATATTTGGTAAGTTATTTTCATTTTAATATGTCAAAATTAATTCTGCCTACCCAGGTTAAATATGCTGTGCACGCCATTGAGTCACAAAAATGTGATAAGGACGGGGGTGTCCAAAAATCATGAAATTCGTGTGACGCAATTTATAGACGGGCCCCTGTATAAACTACGAAGTTTATTAAATTAAATCGGTATTTCTTATTTCTATAGTTGTTAATTTGTGCAGAACTAAATTCCTGTTAAAGTTTAGACAGTAACTATGTACCTAGTTATAATCTTAAACAAAATGTTTTAGTCTTTTCTATAAAAGTTGAGCTCCATAGATCGGCCCCGGATTTGTTACAATTGTATTACTGTCGTTAAAAATAATTTATTATTAATCATTATCACATTTCACTTTAGTTTAAAAGTAGTTTATTTATAATATGTTTGTCCTTTAGAACCGGTACAGTAATCTGGAAAAGAGAAATCACAATTAAAATTTTTATAAGCTTTGTGATTTATTTTAATTTTCATATACCTATTTTTTTTATTTTGCCTGTTCTTAATGATTACCCCAGACTTTGCTATGGTAAACAAAATCTACATACATAAAACAGCTCCGTGACTGAATGTAGACAACGCACAGACTTCACTAAGGTGACTAAAGTCACCACTAAAGAAAGGGGTTTGAGGTTGAAGGATTTTTCGAAATTCATCCCCATAAAGGGATGAAAACTTTTGTATCGAATATGCGTTACCAACGGGTACAACGGGTTCTTAATATTCCAAATCCACATAAAGCCCGCTTTATAAAAAAACCAAAACAGCCAGACACTCCAACTAGCACCCTCGCACAAACATAAGACACAAAATGAATCTTTGTTTTTTCATAGACAGAATTGTTACAAGGTGCAAAGGCGCCGTTGTGGTACCTACACAAGTATGAGAGACTGCCCAGTTACCGTGATCACAGCGCGTGGAGGCAGACAGCCGCGGAGCGCGGGGGCTAGATGCAGGTGGTCTTCAGATGCATGGAGAGCAGTCCTCGCGCCACGAAGCCGCGGTTACACAGGGTACACACGTAGGGCCGCGCGCCGCTGTGGTACCTACACAAGTATGAGAGACTGCCCAGTTACCGTGATCACAGCGCGTGGAGGCAGACAGCCGCGGAGCGCGGGGGCTAGATGCAGGTGGTCTTCAGATGCATGGAGAGCAGTCCTCGCGCCACGAAGCCGCGGTTACACAGGGTACACACGTAGGGCCGCGCGCCGCTGTGGTACCTACGCAAATACATTCCAATATTCTCAACAGATCAAAATACTCCTTATTTAGTTTTTTTTTTATAAATGTATAGATGACCCTTCTATGGTAAGCCATTTTTAAGGTTCCGTAGTCCGACAAGGAACCCTTATAGTTTCGTCATGTACGTCTGTCTGTCTGTCCGCGGCTTAGCTCAAAGACTATTAGTACTAGAAAGCTGTAATTTGGCATGGGTATAAATATTAATCACGCCGACAAAATGGTTTAATAAAATTTTGAAAATAACTTTTTTTGGGGTACCTCTCATACACGTAAGCTGGGGATGAATTTTTTTTCGCGTCTATCCCATAGCATGGGGTATCGTTGGATAGGTCGTTCAAAAACATTGTGGGTGTGTGAAAACCATTTTTTGATGAAGGGATCCGTTGGCGAAATATTAAGCTTTAAAGTGAAAATTTTAGTTAGAGTGGAGCGTCCCCCTCCCTGCCGGCTAAACGGTTGTTTATAGAAATGTGAAAAAATTCACAGAAGTAGTATATATAATGAATTTAAAAGGAAAACTATCACAGCAAAGTAGGCTTTACAGGTTTACGAGTACAGGTCGCGCCAAACTTTTGGTCCCCTTTAATGTATGGGACTAGAAGTTTGGCGCGGTCTGAATTAGTAGATCAACTTTTAAAATGTACCGGGCAACTACGGAACCCTACATTGCGCGTGGCCCGCCACGCACTTGGCCGGTTTTTAAACCTACAAACACACAAAACACCTGGTGTTTCGCAGTTCGCAACTCGTCCCATTCTCAACGCGTCCCATTCGCAACTCGTCCCAATCGCAACTCATCCCGTTCGCAACTCATTGCAATCGCAACTCGTCCCATTCGTAACTCTTCCCATTCGCAGCTCGTCCCATTCTGAAACTCGTCCGGTTCGCAACTCGTCCCGTACGCAAGTCGTCCCATTCTCAACTCATCCGGTTCGCAACTCGTCCCGTTCGCAAGTCGTCCATCGAAACGATATGAATTTGGCTATATACACCTGATAGTAATAATAATAATTATTATTTATTTTGCGTAAAAGAACTTAAGAATCCATCCATTCATCCATCCATAAGCCTGTGTTCGTCCACTGCTGGACATAGGCCTTTCCCAAATTTCGCCACTCATGTCGGTCCTCCGTCCTCCTCATTTAGCCGCCACCCACAACGTCCTTCAGGTCGTCGGTCCAGCGGGCACGAGGTCGGCCTACACTACGCTTTGCTGTACTTGGGTCTCCATTCTAAAGCCTTTCGGCCCCAACGGCGACAAATATGGCCTGCCCACTGCCACTTCCAACTTACTGATTCTGCAGGCTATGTCGGTTACTTTCGATCTCCGGCGGATCTCCTCGTTTCGGATTCTATCCATCAGAGATACCCCAAGCATAGCCAGCTCCATAGCAGGCTGAGCGACCTTAAATCGGTGGATCAGGTCATTTGTAAGAGACCACGTCTCAGCGCCTTATCTCATCACAGCAAGGACATACATCTTAGCCTTTAAGCAAAGCGGTATTGACGACGTAAATATGTGACGCAACTTTCCGAATGCTGCCTAACCCAAGCATATTCTTCTGTCAGCCTCGGCGTCGAAGTTGTCTTTATTCAGCAGTATAACTTGACCCAGATAATAATATTTTTTAACAACTTCGATGCTGACATTGTCGACGGTTAGTGGCCCTTAGATGACGTGACAGTTGGAGATGACCTTAGTCTTATCCAAATTCATCCGCAGGCCCACTCGTCTTGAAGAATCGCTAAGGCCGCGCACCATTTCCTCCAGTTCCTGCAGCGATTCCGCTATTATCATGATGTCATCGGCAAAGCGAAGATGTGAAATGTACTCTCCGTTTACGTTTATGCCTCGTCCATTCCAGTATAGTGTTTTAAAGACGTCCTCCAGCGCGGCAGTAAACAGTTTTGGGGAAATAACATCTCCCTGTCTCACGCCACGCTCATAGATGTATCGGTCTTGTTTGTACACCCTGTATTTGGACGGACATCGTAGCGGAGTCATACAGACATTTCAAGATCTCCACGTAACGCCAGTCAACTTGGCATCGCTGCAAGGACTGCAGAAAAGACCGAGTTTCAATGAAGTCGAAGGCTTTCTCGTAGTCCACAAACGCTAGACGTAAAGACTGATTATACTCTTGAGTTTTCTGTATAACCTACCCTAGCGTGTCATTGTGGTCCACGGTGCTGTACCCTTTTCGAAACCCAGCCTGCTCTGGAGGTTCGAAGTCGTGGAATCGTTGGGCGAGAGGATTCGTAATTACTCTTGATAACAGCTTGTAGGTGTGGCTCAGGAGGGCAATTGGTCTATAGTTCTTAAGCAGAATTTTGTCCCCTTTTTTGAAGAACAAAATGACCAGGCTCCTTCTCCACTCCTTTGGCGTAGTATCTGTACGAATGACGGCATTAAAGATGTCCTGGAGCAGTCCGAGTACAGGGTAACCTCCAGCTTTCAGGAGTTCAGTTGTGATGCCGTCGTCGCCCGGCGCCTTGTTGATTTTCAGCTGTTCAAGAGCGATTTTAATCTCACCCATTTCGACATCCGGGAGTTCATCGATGTAATGGCGGACTAGAGGTGCACGTTTGTCGTCTTTATCGCGAGCAGTTGGCTTGGGAGCGTGTGAAGAATATAGGATCCCATAAAATTTCTCGATTTCAGCAAAGATTTCTGGCCTAGAGATAACGGTTATATTGTCAGATGTGTTCAGCTTCGTCAGATTAGTCCTTCCTAACAGCTGGGCAAAAACTTTTGAGGCTTTGTTTCGCTGGATCACGTCTTTAATGACGCGAGTGTTATGTTGGCGCAGGTCAAAACGAATTTGCCTTTTAACGCGCTTGTTAAGAAGGGAGTAATATGCAGAATCTGAAGACATTTCCCGTCTCTGCCTCATCAGGTCCAGAGTTCCACTCGAAATTTTGGACTCTTCGTCCTTCGCTCCGGCTTAAAATAAGCCCTGCCTACCTCGCGCACGACTTTCGTGAAATTGTTAGCAAGCTGGTCAACGTCCTCAGTGGTTTCCAACAGGGCAAATCGGTTCTGAAGTTCCATTTGGAAATTTTCGGATCCCACAGCGGTTTGGCGTAGAGAAGGGCGGAGCGTAGGCTTCATCAGACGGTTTCTCTCAAGCTGTAAGTCGATATTCAAGATGCTTCGGACAAGTCGGTGATCGCTACCGGTACAAAACCTGTTGATCACGGATACATCTTGGATTATGTGCTTTTGATCCGTCATTATGAAGTCTATCTCATTTTTAGTCTTACCATCAGGGCTTCGCCAGGTCCACTTCCTTTGAGGCTTCTTTTTGAAGAATGAATTCATCAAATAGAGCCCCTGGCTTTCAAGGAAGCTAACCAGCATCTGGCCCCGAGGGTTTCTGCAGCCATAACCGTGTGGTCCGATTACCGATTCACCACACTCTTGTACTCCCACTTTGGCGTTGAAGTCCCCCATAACAACGGTAAAATGTGTCTTGGTGGTGTTATGTCTGGCCTTTAATATGTCATCATAGACGGCCTCGACTACATCATAGTCGCTCGACGTGGGGGCATAACTTTAAGAGAATAACTTAGGAATAATATATTCAAATTATGATCTTACTATAAGGTGACTTTCGTTTATGCAGCCAAATTCATACTGGAGATTCGGCAAGTGGCAGGTGGTCAGTGGTTCAATGAACCATTCTGTGAAATACGCAAAATAAAATTTAGACTTCCCATTAAAAAAAAAGTTGTTTCTGACGCGTAGAAAGTGTACTTTATTGTACCTATTTAACAAAATAAATTATTTGAGTTTGAAACCCACTCAAATGAAAAAAAAATGCAATCCGCATAAAAACATGGCCGCGCAAATGAAATAATATTATACCAAACACATAATCTAGAGATCCCGATCCGCCACGACCCTGGCACGCCAGTTCGACACGCACAACAAACCTCAAGTGTATGGTGAGCGTGGACCGCTGACTGAACCCCTTGTTGCAGTGCGGACACACGTAGGGCTTCTCGCCGGTGTGGACGCGCTCGTGCAGCGTCAGGTTGCACTTCTTCGTGAACCCCTTGCCGCAGACCCTGCGGGCCGAGTCAGAGGGGGGAGGGGTTTATTTAAGCTATCACCAATTAAATCGATTTTGAATTTCTTCAATATGGATGTAACAAAGGATCTCGGTGCAAAATGCAATGAAAATTGAATGAAAAGTTTGCAATAATAGTAGTTTATGAAACCGATACATAAAAAGGTTATCAAAAGACGAGTGCGAGTCCGGCTCGTTTTTTAATAGTATCACACGAGCATTTTAATACCTAGTTATGTTTAGTTTCATACACTACTTTATCTAGCCTACTAACCTGTTTTTTATAATCTTGGAAAATAAATCATTAGACATTTTTATTTTTCTTGTAAATGCTATATTATAAGCTTTGTATTATTTCCGTCGTTATTTCCAGAATGTCAGGTGGGATCAAATTATCATCACCATCACTCCTGTCAGTAATTTTAGGGTAAAATAATTCTTTTAATCCATAAAACCACTGTAAATAATAAATAAATTTTCCCGTAAACTATGGCGCCGAAATTGAACAGTTCAACGCGCATGCGCCCTATCGCGCGCCACCAGCCTTAAACAACACCTGGCCGAATATAAAGTTGAACTGTAACCTCCTTATGGGTCGCAATATTGTTTTGTACGTATTGGAGAATATTATATAAAAACCTCATTTTGGTATTTGGTATTAAACCTCAGACATGGTTAAGTTCCCTTTGCCTTCCTATTTAGTGTCACATGTACTGTAATCTCGCGGGGTATATTATCCTTACCAGGCAAAAATATTAATAGTTCGTGAATTAAGAGGTCACAACAAATCAGGTAACGATGAGGGAAATGGCTGAATATGGCTTGACAGGACAAATGGCACCTCTGTGATGCCAAATATGTCGGTTCGGCTGCGTGAAGTGGTTGCGTTATCAAGTATATATGCCACCTGAAAAATTTACACATAGGAACACCTCTGAAACTGTCCCAGGGACTTATGTCGTGATGATATGTATTTATTTTGTTCAATACATTTTATACCTTGACCACAAGCGCTGTACCGCGCCTTGGGTGGCGGCAGATGTGGCGGGGCGAACGTTGCCGAATAAAATGACAGCAGCTCGACCTCCCCTGCCCCTTCCCGCTCAGGTACAGCTACTACGTAGCGCTACCTAAGGCGCGGTATAGCGCTTGCGGTCATGGTATAGCGCTTGCGGTCACCGCGGTATAGTGAAGCAGGTAACAATTGGAACTGACTTGCACTCGTGCGGCTTGAAGCCCGTGTGTATCCGGATGTGGAACTTGAGGTGTTCGCGCGAGGAGAGCGACTTGCCGCAGATGTTGCACAGGAAGTTCCGCTCGCCTGAGTGCGCGTGCATGTGCCGCCGCAGCGAGTTGATGTGCCGGAACGTTCGCGAGCATTCGCCGCAGCGGAGGTTGAGAGGAACCGTCGTGGCTTCGGGGTGGTCGCGGGATCGGTGCGCCAGGAGGTACCTGGGATATAGAACAGGTTCTCTGTGAAATGTAAATCCCGGGAGGGGCTCGAACCCGCATCTCTAACTATCGCTAAGATGGATAAAGAGATAATCTATTAATTTTGTTTTATTCTTAATATTATTTAACTCAACCTTTGGCCTGATTATACGACTTTTTCTTGCCCTGTACCTTCTATCTCTTTACTAAAACACTTTAAGGTACTTGTAATATAAAAATATGTTAATTTTCGAAATATATTTCGGCCTATCGACTGATGCCGGCCCCAAAGTGGGCCGAAATATATTTCGAAAATTAACATATTTTTATTGTTACATTACAAGTACCTTAAAATATTAAAACATACTAAAAGCTTTATATAGCCAAATATATATATTTATTTCAATTTACTAAAACATTGTTGTATATAAATATAATGATGATCGAAAAAAAAGACATGATCTTGCTAAGTTTCATGCCCTTCTTCTTAACAAGACTAATCGAATGGGCGGAGTTAGGCATGTATTTATTTATGTAACGTGTGTATTAGTATTTATTATATGGGTAGCTATTATTATTATCATATCGTATTATACATAATTGTATAAATTAAAATTAAATTTACCTTTATTTTAGTTCACGTACGTGTATTTAGCACGCAGGGACCCAGATAATTTGGAGAAACTTCTTTTGGTCGGCAAAGTTGAAGGAAAGAGACCTAGGGGCAGATCACCTATCCGCTGGGTAGATAGATCAAGTTAAGGAATTGACAGGTAAATTTCGATAAAAATGGCACTTTTTGAAGTTGTATACCTGATTTTGACATGAAGCCACTAATTTGATAAATCAGTATATAAATTTCGGAACCTTTTTTTAGTTTTGTTCAGTACAGAAACGCGATTGCGTAACTTTCGCTCGATAGAAATAATTATTGAAATGAGGTCTTTTTCTACACTTTTTTTCATAGTATGACAAATAGGAATGACATACAGACCTGAATGATATAAGATAAGATAAATTTATTCAGCTATTTTATTAGATAGATTTTAACGATATCTAAATTTTCTCAGTTGGAGATAAGTTTTTGAGTTGAGGGTTCGGTGGGCGAGCATTAGGTTAGGTAAGTAGTTAGTTACTTCATGTAGACGAACGCCTCCGGACAGAGATCACAGACGAACCGCTTGGACTGCGAGCCCGACGTTTCCTCCTTCTCCGGGCCTTCCGCGTGGCTCTGCCCTGGAACCGGACACATTGTCGGTTAAAATATTATATCGTGACAGCATCAAACGTCGTTTTGACGAGGGGGGAGGTAAGGGGGAAGGTGTGGGGGGTTTTTATCCCCTTTAACATATCCCCTTTTAGGAAATGAATAGTTTCTTAGGTATTAATTTTTTTTTCGAAAATTATTACCTCACTATTTGTCTTTTTTGACATCTATTACCTTCGTGAAGGAGTGGGGGAAAGATGGGGAGAGAGAAAGTCCCCCTTGTCCAGGAAATGTATAGTTTCTACGTTTTTTTTTTCGTACATTTATAACCTTACTTTTTTCTAACATTTCACTGGATTAATAACCCAGTAATTTCTGCAACTGCTTCGGTGCTGCGGAAAGTGCAGCCACCCTTGCGTAACGAAGTGCAGGCACCCATGCTCACCTCCGCAGCTTCGGCTTGCTGGTCGGCCAGCCTCAGCCGCTACGGATCGCGCGGGTGCCTGCGCTGCGCTTTGTTACAGCGGGCGAGGGCTGCCCTTCCTCCGCGCCTCCGCCTTTTTACATACACTCTAGGGATAGTAGCCACAAGACTGTGTAGAGTCGGGGTGCGCTGATTCAGTTTTAGAGCTTCTAGTAACCTACCAGTATAGAGTCGCGCTTTGCCCTAAATAAGTTTTCTGGGTCGTACATATTCAATTTTAATAAAAATTTTAGTTCTATAAATATCGTTCCGTTTCACCCATTATTACCTATTCTGACAGATGTTTCTTGACCAAAACCAAACAAAATGTCCATATCACGTTTCGTTTCATGTTATTTTACGTAATATAATATTTTCAAAAATAAAAAACGTACCATATCCTAAACAAAAAAAAATGTGCGGGTGGTTCAAACTGGACCCCAAGAAACCCCCCACACTAATATTGATCTCGAAAACTGCAGCCACGTTATAAGATCCAACCCGTTTATTCACCTACGCTACTTGATTTGTTTTATTGTATAATGCCTAGGTTGCACACAGTACAGACCGCGCGATCTTGGTCGGCCCGCAGGCACACACGCTTACACGCGCACACAAACGCACCCTCACACACACACATACCGGGTGTAAATAGAGTGCGACCATTAAATGAAACCACATATTCTACCCACCCTACTGAACCACTTTACCAAAGAGTCATACCCGCGGACAGCCTTAGTTTAGGAAATAATTGAGTTCCAAACAAGAATGCGTGAACCCTAACGCACCGACATACGGGCGAGTTTAGAGAGAGCGTCATCCGTAAAGCGACGTCCGTGAAACGGACGACGGTCTCTCTAAACTCGCCCGTATGTCGGTGCGTTAGGGTTCACGCATTCTTGTTTGGAAGTCAATTATTTACTAAACTAAGGGTGTCCGCGGGTATGACTCTTGGGAGAAGTGGTTCAGTAGGGTCGGTAGAATATGTGGTTTCATTTAATGGTCGCACTCTATTTACACCCGGTATAGAGGTAGTATGCATGTATTTTTTTACATCTTGTATTTTCTCGCTAGTGAGTTGAAAAGTTGTATTTGTCACGCGAGAGCAAGGTAATTTTGTTTCTTGTGCCTTTGAATCCCTCACAATGCTCAGGATTCTAACTTGGCACTCGCAACAAGAACTACTTTTGCTCTCTTGTTGCACAAATAATCATTGCACACCCGCAATATTTTGAAAGACCAATCCAAGGACACCCCACACCATGAAAATTACACGAAAAAAAATTCATCCCCACTTAAAGTGTAGGGGAGGTACAATAAAAAAAGATTTTTTAATACACCTGCTCAAAATATGATAGATTACGTGCCTGTTTAGCGTGCGTAAAGTTACATAATATTTCGCACTGGTGTTTTTTGTTTTTACTACTAACGCCATCTAGGGGAAACCGGCGACATCATTTAGTAAGCAGTCTGAACTGTATTCCGATCAGTGCTTCTAAACCTTTAATTCAAGAAATTTCTCATCAGATATCTTATTAATTTAATTTATCTTATATTTATAATATTTCCTAATAATTCTGACTACCTTTAGGGTTCCATCAATAACAAAAACCCTTATAGCGAAGCTTCAGGGTCTGTCCTACAACTCGATTCATTATGCTGTTAAAAAAACGTTTCTGTATGCCCAATTTTTAATGCTCTATTAAATTACGTTTTAGAATCTATTTTTTACGACAGGTTTATATAATACAGGTCAACGCAGCACCAAATAAAATAAAAAAACGAAAATCGGAAAAATGTTGATTTATGCGAAACGGAACGCAATTGTAAATTTTATAAAATATTGTTCCGATATCTTCCATTATAATGCAGAAAATGCACTTGAGTGATTATTTTGGAAACTGTAACAAGTTACGGTAGGTAAAATGGGTAATTAGAGAAAAGTTCGAAATGAATGAATATGTAATTAAATTAAAGCTATATTTTTTTATTAAATCTAGTATAAAACTACGAAAACTCACCATCATCTTCACTTTTCAAATTTCAATATTTGTGACAATTTTTGCTCTTATTATGTGTATAAAATTATCACATAACAACGGACTTAACTAAATAAGTGTACATTTTTAGTGTGTTTGTGTGGTTAATGTTTGTCAACCCCACGCATTTAAAGCGTTGCTAGGCAACCCAAACATTCTATTTCCTAATTGCCGTTTTGTTGGTATGTTCTGAAAGTAACCGGATATACTAAAAACTGTTTCAGATCAGTATTTTCAAACTTTTAAATTATTATTAAATATACATATCATATTATGTTAAATTGTAAAAGATGTTTTAAAAATTCAAAACGATTTTAGACGTCATAATTTTAAAATAATAATAATATTGTAATATTATTATATATTATAAATATTGTATCTATTTTAGAACTTATTATTAAAAATACTTTAGAAAGAGACATTGGTCTTTGTAGTGTAGATTGGCGCCAACCAGACTGCGTTTTCTTCTGTTTGTATTTTGTTTTGATTTGTTGTTTCATGTAATTTTTCGCAGGTGTATTAAAAAACAACGTTTGATACACGTGCGAAAGTGTTGATATTTCTCGTCCTGACTGTTCTCGGAATATCAATCTTTTCGCACTTACATCAAAATGTGCTATTTTCCAATGTTTTATTTTATCCTTTTATCGGCGTTATTAATATGTGTATTCTAGTATTTAAGAGTCTCTGAGCTAAGCTACAAATATGACAGGGTGTTCATAAAAAAACGCCGAAGCCGAAAACAGGGCAGAGAATGAATAAACATGGGTGGAGCCCTAGTAAATAAATAAATGGTTTCGCCCAGCAGAAAATGCTAATATACTGGACGAAATGGCGGCGCCAGTGCTCCTTCCATTGCGTCCCGCTACATAGTTTCACTAACCATGTTTGATGATCTGCACCGGGTCCCGGAACGCCTTCTCACAGAGAGCGCACCAATAGGGGCGACGGTCGCGCACGAAGTGACGGCGCCAGTGCTCCTTCCAATGCGTCCCGCTACATATTTTCACAAAACCATGTTTGACGATCTGCACCGGGTCCCGGAACGTCTTCTCACAGAGAGCGCACCGATAGGGGCAACGGTCGCGCACGAAATGACGGCGCCAGTGCTCCTTCCATTGCGTCCCGCTACATAGTTTCACAAACCATGTTTGACGATCTGCACCGGGTCCCGGAACGCCTTCTCACAGAGAGCGCACCAATAGGGGCGACGGTCGCGCACGAAGTGACGGCGCCAGTGCTCCTTCCATTGCGTCCCGCTACATAGTTTCACAAAACCATGTTTGACGATCTGCACCGGGTCCCGGAACGCCTTCTCACAGAGAGCGCACCGATAGGGGCGACGGTCGCGCACGAAGTGACGGCGCCAGTGCTCCTTCCATTGCGTCCCGCTACATAGTTTCATAAAACATGTTTGACGATCTGCACCGGGTCCCGGAACGCCTTCTCACAGACAGCGCACCGATAGGGGCGACCGACGGTCGCGCACGAAGTGACGGCGCCAGTGCTCCTTCCATTGCGTCCCGCTACATAGTTTCACAAACCATGTTTGACGATCTGCACCGGGTCCCAGAACGCCTTCTCACAGACAGCGCACCGATAGGGGCGACCGACGGGGCGGAGCCCTAGTAAATAAATAAATGGTTTCGCCCAGCAGAAAATGCTAATATACTGGACGAAATGGCGGCGCCAGTGCTCCTTCCATTGCGTCCCGCTACATAGTTTCACAAACCATGTTTGACGATCTGCACCGGGTCCCGGAACGCCTTCTCACAGACAGCGCACCGATAGGGGCGACGGTCGCGCACGAAATGACGGCGCCAGTGCTCCTTCCAGTCCAGGGCCGCCACCATCTGTACACCAGCCAAATATTTGCGTTTTACGACATTAAACTGAGTAGTTAATTTATTTATTCCACTACAAGCTCATTTATTAGTCATCCAATCAACTATATCCAACATCTATATAGACTTCTGTATCTCCTGTATATTTGTTCGCTTTTTATCCGGGACTTGAAGTGTTACAGTAATAACATAATTATCAAATACGAGACTGTAACACAATGAAAGTGTTAATAATAACTTCAACACCTAATAAGGTTTTCTTTAGTGTTAAGAGTTCTGATTGGAATATCAAATCAAAATGTAAAACGAATGATATGTAACATTTATGAGGTGTAACACTTATGATTATGTAACATTTATGAGGTGTAACACTAATGATTATTTATGTAACATTTATGAGATGTAACACTTATAATTAGTTTAGAACTCAGAGCTTCAACTACTACTGTAATTATACTTATTTCAATAAAGAGTTATTGTATTGTATTATTGTATTGTAAATATGTTACATTTATGAGGTGTAACACTTATGGTTATGTAACATTTATGAGGATGTTTTTGAACCACTGACTGAATGAGTTTTAATGCAGCTTTCGATAAGTCAAGAAGTATGTCAAGAAAGGCTTTAATATGATGGTACCACATATTTTTTAATTTCTTTCTCGAAATAGAACTTTTTCCTGTTCAATAATATAGGTATATTAGTGTATACAGGGCACATACCTTAACACACCTGGGACACCTGCTGGGGTCCTCCTGCGGGACAGGGGGGGGCTCGGGCAGCACTTCCGGGAGGTCATCGTCATACACGTGGTTCCTGGGATCAAGGGCAACAAATACAGGGTGACCTTTGTTTATAGGACCGAATTCATACTGGAGAATCGGTAAGTGGTCAGGACCAAGGTTCAATGACATATGCAAAATAAAATCTTAACTTCCCATACTAATTTAGTCAGTTTCCGACCCACGCACCAACTATTAAGTTTAAGAAAATTAAGAAAATTAAGTTTTTTTTTATTGTCATGGTTGTTTTTGAACAAGTATAGAGGCACAAAAAATATTTTTCGTATTTCGCAAACAGGGTCATTGAACCTTGCTTCTGACCATTTACTGAGTCTCCAGTATTAAGACCCTTAATAAAATAACATTATTATCAGAAAAAGAGAAGAGTTTCTCGTAGCTAAATTTGTCTATAAATAACATTATATGTAACGCTATTTCAAAGTCTGCACTAATTTTATGGGACATCTTCAGTTAATGCCGGAACCAAGGACACAACAGGGGGGTGTCTAATGTGTGTACAAACCTGTAATGCTTTATCATTTCGTTCCGTCTGTACTTGTACATCTTTAAACAAATGCAGCAGTAATATCTATCAGGTTCCACCAGCTCCTGCTTCAAGGTTGTCATCTCATCATACGTGAACCCGTCTGAGTCATCGTCTTCCTCCTTCACCTCTGTTTTAACTGTTTTATCCACAACTCCAATAGTGGTCCCTTCTGGCAATACACTTATTAACATTTCCAATTCCCCCATCGATGATTTCTCTTTCCGTGGCCTGCCTCTTTTAGCCGTTTTATGTTTACCAACTTCTCCATTCTCAGTTAGTTTCGGCCGCCCTCTCTTACGCTTTACTACTTCTCCATTCTGAGTCTCTTTATGCTTTTTCCTTTTCTTCTTTCTCTGAAGACTGATCAGTGTCAGGTCTTCACTATTGTCTGAAGGTATGTCAGGAACAAAGTTATTATAGTCAACCTGGAAATCTTCGTCGTATAAGTTTTGTTCAGGTTTGATTTGAGGTGGAGGTGTTGGTTCTCGGGGCTCCTCTTTGATCTTTAGAACCATCTTGTTTAGTGAGTACGATTCTTGAACGGGTGGATCAGTTTGAGTTGATTGTTCACAGCGGGGTGGGGGGAGCAGGGGCGGTGGAGAGTGACAATCCTTGACCATGGTGAGGTCTACACACTGCTCGACAATGAAGCCCGTGGCCAACAGTGCTGCACGAAGCCTGAAAATGACAGTACAAACTATGTTTTAGTACATTAATGCATAGGTGAAATCTCAAATATTTGGTTATAAGAAACGAGTGTCAGTTTAAAAAACAATAACACCGTTGTTTAGTGTCTGTCAGTCAATGTTGCATGGTTGCAGCAGCCTACAACTACCAAGTGACCAGATGTAGAACAACATATATATTTACTTGTCAATTTTTAGGGTCCCATAGTACCTAAAGGTACAAAAGGAACCATTATGGTGGGACTCCGTTGTCCGTCTGTCCGTCCATATGTCACAGCCTCATAATTACAGATTATATATTTCGACCTCAGCATCTAAATGGGATTCTGGGGTCGAAACATAATGCGGGAGCCTTGGCTGTCATGTCACATTGGTGTAATGCGGCCCTGCATCAATGATTTTATGTGTGTTGAGTATATGATGTCTGAGTGTGTGTGTTAGTTGTATCTGTAATAAAAGTTATTTGAAGTGTGCTTTTGATTTGACAGCCACCGGGAGGTCGGCTCATTTCCTGCCTAATATGTTTTTGTTTCAATAAAAAGAACATTCGAATTTATTGAATTGTAATCAAAATACAAATATATTTGCTCTTATTTAGGAATTATACCAATTTCAATGCATACAAATGTAACACCCGTCACCGAATACTAAAAAACAGAATAAAATAAATATTAAACGGGGCTACCATACAAAAACCGTGATTTTTTTGCCGTTTTTATAGATAATGTTACGGAACCCTTCGTGGGAGAGTCCGACTCGCACTTGGCTGGTTTACCATTAATTTTGAACAGGTAACACCCCGGGTAGGTAACCAAACCCAGTGTGAGTTTATGAATGGCTATCTAGTACACTATTTTGTTTTTTTATAACAAGATTATTGCAGGAGTGAGTGAATGAATAACTTAAAACTTACTTATTTTGTACTTCAATAGCTTCATTGCAAAACTGATACAGGTCATTCACTCGACAGCTACATCGGTCACAGATCTTCTGAGGAAGCTGGTCGCCTCTGAAAACCTACAAAATACCACGTACAAGATGAAGAAACAATCATCGGTAAACATAGGTTATTATGAAAATAGCAAGACTCACCTTGATAGGCATGTACAGGGCCATTTTCAAGTGTAAGGCGGTCTCCTCATCGAATATGTCATTCCTCACGAAGTTCGATGAGCAGCACAACCGACAAATTTCCTCCATTGTTTACAAATTGCAAGTTAATTTCGGTTTGTGTTTTCTAAGTCCGCTAACTGACAGATTATCGCGGCCATTTGTCTTGTCAAATTTTGGGTGTGGTTCGAAATAAAATAGTGTGTACTGTATTTACAATAGAAAAGAAGGCGAGTGCCTCTGTTTTGTATAATGCTCCGTGAGCGCCTCAACAATACGCGCAATAAACGAATTGCAGTCATCAAGACCCTTCGGGGTTCAAATGTCGCAAAAGCCAAAACACAATTTTACAGGAATACCAAAAAACCAAAAAAAAAATTATAAAGTTATTTCTTTCATATCTTTTTTGTTTTTATATCTACATTAACCCTTTATAGTCTAAGCCGATCAGTAATATTTTTTTGAGTTCTATAATCAACACAAACCTAAAATTGAGTAGCTATCTTAGTTTAGAAGTTGGCATGGCTTTTACTACAAAAAAAATATTTTGACTGGCATATTCGTCACCTAAGGAGCTGCAGGGTTTGTTGTATCGTTGTATCAGTATGTACAAGTTTTTTAAGCTATGTATATATTATAAGACATGGCTAGTTATGTCACATTGTAGTACACTGAAGTAGAAACAGTGGAAAGCTTACAAAAACACGTGTGAAATCAACCGTAACATCGTTCTATTTAAATGAAATTGCTATAAAAAGGCATGAAAAATAATAATAAAACAAACCTATAAGCTTTCAACTTGTCAAAATAAAGTATAACATCGTTTTATTTGAATAAATTTCACAAAGTGAGGCTCACACATCTTTAAAAAAATATATACAACGTGAAATTTAAGTTATTTCGTTAAAAAAAACTGGTGATAGTACTCGTCCATATGACCAACTTTTACTTTGAAGCAAACCTTGAAATCGTGAAAAAAATATTAGCTGTTTTATACATTTGGGTCGAGTAGGTATTTAACTTTTCTATGGAACAGCTGATATTTTTTTCACGATTTCAGGGTTGGCATAACATAGTAAAAGTTGTCCATATGGACGAGTACTTTAGCAAAATGACTTAAATTTCACGTTGTATATTTTAATACTTTTTAATAGGAATACATCTGATCCAGTCTATAGGAGTAGGACTAATTAATACTTATGAGTTTATTTTTATTTTTATTTAGCCTCTAATGTGTCCCACTGCTGGGCCAAGGCCTCCCCTTACTGAAACCACACCTCGCGGTCCTGTGCTACTTCCAAATTACAAGTTACAATTTTTTAATCACAAGAACAAAATTTGCTTTCATAGGAAAACAGCAGATCCAGTGCGTTAACTATTTGCTTTTAACAGTCACTACATCAGTATTTTCATAATAGGAAAACAGCAGATCCAGTCGTATATGAACGATGTATTCATGTAGAGAACGATTAATTATTATGAGTTATTATATAAATTGTCTTAGTTACAGATATTTATGTTTATAAGTAAACTGTTAAGTAGTATAAGTATTTTATGATTTAATGAAGGTATCCTTTAATAATTTTATATGTTTATTAGTATGTAGTATAATATAATTTACTGAGTATTTAAGTAATTTATCTATGTAAATCCATGGCACTACCCTCAACAGCTTCCCCGTTGCCAAAGGTTAGCTGGTAGAAAATACTAAGTAGTATTAAGCTCCCCTATGTACAAAATTTTGTGCGATAAAGAATGTTATTATTATTATTATATGACTTGTAAGTAACAATTTTAATCGTCACTCTATCAATCTTTGCTTCATAAGAAAACAGCAAATCCAGTGCTATAACTATCAACTTTTAATCATCACTACATCAGTCTTTTCTTAATAGGAAAACAGCAACTCCAGTAATATAAGTAACAATTTTAAAAATAACCACGTCCATATTTTTTAATAGGAAAACTGCTGATCCGGTGCTATAAGTAACAATTTAAAAAATCACTAAATCTGTCTTCGCTTCATACGAAAAAAACAGATTTAGTCCTAAAAATAAAAAAATATATTCACTAAAACGAAATTTGCTTCATAGTAAAAAGGCATATTCAGTGCTGTAACTCTCAACTTTTAATAAAATCAATACATCAGTATTTTTTCTATAGGAAAACAGCAGATCCAGTCCTTTAAGTAATAATTTTAATAATCACTATACCAATCATTGCTTCACAAAAAAACAGAAGATCTAGGTGCTATAACTATCAACTTTTAATAATCAATACATCAGTTTTTTTATAATAGAAAAACAGCAATTCCAGTACTATGCCATGAGTAACAATTTTAAATTCACTACATCATATAAGTAACAATTTAAAAAAATCACTTAATTTTCTTTTTTTCATAGGAAAATAAAAGATCTAATAGATCAAAAACAAGTTTAAATAGACCATTTTCAGTAACTAAAGCAAACAACTTTTATCAAAAGAGCTGCCTGTAACGTAAATTCTGGTATACTTTTTATTGTTTTATGATAAAAATTGACCAAATGAGAGCACTTTAAAGTTAGCTCGAATCACGCGCGGTACAAAACGGCAGGTTCAACGCGGAGCGAGGTCGATATCCCGCAGTGACGACACAAAGAGCGAGTCGAGTTTGAACTATAGGCAAATTGCTTGAGCGCGCGAAGTAAACGGTTATTAAAAATGTCTACAACTAAGCAACAACCGTATAAATACTGTATCGTGCCAAAATGTAAATCTACAACCATTTCTACACCGGATAAAACTTTTATAATTGTTCCTAAGGAAAAAAAACTCCGAAATAAATGGCTGAAAGTGATAAGAAGGGAAGAGTTGTCTCCGAAAATATCAGCTTACTGTTGTGTACCTAAGTGTTTATTCAATTCAAATCTATACTTACTACTCACGTCATCTAATTTGCCCGTAAAATGCGTAAAACACATCCATGCCAATTAGGTATTTGACTTCGTGCGATGCATGCTCATAAGGATTTAAGATAGTCATTTTGCCAAAAAAATTTGAATTTCTATATAAAAAAAAATAAAAAAAAAATAAAATATATTTATTTCTTTAACAAAAGTGGTACATAGTTATATATTGGTGGTTGTGACCTTTTATTAAGTGAAGAACACCTGTATTAAAAGAACACGCTCTTCCATATCCATAAAGTAATCGTACCAAATAAACTTACACTAAAATATTTATCTTAAATATAGTATGGATAAGTTTGGTTAAATTAATAATAATATTAGTAATAGTTTTTAAAGTGTAGTGTGTGCGAGTGTGTGAGTGTATGAGGGTGTGTGAGAGGGTGTGTAAGGGGGTGTGTGCGTTAAGGTGCATGTGTGTAAATGTGGTGTTAAAATTGTAATTAAATTATATACATTAAGTTAAGTTAGCCCTACGAAGTTGAGTTTTGGGATCGATTAGTATAATCACTAACCAAAGTAATTAATTAACCGTTGTATTTTATTATATTATTATATTATTTTACTATCTTAAATAGATCTTCGGTTTCATCGTAATTTAACGTTTTAAGCCACTTAGTTATGCGTTTTTTGGATTCATAATTTGTTAACCTGTCGATATCCAGTGTTTTATTGATTAGATTGTATAAATAAGTTGCTTGCGTTTTATATTGTCGATGTGCAAATGTAGTCATAACACTTTTAGTCACTGCGACAGCGTGTTTTCTACGTTTTAACAAACAGGACGGGTAAGGGGTTACGGTTTTTACATTTTTATGTGTTTTTAGAATCGCAAACAGGATATAAAGCTTGCGTACTGTCAACAGACCACAATCCAGGTACAGTTTGTGAGTGGGATATAATCGTGGTTTAAAATATGCTATCTTTAGAAGGGCTCTCTGAGATCGTTCCACTTCTAGGAATTTTACTTTAGTAGCACCCCCCCAAATGGGAATACAATAGATAAGTATAGACTGCGCTAGTGCTATATATATTGAATTAAGTAAGGGTTTAGATGCCACATAACGCAGTTTTATAAAGATCCAGATTAATTTTCGAATCCTACTGGTGATTGCCTCCAGATGTGAGTGCCAAGATAAATGTTGATCCATATGAATGCCAAGATATTTAATTGACGAGGTTTTATCAATAGTAGGACAACAACAGTTGTCATCTAATACGTCTAGGTTTAGATACTCTTTCTTGAAATTAAAATGTACCTTTAATCTGGTTAAAAGGGATGAAGAATATATGGACACAACACAAAATGTGTTTGTAATATGAACAAGGAAGTAAACAATAATTGCCAATATTATCTATTTCTTATGAGGTACCTATACCATATGAATAAGTAGGTTTACAAAACGTTTGCTTACCTCTCTGCTTTAAAACTCCTGATTTTGGCACTGAAGAATCTTGTGTTGGTAGAAAAATATTCTGCCATTGTTATGCCATCTTATTCTGGGAAGATTGTCGGATTGACCCCTACTAAAGCCCGCTTCGGTCATTTTAATTAAGTTTAAAAGTGCATAGCTACTATGTATTCACTTCTTAAAAGTTTTAAAGTAAAAACACTATGGTAAACCAGAAAAACAACGCCAAATCCGTATAACGCCTGCACAAGTTAGCAGATTCAACGATAGTGACGTCATATCGGCCGCGTGACCTTGAGTGCATCTCACCGGCCGTTTTTCGATACATGCATTTTATTACAATCTTTTAATGTAAATATCTCTCAAAGTAATGGGTATTTTTGGATGCTCTATAAATATTTACTTCATAAAAAAATACGGCAAAGGCAATGGGTTTACTTACAAACAATAAATGAACTTTTAACAAAAAATAACAACCGACTTCAAATATTACAGCAGCTATTCACTAAAAAGTTTAAAATAATTATTTACGGACCGATGATGGTACTTGTTACCAAAATAACACTTGCCGTATTCTTTCTTCCCGAAACACATGTTCTCTAGAAGTCGGCGCTCTACTATTGGTTTTTGCGTTATTTACTATGTGGAATGCACCGACTTCTAGATAACATATGTTTCAGGAAGAAAGAAGTCGGCAAGTGTTATTTTGAAACCATCGGTCCGTAAATAATTATTTTAAACTTTTTAGTTAATGGCTGCTATAATATTTGAAGTCGGTTGTTATTTTTTTGTTATAAGTTTATCTATTTCATGCCTTTTAGTGTTGACGGGTTAAATTGTGAAAAATAGGTAGACTACAGTCAACACTCTGATTGCCTCATTTGAGGAGTTTCAAATTCAAAAGTCCCGTGGCACAATGTCAATTTTCAAGTAATGTCCTGCAATGAGCACACTAACACAAAGCGTTTTCCGCCATTTAGAGCTATGTGCTATCATTCGTTCAGGAGTTCTATGGTGATGTGGCCAGGATTGAAGGTCAGTGGGCATATTGTCAATTTTCAAGTAATACCCTGGAATCAGCACACTCAAACAAAGTAATTGCTGAAATCTCGTGTTATGTGCTGTCATGCGTTCAGGAGTTCTATGGTGATGAGGCCAAGGTCGAAGGTCAGATAGATCATGTCAATTTTCAAGTAACATTCTTCAATCTGCAACCTGGTACAAAATGTTTGCCGCAATATCGAGTGATATGCTGTCATCCGTTGAGAAGTTCCACTGCCTATCTCTGAAGACCATCATCAGGTCACGACCAAACTAAAATAGAACCTACCTGGAACTACATTCTTCCAAATAAAAAAATATATTTCAAATCGGTTAAGATCTGTCGGAGATATTTGCGTCAATATCGAGTGAATACCGTCATCCGTTGAGGAGTTCTGCTGCCTATCTCTGAAGTCCATGATCAGATCACGACCAAACTAAAATTGAACTTACCTGGAAGCAACCCCTACCAAACGAAAATTTTTTTTTTCAAATCGGTTAAGATTTGCTAGTTATGGAGTAACATACACAAAAAAAAGAAGTAGTTTTTTGAAGTCGGTTAAAAATAATGTTGTTGAAATGACTCTATTATCACTAAATCAGTTTCTGCTTCAAAAACAGTAACGTTATCTCAACTTTCACGACAAATATTCCTGGACGATATCATAATTATTTTTCTGTCTTTGTTTAAAAATGTGGTATCAGCCAAATAGAAAAAACACTGTTTTACTACAATTATTTATGAATTTCAACGTCTTATGCAATATTTTTTTTACAAATTTAGTGTTTATACTGCATAATTTTCTGAGTAGCAAAAGACATTTTTATTCGATGATCAACATTCTAAATATACAGATCGATAGAGCGCAAAAAACTGAGTAAGATGGCATTAAAAGTCGATTTTGGCCAAAATGGCTTTTACGACATAATATATAGCGTTACCAATGAATTTTTTAGAGAACCATTCTTAAAATCGTAAGTTTACAAACTATTTTCTTACCTTCACGAACAGATATTTAGTAGGTGCTTCATTCAGGAACATTCTTATTTGGTCTGCTTTGAATGTTTGAGATTTTTTCGCTTTAAATCCTTCAGATTTTCTTTTTAATAATGATAATACTTTGAAATACATTGAAAGGTAAATTTGGTGTTTAATGTAAAGCATGTTCCTTAACACAGAGTAGCACGTCCAAAACGAGGATGGTTTAATTTTTTTGAGATTTCCTCAAAATATACCAAGAAAATGATGTGCTTGGAATATTGTTACGTTCCCGCCATATCACGAAATCTTCATAACATTTCTCATACATAAAGATGTCTTGATTTTTCTGGTAGTAAATTATTTCTAGCCGCAACTGCTCCATTTGTTATATCTGGTGGAGTATTTTCAATATCACTTGATGATGAAGACATTTTTAATAAAATTTGGAATAAAATTTCACTTAGATATTTTTCCCGCGTCTTTTTTTTATTTTTATTTAGTCTTTATTAGGTATAAGGCAAAGATCTTGTAGCTGCAACAACCAAATAGTATACGATACTTTTGCTCTAAACTTGTTCTATTTTTAAAAACATCATTTACATTCTCTCGATTTCAAAGTAATATTATAGGTACCTGGCTGTATGTTTAGAATGTCTTTGTTTGTGTTTTAGAATTTATAACTATTGTCATAATGCAACCCGATGTCGTTATGGGTATCATAATGAAACCGATGCCAATTTTGTAATTCGAAAATAACGAAACCGAAGTAGATAAATACACTTACCACACGTTAGGATTTATTCAATATTAAAAATAATTAAATTTACAAGAGGAAAATACAATATATTAAAATAGGTTTTGGATTTGCTTATATTTAATAAGTAAACACACCGACATGAACTAAAATAAAGGTATATTATATCATTAGGTGTTACACAAAATGTGTGGTTTTGATTATACAAAAAAATGTTATTATGTATGACCTTTAGATTTTTGTTGAAGGGAGTTTGGGGAACATTCCTCCATCCACTCCAACCCCCCCCCCCCTCCCCCAACTCCCTTTTCCTCCCTCCCTTTAATTTTTTAGGCACAAAAAGTGAGGCTATTATTTTTACAAAAAAAAACTATAACAAAAAAACGATACGTTTCTGGTAGGAGGAGACTTCAGGGGGTAACACCTACCCTTTCCCTCTCCCCACTCCTACCCCTAACCCCCTAAAAAGGCGTCCACCTGTAAGATTTAGCAAAAAAAAATATTAGCAGTCTTAAAAAAGGACATTAACTTCCCTGGAAGTTTATGTGATGACGCTATCGCGTTATACGTCTCCTTTCTTTTAAAGGTCAGTAGTTACTAACAAGTAAACTTAAAATATTTTGTTATAACCAGTCTTTGTTTATTTTGACCATAGTTATTTAAATTTGAACTTAAAACTTTGTCAAAAACAAATTGCTCTGTTGGTAGAAATGTAACTATAAGGCTAGTTTTTTTGACACTGACATCAACATAAATATAACATTTTCATTAAATTAAAATGAACTTTCTTCTAAAGAACATTTTCAACAAACGGCCATTTCAATCTGTGCGCACTATAGTAAATGTTATCATATTCATTTTAAAAGTGGGTCCCTCTTGACATCTCTCATATATTCCTGGTCAGCCTTTAAATTCGTAACTGTCTCACTCACTTGACCATTACCGGGGTCTACATTTCCGATCAATGTTGAATCATGTGACAGTATCGCCCGTATCGCCCTTGCTCGACAACAGCACAACATTTATACCGCATACTGCATGCATGTTATGAATTTAATGAAATATTTGTCGCGTTTAACGAGTTTGCATCGCTGCAGCGATGAATTGTGCAGCCGCTGCATAGAGTTTTAACGACCATTTCACATGACTTTGGCAAGCATCGAGCAGCGCAAATAATTTCCGCTGCTCTCTGTAGTGTATAGGCTATTGTATCTGTCATTTTGACATAAGGCCGTATAACACAAATCCATCGCTGCAACCGTTGCACAATTCATCGCTGCAGCGATGCAAACTCGTTAAACGCGACAATTGTTTGCACCTTGGATTTCGAACTAATTCGGACCGGGACTGAAATATTGACTTGACTTTCATTTTAGTGTTGCCAGGTGTAGAAACGAGTATGAAGCACGACCCAAAATATTATACATCTCTATAAATAAAGTAGAGTTTATAGCAAACGGGGAGAGGGGTGGTGGTGGGGTGGCGGCACTGCGCCAAACTTTTGATTAATGAATACGATGTAAAGTTAACTTACTTTCGCTAAAACTGAATTATTGAACACATTGCAAACTTTTCACAATTGGAGTTTGTAGAGAATACTTGTTGCTTTGTCTTTATAACGTGTATAAATAGATTAGGTAAGGATGTGACATTAATTTAACAACAATTGTCTTCAATGGAAACCGAACCTGTGAGAGGTTTATCATTACGATAAAGTTATAATCAGATGAGTTGAAACAAACCTGTACATCATTGATATTTGATGGCTTAGATGAATTTGAAGTAGTGCATTGTAACTTCCTAAAACGAAATGTTTTTGCGCGATAGCCTGCGATAAAGGCGTCAACTGCCACTTATCTTTATCTTTATCGTGCGCCTTCAGCAAATAATGTGTAAAACAAGATAAGAGCAAACTATGCTATGTACGAGTACCATTTGGTAGACCTGGGTATTATTAAAGCCAGTCAAATGCTAAATAGAAAATTAATTAAACATAAATATGAATTACACTTCTACACCTTTGCCTATTCCCAATATTTGCCAATATCCGATTATTAAACAAAATTATTATTAGTAACGACAAATACCTTGATAAACATAATAAAATATATATATACCTAATTAAATTAAATGGGTTGGGGTTTGCGGTTTGGGTTTTGTGCCGCTTTTTCTTGCCGGAGACACGCGGTTTATTTTATCGAATTTTGAAAATCGTTTAATCGGCGACTTGGAAATACAAATTTGAGGTACTGTTAATACTAGGGACGTCGTCGCCTCGCTCTGCTCCACTTCGCTCGGCTCCTTATATTATCTTACATGTCAACCTAACACGCTCCTCCTTGCTTCGCTCGTCGTCGCACCTGATCTTTATTGCGTAAGGTGGTTTATTTAGGTAAATTAAATAAGTGTTAAAGTTTTTGTACCTTAGTTAGCGCACTGGATATTGGCTAAATTCTTTGTATAATTTATTGCTTAAGTTGGTTTATTTGAGTGACAAGTGCTTAAGTTTTTAGTACCTTAGTTAGCACACTAGTTATTGGCTAAATTCTTTGTATACTAATTTATTGCATAGGTTGGTTTATTTGAGTAAATTAAATAAATGTAAAGATTTTGTACCTTAGTTTGCACAATTTTATGGTTATTGTATAATTTTATTGCTTATGTTGGTTTATTTGAGTAAATTAAATAGGTGTTAAAGTTTTTGTACTTTAGTTAGCACACTGGTTATTGGCTAATTTCTCTGTATAACGTATTGTGATGCTGGGATAGATCACATGTGATCTTACAGCATCACTGGTCCATTTAAATATTTAATGTAAAGTTAATAAATAAATAAAATAAAAAAAAAAAAAAAAAAACCTATTTTTTACTTTGGTGAAAGTTTTTTTTTTACAATTTTACCCAAAAACGTCAAAATAACCCGTTACCGTAAATGACATACACCGTAACATCATTAGAGTAATAAAAATGGCGAATTTGTGATCGGAAAAACAGATTTTCAGTGCGTTTACGAAAAAGTCGAATAAATTACAAAAGCGTATCCGATCAAAAAAAATATCACTGTGAATCATAGTTTGGGCCCCTCTAAACCCAAATGCATTGTTATGTACTCCGAATTAAGGTAGATGGTATCTAAAGCCAACTCCTTAAATGTAATTTAATGATACTTATTTCATATGATACTTATCTAAGTATTTTTAGTAACTGTGTTTTTATTTTCAAGTCAAGAATAAAGGAAGTATCAACAAATTAAAATAATTGTAAAAAAAATCACGATCTAACGAAAATCCACTCTCCAGCAGTGATTTAAATAAAACAAAAAACTGGCTATAAACAAGTCCAACTCGCACAATTTAGGGTTCCGTACCGATACTCCAGTGAGTGAGCAGTCAGTAGACCAATTAATTTTTTTATAGTATCTATCCCACTTTCAGAAACGCCTTTCTATTAATCTATGACTCAATATCGACCAACCCTATAAAAATCTTAACAACCTTGAAGAACAAGAGGATTCGGCCATTTTAGCAAATTTTGAGCTGCAAAATTATTTTTGTAATCTTTAGAGATAGTTTTTTCATATTATGATACCTGACTCTTGTCACTATATATCAAGTAAAACTTTTTTTTTCTTTGGATGAAGCTTGAATTCAATTTAAAATATTTATCTTTTAATCTTTTGCTGGACGACAAACGATCGCATCAACAAAAACATATCAATATTTTTATTCTGTATTATGTATATATAATATTTTAATGTTTATATTAATACTTATGTGAGTATACCTATAAAATTTCCTCGTATTTTATTCATAATTTTATCTAATTCTATTGTTTTTTTGCAGATTAATATTGACATGTAAAAAGTACCTTTTATATGCCTATTTTACAAACTCAATTATTTGAATTTGACAAAATTTCAAATTCCTATGTTACATAGTATTCGTATAAAGCCTCTGTCGCAGACAGATGGACAGACATGAAAGTGATCTCTTAAGGGTTCCGTTTTCCTTTTTAAGGTATGGAACCCCAAATAAGTGAAGGATAATGTTTGTACGTCCATCTGCTGCTATGTAGGTAGTTCAAATTAGTGGCGATTTGACTAAAATGTGATATTTCAAAGTGAAATTTAAATTTCTCGAGTATATTTTTACTCAAAACAAAATAAAGGGTAGGTGTCATAAATAACTTTTGTTTTAAATGTACAAATGTTGCTATATTTAATTTATAAGGAAGCATAGCAAGAATAACATTACTCTATAAAAAAAAACGAAAAATTTTCTGACACTACATGTCATACAAAAATTGGTAAATAATAATTTTTTCCATGTAAATAGTTCTTTTAATGATTTATTCAAGGCATATTTCGCAATTTACAATCTCCTTAGGAGCCTGCAATACCTGACATTATTAGGTAAGACAACAAGCAAGGCTAGAAGGAGCCTACTAGATTGCTCAAGATCATAAATTCGGGAGTAGAGTAATTTTTTGCATAGTAATTGTTTTACGTTTGAAAATTTATGTTCACCGTTAAAGCGTTTTTTGAGTGAAAAACGTGTTTTTCGAGAGTGCGCGATAAATTTTTGGCTAGAACAGCTAACGCCCCGCCGCGCCGGCGCCGCCGCGCCGCTGCGCCGCCCCCGCTCAGAGTATGCTGTTTTATACAATAATAATAGGACGTCATAGGGGTCAGTTCTACTTGATGCAAAACGAGGTGCTCAATGTCAGGTTCTACAGGTTACTCATTATTTTATTTTCCCAGAAGTGTTGACACAATTTTTATAAAAAAATGGGTATAATCATTGCCAATACCTAACTTTTTTTACCATTGCGAAGTCGTAATTAGATAGAATGACCGTGTTGTAACGTGACTGGTATTGACTGTATATTTTTGTTCAAAAGAAGACTATGAAGTTATAATCGTCGTGAAGTTATTATCTATCTAGGTCTATTGCCTTAACTACTGCTTTTATCCTCATATCTTCACCTCATGCTTTGACACAACAGCGGTAAGAAATTAAGTTCTTGCGCTTTATTGCATAAACGATAGGTGTTCTTTTGTCTTTTGTATAGAAATATAATATTTGTAAAATAAAAGTACATTATACCAAGAACCATCAATGGATTCATAAAATTTTAGAAACATGAAAAATATATAAGCAATTTTTTGCACGTCAACTAGATCACTATACTTCGATACACATTTTTCGTGTGAAAACTTATCAGTAACCTGTTCACCATGATAAGAAACAAGTAGGTTCAGGTGTGGCTGCTATCTGACAAGTACCTACCTTTTAAAACTAATAAAAATATTTTCTTTGTTTATGATAATATACCTAACTCCATACTCAAGCCATATTTCTAGTTTTCTATACTCAAGTCATATTTAGTGATTTAAAAGTAAAATCGTAAAATTACACACAAGTACATTATTTTATGTTTTTTACAAGATGTTTGGTTTAATCGTAATTTTTCACAAATTAACAAGACACGCGGTAGCGTGTGCAAAGCTGAGTTCTAAAAGAAAAACACCAGTAGCGAGGACCCTAAGAAACTTTATTTTAAAACAAGTGAAGAACGTTGTAGGTACTTTATTGCAGTTATGCGTATGACTGAAGGCACCTCCATACCATAAGCCTCGACACCCAATTTGATCTCCATTCCTTTTTTGGCGGAGCCGACAACCCTGCACTGTCTTTGTACTGAACTTGGCACCCTTTTCGCATTCCTGTTTTTGTTAGGATCTATGTACACCAATATTATAAAGAGAAGGTTTACGAGTTAGAGTTTGGATGTAGGGGATAACAATCTCCGGAGCTACTAATCCGGCAGTCAGTTCCCTAGGCATATAATCATTAATAACTACAGAACCGATTTTTTAAATTATTTTGCTGTTACGGGTACGCCTAGTTTCCTAGAGTAGCTGTCAGTAACTAGGGTAACTTTTTACCTTTTGTGCAACTTTATTGACGGTTGAGAAAGAAGCGGAAGAGGTCTGTCAGGATCGTAGCAGATAGAGATCTTTAGACTCTGAATACCTTCTTGGAAGACAGCGTGTGTACTTTTTTGACATACTACGAGCTTATAGCTATGAAAAGCGTCGATATGACCTAGAATGAAGCGCGTTCGCCCAGAAACTGGGAGAGTGACAGCAGGGGAGGTGTTAATCAGTATTTCCAGGGACTTCGCAAAAATCTCCAGAAGTTTGTAACGGACGAATGACTGTTACTACACAAGTGCCTGTAACCACGTCCCCGGTACGGCTACTGATGACGTCATACCAGAACATGACGAGTAACTTAGTGGCATGGTTTCTTCATGTCATGAGTCTGGTGACAAGCCATGGCCGAGGCCTTCCACCAGTAAACAGGTGCTACATTGTCTCTGCAGACGGAGCCAAGATCAGAGATTCCCTAACTTATTTGCGACACGACCACTTCCTATAAAAAAAAAACTTCGCCCCCCCCTCTGCCCAGAGTCTGCATTAGAGTGCATTACAAACCAGAAAAGATAAATGTCTCGGAAACAAGAGGTCGCAGGTTCGAGTCCTGGCCCGAGAATTTTTTCAAATTCTTGCCTTTACATTTGTTTCTAATTTATCTTTTCTGGTTTGTAATGCACTGTACGCAAAATGCTCAAAATATCATGGTCTAGCTTCACTTCTAATGTCCTTAAAATGTCCAATCGCAAACAGGAGCTGATGTCAACTGTCATGAAAAGAAAGACCGCCTTTTTTGGGCACCTGCAAAGAGGTTCCCTCTACAAATTTTCAAGGTTGATCCTCGAGGGTAAGATTCCCGGAAAAAGAGCATCAGGACGTCCACGTCACAAACGGATAGATGATATTAAAGAGTGAACTGTCCTAAAAAGCTTCAGAGACATGAAGGATAAAACAACGGATCGCAAGAAATAGCCTACTGACCTCCAAACTTAATTATGAAGATAGCACCCAATGATGATGAATGCACTCTAATAATAACAAAATAGGTATTATTATTGCTTATTAAACTTACACAAAAATCATAAAAACTTATTGGAATGTGATGGATGAGCTCGCATCGATTTTCAATAAGGCCCTTAATTACACAGGTGGCCCGCGCTCCCCTTTGAATTTCTCTGCACCCCCCTGAGGGGCGCGCCCCCCACTTTGAAAATCCCTGCGATAGATGACCCTATAGAGTAACAGAGACATACATAAGACATAAGACATTTTTATTCATAATTGTCATTATACGTCAGGACACCACACAATAAATAAAAATAAAAATAAAGAAAAAAGTATACATAGTTTCTCAATAATAAATAAAATTTGAATGTCAAAAAGTTGAAACATGTCAATTACAATATTTACGTCGCAAAGTAAAAAGTTCCTATTCTAATAATAGATAAAATTAATCTATCAGCAGCTCGTCCACACTGTAAAACGTCCGCTCGAGAAGCCAATGTTTCAGCCTGGATTTAAAAGACTGCAAAGTGGTTGCGGCTGTAACTTCAGCCGGGAGTTTGTTGTACACTGACGGAGCCATGATATGAGTTGATCGTGAGGACTTTTCGAGTCTGCGCTTGAGGTTAGCGAGGTTGTCCACGTTGCGCGTGCGGTACCTGTGGATATCACTATGTTTTACATTGTAGTAATGCCTTTTTATTATCCCTAAGTCACCTTTTATGACATCTGCGAGAATACATGGAGTGACAATATTCTTTTTGGATGACGTTGTCACACACCTATATCTTAGCCAGTTTCACATAGCTAGATGTAGACATTACATATTTCTCGACAAATTTATATCCCCGAGAGGTATTAGTAGGTACGTACTTTATAGGTAGAGCCTATTGATTTGGGTGCTGTTGAGTCCGGTGATTCCAAGTGTGGACTCTGTAACTCTTCACCTACGATTTTAAGGTCCCAACATGAAAGGGTGTGATCTTTAACACAGGTTTATATTGTTTCCCTTCACCGTTCTCTGCATATTTATAACTTCCAAAACATTTCATTAATAAATATACAAGATGACTTTATTTTTTGCCGCCGAATTCTTACTGAAGACTCGGTAAGTGCTCAGTAACAAGGTTCGATGACCCTTTTTGTGAAATTCGTAAATTATTATTTTGGTGTTCCTTACAAACGCAAGTCCAGCCCCGAGTCAGAAAATTGTATAGATTAGGTTTATAAAAATCATGTCTTCGAAAATTAATAGCAATACTAATCGAATGGTGCGGATGGTTAGGCATTATGTATATATAATATTTTTATTCCTATATTTCTCTATTTTATGCAGGTGTATAACTTTATTACATTTTAGTAACCCAACCTTAATATTTTTTGGATGTATTTCCTGTATTTATTTATCAACTTGTTTGTTCGTTGCATCATTTATATTTTATATTTTTATTCCTAAATTTCTCTATTTTATGTGTATAATGACATTTTAGTAGCCCAACCTTAATATTTTTTGTATGTATTTCCCTTATTAGTATATACATATTATTTTTTTATTCTAAAGATATATATTGTAAAGATTAACTTTGACTTGTAGAAAGTATACTTTATGTATCTATTTTACAAACTAATATTTTGATTTGATTTCATTTGAGTCAATTACATGGGACGTCGAGATTTTACTTTCCAAAATTCACAAAAAGTGTTAACGATCCGTGTTACTGATCACTTACTAAGCCTCCAGTATGAGTTTGGCTGCATAAATTAAAGTCACCTCATAATATTACTCGCATCATGCAACATTTGTGCGTGGATTATTAAAACTACCATTAGACCTTACCAGTACAGTTGGTATTGTTTTGGTTTACCTGAGTTTCTAGTTTTAAAATGACTTATTTATTATTTTGACTTCCTTAGTTTATATATATCTGTTTCGTCTTGTCAATTTATGTTTTGTGAAGTATTTTCATAAAAAAGCCCACATGGTTTTATGGTGGAATGCCATAGAAAAGTTTGGGGCCTCTGCGCCCAATGGAGATATAAGAACCAATGATGATAAGGCATTCCCTAACCCATTACGTAGCAAACACGTCAAAAAATTAATCATTCATAAGAAACATAACTTAGCTAAGTGACCAGTGATTGGCTCATGTGTCATTAGCCACATCTAGTTTGACTCTTCAAAGGATGTTGCGTGTGCGCATGTTGCATAATATTGGCAAGTGGCAACGAAGACGCACAATTCTATTGCAAAACCTTACTGTTTTACGTATGAAAGCAACGTTAATCGTTCAGCTCTAAGAACCAACGCAAGTTTATGAGCAGATGCCATAAGTTGACACGGAAAAGGGGAAGTGACCACCTCTACTGAACAGTGAAGGAAGTACTCGTAGTAAATAATGATGTCAATTTGCAAATTATTAAAATTTGTTTTTTTTTCTTTTTATACGATAGTAATAAACACAGTTCCATTGGCATACACTGAACTAGTCGTATTAACCAAAGAACTATATGGTCTATCACAGACGTATAATATAGTAGCAGACCTAACGCTTAGAGTCGACGCGTGGCAATTTTCGTTCCGTGAACTTCGGGCTCTTTTTAATATATATATTGCTTGTTTCCAAACAAAACATATAATAGAGATTAGTTTAGGAATTCAAAAATATGTTTCAAGCATAAGCCAGCCAAAAAAACTCATTTTTATACGTTTCTTCGTACCATGAAGCCTAAATGTAGCTTATTTTTTGTATGGAAAGTTGCCACGCTATTTAATCCTTATGTTTGGCCTGCTACTTAGTAATAATTATATGTCTGTGATGGTCTATACAGATCTTTGGTATTAACCTATTGGATTACGATACGAGTGTGTTTAGATGACACTTGGTATACCGCTGTCACTTCTAGTAATTAAATTATATTCTCAAATTTCAAGCCTTAGAATTGGCAAACATGATCGCTCATCGTTATCTCGGTATCTGTTTCAGGTGTAACCTTGAGACATCCGATTTAAGCCGAAGAAGAAATCAATAAGACAAAGTTGAGAGTAAAGTTTGCAATTGAATGAGACACAAGCCACACACGCTCACTTCACGCCACTGAACTCTGGCTTAACTTTAACCCACATAACAAAGTTCAATGTAAACACAATACGGCAGAAGTTTCCGAAGTTCTAGCCAGTTCACGGCCGCGAGGCGACTCACCACCCTGCGCCCTCAATGCCCACCCCCGCCGGCTCGCGACATCGGCGCTCAACTTCTGCAGTTATTGCCTCAAAGTTATCCCCTCCCACACAAGGGTTTGCTTTCACTCTTGTTAACTCCGCGGAACATATTAAACTGAGAATATCCGCTGAAAACGCTCCAATGTAAACATTGTTCGCCATTCAGCTTTTGTATTACCTAGTGAAAGGTCGGATTTTAAAATATTTGTTTTAACGACCTTGCAGGACTATTCTGTTAATAGGTACAAGAAAATAACTTAGATACGAATAACCACTCGCCCGCGGCTCTGCCCGCGTTTATTCAGTCTCCGCCCAGTTTTATGGCTTAGGCGTTGTTTGATCAATATGTTTTATAGCGTATAATGTTGACCAGGATCACAATAATGATGATAATAAAGAAAACTGCATTCGAATCCGTTGAGTGTTTCTCAAGATACATACAAACAGATATACAGACAATCTAATAAACGCTCCATTTAAAATTTTGGAAAAATATTCAATGTTCAGACATGAAGTTTTTACTACTTTATTATTAGTATAGTAAGATGAAGTTCATTCAAATCATAATTCAAAATCAACTAAGCTGCTCTGGAAAAAAAAAATTTGCAGACTGTAAAGTAATGCAACAGAAAAACGCAAAAAAAAGTTAATCTGTTAAATGTGTAAATAAAATCTCTTAAAAAATAATTTATTCGTTGAACGTCACGTGTCGAAAATTCATGCTAATTTTCATTTCTAGTTCTTTTATTTAATTGAAATGATGATTTATAAACTAGGTAATCACATTTTGCCTTCGCACCTGCTTTTAGGTATTCGTAGTGTCCCAGAAAGTGAGTTGTACCTTGTCTCTTATCTAATGACACGTTTGATACGCACCTCAGCCACCTTATCTATCATGTCGAAATATTTCCACGTATCATGTTCCTAGTATTTCATACAGGCTTATCGCTTCTTCAAAGTGTAAAATTCAAGAGTAGCCACTGAAACTCGGCTATAATGGCTTTAACAGTTTTCGATTGCCACAAGTTTGTGCTGTATTTTTACCTAATAAGAGAAAAGTGTCGTGTTTTAAATAAAACAACGGGACGAAAGGAATTTCTAAGTGTTTGATGAAGTATGATTGTGAGATATAACGTAATAAAGTTGTATCTCTACTGTCAACATCACAACTCCTCATTGTAGTGGAGTCGTGGTTGGCAGATAACGGGCTTAAGGCAGCGATTCCGGACGCCCCATAGAACCGGTGGACTTCGTCAGCTCTACGTTTGAAATTATCAATTTGCCATCAGTGGAGCTTATCACTGATGCTTCCCTGATTGGCCGAGTGAAGTGTTTGTGCGACTGATATGCGCCACGGGGACCAATCCAATTCCCAGATCCACGAAATCTTATCAAAATTTTACTGGACATTTACTCCTCGTGTCGGTTCCCTGATATGATATCGATAGATATTATCGAAAGTATAAATATGGGGCCATCGATCGATCGGGTCTCTATCGAAGTGCGCTCGTGATTAGAATTTGACTGTGGTCTTATGTACCTGTACTTAGTGTGAGTGCTGCATCTTCCTTCTTCAAGTCAGGGTTTGACGGTAACAGTGTGACGTGGCATATTTCTAATATTATTCGAGAAAGTTTCATGTTTTGTTATTATTAGATACTATTGGTTGATATTTAATGGAGCTTAAATGATTAATTTAAAGATTTCAAAATATACTATACGTTATCAATGATATTTCAGCTGTAGGTACCTTTTGTAATAACATTTTTCAACAGCTGAAAAGAATATACTATTTAAACGATGATTACGTAACGACATATGGTAGCTTCAATTGGCACATGTGTTCAGTACCATGTGACGCACGGGCCTGACTATATCTAATTATCCTCCTAATGTTAAACATTTATAATAGAGTCATGTTGAATAGCTGACGTGACAGGGAAAAAGCGGTGCTCTTATCAGAGAACGTTAGCCGCACCTTTTGAGCGGTGATAGCGCGCTGTGCCACTTCATATCGGGGCGCACAGTTCGATTGTCACATTGAACTAACACGCAGAAGGAATCATTCATGTCGTAATATTACTGTCTTTTTCAGAGAGTCGTGGCATGGAGGACACGCTAGGCTCCACGAATGAGTTGGACAGGAGATCTCGACAGTTTGGTCAAGCGCTGCCAGATCTAACTTTCCAGCTCACGCGTGGAGTCGCCCCAACGCGTCGCGTCAGTCACGTGAGCAGACCAACTGAAACAGAAAACGAAAAATGAAAAAAAAAGCCTGCTTTGATCAGCGCCCGGACCAAGCGTGAAGGGTTAAGTGGAGGTGTGATCTCTTCACTTTTTTCAGTTAAAGTGAGATTCAACTCCTCCAACTTAATCCTGAATCGCTATTTCGACGAGGAAAATATGAAGAATATGCCCTTATTATTGTATGAATTACATATAGATTTTAATTTTATTTCAGTAATAAAAAAAAATGATTGGATCTCAAATAAATCAAAGCATTTTACAATAATTTGGTGTTTTATTTTTTTTAATAATTAAGTAGTATTTTCACATGCTAGCCTGATAACTATGATTTTTAAAGCCTTTTCTTTTTGTAATTTGGTAGGTACATGAAATAATAACATAAATACGCTTTAGTAGAGAGACAATAATTTATAATATTGCATTCGAAAGCCTTCACATCACAGTCAGTAAGTAGTAATCCACTGAGTAGTAATCTATAGCAAGAGCAAGACAAAATAATCACTAAACAACTACAGATTCTAAAGTTGGCGCCACTGTCGCGCATGCGAGTATGGTGCACGACCCAAAACTGCGCGCACTAGTCCGAAGTGCATCGCAAATCACGAGAAAAAAAAATCTCAGCACCCAAAACAAAAAATGGGCAAAAAAATGTTGGTAACACCGGTGCGCTAAAAAAGCTTGCAAACTTCACGCACCTAACCTGCGCTGGACATCGACTCGTCCGTATCTCTAAACTCTGGGAAAATGTATATTGATTTTTCAAAGAAAAGTCAACCGATGTAACAAAACACCGTTCGTGGAGTGTTTATACGCGTACAGAAGTGACGGTGTGGATGCAGTGCGTGGTCGTGATGTCGCGACGGTGCGCCTTGTCGCGCTCCGAGTGAGATCGGAGAGAGTGCTGCGTCGCGGAGCGGCAGCCCCGCCAGGGCTAGTGGCCTGGCCCGATGGACGCCGCCGGCGACCCGCTGCGCCCGGCCCGGCCGTGAGTATCCGCCTGGGTCCCCGCCACCCCGTGTCCGAGCACTGGACGCGCTGCCTACGTCGCGGATTATTTTGGTCCGCGGCGCGCTTGTCCGAGGTTGCGAAACGTCTCGTCCGCACTCGGCTCTCTCACGTAGCTCCGACATTCTCTCGGCCGTGTGGCGTCACGGCCTCCGTCGCGTTACGCCATTACGAAACGTTCGCATCCGAGGACACGGCGACGTCGCCCCGTCAGGCAGGGCGCCGCGCCGCCGATAGCGATCAGGCGCGGCGGCCGAGCGTGACCGGCCGAGACCCGAGACCGCAGGCTCCTCCAGTAAACATCGTAAATCATCTCGTGTTTACAGTTTTTGCCGTGTGTCGTGAAGGCAGGCGCGAGTGGCGCGGACAAAGGGCGTGCGGGATGCTCCGAGCTCGTCCTTGAGCCGCGGCGCTCACGAACGCCCGAGTGAATTATGGCTAGGTGCATATACTGCACTACACAACACTACACGCGCACATTATACCTACACACGTCGCTATAGCTGTGTGCATGCAGTGAAGGCTCTACCTATTCAAACAAAGCAATCTGCTCTCTACTCCTCACTGGCAGCCCTTTGACTCCCTCCCCCCCACATCAACCCCAGAGTGATGTGAACTCTGTGGTGATGATGTCACTCTGTTCACTTCAGTTTACAAACATCTGTGATTGTTCATTGTTCAATATATCTTGTGTTTGAGGTTAGGTTGTGAATTTACTCCTACTGTGTGAGTGTGCAGCTCTACCAAGGATAAACCAAGCTGATTGTACGTCTGTAGTGTAGTGTAAAAGATTGTGTTTAGTCTGTGACCATGTGTGTTAGTGAGATGCAGCCAGCTTTCTCTGTGGATTGTCGGCAGTGATTCAGTGATTTCAGTTTAATTGTTCATTACAAGATTCAATTAGTGTTTTAATGTGATAACGGTGTTTGTGAGCCAGTGCTGTGTAGTGTGACACTTGGATTTGCTGTGGTAAACAGCACAATGAAGAGGTGAAGTATATTAGTTCATAATATAGCTAAGTTTCCATACTTTAACATTAAATAACCTAAGCAATACTGACATACACAAGAAAGGATCTATGCCTTGGCATTCTCATACACAAATATCTTGTTGTTTACCTTCTCATTCAATTTACCAGATCAAATATATCAAAAGATGAAAGCTGCTTATACCGTTGGGTATTGATTTTGGGCCCACACTGACTACCAATGGTTTATAAAAGTAAGGTACAGGATTAAAATAATATACTCTAAATTTAACCTTCATTCATGTTTGTGCAAAGCAGCAATCTGAACTGAGAAACCTATTTGATTAAACATACCACAATTTCTATGGAAGAAATTTTCAGTTTGACTACATCAATATAAATTGCAGTACTTTTCCTATAGAATGTTACTTTGCCATTATTTACATGTACACATCTCATATTATATTCCTTAGTGTTTTCCAGCTGAATCATCAAAGTAGTCTAGATAAAGCTAGAACTGCTTGTAGGTTTCATTAATGATTTTTTGTATCAAAGCTGCAGCATTAGACATGTTTTCGTTCTCTACCTGAAAAAGGATTTATGTGAGTTTTGTTCTATGCATTATACATACAAGACTATTGTATTTAATGTGAATTCAGCCTGTGTTGTCTCTACCTATACCTATACTAGTTGTGTTTTTGTGGTTTTGGGTTTCTTAAGGCTTTTCCTTTTGCTGCTCTATAACCCAGTGATTTAGGTTTGTAGATAGGTATTTGATTGAAGTGTCAGCTTGTTCCTCTTTATTTTACAAATCGCTTACAGACTTTTTCCCTATTTCATATTTGAGGCACTGGGAGCAAGAAAAGCCTAACGTTTCCAGAAAAAATCTTAAAAATCATTTTAAAAATCAATTATGTCTGGAAATTTTAGGCCATTCTTGCTCTCAATGCCTCATTTAAGGATATCATATTGATTGGGTTACTTGCAACTTACATGTTACAAAATCTTCTAATTGTGAAATGGTTAAGGGAAAAGGGAACTGAAGGAGAAGCTAATGACCCAATTTTTGGATAAGGTCATAGTCTTAGAAGTTGTTTTACTTTGAAAAACTGTATCTCTTCTGTCCCCTCGTCTTCTGTTCTTTAGAGTGCTTTTTTTGTCTCTAAATATAGGTCAGATTTTAGTTGCAATTGCGTACAGACAGATCCTCCATGTTGTCATTTGTATAAAATATTTAATTAATTATGATAAAAACCTGAATAAATCAGTTTCCTTATTATATAAGTCCTAATATCCAGGTCCTTTACATACATCTGCACAGTTACCTCAGCCAGTAAGTGGAAAAGTCCCTGATACTGCCAGGTCATGGTCAAGACTTGTCTTACAGACACACATGTGATCTGTATATCTATACTGTGTTTGTTTTTAATGGCCGCCAGAATAGTCAATGTTATTGTCCTGAATGTTTTGTGTATTAGTCTATCAGTACCAAAACATCTTTTGTGGCAGTTTAGGGCTTGAGTTCAATCAATTATTGTAATGGTTTCTTGATTTGGAAATGGTATTGTAAGCAAATATTTATTTCAAGCATATTTATTTTGTACTTACATCTGAAAGAAAGTGTAGATCTTCATCTCCTACAATCCTGACGACACATTAATATTTTCATAGGGCATGGCACATTCAATTGGGTGCCTACTGGTATTGAGTGATATGCTGTCATCTGCCATGTCAGCCAGCTTTATCCGAAATGTATCTATTTCAGTTGAAATTTTCACAGACTGTGTAACTATAGCCACTATAATAGGTCTTCTGGAACAGGTATTTCTATACTTAATAGAAGGCCCCAGCATTGTAAATTAATCTATTCCTGGTTATTGAACGAACATTTTTTTGCATTTTCATTTTTCATAAGGGCAAAATAAAAAATAATAGGTCGGGGAAAAACTCTTTTTGCAAATAGTATGTATGAACTTATAATAAAATCTCTTTGGGTATACCATTTGTATCTGGCTGGTTTTGGTATTATTAAAAAGTTTAAATTTTAAAAAAGATAAGTCCAAATTCAAATTAGGTAAAATGTATAATTTTCATTTGTTTTTACTGTTAAGATGAGTGAATCTAATGAAGAAATTCGATACATTTTAAAATTCCACTACAAAAAAGGTGAAAACGCAAGGCAAGCCGCGAAAAAAATTTGTGATGTTTATGGACCTAGTGCAGTGTCTGTGAGAGTAGCACAAATTTGGTTTAAGCATTTTCAATCCCAACCTAATATTAAAATCCAGCAAAAATACCTTGAAATTATCAAAAAATTGACATTATTTGTTTCACACTCCATTTAAAAAAATAGTAATACATACAAGTTTTAAATTTGGTCATATTGTAGTACATCTATTATAAATAATAATAAAGTAGTAAAAAAGTCGTGTCTTGTACATTATAGTTCCGTTTGGAAATGAGTGAATTTCACCCTAGAGCATTCAAAAATTGACCCGAGTTAAACCGAGGGTAACCGAACTGTTACCTGACAGTTGCACAAAAGTGTTTTGAAACATTTTGGAGTAATGCGAAAATCACACTGGGCCACCTGATTGGTGCAACCAGATTTTTGTTTCTCTTGCTCCTATATCTATCTGTCTATGAATATTACTAATAAATATATGTCTATGTCTATGTCTCTATGTCTTTCTAATAAACAAGTTGAAATTTTGCACTATGATTGCACGTTCTGAAACGCTTCCTAAGTATTTTTGGAAAACTTTAAATTATTTAGGGTTATTATGATTAGCATGATGATGATGTTGAGGTGGGACGCCTGCTGGGCTCAGGCGGATGGTCGGCTCACCACTTGGAGCTATTCCATCCAATTCCCATTGTTTGGAGCTATGGTATCCTAATGTCCCAGGGGCATTCCCTCCTCAAATCTCCCGCTTCTTTTCATGAACCTAAGTATATCTGAATACATAAGATGCTTAAGATCTTCTTCCTTGATGTGGTCATGACCAAGTATCTCCCATCTCAAGCTAGAATATATAAAGCATTCTCCTAAGTAGTGCTTGCTAGTTTCTTCCTCACCGCAGTGTGGGCAGGAGGGGTCGTCTTGTACCTTCATTATTGACAGATGCCTATTTAGCCTGGAATGGCCAGTTAGAATACCTACCAACATACCCAGGTTGACTCTGCTTAGGTTAAGGATATACCTTACTTTTTTGTAGACAGTAGCCGAGAGAAACATCTTCGACTGTCGGCAGCCCTCGATGTTCCTCCATTCATCTGCTGATTCTACTGAAGCCAGACGGCTTATTACCTTGTTAGTGACGTTTGCGGGAATTGGCAGCCTAGGTTCTGGTCCAATGAACCTGTCCTCTGCCCCTTCTCTAGCTAATTCGTCTGCTTTTTCATTACCTTCAATGCCTTGATGTCCTGGGACCCAGGCCACTATTGTTTCAGTTTTTTCACCTAGCTTATTGAGTCTTATTTTACACTCTCTTACCAGAGCCGATTTATTTACTGGATTTTTCAACGCAAAAAGTGCTGCTTGGCTGTCCGAGTAAATAATGACCGTTTTCTCGTTTATGTCCGACCTTAATAGTACCATGCTGGCGCATTCCATAATAGCGTATGTTTCTGCCTGAAATACGGTAGCTAAGGTACCAAGTGAGTAGGATGCGCTTCTTTCTTCTTCATCAGATATATAGACACCGGCTCCTGCCAGTCCTGTGTTACCTTTCCTTGAGCCGTCCGTGTAGCAATTAATACTCGGTCGGTCTGTCACTAGCTTCCAGTCTTCTCTAGTTCCTATATGTATACGATATTTTTTATCGAATAATATTTCTTTCTTAGTCAGATCGTTATTGGCTAAAAGCATTTCCAAATGACCGCCTGATATGTTTGCTATGGAGGCATGTCCTTTATCCATAAAGTTGCCCTTCCACTCTTTGTTTATTACCATTCTGTACCATTGTTCGGTAGCTCTTTTTTTAACCTCTATATGCAAAGGGTTTAGACCTATTATCACTTCAAGAGCCCTAGTTGGAGTTGTTTTCAGGGCTCCAGTGATCATGAGACATGCTAGTCTTTGCACTTTGTCTAATTCTTTTCTCGTGGATTGTATGTCTGTTCTTGGCCACCATACAATTGCTCCGTATAGCAGTCGCGGTAAAATGATGGCCTTATATATCCAATGCATAATGCTAGGCGTCAGACCCCATTTACTGCCTACTGCCCTTCTGCATTGGAAAAGAGTTCTAATTACCTTACTAGATTGGGTTTTAACATGAGTATCAAATCTCAATTTGTTGTCAAAAATCACACCAAGGTACTTTAATTCTTTAACTTCTTCCAGAACTATGCCTTTTAACTTGATAGGTTGTAGTTCCTTGGGCTTTCTCTTATTTGTAAAGAGAACTAGTTTTGTTTTGCTGGGATTAAGATCAAGTCCTTTGTCTTCAGACCAGTCCAATACTTTTCTTATTGCGGTTATCATCCTAGATCTCACCGTACTTAAGTCTTTACCTACTATCATTATAACTCCATCATCCGAGTACACTTGTAGGTAGATGTGCATTCTGTTAACGATGGTTATTATTGAATCTATCAGGAGGCACCACATTAGAGGAGATAGGCACCCTCCCTGAGGAAACCCTCTTTTTGCTTTTATAGTGTAGGTTTCCCCTGCTAAATGCGCAGATATAACTCTGTTTTCTAACATTTTTATCACCCATCTTACTATTGCTTCACCAATTCCTTCTCTTTTGAGTGATTCCTCTATTGCTCCAAATGTTGCCCTATCAAATGCTCCCTCTACATCGAAGAAACACGCGAGAGCATATTCTTTGTTACCAATGGCACGCTCGATCTTAATAGCAAGACTATGAAGTGCAGTCTCCGTGGACTTCCCCTCGATGTATGCATGTTGATTAGCATGCAGCGGAGAACCACTTACTTTTATTTTGTTCCTGATGTGTTTATCTATTATTTTCTCTTGTGTTTTCAAGATAAATGAAGATAAGCTTATGCTCCTGTACGCCTTGGCTTCTTGATATGTCTTTTTACCGGGTTTTGGCAAAAATATTGCTTTGACTTTACTCCAGTTATGAGGTATATGTCCTAGTGCAGTGCTACTTTGGTACAGTTTAATCAGACCTTTACCTATGAATCTGCATGCATGTTGTAGTAGAGCTGGAAAAATACCATCTGGCCCTGCAGACTTATAAGGAACAAAAGATTTGATTGCCCATTCTACTTCTTCTAGTTTAATAATGTCCGAGCAGTTCATCCATGCCGGGTTTGTTATCTGTTCTTTTTCTTTTTGTGTGGTTTCTTCGCAGCCTGGAAAATGAGTTTTGAGCATTGTCTCCAAAACTTTACGAGGCTCTGTTACCACTTGCTCTCCTATCTTTATACTTCCAAGTTGACACATCTTGTCACTAGCAAGCAGTTTCACAAGACGTGCTGCTTCAGAGTAGTTGTTGATTTCTTTACAGTAAAGTCTCCAGCTTTTCCTGCTTTCTTTAGTACGAGCCTTGCTAAATTCGTTCCGAAGCTGTCTGTACTCATCCCAGCTACGGTCGTCATCCTTTTTCAAGGCTGATCTCATAGCTCTCCGAGTCTTTTTTCTCATTTTTTTCAATTCTTTGTTCCACCAGATTTGTCCTTTGCCTTCTGGTAAGTTTTTCAACGGACAGGATTCGTGGTAGGCCTGTATTAGTACCTTTTCCAATTCCATGGCACCTTGTTCTAATTCCTCTACCGATCTATAAGAAGATTCACTTGGATTCCATTTGCTTACTTCTTCTTCAAATTTAGTCCAGTCAGTCTTCCTAGGATTCCTTATTTTAACTACTTCTGTGCAACAGTTAAGTTGAAAAGTGATCCGTCTGTGGTCCGACATAGTGTCTTCAGGGGCCACCTTCCAACCACTCACTAGCTTACTTATTGAACCTGACGACAGTGTTATGTCAAGTACTTCTCTACGAGATCTCGTGATGAATGTTGGTTCATTACCGACGTTTAAAATTGATAGATCTTTTTCCACAATAAATTCTAATAGTGCTTCTCCCTTGTCGTTGGTGTCTGTGCTGCCCCACACCTCATTGTGTGAGTTGGCATCAGCTCCAACAACAAAGGAGACCCTCTTACCTTGGTAATATTCTATTAATTCTTCAACCTCTCTCGGTGGTGGCACGAAGTCTCTTTCACTCTGCATATAGCTCGAGATAAACGCCACCCTCGTCTTTTGTGTCTCTGGAGAGATGATGACTACTTCTATGGCCACTAGGTCTCTGTAACAGCAAAACACTGTACATCCTAGCGCTCTTATTCTGTTATTAACATAAATACAACTTCTAGCAGCTTGCTCACCTGTAGTGTCATAGTAGAGCTCGCCGCCAAGGCTACCCAGCCCCACAACTCTCTTATCCCGAGTGTAAGGTTCTTGTAGAAGGGCTATGTCTACTTTGTTCTCCACTATTATTCTGCTTAGTTCGCACATGGCGTCTTTGCAGTGTTGGAGATTTAGCTGACAGATTCTAATTGGATTTTGCTTTTGTGTGTTATGTGTGTTTGGTGGGGGTGTGTTTATTGTGTTTGATGTGTGAGTATTAGGGTGTGTTTTTGCATGCATTATGTTTGTGTGTTAAGGTGTGTCCTTTTTATTAATATCGGAGCCGGATGAAACCCCCGGTGGAACTCCAGATCGCCCTCCATCGTCAGTTTGTGTGGCCTGTGTCTTGGTGTTCCCCCGTAAATCCCTCTCGGCTCCCTTGTCAATCCCGCCCTCGGCACGTGCACCACAATGGCTGCATGTCGAGGCTGAGGCTGGCGCGGCTACATTACTCTTTTTGTCTGCTCCAGTTCCCCCACTGCGGATCAGCTTAGCCTGCACTAAGGTCGCCTCATAATTGAGCCTTTCGACTGGCGACTTCCAGGCTGCAGCTGCTTCTGATGGAACGTTGATCAGCAAGCGAGTCCCTGTTGGCATGGGATCCTTGCCGATCAGCGACCATTCAGAGATCCTGAGGTCTTCTCTCTCTGAGTTCTGCCCTTGTAGCATCAGAAGAGGATCTTCGAGCATATCTTCTACTTTGCCCGGTAGCCAGATGGACACCCGCTCCCTATCAAGCCTTTTTGCTGAGAGCTTTGTGTCACCGTGAACTCCAAAGTTACAGCTCAGCAACCAGTCTCGCGACTCCTCACGCATTGGTGTTACAAGGTAAAAACCTTCTGACACCAATCCAGAAGCCGCAAACTTAAGGTGCTTGCTGTCGACTTTGTCTTTCACGGCTTCTACAATGAGGGAAGACAGACGTTTCCTAATAACGGCGCCCAGAGCATCGTCCACCCTGAGACCATCATCGCGACAGATTGCGACGGCCAGTCCGCGAAGCTCCTTAGCGGCACTTCGCGGCCCCACCGCCCGCTCCTTACCACAATTCTGGCGTTTTGGCGGCCGCTGCTCCGTTGGTCCATCGTCCGGATCCGTAGACTGTCTTTTAAGCTTAGCTGGTCTACTGGGTCCAGAAGCTGCAGGTTTCTCCTGCCCCGACTCTTCCACCAACTTCTGTTCCCTTTCCAACCGGTTAAGCTTTCTTCTCTTAGCCCTCTCTCTTGACTTTTCTGCTTTGCTCTTATACTTGAAGAATTTTGCACCCTGAGCATCCATGTTCGTGGGTGCAGGTGACATCAACAAGTGCTCTTCTTCTTCTAAGGATAGGACTTTGCTGAACTGGTTTTGAAGATTCTGATCAGAAAAACCATCATCCACAACATCAGTTACTTCTTGGCTAAGAGCCGCTACTGTTTTGGGAGGTCCCTCCTCTACCGGTTCACCCGAACCGACAGAGGGCTTCCGCTCCCCCGTTCCAGAGTTAATCTCCATCAGTGCCTGGTTCCTCACAGCTGATGTTCCGAAATCAAATGTTTTAAGATTAGAGTTCATGATTAATAGGGTTGATATGGGAAGTGGTGACCGGAGGACGTCCGCAGTGCTCCCTTGCATAGTCCAGCTACGAATATAAAACCGCGATGCAGCCGTGGGGATCGCCACTCCAACCACTAGCCAGAATCGTTTACGGCAGCGACTGTGGGAAATGCACTCGCACCCAGATGGGTAGAACCCTACAGCGCTTGTAGATTCCATGCTGCCCGGGTCCAGTGCTCTTCCAGTGACACCGCTAATGGTGACCCAGAGTGCACCTTCACACCAGACTCATGAGATAGTACGCTGCAGGGTGATACCCCCCGGGAACCAGTCCATTTCCCACGACCCCCCGCTACCAGTAGCTTTCACTACGGGCCGTAGGCACGATTTCTCCCACCGTAGCCCTGGGGGTATGGAGAACACAGTCTCCACTGTACATCTCCATGGGCTGTACAGTGGAGGGAAAAACAGAAGGAAAACAGACAGGAAGACATGTGACTATCCCCGGTGCCGGCCCTTCAACAGGGCGCAGGTCCGCTCCCAGTGAACATCGCTAGTGATGACCCGGGGCGAAATTCCGCACACCTGACTGACTGACCAACAACGTACCCAGACACAAAGCGTCGTCGTGATAGGAGTAGGAAGGGTTGGGTTGACAGGATGATGAACATCCCATCTTTAGGGAAAATCTTTCCTAAAGATGATGTGCCCACCGGGTCGGCCCTCCTCCTTATCCGGGCTTGGGACCGGCACCATACCAGCCCTTACAGGCTCGCATCTGACTACTAGCACAAGTGAAAAAGAAAAAGGCGTGCAAAAGAAAAGAAAGCAGCAGTGCAAAGCATGAAAAGGCAAGCATCGAGGCGGAGTTATATGATTAGCATTGTTTTGAGGCCAAAACTACAATTATTAGAATTTTTGTATGTTTCTCTGTATGTATGTTCCATTTTAACTCGAGAACCACTCAATGAATTTGGATGCGTTTTTTTATTAATCATAGTGGCTCTGGTCAACTTAAAGGCTATTTGGGGTTTTCATAAAATAATGCCCAAACTGAAAATGGGGCAGAGATTAAATAAAAGCAGACAGAAGGCTAGAGCTATAATAAACCAACAATAAAAATTTGGGTTCCATATCAGTGGGTGTAATAAATAATTATTAAAATAATTTAGCATCCTTTGAGTAGGGACCCAAATGTTTATTATTTATTCTTTTACTTAAAGTATGTTAACAATCTGACCAAATTTTAAACTTGTATGTTTTACCGTCTCTTAAGGGGAACTGTTTCGATCCCCATGCAAAATGCACAAGTTATGATTATTTCGAGAATATTATTTAATAATTAGCAGGGGTTTTTATGGATTATAGTTGGCATAAATATCCATATAACCCGCGAAAATAAAGAAATGAATTTAAAATGGCACCCTCTCACTCACACTGTATGTCTGTCTTCATTCGCACACTTGTGTACTGCATGCAAAAAAGGTAGTCTGGATTTGCGAGTAAAGCTTACTCCACAGGATCCGTCCTTCTTTGACCCATTGTTACTTGTTTATTGTTTCACTTGTTTTTGTAATTTTTTGTTGTTATTGAAAATTCACTGTTATTTATCTGTTACAAAGTATGATTCGTCGGAAACTTAACTTCTTGATTGATTGATTGACTTAACTTCAAATATTAAAAGGTTCACTAAAAAGTGTAAAATAATTACATACTGACTGATGGTACCAAAATAACACTTTTGCCGACTTCTTTATTCCTGAAACACATGTTTTCTAGAAGTCGTCGCTCTCATATTGGTTTCTGTGTTCTATACCATGGGGAATGCGCCGACCTAACACACTTAACACGGAAAAGGTATAAAAAAGTAAAATGTTAATCATAAAAAATTATAATAAAGAAGCAATTTTTTATGCTGACCCTATCACAATCCAATGCAGACACAAGTACATGCCGCTATTTTAGATTCCTTTCTTTATTCTCACAGGTAAAAGTTGTTGTGGACATTAATTTACAACATGATGCTTATATTCTCTATATTATCTTATGTTGTGTATAGTTTTGTAGGGTAATCAGTACATTTATTCTGATTAACATATTATGTCAGTCAGTGTAGGGTAGATTAGTATTGGTTGCGATCTCAGACAATAAACGTGTGAATTTCCTAGTTTTGTCTATTATTTGTTTGGAGTATATAAGCAAGAACTCAATATCTTATATTACACAACTTAGATGGAAAAGCCTAATTGACATTAAACTATGGCCGCGAAATGCCATAAATTACATTTATTTAGTATTTTTTTATTCAATAATAAGAAAAACAATCATAAGTTGTGCATTTTGCACCGAAATCGAAACATTTCCCTTTAAGATAGAGCTGTAACAAAAAACCTTGAAAAAATGGCATTTTTTTAAAGGTTTCTTGGACGGGGACCCCTTTTGTTTTTAACTATGTAGGATAGATTTCCTCAAGGTTACATTTTACCTATTTCAATCAAATAAAGCTGCTCCCTATTTGAAAGGCTTTTAGGGTTCAAGGTTGAATTCCTAACCTTTTCTAGGGTTCCGTACCACCACACAAATACGGGTAGGTACAGAACCCTTAAACATGGTGGTAAATAACAGCAAAGTAACATTAAGGCTACAAACGACAAACCGCTAAAATGGTAGCGCCAGACAAAAAATTGGCAGCCTCTGCGTAGGGAACCCTGCTTTTTATTATTTGTTGTTTACTTCCGTTCTATATAGGAGAAAGAGAAAGAAAAATCTAGGTGCACAAATGAGGTGGCCCAGTGTGTTTTCGCATTACTTACATTACATTTCCGTGCAACTGTCTGGTAACAGTTCGGTTACTCTCTGTTTAACTCGGGTCAATTTTTGAACGCTCTAAGGTGAAATTCGCATCACTCCAAGTGATTTTCGCTCGTTTCGAAATGGAACCTAAGTTTACTTCAGAGTATGTATACAATCTGACTAAATTTAATACTTTGTATGTATATGTTACCAGCAATCTGTATAATCCGGTATTGTATACAATACCTAGGCAATGTATACAATGCAAAAAAGATTAAGGAAATGTATGAAATATTATTTATCTAGTACTTTGCCTAGGTATTGTATCCAGTACCGAATGCGCAGCCGGTAATGTAATATATAGGTATAAAAGACGGGAGCGGGAAATTGATTAGGGCATGTATTTAAATGATCTTTTGTGAACAAAGCTTAGCCTTTTCGTTAAATGGTATTTCTGGGTGGTCATTAAAAAAAATAACCACGCAGATTATGTATCGCGGTCGCGCCACCGTGGGGCGCCACTCGCCATACCTAACCTTCTAACCTAACCTACGGGCTCTCTTCTGGGCTACAAGACCTCCAAAAAACTAATTTTGACTGCAAACTTATTATTATCCCATTGATTAGTAATATAATAACTTTACGCTTTGCCGGTGGACCAGCAGGTACTCTATACAATACCTAGGAATTGTATACATTGCCTAGGTAAAGTATGTAACGGACAATAATATTCATAATATTTCATACATTGCCGGGATGCCCCAGGCATTGTATACATTACCGAGGTACTATATACAATACCTGAATTATACAGATTGCCGGTGACATATATACTGTCTTTTGAGTAAGAGCCAAGACAAATAACGTTAAAAATGCAACTTTTTCGAAGTTTCTTGTACTGGGATCCCCTTGGATTTAGTTTGCTTGAATATTTTATTGTTTGTCGTGATAGATACCCTTGACCTCTGGGTTAGCAGGCGAGCGCTCATTCGGCTACATAAGCGGTCACATATAAAATAACTAATGCTTGGTGTATCTCTGATGGATAGAATCCGAAATGAGGAGATCCGTCGGAGATCTAAAGTAACCGACATAGCCTGCAGAATCAGTAAGTTGAAGTGGCAGTGGGCAGGCCATATTTGTCGCCGACATGATGGCCGTTGGGGCCGAAAGGCTTTAGAATGGAGACCACGTACAGCAAAGCGTAGTGTAGGACGACCTCGTGCCCGCTGGACTGACGACCTGAAGGACGTTGTGGGGGGCGGCTGGATGAGGAGGACGGAGGACCGACATGAGTGGCGAAATTTGGGAAAGGCCTATGTCCAGCAGTGGACGAACACGGGCTGATGAATGGATGGATGGAATGAAACAAATATGATATTACGGGAAATACCTATATAAAAAAAAAACTATGTTTAAGTTGGGCTACTGAAGTTATACACATGCATAAAATAAAGACTTATTGGAATAAGAATATTATTATACCTACATAATGCAATTAATAAATAAGTTGATAAATAAACTGAATAGACCATAAATAAATATTTATATAAATTTATTTTATAAAGGATTTTTGGAATTTACTTTTCTACTGCTAGTAATCAGAAGTTATGGTATGGGATCTCCTCAACGGATACAGAGTTCGAGTTTGGGCTTATGTGATTGATCTATTTATTAGCACTTTGGTAAAACATGGTGACCAGGGTCTGATGATGGGACTGGAAGGTGGGTACGGGATCTCCTCAAGCAGACCCTTCGAGTTTGGGCTTATTTTATTTGTATTTATTGGCGCTTTGGTAAAAAATGGTCACCGTTGCACATAGTCGTTCAAAAAATCATATTCTTTTGTTTTCCTTATTTCCACGAAAGTATGTACAGTTATAATTATTATATTTACAATATTTACACTTAATATTAATGTCAGTATAGAATTTATCAAGGCTTTTTTGGTTTGTTTTATGTTTAAAGTAATTCACCAATGAATTAAAACTTAAAAACAGATAGTTAATAGCCAAATATGAAGCTTTTTAGGGTTCCGTAGTTCGACAATTTCGCCATGTCCGTCTGTCCGCGGCATAGCGCAGAGACTATTAGTACTAGAAAGCTGTAATTTGGCATGGATATAAATATTAATCACGCCGACAAAATGGTAAAATGAAATATTGAAAAAAATTTTTTTTGAGTGTACCTCTCATGCACGTAAACTGGGCATGATTTTTTTTTTCTTCTATTCCATAGTGTGGGGTATCGTTGGATAGGCCGTTCAAAAACATTGTGGGTGTGTGAAAACCATTTTTCGATTTAGGGATCCGTTGGTGAAATATTAAGCTTTAAAGAGAAAATTTTAGTTTGAGTGGAGCATCCCCCCCTCCCTGCCGGCTAAACGGTTTAAGGTTTAAAGGTTTAAAGATACTTTATTCTTACTAAAGACAATATGTCACTTACATAAGAAGAGATCTTAATTAATTAATTATAGTTTCGTCCATCCGCACAGACAATAATTGAAGGTGTTAGTAAGCTCCGCAGTTCACTTCTTTAATCTTATAACCACCTCTCTAACACCAGTTATTATTTATTTAAAATATGTTGAGCCAATTTACGCTTGAAATCATTAAAGAGTTCAGAATTTTTAATTTCTGAGGGTAGATTGTTAAAAAGCTGTGCTCCCTCATATGTGAACATTCTTTTGCCGTAATTTGTTCGGATCTTTGGTAGTATGACGTAGCTAGGCCGTCTTGTGGAGCGTTTAGACACTTGCCTGTGGTGGATAAATGAGATTGATGTGTGAATTGATTTTCTTAATATTTTTCTAACAAGGATGCATGTGCTGTAAATATATAATTGTTTTAGATTCATAATGTTGGTTTGTTTGTATAATGTAGTAGTTGGTGTTAAGTAGGGATAGTGAAATAACATTTTGATTAATTTATTTTGGATGATCTGCAGACCAGATAAACTGGTCTTACATGCACTGCCCCATATTTCGATAAGATATATGAGATGTGATTTTATCAACGAATTATATATTGTCATTCGCACTTTTCGGGGGAGAGAACGTACAATGCCACGTAGAGAACCCATTAGTGAAGATAGTTTTTTCTTTAGATATTCAATATGCGGCTTCCACGTTAATCGGTTGTCAATTCGCAATCCTAGATACTTTTCTTCGTGTTTCTCTTGTATTGGCATGTTGTTGATTGTTAATGGGGGATATGTATCTATAGGTTTGTTTTTTGCTTTAAATATAATATAGGATGTTTTAGAGACGTTGATTGTTAACAAGTTTGACTGCAACCAGCAGTTTAGAGCGTTCAAGTCTTCTTGTGCTAAAGCAATAATGTCACGTATGGAGGAACCAAAGTAGAATAGGCATGTGTCGTCTGCATATAGGGTTATATGCCCATGTAATCCTAAATCAGTGATGCTGTTTATATAAATTAAAAACAATAAAGGGCCTAAAATTGATCCCTGCGGGACACCAAAGGATATAAGTTGGGGTTCACTTTGATACTCGCTGATTTTTACTATCTGCTTCCTATTCATCAGATATGACTCAAACATACTGAGTGCAATGCCGTTTATTCCAATCGCGCTGAGTTTCCGTATTAGTAGGTTATGACTCACCGTATCAAATGCTTTCTTCAGATCAATAAAAATTCCTAGTGTAATCTTTTTACCATCGATATTCTGTCTAATCTTAGTGATTACATCTACGGTTGCAGCTAGGGTATTGCTTTTTGGCCTAAAGCCGAATTGCCGTTCTGTAATGTAGTTGATGGAAATTAAGTAGGATTCTAAGCGTTTATAAAGAATTTTCTCAAAAATTTTCGAGAGAACTGGAAGAACTGAGATCGGTCTATAATTGCCTGGGTCGGTTTTTAAGCCAGATTTGTAGATGGGAGAGACTTTTGCGATTTTGAGTGTGTCGGGGAAGTGTCCTCTCAAAAGAGCTTCATTTATGCATTTGGTTAGTTAAGGGACTATCAAAGTTTTCAGGCATTTGATAACTTTAGTGCTGATGCCATCCAAACCAGTACTTGAGTTGGAGTCTAAGTCATCTATTATTTTAGTTACTTCACTATCTGTAGTTGGTGCTAGGTCTGTTAGTTGTGTTGTTCTGTCTGAGGAACCTGGTGATGGGATGGTAGTATCAGTTTTGTGGATGTATGAAGGGATTTCTTTAGCCAATAACGGTTGTTTATAGAAATGTGAAAAAATTCACAGAAGTAATGAATTTAAAAGGAAAACTATCACAGGCTTTACAGGTTTACGAGTACAGGACGCGCCAAACTTTTGGTCCACTAGAATGTATGAGACCAGAAGTTTGGCGCGGTCTGTATTAGTAGACCAACTTAGTACCGGGCAACTACGGAACCCTACATTGCGCATTTTAACTCGAGAACCGCTCAACGGATTTGAATGTTTTTTTTTTATTATCATCGTAGTGACCCTGGTCAACACATAGGCTATAAGGGATGTTAATAAAATGACGCCCAAGCCGGAAACGGGGAAAAGATTGAATAAACGCTTTTATAACTCGAGAACCACTCAACGAATTTGGATGCGGTTTTTTAATATTATCATTGTAGTAACCATGTTCAACACATAGGATATAAGGTTTGTTCATAAAATAACGCCCTAGCCGGAAACAGGACAAAGATTTAATAAATGCTTTTATATCTCGAGACCCACTGAACGGACTTGGATGCGGTTTTTTTATTATAATCGTAGTGACCTGGTTAACACATAGGCTAAAGGGTTGTTCATAAAATAACGCACAGCCGAAAACGGGGCAAAGATTGAATAAACGCTTTAACTCTGGAACCACTTAACGGGTTGGGATGTGGTTTTATGTTTTATTATCATTGTAGTGACCCTAGTCAACACATAAGCTATAGTTTATAAAACTGAACGCGGGCGAAGCTGCGGACAAAGGCTAGTAATAAAAATTAAATTGAAAATGTTAATCCCAAAACCCTATACAATAAACCACGTCTTTACCATAGCGCCATCTAAGGTGACTTGGTCTGACAGCTTTTACCGAGGTTAATTCATCAGATGATAGATGGCGCTAAGAGTAGCTTGCCAACTTTTTGCGCCGATGTTCATTCGTAAGATGATAGGTGGCGCGGAGCCCTTTGTGCGCGAGTCCGACTCGCACTTAACCAGTTTTTTTACACGATTCTCATCGGCTTGTTTAGGAAATGGCATCCATACTAAATTTCTTTATCCCGTGCTCTTCGCTTTGTCAAACATTTCCATAAATCTCAATACGACAAATACATTTGGCTGACAGGGAGTTCCATAGTACAAAAAATTTCACTTTTTCCTTGGTTGCTTTTCTGAGTAAGGCGATTGTTTTGTCCGGCTTCCCTTTTTAAGATGTTTAATCTTCGACACTGATATCTATATAAATAAATAAAGTAAATTGATGTGACAAGAGTCGAAATCTCTCTATCAGTGGATTCCTTAGGCATGATGACTAAAAAAAATGCATTAGTCCGTCAGTTAGATTATCAGAAAATATTGGACACGTATTTTTTCTTTTTTCAATTAAACAAACAATGATGAAGATATAGCCCGCTGAAGTTCCGCGTGACGTCACATCTAGGTACAATTTTACTTAGAAGTGACGTTATTTTCCCCCACTCCCAAACTTTGACGCGCTTTATCTCTGTCATTTTTTGTTTGATTGACAAAAGAAAAAATACATGTCCAATATTTTTTGATAATCTAAATGATGGACTAAATAGAATAATATGTTGTTTACCCTCTGTACAAGCCTAATCGCTGCCCAATGTCTATCTAAGACGAGATTCTTGTTAACAGATAGACTTTCCCCTCTGATAGTAAAGCAGCTTTCAGACTACGCTATAATATAATAGCATATATGGAGTACCTATATAGCTCATAGCACAACAATATCGCGCACCATACATTGTTATGGACACGTTCACACTGTACTGTACCGTATACAAGGTGAAATTCAATCAACCGACCAAATTTACACTGGAGACTCGGTTAGTGATCAAGAACAAGGTTCAATGACCTTCGAGGTGAAATTCGAAAAATGTTTTTTTTTGCCCCGTAGTGCCTGCACTAGGAATTGTACTTGAACTAGTCCAACCAGTAGAAGAGCAAAAAAAAAATTTTTCGAATTTGGCCAAAAGGATTACTGAACCTTGTTCCTAATCAATAACCGAGTCTCCAGTATGAGTTTGGTCGGTTGATTGAATTTCACCCTATATTATTGGCTTACTACACGCTTACTATATTAGGTCCTTCTTTGCTATACTATATAGCACAATAGTATAGCGTAGTCTGAAACTAGCTTTAATCTCGCTACGCACTGAAACATTTTAACAGTAAAGCCGATTCTGAAGGCTTTAATTTTGGTTTTAATGCTGTCAAAACAAAATTTTCTTTATTCCAAAATATTACTTTGGAAAATTTCAAGTTTTGACAGGTACTAAAACTAAAATTAAAGTCGACTCTGAAGGCTTATTATTTTAGCGATGTCACAACTTGACTTTGATGTCAAAATTTGACTTTTTTCAAAGTAATATAGCTTCGGAGTTGATGCTTGTGATTGTTGGCACTTGGTGGAACTTTTGATACATTTTTGATTGAAAAACACTTGTACTTGTCCACTTATTTATATTATTTCCCTTACCGGTTTCGCTGTTATAGCATTTTGAAAGGTTCTTTTAATAATGATAATGCTTTGATAATGCTATAACAGCGAAAGCGGTAAGGGAAATAATATAAATAAGTGGGCAAGTACAAGTGTTTTTCAATAAAAAAAAATATATATATAGCTTCTGTTGTTTACAGTAAAAAAACTATTTTGAAATCAAGAAAATTTGGTTTTGACAAACTAAAATTAAAGCCTTCAGAATCGGCTTTAGAATCGAAAATTATTCAGACTATTTAAGGTCTCTCGCAGACGACAGATTTTTGAGCGTTTATGTAATTTTCATGCGGGAAGTAAAAACAAATCACAAAGCCGCCATGTTGGCCTGTCATCTGTGGCACAATATGGTTAGAAAATTTGGCCAAGTGCGAGTCGCACCCGCGCACAAAGGGTAGAGAGCAGCCCAGGATTTACACCGAAACAAAACGAGATTATCCTTCGTAACCGCCATTAAAGGCTGGAGCTACTCGTGGAGGCTCCAAGTTTTGCAACCGCCTCATCTCTCACAAGTACGACACACTTGCTCCAAGTAGCAACTCCGCCACAATGACTAGACTCCTCTGCCAATCAACAATCGCCTCTGTCTCAAAGTGCGAAGGTGCTTGGTGTACGCCTGGCAGGCATGGTCTGGTCAACGACCCACTTCTGCCAGATAACAGCATGCACCGAGATATTGACACAGTGATTGCACCGACACCATTACTCATTGCGACTTCGCTAATAGGCCGCCGGCCCTCTTTACTGCGTCGGCATAGGTCACAGCGAAAAGTTGACATTTTGACACCTGCTGTTCTGGATTTGGGAGCGACGCACTTGTTGTAAATGTCTATTTCTGCTATGACAAATGGCCCGAAAGACGTAAGAATGGAGACCACGTACAGCAAAGCGTAGTGTAGGCCGACCTCGTGCCCGCTGGACCGACGATCTGAAGGACGTTGCGGGTGGCAGCTGGATCAGGCGGACGGAGGACCGACATGAGTGGCGAAATATTGCAAAGGCGTATGTCCAGCAGTGAACGATGACAGGTTGATGGATGAATAGATAATGACAAATTATAATTTTTCCAACTAATTAATAATAAATAATAGAAAGTCGTGCAGGTACACTGAATATTTTTTTGAATTTTTGTTGGTCCGTCGGGTCTGTATGTACTCGTGTATGTTCCGTTTTAACTCGAGAACCACTCAACGGATCGAGATGCGGTTTTTTTATTATCATATTAGTGGCCCTATTTATCATAATAAAATATTATATGCAGGCTATAAAGAATGTTGATAAAATAACCGCCAAATTAAAACTTGTTAATAATAGTTTAAAAAAATTAAATTGAAAGACACTTCCACATGGGCGAACCCGCGGGCAAAGGCTAGTAATAGTAATTAATATAAAATCAAGGTTTGTTTAGTATCCAATGTTTTGATCGAAGAAAACGTACAGTGTAGCCTCCCATTTTTATAAAACGGGAGAATTTAGCAAAATACCGATGAACTGCTCAAATCATTCTAAGATTTAGCAACCCATAATGTTTTTTTCAACTATCATCCAGGTTAAAATGAGTATTTTACGTATTATCAATACAAATAAACACATGGAATCCCAAGTGAAACGTGTGATTAACCGAGTGAATGATCTGGTACCGATCATTGCCAATGGTGTTGGAGGGGTCGGCGGTCTTAATGGCAATATTTGCTACTTACCACGTCCCTTAGACATAAGAGCTGTTCAAATATCGACCTTATCGCTTCTGTGTTAAAGTTAATACGTCTCGAATGTACGCATACATCGACCTATCTCTTGTATTAGCTCATCGACGTTCTGGGGAAATGGCTGGCAAGTGTGTCACACACACAAACACACACAGACAATGTACGGGTTTAGATGTAGATGCTCCATTGTGACGTCATCGATGATTTTCCCTAAATAATTTGGCCAAGTGTGAGTCGGGCTCATTTCAAAGGGTTCCGTGCCACCACACAATACGGGTAAGGAATCCTAAAAACAACAATATGCCAAAGCAACATCATGGCTACAAAAAAGAAGGCGCTAAAATTATGAAAAATTTGACACCCTCTGCGTAGGGAACCCTAATTTTTATTATTTGTTGTTTCACTTCGGAGTATGCACTACAAACTGACTAAATTTGAAACTTGTATGGATTACCATATTTAAGTACTAAAAGACAATAAACAAAGAATTATTAAAAAGTTTTTTTTTTGAGATTTCTTGTATAGGGTTGAATTTCAATTTATTTATTACTAGCTTTTGCCCGCGGCTCCGCTCGCATGTTATTCGGCTTAACGAAATGCTTTTTTCCGGGATAAAAAGTAGCCTATGTGTTAAGTTGGGGTATAAACTATATCCATTCTAAATTTCATCCAAATCCGTCCAGCCGTTTCAGCATGAAAGAGTAACAACATACACACACACACACACAAACTTTCGCATTTATAATATTAGTCTGATTTTATTATTTGTCGTGGTGTAGGCTGTAGTAACACGTATTCTGTGAAAATTTCAACTTTCTACCTTTTACGGTTGAAGCTGTAGGTCCCTGTGGCAGACGGACAGACAGACAGATAGACGGATAAACAAACAGACAGGTTGGAGGCGTTTCTATGTGGTAGTAGGGTCCCTTTTGGCGGAACCCTAAAAACCAGTTGAACCCGGTATCAAACTGTCCGTTTGCGGCATGGAAGTAGATTTAATCTACTCATAATTCTTATAACGCCGCTATAAGGTTTAAAATCGTTGAAAATACTTCCACTGGTATCCTAGAACAAATACAATACATGTACGATGACGTCAAATTTTGGTAATGCAATGACGGAACCCGTTTGTTGTATAACACGCCGCCGACCCGAACACTCGAACCTTTGATGAGTTTTCTAAAAGCTGATGGATGGGCGGTCGCACAAAAATGTACTACATTGTGTTACCGTGAAAGCTTAATTTTGCTTTTACATACATAACGAGATAGAGATCCACGATCCTAGCATACCTACATTCCTTATCGACAACATTTCATTTTAGTTAATCATTAGCTTTTAATATTTATATTGAAAGTCTACGTAAAAAAGAAGCTTAGGTATTCTTTCATTTTGTTTTATTTTATGTTTTTCCTGCATAATTTAATGTTTTCTTATTCACTCATTCTAAAAGGACGTAAATCGCATCTGAGGATTTCTAAAGTCGATGTTCATTGCCAATGGATTATTTAAAAAAAAAACTTGGCATGTTTATGTCTGATGTCACATGGCATGAAAGTTGTTTTTTTTTAAACAAACTGAACTTAAAAGCAAAGGAAACGGTTTTTTAAATCCTGTGTTTATCATATTTGTAGTTTTTTTAAATATCTCTTTATTTAATCACTATTTAATTCTGAAAAAAAAATATGATGCTTAAAAAGCCCATATCTCGAAATGGTTTTCAGTTTTGCACCAATTATTAATTTGTAATGTTGTCGATTCTATGCTTCGTTTGTATTAGAACATTTCTTGTCTGAGCCTTTGCCAATGCTGTGTTTTTGTTTCTTTTAATTACGTTATATTGCTTTCTCTATCCTTATTGATTCAGACACGTAGCAAAACGGTACTGCCATCTCTTTCTCAGCCGCACTCGAAGAAAGAGACAGCCTGATCGTGTATGAGTGACATTGATGCTGGGGTGTCGTGGTTTTCCTTATGGTGGCTCCGCACCGCTGGGCCCAGCTTTTGATTATGGGTTCTTGACCCCCAGTGACCACTCCCTCTAAGCTTGGTCTATCGAAGGCGGAATTACAAATATCTGAAGCAACTATTTTAGCAACGGCCTAACTATGCAACCGATTTTGTTGTGGCCTTCCGTCTTTATATGGTTACCAGCGGGCCTATTATGTTACTTAGTGTCGGTTGAAAACTGTTTGCTAAACACTAAAAACATAGGTAAAAACCGGCCAAGTGCGCGTCGGGCCACGCGCAGTGTAAGGTTCCGTAGTTGCCCAGTACATTTTATAAGTTGGTCTGCTAATACAGGTCGCGTCAAACTTCTAGTCCGCTCGGAAGTTGCTCTCCCGAAGAACGGCCCATACATTGTCGTGTTTATTAAAAGTTTGGCGCGAACAGCCCCCTGATTCTGTATCGTAAACTCAGTTGCCAAACCAAGTGGCTATCGTCAACATACATATCCGCTTATATAAGGATAAGTTTGCACTTGAAATGACTTCACATTTCGTCATTACTTCAATACCCATTAAAGGTTATTTTGGATGTTCATTTTTCATCTGTTTTTGGTGAATAGCAACTATAGCTAGCAACCGACACTGAGTTACATAATAGCCTCGCTGTACTCGTAAATTTATAAAGCCTACTTAGCTGTGATAGTTCTCCTTTTAAATTCATTATATCTACTTCTGTGAATTTTTTCACATCTCCATAAACAACCCGGGGGAGGGGAGGGACACTTGACTCTAACAAAAATTAGCACTTTAAAGATTAATATTTTGCCCACGGATTCCTTAATGTATTATTAATGCTATCTTACGATACGCCACACCAAGGGATAGATGAAAAAAAAATTTCATTTCCAATTTACGAGTAGGTAAAAAAAAGGTTTTTCATGGTTTTATTTTACCGTTTTGTCGCCGTGATTAATATGTATACCCATGTCAAATAACAGCTTTCTAGTACTAATAGTCTCTGCGCTAAGCTGCGGACAGACTGACATGGCAAAACTATAAGGGTTCTTTGTCGGACTACGGAACCCTAAAAATTACATTTAGCCAGATTGTTGAACATATTTGTGTCTAAATGCTCCACAAGACGGCCTAGCTACGTCATACTACCAAAGATACGAACAAATTACGGAAAACGAATGTTTACATAATGTACGAGGGATATACCATCAGAAATTAACAATACCGAACTTTTTAAGAGGATAGGTTTCGATTGCATTGATCGCTGTTATGCGGAAAGACCCGCAGTGCGAGAGGGACAAATTCTGGAAAAAAATCAAAATGACGACTTTTATCACGAAGTTTATTATTTAAATATAGTCTTTTAAGTATTCGACTGATGCCGGCCCCATAGTGGGCCGAAATATATTTCGAAAATCAATTTTTTTTCATTATTAATACAAGTTAAAAGAAACTAAAGGCTTTATATAGCTAAATTATATATATTTATTTCACATTATTTAAAAAAAAAACTTAAGTTCGTATCAAATATCTATTCGTTCAAAGTTTAATAAAGTTTATACAGATTGTAATTCATAAATAATATAATATGATTTTGTTCAAACAATGTTAAAACTCGACATGAAAACTTTTTTTGGAGTCATCTTTGATTTTTTATGATTCAATGTTGGAATGACGCCTGAAGATTCTGTTTCGATAAAAGTGTGCATTATATTCTTCCTATTTTTTTTTCAAATATCTAGTATTGCCAGATTCTTCCCATATCCAATAAATAGCGATGATTAAATTTTGTAAAAAATATATGTCATATTTCACTCTTTGATCTTAATATTTCGGCCATACACGATTACTTACATTTTCCTCGATCCGTTTAATCGTAAAGATAGATCTGAACTATGATCTAAATATCATTTAATTTGAGCTATATTGAATTTTGGACATTAAAGGTTATACTAATAAAACGTCGTGAAAAATGTGATATAAAACGGCCGTCATATTCAAAACCCATCCCTCTGATTCCAAAATAATAAATAAAAACACATCAAAACCGCGAGTTTTCTGAGTAGCCCGCTTCTGCTGAGCAGGATAAACATGTGTAAAAAAATGAAAGCGTTGGAGCTGGACAGATTTCTCTGGAGAACCTCGCCTCAATGATTTCAAGCGTAAATTGGCACAACACATCACATTAATATTATAAATGCGGAAGTTTGTGTCTGTGTGTGTGTGTGTTTGTTACTCTTTCACGCTGAAACGGCTGGACGGATTTGGATGAAATTTAGAATGAATATAGCTTATACACATAGGTTACTTTTTATCCCGGAAAAAAGCATGTCGTTAAACCGAATAACACGCGGGCGGAGCCGCGGGCAAAAAACGTTCCAGCGTGAAAGAGTAACAAACATACAATTACACACACACACACACACACACAAATAAAATAAAATAAATCCAGCGGGTTAGTTTTTGTCGCCTTGATGTTGCTATGACATAGCTATGTATTGTTGTTATTTACCATGTTTTAGGGTTCAGTACCCGTATTGTGTGGTGGTACGGAACCCTCTGTGTGCGAGTATTCCGTTTTGTTCGTTCGCTGTAAATATCTAATGATTGATTGTCACGTACTTGACACGGAACTTATTATTAACAAAGACACATTATTATAAGATGGATGTTATTAAAGTTTTACCATGACTGCCTTGTGGTAGGTCGGCGGGGCTATAAATTGGTAGTAAATTAATTTCGTAGTCATAAATTTATGTCGCCGTCACTTTCTAGGTATAATTTATTAGACGTACTAGCCTTTGCCCGCGGCTCCGGCCGCGTTTATTCAATCTTTGCCCCGTTATCGGCTTGTGCGCCATTTTACAAACGTTAAGGGGGGTTATCCCTTTTTGTCTCTTTTCAAATGTATTATAAACCTATAAAATAGCGATGACTAAATTTAGTAAAAACTATATGTCATATTTCACTCTTTGATCTTGAAATTTCTAAACTACGATCTAAGTAACATTTCATTTGAGCTATATTAAGTTTTGAACAATAAGAGTGATATAAAACGGTCGTCATTATTAAAAACCTATCCTTCTTATTACAAAATAATAAATAAAAACACCTCAAAACTGCGAGTTTTCTGAGCGGCCCGCTTCCGCTGAGCAGGATAAACATGTGTAAAATGAAAGCGTTGGAGCAGGACAGATTTCTCTGGATAACCTAGTCTTAAACACCCCTTATGTTGATCAGGGTCACTACAATGATAATAAAAAAAACTCACCCAAACCCGTCGCGTGATTCTCGAGTTAAAAAAACGGAACAGACGGACAAAAAATTGTAGTTTTGGCCTCAGTACAATACTAATAATCCGTTTCATTTAAATTTTCTGGAAAATATTTAATGTTCAACACGACTTTTTTACTACTTTATTATTAGTACCTACAGACTAACAGCTTTTCACATGCATTGTCTTTTACTACGTTCCTAGGAACCTTGTCATCCTCATTAGCCTATGTCCACTGCCGGACGTAAACCTCTCCCCAAGACCGAGGGTTGTGTCCGCATTCTAGGCCGAATTTACCCTAAATCTAGACCGAATTTACCCTAAATCTAGGCCGAATTTGCCCTAAATCTAGGCCGAGTTTACCCTAATTGGCTGGTGATCCCACTGCTTCCCGTCTGTCCGACCAATTTTGATGAAAACAATAACTGCATCGTCTGATTTCTGAAAGATTTATTCCCTAGCCGAGAATCGAACCAAATGAAAAATTAATATTTTATAAGAACTTCACAAGTAAAACAGTTAATGAACAATTTACAAAATTGATTCGGTACTGGGATTATTATAATATACTTACTACTTTATTACCTCATTACTATTGTTGTTTATATCTTCTCCAGATCACTGGTTATTGTAGGCAAGGCCTATTTTCGAAAAATCATGGAAGCATAAAGTATACCTTCATACATAGTAACAAAAAAAGAAAAGATAAAAGTCAAACCAAAATTTGTTGAAAACAGACCTTACCTGCACTGCTATAAGAGTTGTTTTCCACAATGTTACTGGTGTGCACACACAATCGCAATAGGCTTGATGACTAAAAAAATTGTATTAGTCCGTCAGTTAGATTATCAGAAAATATTGGACACGTATTTTTTTCTTTTTTCAATTAAACAAACAATGATGAAGATATAGCCCGCTGAAGTTCCGCGTGACGTCACATCTAGGTACAATTTTACTTAGAAGTGACGTCATTTTCCCCCACTCCCAAACTTTGACGCGCTTTATCTCTGTCATTTTTTGTTTGATTGACAAAAGAAAAAATACGTGTCGAATATTTTTTGATAATCTAAATGACGGACTAAATATAATAATATTTTGTTTACCCTGTGTACAACACTCTCACCTTCTGCACTGTACGTAGCCCTGTACTCTAATCTAAGTAATCTGGTAACAGTGTCTAATAACCCCATGCAGATAAAAAAGGTGACAAACAAATATTTTAAATAAAATAAAATAAAATTATATCTATCCATCCGTCAGTCCGTCTTCGTCCACTGCTGGACATAAGCCTTTCCCAGATTTCGCCACTATTGGCGGTTCTCCGTCGTCCTCATCTACCTACAACGTTCTTCAGGTATTATAATCATATTGTTATGATATCTATCAGAATCAGAATATTTATTTGCATTAAACCAGTATGGTACACAAACCAGTATAATGATTCGAAGTTCCAATTTCCCTTTTATTACCTATCATGACATGGACCGACGACCTGAAGGTGGCGAAATTTGGGAAAGGCCTATGTCCAGCAGTGGACGAACACGGGCTGATGGATGGATGGATATCATGATTAAGCCCGTCTTCTCAAGCAAAAGTCATCTCTATTGGCAAAACCGCTTCATTGTGCAAATCTTTATACGTAACCTACTCACTCTTTGTCTGATTTCTATCTGCTACGATCCTGACACATCCCTTCGCTTCTTCCACATCCATCAATCCAGTCATACAAGCTCTTCTATTCCTGATACTTTTAACTTTGCCCTTCTTCAGTATGTTGCCAATTCTCCCGGCATAATACGGCCTTCTAGGGCGGCCCGGTGGAGCTTTACCTAGCACTTGCGCACCATACATTTCTTTGGTACATTCATCCTCTCTACATACCTAAACCGTCACTATGCCTATGAAACTACATCGTTCAGACGGAGAGTATACCAGACTTGATCTATTTGTCATCCTCACTTGGCGTTGGAATAAATTGTTGTAAAATCAACCCGTAATTTCATATTGGACACTTGAATGAGCCCGCGCTTATGAATGGCTCCCATTCAAAGGTAGTACGCGAAATGTTTTATGCAAGAGTCGATGTAAATTTATTATTGTACTATCGGAGGTGAGATAGCACATGTCTTGTGGGAAATTTATTTGTTTTATCTGTTGTGGGGAGTGGCGCTGGTAGAGTGTTATTAGGGTTGCCAACTTTTTTCTGGATTGTGAGGGACTTATGATTGACGAGGCTAAAAAACGGGATTATCCTAAAGCTTAATTAAAGCTAGGTAAATTGTTTTATTATTAAAACAATATTTTAAAATGGACCTTGCAGATCCAAGCATATTATTTCATGCCTGTAGGTATGTACAAATTTTGTAAAAACCAACTCATTCATAATCATAATAAAACAAATGTCAGAAGTTTCGCTCTATTCAGATTTATTAAACACTTAGCTTTTGCCCGCGGCTCCGGTCGCGTGTTATTCGGCTTAACGACATGCTTTTTCCGGGATAAAAAGTATCTTACGTGTTAAGTTAGGGTATAAGCTATATCCATTGTAAATTTCATCCAAATCCGTCCAGCCATTTCAGCGTGAAAGAGTAACAAACATACACAAACACACACTTTCTCATTTATAATATTAGTGTGATGTGATGTCTATTTCGTGTCATTCATGAACATATTCTTTCCAAGTAACAGTTTGAACTTGGGATACCTGAGATGATATTGAAAATGTTTGAGTATCGTTATTGAGACATTACCTTATTGTTTTCATAAACTTATCTATCGAAAAAGGATTAATGTTATTTAATATCTGTTTTTTGTAAGGCAGGGCAAAATATGGGATAAGGCTAGCCCGGCGGAACATTTCAACTTACAGCAAAATACGAGATGACCCGGGAAATACGGGACGGTTGGCAACCCTATGCATAATGCACTTTGGTGTACAGATAGATACTCATTGAAGGATCGAATTTGATTTTAGGGTTGTGTAGATATATTTTACACGTTTTTTGCCCGTGATTAAAAGCAGTTAAGTAGTATCAGAGATTTGTCCGATTACGACTTCCATATATTTTGCAATTAAAAGTTCCTCGACAAATTGATTAACGTCTCGCTTTCCTAGGACTTCCTCTGCCAGTTAAAAGGTTGTTTTCGGATATATTTCGGCAGTCAAATATATAACGAAGTTGAAAGGAAAACTATCACAGCTAATTAGGCTTTACAAGTTATTTACTCGTTAAGTCGACCAACTTAATTTTGCAGTTTTGTTTCATAAATTTAATAAGATTGTAATTTTTATTCTAATTTAAGTCTATTACTTATTTGAATGGTAGGTACGGAACCCTCATGCGGCTCAGGCGCAAGTCCTATTCGCACTTGACCAGTTTTTTATTTTTATTGTTTTTCTTGGTATAAGTAGGCCATATTAACACGTATTCTTTGAAAATTTGAACTAGCAGAAACTGTAGACCCCTGTGACAGACAGACTGACAGCGGAGACTTACTAAATGGTCCCGTTTGGCACCCTTCGTGTACGGAACTCTAAAAACAAAAACACACTTCCTGTATATTATTTATAATCAAATTGCTTGGCGCGGCGTCGTAATGTTTTCAGGGTTCCGTACCCTATTGTGTGGTGGTACGGAACCCTTTGTGCGCGAGTCCGACTTGCACTTGACCAGTTTTTTTTTGCTTGACAAAGTATGATCAGTAGTATTTACCTGGCCACTTTTACCTGGTATAGGACCAAGTGCGATATACCGTTCAAAATCCTACTTACATTCTCTGTTACATACTTATACACCGTCACCATTGTTACATTGCCGCGGTGGCCATTCGACGCCGAGTGACGTCAGCGTACGGAGCCAATCGCGGCTCGGTGCCGGTGTGACTTTGACAAGGGTCTATCGTATACAGGGTTACTTGCAGTTGGCTGAGCGCTGAGTTGACGCGCATCTCGTGCTCGATACATATACTCACGCCTGTCTCCCAGGGTAGTCGGCAGACTACAGGCACATCTTCTAGGATCCTGTGTCAGGATTCCTGACACAGCTCTTTCGCCTCTTCCATATCCATCGATTTAGTCATACAAGCTTCTATTCCGGGCAGGGTTTGAAATAATCAAGATAATTACGCTGCTTGATAATTATCCGATAATTATATGATAATTATCACCAGTGTAATAAATTATGCATTATAATTTTAAAAGGCATTTTTCAAATTCAACTGAATAAACAATATTTAACTTAACATACCAATGACACTCGTGTTCATTCAACTTTGCCTATGAGCGCTTCTTTTTGTGCGGTTCTGCAGCACATCAGTCGCGCGCGCGTCCTCTATTCATACATATTTAAAGTAGCGCTTTAAAAATAAATGCGTGCGGAAATACACGTTCGAGTACAGTTCACTTTCATGAACGCAATTTTTGTTATTATCAATTGATAATTATCGAGCTATTTTTATCTATACTAGGTGAAATTTAATCAACCGACCAAATTCATACTAGAGACTCGGTTGGTGATCAAGAACTAGGTTCAGTAATCCTTTTGGCCAATTTCGAAAAATATTTTTTTTGCTCCCGCACTGGTTGGACTAGTTTAAGTACAATTCCTAGTGCAGGTTCTAAGGAAAAAAAAAAAATTTTTTTCGAATTTCACCTGGAGGTTCATTAAACCTTGTTCCTGATGACTAACCGAGTCTCCAGTATGAATTTGGTCGGTTGATTTAATTTCACCTAGTACATAGGTAACACTAAAAGTTTCCGGAACTGGCCACTTACATAAACATTATTTAAAAATTTATTGCAACATTTGAAAATAGAACTCTTTGGCTGTAGAATGCAGTTTGTTTCATCCGACTGTCTTTTGTTTTTACCTTGTGGCGCCATTTAAAAAATTGTGTGTCTGCATCAACATGGATTTAACTCGGGAAAATTTTCGTAGTATGATTTTCTACGATTTTAAGTGTAATTTGACAGCTCAACCGAGCATCGCTCGGCTTGAAACAGCTTTTGGCGATGAAGCACCATGCAAGACGACTGTTTATAGCTGGTTTGCAGAATTCAAGCGTGGTCGTATCAATCTCAGTGACGAATCTCGCGATGGTCGGCCTGCCACCGCTGTGACCAACAAAAACATCGATGCTGTGCGTCGTATGATTGAAACAGACAGGCATGTGACCTACCATGAAATTCGCGCATCCTTAGAAATAGGCATGAGTCAAATACAATCAATCCTACACAAACATTTGGGTGTGAGAAAGCTGTGCTCGCGGTGGATCCCACACAACTTGACCGAGGCTCAAAAAACGGACCGCGTCACTTGGTGCAGTGCCATGCTTACCAGACTCAACGAAGGTGCGTCAAATTTGGTGTGGGACATAGTAACAGGTGACGGAACATGGATTTATTGCTACGATCCCAAAACAAAGCAGCAATCGAGCGTATGGGTCTTTCAAGATGAGCCGAAACCAACCAAGTGGCGCGTGTGAAAAGTGCATCTAAGCGGATGATTGCTTCTTTTTTTAATAAAACTGGACACGTGGCTACTGTTGCTTTAGAGAATCGTCGTACCGTGAATAGTGACTGGTACACGACCATTTGTTTGCCGGAAGTTATTGACGAACTCCGTAAAAATAACCGTAAACGCCGTATCATCCTGCACCACGACAATGCTAGTTCTCACACGGCCAGACAGACAAACGACTTTTTGAAGACGAAAAATGTAGAACTCATGAGTCATCCTGCATACAGTCCCGACCTGGCACCTTGTGACTTTTTTCTGTTCCCAAAAATTAAGAACCAATTACGCGGTCAACGATTTTCATCACCAGAAGAGGCTGTCGAGGAGTATGAAAAACACGTTTCAGAGGTCACCACAGGGGAGTGGCACAAAAGTTTTCAAAACTGGTTTGATCGAATGAAAAAGTGCATAGACGCCAAGGGAGATTATTTTGAAAAACAATAAATTAATTTTGTACCTTTAATAGTATTTTTTCATATTCATTCCGGAAACTTATAGTGCGTCCCACGTATAATTATCATGATAATTATTAAAATAATTATCCTTTCGAACCCTGATTCCGGGTGCTTTTAACTTGGTCCTTGTCCAGTATATGTAGCCAATTTGGTCGACATACGTTCTAGGGTGGCCCGGTCTAGCTTATTATCTTCCACTTCCGTGCACGTGCCCCCCCCCCCCCTGATGGTTCAAATAAAACAAGGAACTGGGAGATTAACACTATACCGCTTTAATAATATTGGTTTATTTTTGTCTCATGCTTTTAACAAAATTTGCAGCATTTTTTGGCCTACATGTAGGACTAAAAGATATAGTACAATACTATGCGGGACTCTCCGCCCTTGAACTGACACTTAAAGGCAACCCATTTCTTTATTTTTGAAAATAAAAAAAGCATATACCTATATTTCTACTCTTACTTATAGCGTTGCATTTTAGGTAGTGTTTATACGCCGATAGATTGCCATCTTATTCAATAGACCTGGAATGACTAATAAGAGAACCAAGCGTCAGCTGACGCACCCGCGGTGGGTGTGGGTGTGGGAGACAGAGGAAGTGGTAAAAAAAAGGTTATTGTATGCCGGCTGAAACTTTTCTCACAGTTAGTTGAAGCCAAAGTAAGCTAAAAAAAATCGTCAGCTGCATCGTGGAGGGGGGATGATGCGTCAGCTGCTCACATGAACTTGTTTAAAAAACACGTAAAATAAAATTACAGTACGCCACCGCATGAAATTTGACTAGGTGATTCTTTAAATAATTAAAAGTACAAAAAAATGGTCTTTCCACCGCTACCCATGACCCACACCCACACCCACTGCTACTTGAGCAGCTGACGGTCAACATCAGCCGGTCTACTATGACTTTTGTATTTGCAACGGTACCTCCCGGGCTGATACTTAATGAGTTCTAGACAAAACATCTCACATAAAGGGGGTAAGAAAAAAATATTTTGGACCCCCCCTAATAACCATTTTATTTCATTTTTAATTCAATATTCGGTTTTGGGTCAACACTCTTCATAACATATCCAAGTTTCAGGTCTGTAACTCATTCCCACTACAAGCTAGAGACTTGTGACATACGGACGGACAGCAGAGCGACATTAATAGGGCTCCGTGCTGCCCTTCGGGTACGTACCCCTATAAAACGCATCCAAATCCTTGAGCGGTTCTGTATCGACAGCGCCTGGTATACTCCCCGAAGGTCTGGGGTCCGTTCGTGCGTCGTCATTTTTCGTAAACTATCTAGTTGGGTGCGTTTTCAATAATGTAGAGAAAAAAGCCATCACCGTTGAGTGCGGTTCGGACGTCCAGTTATTGTTACTGATTTCAATGGGCCTATCTCGTGCGTCGTAGTTATTTCTGTAGTAAGTCTAGAGAGAACACAAGAATTCCGTAACTCAATAGTTTTATTATGAATTTTACAAAAGAAAGTTTAATTAATATTAATTTTCGATTGCAATTGCAATCGATTCTTGTAGCTTTTTATCATTATTTTAAGTGCACATATTAACTGTTTTTATTTCCCAATAGATTATCCAATGGTGTCTAACTCTATGGTTCCTACGGAATTGTTTAATACTTAAGCGCACGAGACGGGCCCATTGAAATCAGTATTAATAACTGAACGTCCGAACCGCACTAAACGGTGAAAGCTTTTTTTTCTACATTATTGAAAACGCACGAAACGCACCCAACTAGCTTGTTTACGAAAAATGACGACGCACGAACCGACCCCAGATCTCCCCCCGAAGGGTCTCATAGTATTGAAATATGTCTTGCATCTCTTTGCTTCTCTTTCTCTTCTCTTTGCATTATAGCTCCTGTCTGTATGTGACAGCTTATTGCTGAAATGATTACGTGTAGCCTTCTCCTTACCTACCCGAATAGTTATCCAACTACCCTCAATTAAAGAGGCCACTTTAACAATGAACAAGTTTCATTCAATTAATTTCACTGTCCGTGTTTGTTCAAACTTTAAGTTTGAAGCCGATCTACGAGCTCTAACTTTTACAACTTTTCACGTAGTATTCAGTCCAAAATGTTAACAGTGGCCATATTGTCTAACTTCGACGTCTATCGCTATCGCTTTCAAATGCATTGTGAGGGGCAAATAACTTGGCCAAGTGCGAGTCGGACTCTCGCACAAAGGGTTCCGTATCACCACAAATGTCTGGGTACGGAACCCTAAAAACATTTTGGTACAAAAGGTTGACAAGCTACTCCTATGGTTAGCGCCATCTATCACCTAATCAATGAATCTCAGATAGGTTTATTGTATGGGGTTGGGGACCCCACTTGGGATTAATTTTATTTTTTATGTTTTTGTAGTTATAATGTGAATAATAGAGAAACTAAAAAAAAATATATACCGTATATTATATTATATTTTATTATTATCAATTTTATTGTAAAATTATAATACATTAAAAAAAAAAAAAAAAAAAAACTTAACTAAATTATATAAACATAAAAGTTAAATTAAATTTATATTATATTATATAATAATTTAAGGCCCTAAACTGGTAAAATAAAAAATATATTTATTTACATTTTTTATGTTTGTTGTGATAGAGGCTTTAGTGACATGTATTCTGTGAAAATGTCAACCGCCTACCTATAACGATTGAAGCTGTAGATCCCTGTGACAGCACGCGACGGACAAACAGACAGACAGCGGAGGCTTAGTAATAGATAATAATACATTTTTAGCCAATCACAATACATTTGAAAGCGATTGTTATAGATGTTGAAGTAAGACAATAAGGGGGTGTGTTTGCAAGCCTTTCCAGCGCATCCACCTTTGCTACTAGAATAATATTTATTTACTTTTGGTTTACGTATTATAATTATAATATTCATTTTTGTTTTATTATTTGTACATTATGGTTACTTACTTATTTATAAGTATCGTATTCTAAGAATTTGATGAACGATCTCATACTTTGTATTTATTTTAGGTACTTCATATTTTTCAAATAGTTCATTTATACCCATAGGTTTTTTTGGAAGAAATCACTATAAGCTGTTATAAGTAAGTTTCTTTTCCTACTTTTTGTATTCAGTGTTCAATAAAGAGTATTTGTCTTAAAGAATTCTAGAAGTAAGTGTCTACATGTTTCCATCTGATGCTTCAGGCTTGTCCCAGATTCGATTACTGATGAAGGTTTTCCATATCCACTGCTGGGGACCCTGCATACCAAGATAGTTAAAAGCTCGACCACCCGCGGCCATCCACTAGACGGTAAACTCACATATGCGCTTAGTTTCCATTACTTCTGATGAACCAGCGCCGTGTCGGAGCCCATCATCATCATACTGGGATGAGAAACCGAAGAGGCTTCAAACGTCATGTGTCTTAATAATTGTTGTGATAGGTCCTCATAATAAAACAATTAAAATTTAAATGTCTTTTCTTTACTTCCTCAAATAGTTTTCAGTATCCTTGTGTTGCAAGAAGATTCTTTAACAATAAATTCATTAAATCAACAGTTTATATAATCCATCCATCCATCAGCCTGTTTCGTCCACTGCTGGACATAGACCTTTCCAGGATTTCGCCACTCTTGGCGGTCCGCCTGGAAGAAATGCCCATAATCACACACGCTGGGCAGGCGGGTTGGTGAGTGCGGTGCAGAAACCCTTGCACCAGTGACGCCGCTGCCCGTCACCAGTCTATTTTATATAAGGCTCGGCAATTGGGGATGGATAAACCGCCATCCATCGGTCCCAGGCAATGGTGGGCCGCTTGGTTTTGCCTGAGAGCTGTCCTCTTACTCTACCCCGAATAACTTCGGGAGGATTTGCGAGTAAGATGGTGGTACCTCCACAGACGAGCCCGGCATCAGCTCTACCACCTATGAATAAATGTTACACCACCACCTAAAATATAATTATAATTAACCTTTTAAAGTTTAGGGTAAACGTCGGCCGCTCAGTGCAATGTGCGTAACTTATTTTAAGTTAGTTTCGACAAAATCACGAATAATTACTTAATGCATTTAGTTTCACACTGTTGATTAATAAACCTAACTTATACTGAACTATTAGCGTGTTAGTTTTAACTTCTAAACAAGAGAAACGACGTTAAATTGTACAGTTTGCACCGAGCGACTGAAGAGCATGCGTGTAACTCAATTCCCTCGTCGCACTGAGGACTTTGTTGCATTTTAAGTGTCTAATTCAAAATGGCGGCTGTGAAAGGCAACACGGACGAAACTTCCTCTGCCTACATTACTCATGCACAAAACGTTCTTAAAGCCGCGAGTACACTATCCGATTTGTCGGGATCATAACTACTAGTTACGGTAACTAAGATCCTAATTCAGGTGCGAAGAACAGACCGTTCTAAACGCGATTACACTGTCCTAAGTCCAATCCTATCCTAGTCAGGATGCCGTAAATCGGAGGTGTAATCGTGGCTTTAGGAAATGAGGAAGGATTGTTTAAACAAGCTGTAGGTTACCGGTGAAAGGGACAAACCTATGCGAGGAAGTGTAACAGACTGCAGTCGATCCTGCTCACTAGTATTGGTTTGTCCCTTTCCCTCGTAACCGATACGGATGTATGCAGTCCGAGCTCAAGAAGGCTCAACTGTGGCTGTATTCTCAATCACTCGCTTTCTCCAGTTGAGGTGATTGATACGTATATAACTGTTGATGACGTGCGTACCTGGTGTGTTGCAGCTCGGAGGGCGATGAGAAGCCGAAGTCAGCGGAGCCCGTCCAAGACGATGGCTACGAGACCAGCAACAGCGGCGAGCCGCGCCGCAAGCCCTCCAGCGCAGAGTGCTCGCCCGCGCCGGCGCCCGCGCAGCCCCCGCCGCCCTCGCCGCCGCCCCCCGAGCCCGAGTACGAGGCGCTGATGCAGCGGCCGCACCACTACCCTCCCCACTACCGCCCCTACGAGCCGCCCCCGCAGCCGCCGCCCCAGGACCACGAGCCCTACCACCACTTCCCCTTCCCCAAGTACGGCCAGCCAGACCCCTACGGCTTCAAGCGGGAGCCCGAGGCGCCGTACGACATGTCGCAGCAGTACAACCAGCCCAAGCGTGACGACGACCCTCTCTACAACGGCATCAAGCGGGAGTGCGAGGACCCCTACTCCTTCGTGGAGGAGGAGGCCATGTGCGCGATGCTGGGCGGCCCCCAGGGCGGGGGGCCCATGCCGCCGCACATGCACCACCAGCACCACCCGCACGACCCCCATCAGCACCCACACATGCAGATGCACCCGCAACAGATGATGCTCAACCAGCCCAAGAAGAGAGGGCGGAAGAAGAAAATAAAGGACGAAAACGGGTGAGTGTCTTGTCCCACAACAGCTTAACACTTCCTGTGTGATAATAATTCATCAGCAGTTTTTTGTTGCCGTAACTTGTATGATAACCGGTTGCGTTCTCACGTTAATTATCACAAAGGCGCTTTAAGAGTCTGGTTTGACTGCTTATTTAGGGATGCGCGATGGTGACTGTCTGCCAAGAAACCTGAGTATTATATTTACTGTGTCCTTAACGATCCTTAGCGTGTCATTCGAGAGTAGCCCCCCTAACTTCCGGCCCGATTTTTCGGTGAAAGTAGACGTCGATGTCGTATTTGAGACGAGAACGATTGGCCGATATATCCTAACAGAGGCTCCGCTGTTCAGTCTTAACGGTGCTATTAATTGACAGCTTCGTCTAGCTGTTTTGGGCCTAATCACAAATCATTCTGTGAAACGAATTATTAGCTCATTAGAGTTCTGTTAAAAAGAATCTCTGTCCACACAGCCCATTTACTGCTGGCCTATTGATATGAGATTTTCTCCTAATGAGTCCATCTCAAAAACTATCAAGTAAAACCCGGAACCAAATGAAACGTATCAGAGATTTGGGCTCTTATTTAGCTTGCAATATTCGGTAAGCCGTCTTCAAAGAGCAATACCATGGCCCCAAAACCCCATGGTGTATGCCAGCACGACGTGGCAGGTCGTTGACCCAGGTCCCGAATTAGCCGAGTCGCGACCCACTTCGTTCAACTATACATAGTGCGCCAAGGTTTGCGTATTACGCATTTGCCAAAATACTGCGAGAGCTCACCGCATGGGGGAAGGAATTCCGGGGTTATGGCTCATGATATCTTTTCTATAAAATCTTCTTCCTCGGCTATCTTTCAAACATGAATAAAAGAATATTTTTTCTCCCTTTAATATGAATAAATATTAGTTTATATTATAATATTGTAGAGTATGTATTTGTATATTGACATGTAGTAGATTGCTTAGTATTTAAATAATTAGTTAATTTACATTGTGCAGTACATGTAAGTATATATTACATAAATATCTCCTGTACCACCACCATCACCTTATCCTTTTTAACATTATCTTCCACCCTTTCTGATAAAATATTTTTATTACTTGTTTTTTATTTTGGTGAACAATAAAGAGTATTTATGTTATGTTATGTTATGATATCCAGGGAGACGCGGTTCTTGTATCTTCGAAAGTAGCTATGGACAAGGCCCTCAATTCTGGCACGTGCGCCAAAATTGCTAAAGCAGATTGCGGTTGATTTTAAAAGGGATTTTGTACGCATATGTATTGATTTTTTTGATTGAAAACTTATAGTGAGCATTCCTTATACCGTATAGTTTTTATTTGATGTGGTTTAGTCACTCTAATTTCCGTCACATGGCATTTATCAAACTTGATATTGCGAGGGAAACATAATGCTGGAATAGCCGTCCTGTCCCTAGATTATGTATCGTTGAGTCGGTTGCCAACTGGTTGCCGAACGTCAAAAACATAGATATACTATCGAATTCCGATTATCTAAGGATACGTTCGTGCTTAAAGTGACGTCACAATTCGTGAACAGTTCAATATTCACTAACATAATAGGCCCGTAGGTCTATGCCCAACTTTCCTCCTGACTACGGCTTTACCCGCGCTGAAGATAGAAGTGCCCTTTTGTTAGACCTTTTTCGTTAAAATGGTACATTGCTTTACCGCAATGATACATGCCTTGAACCTTTTTCAAGAAACCCTCTTGCTACCAATGGATTACGACAACATACATAGAGAGAGGACTTGCATTGTATATGTATAAAGCCGCAAGCTACGTTACTATTTAACTCTAGGTTAATAGGGGGGTCCTCGACCTAAATTAACAACTCGATTTGTGTCGGTACAAATATCGACGGAAAGGGTATTGAAATAACGTTTATATCAGCGCGCACGGCAAAGTGGCTGTTACGACGATCGCTGCGTCTCCAAATAGCAAAAAATAGGCGAAAATTGTAATTTTCACATGGACGCAATTATTAATTCGAAAATTTTATTTGTGTAATATTTTACTCATCAAATTCTCTAACCATTCGTGTTTTGCTCGAAAATAAATAACGTCAATTTGAGGTGATAGATGCACGAAATCAGTAAATATTTCTAACTTCATTTATTATTTCGAAAGCAAATATCTTAAGGTATTCAAAAGTTAGACTATAATTGGTTAGTGAAACTGCACGGCAATTTGTAGGAGATAAGTGCAGTATTTTTTATTTATTTTTATATCTACAAACGTGTTAAAAAAGGAAACAAGAAAGGGCTTCGCACAGTATTTTGCTGGGGGGCCCCTCTTAAAAGAATGTCCTCTGTCACTCAAACTTTGAGTTGACAAGAAGAAGATCAAATATCTACTTGAAGAGCCTACCTCATTGTAATAAAATTGCTTTTAATTAACAAACTTCCTGGGTCTTTTTGTAGACCAGTACCACATTATACGAAATATTCTGCAAATATGATGTTACAAAAATTATCTGTCTTTTAATTTAAGAGAATAATAGAACGACGTATGAATGAGAAATCACTTACTTCAATAATAATTTAGATTGGGGTTTTATATGTATTTACTGAGATCCACCTTTGTAACGTTTCTGGTGTTTCATACTGTATTACAAATAGTATATAATGAATTGAATTGAAATTGAAAAAATTGAATTGATTGACTAATTTGTGACCATCTGCCATAGCCACAGGTAAATCAATGTGTACTCATAGTAAAGTAGTAAAAAAGTGGTGTCTCTACATTAAATATTTTTGCGAAATTTTAAATGTAATGGACTGTTATTAGTATTGTACTGAGGCCAAATCCACAATTTTCAGAATTTTTGTCTGTCTGTATGTTCCGTTTTAAATCGAGAACCACTCAACGGATTTGGATGCGGTTTTTTTTATTATTATCATAGTGACCCTGATTAACATATAGGCTATAAGGGTTGTTCATACAGAAACGCAAAAGCCGAAAACGGGGAGAGATTGAAAAAATGCGGTCGGAGCCACGGGCAAAGGCTAGTTTAATGATAATTCTAAACATGGCCAAAGTACCATTCAATGCGAGGAACTGCGTTGTTAATCCGTGAAATGATAGATGTGATTGACAATTAGATACCTACCTGCAGCTCTATCTAAACCCGCCCAGTATGAATGAGAGAATGAATGAATACAAATACGTTTATTGAATTAGAAAAGAGAGTGACATAAGTTAGTGTATTACAAATGTACCCTGGACTAGACTATTCTGATTTTCAGGGTATGTGAATGAATACTTTATTTTTTATGTAAGTACATACATCAGGTTTTATTGAACAATAGGCATGATGACTAAAAAAAATTAATTAGTCCGTCAGTTAGATTATCAGAAAATATTGGACACGTATTTTTTCTTTTTTCAATTAAACAAACAATGATGAAGATATAGCCCGCTGAAGTTCCGCGTGACGTCACATATAGGTACAATTTTACTTAGAAGTGACGTCATTTTCCCCCACTCCCAAACTTTGACGCGCTTTATCTCTGTCATTTTTTGTTTGATTGACAAAAGAAAAAATACGTATCCAATATTTTTTGATAATCTAAATGACGGACTAAATAGAATAATATTTTGTTTACCCTGTCTACAAGCCTATTACAATCACTTTAAAACTGGAAAATACAACATATTTAATGAAGTTTTGGGCTTGCTTACATTTAATATGTTAATGCTTGTACATGATAGCAACCTAAGGCAAACCTGAAGTTGTTTCACGGACGACACGCTCTCTCTAAACTCGCCCGTATGTCGGCGCGTTAGGGTTCATGCATTTTTGTTTGGAACTCAATTATTTCCCAAACTAATGGTCGGCGCGGGTATGTTTCTTGGGAGAAGTGGTTCAGTATGATCAGTAGAATATGTGGTTTCATTTAATGGTAGCAGTCTATTTACACCCGGTATGACACTAAATAATAATACGTTACATATTGAATACATGTCATGCCCAACCTCGTCTTGCTAAGAAAAAGATCATACCTATCCATATTTCCTCAGACTGATATGAAAAAGGGTATTTCGTTTGTAATTTTACTGTGCTACACTAATGAGCTAAAAGGCGGCATCTCAAAAAAAAAGTTTTTTATTTTCATCATATTCTTATACTAGAGAGAATAAGGAATCGAATGCACTTAGCCAAATAGCCGTATCTTGTCTCAAATATACAAAAAATCCTCTTAAAAAATTGTCTGTCTGATTAAGTACTAAAGGCAATCAAGAAATTTCGAAAAAGCTTAATATCTCAAAACTTAGTCCAGTTGAGATAACGCCTTTTAGCTTTGTAGGGCAGTGTGGCGATCCCATAACAATCGGATCAGTAGCTTAACCAAACTACTTACCAAAACTAATTAGGTTCCAACATTTCAGCGGACACATAAAACCGGCAATTAAGGACTAGCAATCAGGCAATCATCAATGTTTATACCCAATACAAGTTTAATCACCAGCAATGATCGCGTCATGTTTACTTCGCTGAAGTATTTTTGTCTTATAGTTTGCACGAGACCCGAACCTATGCAAAGACGTTTGTTGCAAGGGTATAAGGTTGAGATTGGCGTGTCGGTGGCGCATCCACGATGACGGTGAATATTGGCGCGCATGCGTGTACAGAACGAGGCTGGTTTCCTTGATGATTTGAGCCGGTGGTGGAATTGTGCCATGAAATTGACCCGGAAAATTGCGGCTGGGGTCGATTCTGTTAGTTACAGAAGTAGGTATCGGCAAGGATTTGCGTTGTGAGGAAATTGCCGTGTTAGCGTTATCAGTTTTTCTTGAGAAGCGTGCAGTGTTGTCTACGTGCGTTTTCTAAATGTGACATCATAAATAACAGCCATTTGATACCGCCCTCGCGCCTCTCTCCCAGAGGGGAAAGCAAAGAGTACATATACATGCCTATACTATCGGGGAAATTTGCGCAAACCGTAGCCTTGTAGACAGGGTAAACAAAATAATATTCAAATTTGTCATTTAGCTTATCAAAAAATATTGGACACGTATTTTCTCTTTTGTCAATCAAACAAAAAATTACAGAGATAAAGCGCGTCAAAGTTTGGGAGTGGGGGAAAATGACGTCACTTCTTAGTAAAATTGTACCAAGATGTGACGTCACGCGGAACTTCAGCGGGCTATATCTTCATCATTGTTTGTTTAATTGAAAAAAGAAAAAATACGTGTCCAATATTTTCTGATAGATTATACTAACTGACGGACTAATAATTTTTTTTTGTCATCATGCCTGTTTGAACTAAATCTCATCCATCTCGGACGGTACTTGACATAGATAAGACTAATAAATTTGAAACGAACTTCAAGTAACACATATTATTGGAAAAAAAATCGTCGGGCCAGGATTCTAATCTGCGACCCCTTGTTACACGGCAAAAGCGTTTCTAAATAATGTGATTATCCAAAGCGATGGATTTCGTTTTAAATCATGTAATCATAGGTAACATTTTTAGGGTTTCGCACCTCAAAATGTTAATACGAACCCTTTACGATCACTTGCCAATATTTTTTTTGTCGGGCGAGATCGATATGTAGCAAGTTGAGTTGAGACTACTCGATACTAATACCTCCTACAGAAGTCTACGGCCCCTATTTAAAAATTAAACTTCTAACTTAACGTGGAGTTAAGTTATTGCCCTTTAAGAAATCAAGTTCATACAAATTAGCTCACCATGAAAATCTATAGAGTTCTTCTAGTTGACTTAGAAACTTGAAGTTCCGTACACAATTAGGTCTTTTAGCGCGGTGAGCGCGGTGCCGAAACCCTCGCACCAGTGACGCCGCGCCGCTGCCCGTCACTAGTCTGTTTTATATAAGCCCCGGCAATTGGGGATGGATATACCGCCATCCATCGGTCCCAGGCAATGGTGGGCCGCCTGGTTTTGCCTGAGAGCTGTTCTCTTACTCTCCACGAATAACTTCGGGAGGATTTGCGAGTAAGATGGTGGTACCTCCACAGTCGAGCCCGGCATCAGCTCTATCACCTAAAGTGTCAAGTTAGTTTGGTCATGTATGGACCCATGAGGGCACTCGTTTTACTCGTACTTGACCAGTTTTAAATTTTAATGTTATTGTAATATCACGGGACCTGTTAGGTTAACTATTAGGTATCATATCCAGTATACGTCGTACATAATTAATGTTTATACTTTTTATAGTAGTTGTCACTTTCACTTTTTATTTTTTTACTTTTTTATTTGTCAATATATAAATACTATCATTCGACTGATGGCGGCCCCATACCGTGGGCCGAAATATATCGAAAATTGTAAATATATATATTTTTTGTGAATTTCCATATACATATTGTAAATAAAGGCTCGAAAAGAGTAAAATATACATTTATTCATAATTAATGTTTGGATTCCGTAAATGTATATTTAATATTTTCATATGATAATATCGAACATTTTATTTTCTTTGGGGTTCTGTCAAAAAACAAAACCCTTATTGCTAAGTCACTGTGTCTTTTACTCCTCTGGGGTATAACTTAAAAAGGGATTAAATTAAACACAAAATAGGGATTTAGATTGTAAAAAGATACATACATATACTCACCCTGTCTCCCAGAGTGGTAGGCAGAGAGTACAGATTTCCATCTGCTACGATTCTAACACACCTCTTTTGCTTCTTTTCATCCATCAATCTAGTCACACAAGCTCTTCTATTCCGGGTACTATTTACTTTGCCCTTCTTCAGTATGTCGCCTATTTGGTCGGCATGCGTCCTTCTAGGGCGGCCCGGTCGAGCTTTACCTTCCACTTGTGCAGCATAAATTCCTTTCGTCACTCTACTTTCATTCACCTTCTCTATATGCCCAAAAAAGAAGAAAGTAAAAAGATGTCCTTTAAAAACGTGTCCTTAAGACACCGCTATTTCAAGATCTACATAGAACGATCCACTGACGCCTCCTTCGCTCCACAGCATGGAGATCAAGGTGGAGCCCGGCATGGAAGGGGCGCTGGTGCCGCGGCCCGTGAAGGAGCGCAAGAAGCACGACCGGTTCAACGGCATGAGTGAGGAGGAGGTCTCCCGGCGGACCCTGCCCGACCACCTCGCCGAGAACCTGGACATCATCATTGTGAGTATGATCGGCATTCACTTTACTACCTTCCTTCGAGTATAGACAGTAACACACAGTGGGCCCATCACGACAACGCCCTGCTTTCTGTCTGACGAGGCATTTAGCGTATCCATCACTACGCTATTGTAGGTAAGTCGGATAAGTCAGTCTTTGCGGCGTTACAGGGACGCGGGGGGTGACGATAAGGGGAATCGCGCGGGCAGCGGGCGCCAGGCATGAGATAAAGAGAGAGGTAGTGAGTGTATCTCTACACACTCTCTGATAGCCGTTCATACGCTTGCAAAGGTCACTGTTACTCCATGCGGAACGCCCCGCAGTGCGAGAGGGACGGATTCCGGAAAAAATGAACTGAAATAGCTATCAAAATTTCCAACTGAGAAAATTTAGCTATTGTTAAAATCTATCTCATAAATATCGTTCAGGTGTGTATGTCATTCATATTTGTCATACTATAAAAAAAGTGTAGAAGAAGACCTAATTTCAATAATTATTTCTATCGAGCGAAAGTTATGCAATCGCGTTTCTGTACTGAACAAAACTAGAAAAAGGTTCCGAAATTTATACCGGGTGTAATCGTTAAGTGTGAATAGGCGATTATTCCGTAACTATTACCGATATCGAACAATTTTAAACTGATATCGAAAGTACGTTACCTAATCAGTAAAATAAAATCAATAACTTTTTGAAAATCAAATGAGAAGTATTCAATATTTTGACTTTAAACACTCCCATACATTTAATTTAGTATGAGATTAACAAGGACGGCACTTCGAACATCTGCTTTGAATACAAAATTTTGCACTTACTAAGTAATAAATATTAATATTCAATTAAAAGATAGTTTTATTACTTTGTAAGGTTAATAAACAGTTTCCTTTAATATCGGTATTAAGCTAAAATAACCTTTTAAAATAAGGAAACCAAAACCTTTCTACTAATCTCACACTAAATCTATGGGAGTGTTTCATGTCAAAATTTTGAATTCGTTTTGTTTTATTTCCAAAAAGTTATTTATTTTATTTCTATTTTATTATTTATTGATGTTATTTTACTGATTAGGTAACGTACTTTCAAAATAAGGAAACCAAAACCTTTCTACTAATCTCACACTAAATCTATGGGAGTGTTTCATGTCAAAATTTTGAATTCGTTTTGTTTTATTTCCAAAAAGTTATTTATTTTATTTCTATTTTATTATTTATTGATGTTATTTTACTGATTAGGTAACGTACTTTCAAAATAAGGAAACCAAAACCTTTCTACTAATCTCACACTAAATCTATGGGAGTGTTTCATGTCAAAATTTTGAATTCGTTTTGTTTTATTTCCAAAAAGTTATTTATTTTATTTCTATTTTATTATTTATTGATGTTATTTTACTGATTAGGTAACGTACTTTCAAAATAAGGAAACCAAAACCTTTCTACTAATCTCACACTAAATCTATGGGAGTGTTTCATGTCAAAATTTTGAATTCGTTTTGTTTTATTTCCAAAAAGTTATTTATTTTATTTCTATTTTATTATTTATTGATGTTATTTTACTGATTAGGTAACGTACTTTCAAAATAAGGAAACCAAAACCTTTCTACTAATCTCACACTAAATCTATGGGAGTGTTTCATGTCAAAATTTTGAATTCGTTTTGTTTTATTTCCAAAAAGTTATTTATTTTATTTTTATTTTATTATTTTTTGATGTAATTTTACTGATCAGGTAACGTACTTTCAATATCAGTTTAAAATTTTTTGATATCTGTAATTGTTACGGAATAATCGCCTGGTCACACTTAACGATTACAGCCTGTATACTGATTCATCAAATTAGTGGCTTCATCTGAAAAGCAGGTGTATACAATTTCAAAAAGTGCAATTTTTATCGAAATAGCCCCTTAACACTTTCGTCAAGTTCCGACACTGACAGCAGGATAGCGTATACAATTTTCAAAGCGTGCGACAGAGATGGCATTAGAACCCGTGTCGAGACCCTTTATTTATGAACGTAGCCCTGCAACGTAAGCCCGCCCAAATAAATGCTGACTTATCCGGGTACCAAATATAAACATGCTATCGACTCGACATCGCTTCGATAAAACCGGTCAAGTGCGAATCAGACTCTCATACCTAGGGTTCAGTGATTCGACAGTTTTGGGAACAGTCATAACTGTTTATGATAACTAAAAAAAGAATTGATTGTACCACAAAAGAGAGACTCAAATTTTGTATACTGTACGCGAAATAAAACTAGTGGATGAAAAATTTAATTTTGTCATTTGGTTATCTTGAATTTCTCACCTGCTATATTTTTCCTGTAATCTTTACGTAATCCCAAATTACCATGATTTTTTTCATATTTTTCTGTTCATTAGTTTCCGAAATAAGGGGGGAACAAGCATTTTTTTTTGTTTTTCAAAGATTTCTCGAAATCGGTGCCAGTAAATAGGTATAGTAAAAGTAAATATTTTTATAATCAGCTCTTTAATATCTAAAATTTGATACCGCATGGTATGTATTTTTAAGAATTTATGTTTTATTTTTCTCACTTTTGTATTGGAAATATTTTGAACATTTTCAAATTTTTCATTTTTTTTTGTAGTAAGAAATTTCAAGTCTTTATCTGTATCGGTGCTAAAGTTATGAGGCTGTGACATACGGACGGACAACGGAGTCTCACCATAAAGGTTCCTCTTGTACCTTTTAGGTACGATTAATTGAAATAGGCGTTACCTTGCGGAAGTCCATCACTAAGTAAAGGATACTAATATTCCGCTAATATTGCAAATTATATTCATATATCCTTTACCTTTTAGGTACTACGGAACCCTAAAAATGTAGCTCCTATTTAATAGCAATAAGAGTTGAATCAGTAAAGTAAATTAGAATTTATCGAGCTTATCGATGCTTACGTACTTGCTTTGTTTGCCGGTTTACCCATATAGCGTAATGATGGATACGCTAAATGCCTCGCTATAGCGACTTTGTATACAACAAAGCGGGGCGTTGTCGGGGCGTGATAGTGTTGTTAGCTGGCAAATTGCTATGGAAGTACGAAACACGCCACACAGAAAATGCGACGACTCACTGAGCTTGGTGAGGGGTTTCTGTGTAGCTTCTCTCGTACATTTTAACATATAGATCGTCAACAGCATACTATTATCTCGGCCCGGGTACGCTTTCTGTAGCATACAGTGAAAGACCTTGTTAAAACTTTGCCACACAGAAAGCAGGTCGGTAGCAGAGCGTGTGTGCGAGGGTGTGTGTGTGTGTGTGTGTGTGTGTGTGTGTATATATATGTTTGTTACTCTTTCATGCTGAAACGGCTGAACGGATTTTGGATGAAATTTAGAATGGACATAGTTTATACCGTAACTTAACACAAAGGCTACTTTTTATCCCGGAATGCCGTTAAACCGAATAAAACGCGGGCGGAGCCGCGGGCAAAAGCTAGTGGAAGTATATGAAAGATGCCACACAGATAGCGCGGCGTAACGTCCCGCAACCATCCCGCTTTCTTGGCACCTCTCATATACGCCAACGTCACACTTTCATCACGCCCCACTACCGTCCCGCTTTCGGTGTGGCGAAGCCTTTTGGTCGTGCTCAAGTGATAAGCGAATATAAAAATGATAGTATGTCTATCTATAACTTATTTGCAAGTTAAACGACGTTTAGAGACGTTTTTGAATAGCTTTAAACTTTCTATAATGATTGTTACAAAATTAAAAAAAAAAATTATTACATTTATTGACTTATGTTACCGTAATTGTGATGTTTTAAAACCTTAACAGGTTTTACCTACAACAAGTAAATATTGCAAATGCTTTAAAATGGTTTAAAATCGAAAGTCGAAATTTCGTAATTTATTTTATTTATTTATTTGTCAAAAATTTGCACAGCATTACAGAAGAATCCAATTCGCTGTACATTTACAAAGTTAAAATAAAGTTAACTAATCTACATAAATTATTCACATGCACATAAAATCATTGAGAAAAATAATAACAAAATTAACCAAAGTAAAAATAAAAAAAATAAAAATAATACTCATTATGGTCTATGTATCTGAAAAGCCCCCCTCTCCACAGATATGGTTTAAACCTCGCGTGCTGGACCCATTTGAATATTATAAGGAGGTTAAAACCTGTCAGAAAGGGGCTTCCCATACAAAGGGGGTTCTTATATACTACAATTCCTTTCTGAAGGGTAAATGGTTCAAAGACTCACATTTGGATGCAGCCTTACTTCTTGAACTTCTGCGCTGGATTCAGACCACCAGACTCAATCTTGGTGTCTGGGCAGACAGCGTTGTCCTCTCGTCGGTCTGGCGCGTCACAGGTCTTCAACAAACTACTGGCCCCGCCCGCAGCTTGCGGAGGAATTCTCTAAACTCAACCCCTAACCCCGAGCTAGCTCGACCCAGACCTCTACCACGACTTCCGTGAATCGTGCTAATGAAAATCCAAAAATCTATTCACATCACTTTCCACCGGCGACCGATTCCCGAGACTGTTCGGACACACAATAGGGCTCGCAATTAATGCTCATTAATTGGGTTATTTTACCACTTTTTAAACGTTTGTTTCCTTGAAACCCATAATTCTTTCAACACTGGTTGATCTTAATTTTAACACGCATCTCTCTCGAGACCAAGATTGACAGTAAACCGGAAAAAACAACTTTGACATTTCACTTTTTTACAACCCGTGTTGCCATCTCAATAAAATAGAATCTGACACATACTTGCGCGTTCCGAACGATTTTAAACCGAACAATCCCCCGCTCCGGGCTGTTATCCTTATCAGACCGCTAGCTTACTCAACCGGGAGCCGGGAGAGAGTCGCCAAGGCTCGTCACAGAATCAAGCCTTCGACCAATCACCTCAGCGGCGCGAGGAGTCTCATCCCCGCCAATTATCAACTTAATAATGCGACCACGTCGCCAATACAAAGAATTCCAAATTCGCATCTTTCAATAAGATTACATCCCCGATGACGCGGCGGAGGTGGGTCTTGGCCGATTTCACATAATAACCATGACTTAACTAAATACAATTATCTTCTAAAATGTATACATCTTTTCAAGTAATTTGCGGTACCCTTGTAATTCGTGCCGTTGTTTGAACTAATTAAAAAAGCAAACCTCTACGCGATACTAATCGGTCTAATGCAACGACGAAGGCCTCCGCGGACAACGAGGACTCTAATCCCAAGTGGACGGCCTTGGTGGACAGACACACGAATACTCACAGGTACGCCTTAACAGTCCGAGTGTTGCGAAGGCTAGACGTTCGGACGAGGAACGGTCCCCCCACGTCCGTAGCCACCCCATCAAAAGGTCTCGACTGTGTGATCCAATCAGCTGGCAGATCTCCTATCTGCGGCTGCATCAACAAGGCTCGCAGCCTGTAACAAGAAACACAGGAGAAGAGAACATTGCGAATTACCCGGCAAGTAGACAAAATCCAAAACTCTCGCTGTAAAATCGCCAATAACGCGCTTCATCCCGTGTGTGAGTTACGAACATGTCGGTCGGACAGCAAACGCCTCATCAAAGGCCCTCCTTGGGTAACAACAAAGGATGGCGACTTGCGTGCTCCGACCCGACGCACACCGTGCCGATGCCACCGTCGCGACGCCCCAGCGTCTCAACGCACGGTGACCCAACTCACGGCGTCCAATCAGGAACTAGTTTGGTCCCTAGAACTAGAGCATGCACACGCAACCCGGGTAAAATCTGGGGTGTCCTATCCAACTGCTGGACAGGCCAAGAAACCTGTTTCTTTAAGCCACTCCGGCCCCCACCATAAATGATGCGACACCAACTCCGGCGCTGTGCAGCCTCCAGATGCGCACTCTGCAGGATTACATTCACCTGGGACGTGCCTCCAATTTATTGTGAATAACTATATTCTGAATTTGTGAAACCCGGTTTCCTACAAAAATCTCTTAAAGTACGTGGGGATGCGCGTAGCCATGCTCGCGCAACCTGACTATCCGATCATGCATACACGTCCCGAAATTCAACAGTGGTCCTTACTCTAACTGAATCTCCCCCCGGGGGGCCCCAACTACTAACTAATATGGTGGGCCGAAGAACTGTCCTCGGCTCCGCACCGGTACAGGGGCAGACAAATTATTGGGGGCCCGGCCCCTCCAATCCAGGGTGCATCCATTGCCCTATATATGGTGAGCGTATACACAATGCCATCCGAGGTGGTGCGTAACCCGCTGCCCTACCATATCTCGAATAAGGCGGGTGATATTCTAACCGCGGATACTCGTGTATCGGCGGAGAGTATCGCTGTGGCTCCGCCCTGCTATACTGTCCTACAGTGGGCGCAGGCACTGGTTCGGCAAACTGGGGTCCACTCATACAACCTTGAGTGGGGCCCCCGCCCGTGGAGCCCCCCCCCCCTCGGGGGGTCCCTACTCGGGCCCGCTGTCGCGGAAGCATGGGGTCCACTCCTAATATCCTGAGTGTGGCCCTGACCCGTTGAACCCCCCCCCATGAGGGGTCCCCCACCCGGGTCCGCAATATAGCCTCGTACCGCAGGCGCACGATTCACACCACTATCAAACTGAGCACGACTCACGCGAGGGCTCTCTCCACTCTCTGACGGGTGCGCTCCTCGTCCTTGAGAGGGGCCACTCGACGGACGTGACTGATAGGTGGACTGCGCCGCGGCTCCCCCGCTCGTGGCGTGACCGTAGGCTCCAGACCTGTTCGCACAAATTAAATCATTATGTGGCCGGCCACATTCTCTACACATTCGCTGTCTGGAGCACTCGCGCGCTAAGTGGTCCTCTAAACAAAAATAGCACAGTCTATTAATTTTAACTAATCGCCGTCTGTCCACTACCGGTAATGCAGCAAAATCATGGCACTGCGATAACGCGTGTCCTGGGCGTCCACACTGGTGGCAATTTGGGCTCTCAGCAACAGCGGCCAGTGCAGCCAGACGTGCAGCAACGCGTCCCCGAAGCGGCTGCACTCCCTGTGGCCCCCCTCGCCCCGAAATACCGGCAGGTTCCCTGAAACTCCCGGTAGGTGGCGCCACCTCCAAAGTCGATGAAGATTCCACGGCCCTAGCCTCAAATTCTAAAAACTTCATCAAATCAGCGAAAGTAGGAAGAGCCTTGTCCTCCCTTTCGCGGTCTCACGTTCGAAACGTGAACGAGTATCAGACGGTAACTTACCCAAAATAATGTGTACCAACAAGAACGACCACTCATCCACGGGCAAACCTAACATTTTTAACGCGTTACAGGCTACTGTAACCGGGGTCAGTAACTGCGTTCGAATTTGAGCCTTATTACCTACCCTATACAAACTTAACAATTGGCTCGTATGAGCATCGGCCAACAGACGGACATTCTGATATCTATTATTTAATAGTTCCCACGCTATGCTATAAGAATCGTCCTCTACTCTTAAATGTTGCACTAAGCTCTTTGCCTCACTTTCTAAAGTGGACATCAAATATGCCATCTTTTGTGCGTTGGTTAAATCCTGCCTACTGTCAACCAACGAGGTGAACATATTCTTATATGCCACCCACAGCTCCATGGCACCATCAAAATGTCCCAACTCCAAAGTAGGGAGCCTACTGTGCAACGATGTACCTTGCGCTGCATGTCTTACATCAGGTGTGCTCGAAACACCTGACTGTCGCTTTTTAATCTGACAGGCGACCTGTGTGACCTCATTATAAATATCCATAATTTGATCCATGTCATTATTAGGGCTAGCCATTACCTCCGGTGGCAGCTCCTGGTCCAACAGCTCGATCTGTGAGTACCGCTCCAGGACTGCATCGCCCCGATCAGCTCGAGCCAACAAGCCTTGAACGCTGACAAACCAGCGCAGCTGGCTGGCCAAGATGTTCCTCGGAGAAGTCCTCGACATTGTAGACCGGGAAATCAAAGAAAATACCAACAATTAAAAACCGAACTAACTCTGGCACGAATCACAAACGTCCCCGTATACAATAATATTGTAGACCCAAATATACTAGACTCTAGTCAGTATGTTAATTTCAGTACATTAATACACAATACAACCCTGTTGTTCAATTATGCGAGTTCAACCAAAACCAATTTTTAATACTCAAATGTGTACAAACAAACACAATATCATAACTTCATGAACAAACAGACAGACCTTTTCTGTTGCTATATATCACTCAAACATTTTCAAATAAACACAATATCATAACTTTATGAACAGACAGACAGACCGTTTCTGCTGCTATATGTATATAATCCATACAACATAAACCAGTTAGTTACATTTATGCTACACTTTTGACAAACAACTATGTCCAAGCCTCAATCGCAAGTGTCAAGAAGTTTTCATTCAAAATAAACAATATAAACCAAACTGTAGCACTAACTAACAGTATATCCAAAGGTAATTGGCTTCTGAAAGTATGTAATCACATTAAACACTTGTTAAAGACTAAACATACTCCAAAACAAACAAATTTAACAATTCCAAGTTGTAACATAACCTATGTACGTTGTTATAATATTATACCTAAGCGCTCGCTTAGTTAATATGATTCACTAACCAAAAACTACACATTACACATTAGCCCTGCTATGTACTTTGTAATTTATATAAGCCGAGGCTTTCAACAACTATATAACTAATAATTAAGCCGCTTCGCTTGCTAGCAATGGTTATGCTGTATGAATTTACAAACTATTATAGTTTTGTCGCCGGGTTCACTAGGCTTAACCGCGCTTATAAAGTTATATGTTTATCCACAATACAACATATAATACAATACCTAAAGCTAAAGGAGCTGTGTAAATATCCTTCCAGCTTACATAAACCTATTCATATACACAGTCCGAGTACTGTAGTATAAGAAATAACAAAATATTGTATTTGATCTCGCTTTAGGTTACAAGGTTCCAAACTACCTACCTAAAACAAAGTATAATTCACAAATTATCTTAGGCCAACGGAGCTACTATATCGGTTCGGCTTATATAAACAGAATATATCTTGCTCCGGGGTTGTTTAATATCCGATATTAAACAACTTAACCGCGCTCTGCTACCAGAAATTGTATCTGAAAAGCCCCCCTCTCCACAGATATGGTTTAAACCTCGCGTGCTGGACCCATTTGAATATTATAAGGAGGTTAAAACCTGTCAGAAAGGGGCTTCCCATACAAAGGGGGTTCTTATATACTACAATTCCTTTCTGAAGGGTAAATGATTCAAAGACTCACATTTGGATGCAGCCTTACTTCTTGAACTTCTGCGCTGGATTCAGACCACCAGACTCAATCTTGGTGTCTGGGCAGACAGCGTTGTCCTCTCGTCGGTCTGGCGCGTCACAGGTCTTCAACAAACTACTGGCCCCGCCCGCAGCTTGCGGAGGAATTCTCTAAACTCAACCCCTAACCCCGAGCTAGCTCGACCCAGACCTCTACCACGACTTCCGTGAATCGTGCTAATGAAAATCCAAAAATCTATTCACATCACTTTCCACCGGCGACCGATTCCCGAGACTGTTCGGACACACAATAGGGCTCGCAATTAATGCTCATTAATTGGGTTATTTTACCACTTTTTAAACGTTTGTTTCCTTGAAACCCATAATTCTTTCAACACTGGTTGATCTTAATTTTAACACGCATCTCTCTCGAGACCAAGATTGACAGTAAACCGGAAAAAACAACTTTGACATTTCACTTTTTTACAACCCGTGTTGCCATCTCAATAAAATAGAATCTGACACATACTTGCGCGTTCCGAACGATTTTAAACCGAACAGTCTAAGGCTTAGAATCTAAGGACATCGTCATTGAGGCTTCACTCTCACAAAACTTCAAACATTCCCTTACCACATCCGTCATTCTGTCATATAGTAATATAATATTCATTTGGAAAGTTTAGAGCGATTCAAAAACGTCTTTAAACGTAGTTTAGCTTGTGAAGCCCCATAAGCTGATCACATCTGCAGAACCCATTAGTTTAACAGTCGTTTCTGTATTGACTGTCACTGCCGCCATCAGACATCGACACGACATCAAAATAAATAAAGCGGTGCCATCGCCGCGCTGTTATCTAAACCTATGCACCGAATTAACATAAAAGTGTAATCAAGAAACAGTTCCGCACTGTTGCCTCCCCGAAATTACCTGCCCGCCCCTTCGGATGCTGATGACCTTGAAGATACAGATGTCAGTTGAGGAGATATCGTCAAGACATGACTCCGCTTCTTGGCACGGTTGCACGCGAGACCTTTAGACTTTCTGGACCGTCCTTGATTTGACTTGTTTCATTTTAGTTATTCATCGCTAGTCACAGCGTAACTATTCGTACATTTGTATATTCCTCGAAAAACCTCGTAAATTACAGTGAAAACTGCATCTTTTTTATTTATTAATTCATGAACAATATACATTGCATTTGAATAAATCACTAAAACTAAAACCTCATTGCTAGCTATAAATAAAATTTAGTAGAATACAAATTATTATATTACATTACGAAAAATAGTTCATACAAAAAAATTATATGTCAGAAATTTTATAACAATATAATATATATATATAACAGTCATCCATTTATTAAACAAAATTTACATAATCCTAAAAAAAAAAACTAAAATCTACCTACAAATCATCAATTGAGTACAGACACTGTTTTAACAAAAACTGCTTCAGTTTCTTGTTAAATTTATTGTGACTAGTTATTTGTATGGCTCTGTGGGCAGCTTATTAAATAAAGCAATTGGTTGATACCTCGTAGTATGTTTAACTATTTCTAATCTTGGGTGCAAAACAGATGATTCCGTCTAGTGGTTTTAGAATTATACTCGCACAATCAAACATTCATTTTTACCAGAACGGTTTAACGGTATTTTAAATAAATTATTGTAGTATGCTTTGGTCGAACAAGCATCCATATTACATGCCTACCAAAATGTCGTCTTTTCAATATTATAAGTGTGAGCGAATGTCCTCTAACGATGTAACATTGCGATGTTAATAGAAAGGTTTACAAGTCCACACTTAATAGCATCGCTAGAGTTCATTAGGTTACCGCTTACGCCGTTAATTTCAACTTTAAAACCTGCCTGCCCTAAAAAGCGTGTATTTGTGCCCGAAGTACGGCCATAGCTCTCACCCCTACCATGCTCAAATGGGCGGTAAAATTCAGTGTTACAGTGACTTTCGACATTAGAAAACACCTTTCATACCCTCGCAGCTGTTGGTGTTAAGTTTTTTAGTCACGACGAAACTATCTCCAAAGACCCTATTAAAACTAAATACTTCCTTTGTGGCCGAGTGGTAGAGCGCTTGCTTGGTAACCCAGAGGTCGTGGGTCAAATCCCCGCGGTGCATATTCATTCGTGTTCAGCCGGCGTGTTACGGAAGGCTGTTGTCTATTTATGTCCGAGAACGGCGATAGAGCTCGCCAACCATCACTTGAAATAGTATAATTGTATGTATTTCCCTTATTAGTATATAATACATATTATTTTTTTATATTTTTTTAATATAAAGATATTTTTTATTGTAAAGATTAACTTTGACTTGTAGAAAGTATACTTTATGTATCTATTTTACAAAATAAATATTTTGATTTGATTTGAATAGTCGTCAGTGAAAAGCAGGTGTACCTACTGTGGAATGTGACTCGCATAGAAAGACCTCTGACGGTGTGTTTAAACCTAACAATATCATTATAATAGAACGTGTAACTCTCGGTTCCAGATCGGTATAAACCCTGGCCTGTTCGCCGCGTACAAGGGTCACCACTACGCGGGCCCCGGCAACCACTTCTGGAAGTGTCTCTACCTGTCTGGTCTCACAAGGGAGCAGATGAGCGCCGACGAGGATTACAAGGTAACAAAGAACATGGCTCTATCATAAAACCAATAAGCAATGTTAAATGGTCTTGACTCAGTAAGCGCAACGTCGAGATGTGCACTGATGTTCAGTCAGAGCCTCAGGTCAGAAGGAGATCGCAATTTAACATCTGGAACCTTCTCCAGACCCTTCCATGCCTTCAGATTGTTTAAACATTATATTTTAGTCCATGAGTATTAGCATATTTCTCAATATTTAGGAGAAACTAAATCATTCACATAAAGGTTGAAGAGGTCTGGTGGAGTACACCGCATTCTAACTTGTACTTGTGAGAGGTCGCGTCTCCTTATCTCTACACATACTTTGGTCTAATTAAGGACGCTATTACAACATGTTGAATTATTTGCTGATTTTCGGCACAATTTCTGTACAATAGGCTTGTACACAGGGTCAACAAAATATTATTCTATTTAGTCCGTCATTTAGATTATCAAAAAATATTGGACATGTATTTTTTCTTTTGTCAATCAAACAAAAAATGACAGAGATAAAGCGCGTCAAAGTTTGGGAGTGGGGTAAAATGACGTCACTTCTAAGTAAAATTGTACCTAGATGTGACGTCACGCGGAACTTCTGTGGGCTATATCTTCATCATTGTTTGTTTAATTGAAAAAAGAAAAAATACGTATTCATATTCATATTCTTTATTGCACAGAAAAGTTATACGTACAAGCAGTCATAAATTAAACGTGCTATAGGCGAGCTTATCTCTGAGAGAGATTTCTGCCAGCAAAACCTAGGTGCTAAGGAAATATTAACTAAAAGTGTGTGATCAAATGTGCACACATAAAGAAACAAGTGATATAAAAAATAAAAATGTGGAGATAATATGAACTTAAAACTACCATAAATATACCTAACTTTTAAATAAATACTTACATAATAAATTAATTAATAATTACTTAAATATAAAAAGAACAAACGTACTAATATATATACGTGTCCAATATTTTCTGAAAATCTAACTGACGGACTAATATATTTTTTTTTCATCATGCCTATTCCGACAAATATATAAAATTTTGTCAAATGCTTTGGGTACTATGGATACCTCAAACCTTTAACTACAGGGCCGGAGTTTAATACAGTATAATCAAATTTCTCTAGCATTCTTTCTTAAAAGAAGCGAAAACAAAGAAAATTCAGTAAAAATAGCTCAACAACTGGAGAACTTTGATCAAAATATAAGATAACAAAGAAATTTTGCCAGATAAGTTTGAATTGTCAGTCAACTTACGATAGTCGACCGCTTATCGCGGTTACTTCTTCACTTTGTAATAGCGTCCTTAATTCGTTCAATCAGTACCAGAACATCTTTATACGTGTGCCGGGTCTAAAAAGACACGTATCTTTATATAAAACCATATTACCTTTATATAGAACCATAATATTACAACATCCCCGAAGTTACATACAACTATTTTCACTTTTCCTTATTAATTAAGTAAGAAAGTGATAATGATAACTTGAACTCGAATTTATTTGAGGATGGAGGACCCCGTTACAGAGGACCTCCTTTCAATAACCTACAGTGGGTATTGCCGGCTCACTCTAACCTAAACTAAGTAGTTTCGTAGCGTGGGGCTCTGTCTGCTTTTGCTTACTAATTTTGAAACCTACTGTGTGATAAAATTTAATTTTATTTGCGCGGTTGTTTCTTTGTTGTTTATTATAGTATGGTCAGTATATTATGAGCTTATCAACTTTTTTGCTGACATTGCTAGTTCTTTTAATTAAGCAGCTTTACCGCTCATCTTTTTTGTTAAAAACGAGAATATTAGATAAAGAGACCATTGAGTGTCTTTCGAATCATATATTTTTTATACTTTCATTAAAACTGGGGGTCACTCAGTAGACAACACCGTTTTTCCATAGTAATTCCGGGACAAACTCTAGATGAGTTACCGTACATTTTTCAAGAAATACAAAGATTTTTTCATGTTTTTATTTTGAAATATTCCTAAATTATCAAGTAAGCGAACAAAACCATTTTCAGAAAGAAAAGTGTGAAATTGTGAATTTTGTGGTTGATTACTGTCAATGACCCAAAAGTAGTGTGGTTAAAAAATGCGTTTTTTTTAAACACCTGTCCATTACATCCAGTATGGTTGAAATTAAATCACTTCCCGTTAACAATTAGACCGTGTAACATATGAATGAATTCAGATGAATGCGACTAACATTGGTGTGTTGTTGGGCAGCTGCTGAACTTCGGCATCGGGTTCACGAACATGGTGGCGCGCGCTACCAAGGGCTCCGCCGACCTGACGCGCCGCGAGATCAAGGAGGGCTCCGCCATCCTGCTCGACAAGCTGCAGACCTTCCGCCCCAAGGTACGTCTATGGGCTAACCGCGTATGTCGCGGGGGACGTGACTCCCGCACTCTCTCAATGAAACATAAGGCCGCCCCCGCGCCCCTGTAGCGTCGAGGGCGAAGACTGTCTGAACCCCGACACTCCAATACAAGCGAACCGATACTACTACACGAGCACTGCAGCTTGTTCGTACACGTTTGTGTCTGTGTGCAGCCAAGGAGTGCGTGCTCCCATATAAGGTACATATATGTACAACAATCACAAGTCGCTCCCTTCTACTATCCAAATCGGTTGCGTTGCGAGACTTAATTACTTTCACAAATACATTCAGCCGATTTGGATTGTGGAGGAGAGGTACTTATCGTGGGACATCTCTACTTCTGATTAGTGGGTGACGTCAAACTGGCAGGGGGGGGGGGGGGTGTCGCTTCTTTAGGTGCAAGCCACACAGAAACGGCGCGGCGCGCATCGCGCAATTTGAGGTATGGTATGACATAGAGGTATGACACCGCCTGAAAATACCATTCGGTGTGTTCAAATTGCGAGTTTATTTCCATGCGTTTGTACGAAATTTGAATGACACCCGCGCGCTCGATGTGCGCCACGCCGTTTCAGTGTGGCTTGCACCTTAAGTTGTAATTGTAATATTCTTTGCAAGTTTTTTTCCCGCGCGGAACATACCCCGCTGCAAACTTCATCACGATTCGTTGCTCGGTTGTAGAGTTACAAGCTAACACACTAACTTACTTTCAAATGTGAGGTCGGGTTTAAGGGGTATTTTTTAACATTTTCAAGAATATCTCGATTATATTAATTTAATACAATAAAATGTATGTTTTTATATATAGTAAGCTGTTTGTAAACATTGTTCCTAGCTAAAAGTAGTTTTTTTGGCCCTATTGCTATTTCTTAATTTCCACGCTCCATATCTATTGTTTTTGACGTGTAATCGAATATCGATAAGCGAACGTGTTAATTTTGAAGCGATAAACCAATGAAGACATTCACGCAACTTTGCCTCACCGAATTCAGGAAAGCGCGGGAAGAGTGCAATATGATTGTTCCGCTTGTCGACCTGTCTCCCTCTAACGTATAGATGCATTGACACCATTATTTATAGAAATATGTTTACATATCCACCTGATATTTTATGGTATCATGGAAGGTGTCAGGTGATTCTAAGTTTTGTGGTCACTGCAAGCCACAGTACACCCACGTTTCACCGACGATTATTATTACGTCCCAGCGTGATCGGTGGCGAACCCTATCGCCGTACTTCGGGCACAAATTTGGTGCCTTCCGAAACACGCAGACCGAACATAAATTTGCCCCTTCGAACTCCAGAGGTATATAAATGTACAGAAAAATATAATGCATCTAGGGTTCGTGCTGGGGACTCGGTGGATGGTCGGGGCCGTGGTTCGGTGACCCTGTTTGCGAAGTACGAGAAATATTTTTTGTGCCTACCTACATACTTATTTGAGAACAACCTCAGCTCAGTTAGTGTGTATCTGAATGTTACTTAGCGTATGTCGCGGAAGGGGTCATTGAGCCTTGGTCCTGCCACTTGCCGGGTCTCCGGTATGGCTTAGGCTGTGTAAACGAGAGTCACGTTATATTTATAATTCTACTTTTACATATTCCATTGTATTTTTTCAAAGATTATTTTTGACGCGTAGGAAGTGTACTTAATTGTACCAATGTTACAGAATACATTATTTGAAATTGTCCAGGTGGCGGTGTTCAACGGTAAGCTGATCTACGAGGTGTTTTCCGGCAAGAAGGACTTCTGTTTCGGGAAGCAGCCGGACACGATCACCGGCACTAACACGGTCAGTATACCATTCAGCTCCAAGAACGTGTTGTGGGGAACATTCGTATGGAAGAGAGAGAGAGACTAAGGGCCGTCGCATATTATGATGCCTCAACTTCGGACCACCTCAACGGGACATTGTGCAATTGCACGACGTGCGGTCATAGGCGTAACTAGATATGAGCCAGCGAATACCGTCTGAAGAAATAGCGGGTGTATTGATGTAAAAATATGCTTTATCCAATTTAAAGCATTATTTGTTTTGTATTTTGGTGTGTAAGTAATCTGTTATCTCTATTCCTTATTATGACCACATAATCGAGAACAGATACCTATTGATGGCTCGGATATTATTGGATGATCGGACCCCCTAGCTAAAAATCTTATAGGCAAACCATTTAGGTCGCGGGACGCCCGCGGGGCCAGAAGTAGGTGGGCGCGGGTATCGATACACACGTAGTTACTTGTTCCGAGATACATATATTACTCGAATGCAAAATAAGATAGTGAACTTTGTATTATTAGAGTATTCCAAAGCGATGGATTTCGCAATAAAAACATAATGAACTTTGTCATTTCATTTCATATACATACAAATGTTTTTGTAACATATTGTTAACATATTTAAAAAAAACTTATTTTTAAATCCGTTCAGCCGTTTTTGAGTGATATAGTAAAAAAACGTTTAAAAAATCACGTATGATTTTTACATGTTAAATTTCCTTTGTTAATAATGCATTACGTATGATTTTTACATGTTAAATTTCCTTTGTTAATAATGCATTATTTTGAAGAAAAAACAACGACTTGTGGAAGATTGATCTTGTTTTCTTTGTTGAAAGAAATAATAAACGTATACTAATTGTTTGGCTTGCTTGTTAAGTTTCTTATAAAAAAATTTAGACCGTCCATCTTCAGCGTTCATTTTAGGAAATATCTCTGGAAAATTAATCTCGTGTAGATTTTGTTCTGAGCGTCCGTAACCAAAAAGCCGACTGCAAAAATGTTACGTACGCAACACGATTTAAAGCTCATATGTCAATGCTTTACTTTGATGTGGTCTGGTGATTTCCGCTGTAGTGTGCGACGACCTTTACATTCAGTCTTTCAGGCTTTGTGTGTTGGCTTTTTCACGGTTCTGAGTGTTGGCCGGGCGGGATAGTTTTCAGGCGCCAATAGAAAGGACCACCCCTAAAATATAGGCTATTTTATGTGAGAAAAATATCGACATACAGAGAGGATGAATTAAAGTAGAGCGACGAAAGATATTTATGCTGCACAAGTGGAAGGTAAAGCTCGACCGGGCCGCCCTAGAAGGACGTATGCCAACCAAATAGCAGACTTGCTGAAAAAGGGCAAAGTAAATAGTACCCGGAATAGAAGAGCTGGTATGACTAGATTGATGGATGTAGAAGAAGAAAAAGAGGTATATCAGGATCGTAGCAGATGGAAATCGTTAGTCCCTGCCTACTCCTCTGGGAGACAGGCGTGAATATATGTATGTATTTACTTTGTGTGTTAGACTATAAGGTACAAATCTAAGGGTAATTTCTTATTGTAAAATTGTTCGTCTGATAAGTAAATGTTGTCTGAAAAATAAATTGATATTTTCACGTCAACTGTTAGTCACAGATATTGATTGTCACAGTCAAACGTCGGTGAGTAAGGGAAGCTTGGGGGGGGGGGTTCTGTGCACGTGACACACGTGGGTTAGAAATTATTCTCTTTAGCGGTGTCCTGCCCGAGATTCGATGATTTCCTATCGTGGCAGTCTCGATAGTAAACTTATGTAAACCGCCCGTATAAAGCAGAAATTCAGCCCTCAGACTGAAATGCTTCCAACTTAGACTACTTTATTTGTGGCGCACTTATACAAACTCTTTAGGCCTCGGCGCGCAGCAAACGTGGTGGGACGCGAAAGCGTACAACAAAACTTTGATCAAAGTTCGTTTAGTGGTTCTCTGGTTACTAGAATTCAGCATTTCAGTGAATAAAAATCCATCGAGCATATCCGTAACTGTAGCCTCTGTTTAAACTTTCGCGATTTTCACACATAATGAACATTGTACTAGGGTCTTAATCGCGTTGAATAACAACATACCTTAACAGATAAGTGTTTTACGTTTCGACGCCTCTGTAGGCTGTCGTGGTCACATGCTAACTGGTGAGAGTAGGAGCAAAAATTTCCTTGGCGAGGAAAAATGATTGTGCTACCTACCGACAGCTTGCCCAGGACATTTTCGCTGCTACTTTCACCAGTTAGCATGCGACCACGACAGTCTACAGAGGCGTCGAAACGTCAAGCGTGTATCTATTAAGGTATGTTGTTATTCAATGCCATTAAGACTCCAGACCAAAGTTCACAATGTACCCTCTCTCCATCAGTACATGTGGGTGATGCCGTCGTCGTCGGCGCGGTGCGCTCAGCTGCCGCGCGCCGCCGACAAGGTGCCCTTCTACGCGGCGCTCAAGAAGTTCCGCGACTACCTGAACGGTCTGGTGGCGCACGTGGACGACTCCGAGCTCGTGTTCCCGGACAACACCAGTCGCCGGCCGCAGGACGAGCTCGAGATACGACGGTGAGCCCTTCTATATGGTTCACAGCGACTACCTGAACGGTCTGGTGGCGCACGTGGACGACTCCGAGCTCGTGTTCCCGGACAACACCATTCGCCGGCCGCAGGACGAGCTCGAGATACGACGGTGAGCCCTTCTATATGGTTCACAGCGACTACCTGAACGGTCTGGTGGCGCACGTGGACGACTCCGAGCTCGTGTTCCCGGACAACACCAGTCGCCGGCCGCAGGACGAGCTCGAGATACGACGGTGAGCCCTTCTATATGGTTCACAGCGACTACCTGAACGGTCTGGTGGCGCACGTGGACGACTCCGAGCTCGTGTTCCCGGACAACACCAGTCGCCGGCCGCAGGACGAGCTCGAGATACGACGGTGAGCCCTTCTATATGGTTCACAGCGACTACCTGAACGGTCTGGTGGCGCACGTGGACGACTCCGAGCTCGTGTTCCCGGACAACACCAGTCGCCGGCCGCAGGACGAGCTCGAGATACGACGGTGAGCCCTTCTATATGGTTCACAGCGACTACCTGAACGGTCTGGTGGCGCACGTGGACGACTCCGAGCTCGTGTTCCCGGACAACACCAGTTGCCGGCCGCAGGACGAGCTCGAGATACGACGGTGAGCCCTTCTATATGGTTCACAGCGACTACCTGAACGGTCTGGTGGCGCACGTGGACGACTCCGAGCTCGTGTTCCCGGACAACACCAGTCGCCGGCCGCAGGACGAGCTCGAGATACGACGGTGAGCCCTTCTATATTCTACTAGCACTAAACCTGTACAATTACTTCTGACTCTTTCTAAATTATTTTTTAACTAGAGATAGACACATAATATATATACATATAACGACACACTAAATCGACCAATCCAATGTGTATAGGTCACTCAACGAGAGTCGAGGCGAAAACCACAGGCCTATGCGTCACTATAGAATTAAATTATGCGGACACTTCTAACACAGAAATCAGAACCTTCTTCTATTAGAAATAGGATAACAAAAAAACTAATTTATGAAATGTTTCTGTGTGAGTACTGTGTTTGCCTCAGCATTCTTTGACTACACCTGACTAGTGTCATAGGTTCTATTGCTTTGTGTGCAGGCACGTGTCCAGGGTTTTTTTTTGTGAGGGGGGGTTTCGCCGAAATACACGCTTTCATATGAATGAGAATGTTTATATTTGCCAATAAAATACTTACAGTATAAGGTGCAAAAAGAAGGGCTCCTTATCAACGTTTAATTTTGCCGGCAAATTTTTAGAGTAAGTTATTAAAAATTCATTTAACCAGTGCAGAAAGTCATTGCCATCTGTGAAAAAAATAAATTGACAAAACAAATTAAAATTTATACAGGCATTGTTTTTGTCAATCAGAAATTAAATATATTTATAGCGTGACTAATTTGTATTTTCTTCACACAAGAATATTATTTGTATGAATTTATTTTACCAGTAGTTCGTCCCGAACTTTGAACTCGTGCTCGCCCGATTCGCGCTTGACCGATTTGGCTCATGTTCGAACTTAAAAATTCCATTTGCCTTATTTACTCGCCTGCCAAAGTTCATGACATTCCGATCAACGATACTCGAGTTATCGTCGAACAAACATTCATACATACAAACGCCGGATTGTTCTAGTAGACTCGGAGAACTCGCCCGCTTCGCTCGCTCGTTCAATCAAGAACCGCGAAATGTTTTATTAGTATAAAAGCACAGATCTACTAGTAAGTCACTCAATTTAGGTTTGAACACTTTGAAAGAAAGATTGATCATTTATATTCTATTAACAAAATTAATAATTCTACAATAAAGCCACAACATAAATATTATAATACGTCAGTTTTATAGCCAATTCATATATATTTTACTTTTATTAGTAAATGACATTTAATTTTAAATGAATAGAATAACGAAAGTGAATAAAAATTCATGAATAAGATATATTTCGACTCCTTTGATGGGGTTGTCATCAGTCTAAGTGAAAATTAAAATATATAATTGATCAAATATAATTTTAAAAAAATTGTCCCCCTCCCCACCCCTGGAGAGGTGCCTGTACCCCTGGTGATGTGATCTATTTCCCTCACGTAGCGCTGCTTCCAGGCTGACCCAGGAGCCGGAGCCCGGCGACACCATAATCCTGGAGGACGGCACGGAGGTGCCGCTCAAGAAGAAGCGCGGCCGGCCCAAGAAGGTCAAGCTGGAGAACGGCGAGACCGCGCCGCCCGCGCCCCGTGCACCCCGCCAGCCGCGCCCGCCGCCCGTACCCGGACCTAACGGGGAGGAGGTAACAGAACACTATGTTCTTCGCTGAATAGCAGCGCTGCGTAGCTTCAATACGCTGAGCGATGTCCTTTTTGTCATCAAATCTTTTTAGGGTTCCGTAGTCCGACAAGTCCGCGGCTTAGCTCAGAGACTACTAGTACTAGAAAGCTGTAATTTGGTATGAGTACTCAATACATATTATTCATTCCGACAAAATGGTGAAATAAAATCATGAAATTATATATACTAATTTTTTCACATACCCACAAACAACCGCTTAGCCGGCAGGAGGGCGGGGGGGGACACTTCACTCTAACAAAAAAATGCACTTTGAAGCTTAATATTTCCCCAACGGATCCCAAATTAAAAAATGGTTTTCCCACACTCACTATATTTTTGAACGACCTATTCAACGACACCCCACGTCATGGGATACACGAGAAAACAAGATTCATCCCCACTTTACGCGTAGTGGAGTCAAACAAAATTTTTTTTTTCATAATTTTATTTTTTCTCTTTGTTGGCATGAATTATATGTATGTATACCCATGCCAAAATTTGACATACTACATTTTCTTCTACGTTAAAATAACATATATACAGATAGCGCGCGAGTTCATGTCAATCCTGAGGAATGCGCTAGTGCTGTGACCTAATCAATTATGGTAATGTCGATAATTGCTACCGATTTTGTCAACAGCTGTCAATTTGGTTTATTGTAACTCAAGGTAATTTTGCAAATTATGAAATAAAATAAATGTGATAAGTACTTACTTGTTTATTTCTAATACAGAAAAATATTTTTTAAATGCAATTTAATCTATCAGATGCAAAGACAACCGACAGAGCAGAGTCGGAATCAATATCTTCGCCGTCGCTGACTTCAATTACGAATTTGTCGATCGTATTTTCCATTTGTCCGTCTTTTCATAGCGACTAATTTTCGGTATCGATGAGCGCGCGTCACAACCATCGAGGACAACACTCGACTGCAGACTAAGGCGGCGAGGTGGGTGAAGGCGGGGTGAGCTGCCCCCGCGTCGCCTCTGGCCCCGACGGACATAAACTCGCGCGCTATCTGTACATTCAATGGAATATTTAATTCGTTTGTTTACGATGACTGCCTCTATGGTATAGTGTTTCTGGCGCTCAATCACGTCCAAAGGGCGCGTGTTCAAAACCCGTAGGTAGTAAACGTAGGTTAACGAGTGTGGACTGTGAAATAAACACCTCTGACGCTGCCTCGAGGGTTCGTGTCGTTGTGTAGGGATGTATATTATACTAGGGCTTTTGGTGTGGCCCATATGGCTTCTAGATTGAAAAAGAAAATAATTTAAATGAATTTCAATTTTTTATTCTTTTGATCGCGTTTTTAGCTAAAGCTCAGCAAGATTCAATTTTAAGTAGATAAATACTTAGTTTGAGAAAAAATTCTGGCCCTCGTCGTTTATTTACAAATTAATATGATATTCTACTTAACATAATTATTTAATTTTAATATATGCCATACATGTCAAGTAGGTAGAGTTTTTGCCGATGTCGTTGTAATGAAACAAAATAATGATTTAAGATTTTTTATTACTCACACGGACACGGTTTTAATTAAAATATATTTATAATAAAAAGGAAAATGTTTATAAAAAGCATAAAAAGAAAAAGCAAGACACATTAAAATGCTCAGCTACATCCATCCATCCATCCATCCATCAGCCTGTTTCGTCCACTGCTGGACAGAGGCCTTCCAGGATTTCACCACTCTTGGCGGTCCCCCTCGAAGAAATGCCCACACTCACACACGCTGGGCAGGCGGGTTGGTGAGCGCGGTGCCGAAACCCGTGCACCAGTGACGCCGCTGCCCGTCACCAGTCTATTCTATTTTATATAAGGCCCGGCAATTGGGGATGGATATACCGCCATCCATCGGTCCCAGGCAATGGTGGGCCGCCTGGTTTTGCCTGAGAGCTGTTCTCTTACTCTCCCCGGAATAACTTCGGGAGGATTTGCGAGTAAGATGGTGGTACCTCCACAGTCGAGCCCGGCATCAGCTCTACCACCTAGAAGCTCAGCTACATATCAATATTTAATTGTTTGTAGAGCAATGGATTTGTTGTTTATCAGTAGGGTATTGTTTTTACTTTGGGATGAGATCGGAAAAAATGTATGCTTTTTTGTAAGCGATTTACACAAAATACCTAAAATTATCCGCTTGTCATCGTTATCCACAAAAAACTCGCTTGAGTCCTAAAGTAACTGAAATTCGGTAAACAATGTTTAGTAAACATACCCAGACTGGCAACGCTGAACAGATTGGCAACTCTGTAATATTTTGACATTGATAAGGAAAAGACAACAGGTTTCTTACTATATTATTTGAGAGAGTAACACCCTGTAATAAAGATATATAGGTATATCCTAGATTCCTGTAGCCACAGATTCTCCTTACTAACCGCGAGCTGTCCTCCGCAGCCTCCGAAGAAGAAGCGCGGTCGGCCCAAGAAGATCCGTCCGGAGGAGCAACAGTTCCTGCTGCAGCAACAGCAACAGCAACAAATGTTGCAGCAACAACAGCAACAGCAGCTGCCCTCCATGCAGACCTTGCAACACGACCAGCAGTACATGCATCAGGTATTTACATGTCTGCCTTTAGGGGCCAACCATTGATTACGTCATCACATATCTTGCAATTTTAAATTTCGATCCATCCATCAGCCTCTTTCGTCTAAGCTAGGCCTTTCCACGATTTCGCTACTCGTGACAATCCTCCTGAAAGAAATGCCTATACTCACACAAGCTGCGCAGGCGGGTTTGTGAGTAATTTTAAATTTAGAAATTATTAAATAAAAACAGCACTTCCAAAATTATACAGGTTGAACTAAACGAATGCCCCCTGGAGGGAAAGTACCTTAAATATTAAAGATAGATCTTTTATAGAATAAACATTTCTTTTTTACTTCTAACAATATTGCATTTTGGAATATCTTTAAAAGTTTTGTTATTAAAATGTAAAATTTCATGGTTTTCCTTTAATTTACGATACTATATTACTTAGAAGAATTTGGTTCATATGTTTGACCCTTTCGATCGGTATCATAAAAATACAAGATTGTTTTTTTTTTCACATTTGTCCGATTCGATTCCCGGCTTATAAGGGTGTTATTAACTTTGTATTGGGGTCTTACTCGCGATAACTAACAACATACCTTAATAGATATGTGCTTGACGTTTCGACGCCTCTGTAGGCTGTCGTGGTCACAAGCTAACTGATTATACAAGGTGTTTTTTTAAATTCTTTGAATCCAGTTTTCCTTAACTTTAAAGATAAAATAAAGGTTTTTTAAAGTAAAATTTGCTATTTCAAATATTTAAGGTACTTTCCCTCCAGGGGGCATTCGTTTGGTTCAGCCTGTATATTGATAGAATTGGTAATATTTTAAAGCTTTTCGTTAGAGTTGTTAGGGTTTTTGCTATTTGTTTTGATCAAATTCCTCCAGTTTTTGAGATATTTGTACAGAAACTCACCTTGCTTTTGCTGTTTTTACGAGAGGGTGCTAGGGAAATTTTATTTTACAGTATTAATAACAGTATTTTTCTAAAATAATTAATTGCAGCTCTTATAGTTGAAGGTTTCCGGTTATGTAGGTACCCGAAACATTTGACACAAATTCATGTATTTGTAGGAACATGTGTCAAAAAACAGGAAATAATTCAACATTTTGTAATAGAAAGACTATTTCGAATGCTACCCCAATACAAAAACCACATTCATTCACAATTTAAGAGCTGTGCTCTTGTCGCTGAAGTCCTCTCCATTCACTTCTGCACTTCGCCTTCTCTTTGACTTCTTGATACGACACGACATTTACTTTCTCTTTCACTTGATCCATGAACGTTCTCCTGGGGCTTCCTCTCTTTCTTTTCCCTCAACTTTTCCTTCAATTATGTTTTTGATATAATTGTCCTGTCGTATCAGATGTCCCAACATATTTCCTCTTCTATTATCTATAGCTTTCATCAAATACAAAAACCACATACAAAGATATAAGTAGTTTTATCATTCCATCTATACAGCTTAAGGTAATTTATAAGATGCAGCAAACAAAAAGGTCTGTGACGCTGATCATTCGTAGTGTTCTCGAGTCAATATTTTTCCTCCTCTACATAATGTAGCAACCAAAGTTCCTGAATCTACTGTCCAACCTAAACATTCTATTTAACGTAATGAAACATTTTGTTCTTCAAAATGTTCTTAGTGTACAAAGCGTAATTTAATACTTCACATGATTCTTCAAACATTTTTACAGTGAATTTTTTGACCTTCAAACCTCAACGTTAAAATAGCATACTTATGTCTGGTCGCCCACGCGTCCAATAAGTGACGAATGCAGTGTGCTGCACAAACATACACCTCTAACTAACTACATATTGTGACCTGCGCTGATATCGGTGATCTGATCCATTTAAACTGAATCATGCGAATGATGTTGGCAGGAAATAAAAGTCATTTGATGTTCAGTTTAAATCAATAAAATACTAGTCTATGTTTTACATGTATTTAACAGTATTAAAGTCTTACTTAGATATTTGTATAAGAATTAAGTGTAAGGTGCAATGTTCCCAGGAGAGCCAGTTCGGCGGCGCGGCGCTGGGCGAGCCGCCCGGCGGCATGCTGTACGGGGGCGCGCAGCCGCCCAACGACGCGCAGCCCTACGCCTACCAGCCGCCCAACCAGGGTACCTTGTCTTTTATTTATAGTTACTACAAATATAAACAATTATCTTATAGTTATTTACTTACTATAAGACAGACTAACGCTTCATTTGCTTTGACTCTCCTTCTTTTTTTGGCGTGCGCGCTCTATCCTTGGTATTATTGATGCGTTCCATAAAGTGGGCTAATGGCCAAGAGCAAGCCCGAAAAACGTTGGTAAGGAATTTAAAAAACACATTTTATCCAGATTAACTAATAAAACTGATAAAAAATTGATGTCTCGAAAAGGCTCATACCTATATTGTCAGCATATTACTGCAGTCAGGGGAGCTATTGTGCGTCGTCCTTACGGGTAAATACGCAAAAAAGGGCAAGTTCAACCAGAAATAAAACTAGAGATATCTCTAAATTACTAACCATTGTGTCAGCAACCAAATTGCATGCAGTTATAGCCATTGACGTACTACCAAATGGACATCGGGTCTGTGCTCAAAAGTGTCCGAACCAAAAGAGAGTCAAAACCATTGAAAATTAAAAAGCGGTGCAGCAATGACATACGATTTAAATTAAAATTTAAGTTTAGACACTTCCCTAAGGACACTTTTGTTAAATTTTAAACTAGACCCGAGGTCCATGGTTTGGTATGTCAATGGCTTTAGCGATGAATATTGAAGTTAGACAATAAGGGGGCCGATTTTGGGACAAACCAGTAGGCCAAAGAGGTTCTGGGTTGTCATAAATAATTAACCAAGAACCTAAGACCTTTGTTCTATAATCGAATTTGGACAGTAGCACATTGCGCTAGTGTGCGTGCCTGTATTTACACGTGACACAAGCGTGTGTGTTAGTCGTCGCAGATAGCAACAAGTATAGTGAACCCTGTTGTGCGCAGGTAACTCGATGGAGGGCGGCATGGAGATGGTGGGGCACGGCCACTACGCGTCCCCCTCGCACCAGGCCAACTACGAGCCCCGGCCGGTCTACTCGCCCAGGTACCTACGACTTATGTTGCGTTTTGATTCACTCATTTATATTTCATAATTGCATGTTAACCTACAAACTGATATTGATTTCAAATATTAGGTATTCACACACAGTCACACCCTTCTTCTTAGTGTCCTTTTACATCCGATCCCAAGACAAAGTCATAGGGCTAGGACGGGTACACAAATAAAAACATCCTTACACAACCTTCATGCATACCCCCTACATACACAATTCACACAATACAATATAACTTTATTTGCACATCACACAGAAAGAAACAAAAATAATATAAATTACAATAGCCAAATAACGTAGGTACAATCAAGCGGCCTTATCGCTTATAGCGATCTCTTCCAGACAACCTTTGGGTAGAATCTGGTTTAAAAGGAGATTGATGAATAAGCGGTGCACTAATTTTAAAATAATATTTAAATTTACTGTACAAAATCTACATGAATAAATTAAAAGAAAAATAATAATGTATTATAGATAAATAACATGAATGAATAAATATATACATACATACATATATTACATAAATAATAAATAAACTTTAAGAGGAATGTAGATAGTTCAATGGTCAGAGTGAGAGGTAGTGTTCTTTTACCAGTCTCTTAAAGACTGGGAGGGAAGGTGCTCTTCTTATAGATAGAGGAAGATCATTCCACAAACGGACGGCTTGTACTGAAAAGGAATTGTCATAGAAGGACGATGAATGCATTGGGGTAGCCAGGAGTAGATTTTGAGAGGACCGTAAGATACGGTCATGAGTACCATGAAGAAACTGAAAGCGAGCTTTGAGATATGATGATGGGGTAGTAGGATTATTTAATACAGAATACAAAAGAGACAGAATATGAGAATTACGACGATGACGAATGGGAAGCCAATTAAGACGCGAACGAAGTTCAGAAATGTGATCGAATTTACGAATACCAAAAATGAACCTAATACAGAAATTCTGAAGACGTTCGAGTTTATGGAGTTGGACCTGCATAAGATAGAGGTAACAAATATCTGCGTAATCGAGAATCGGTAGTAATAAGGAATGTGCAAGCGCAATTTTAGTAGCAGTCGGAAGGAAATTCACAATTCACACACACCCTCACACACCCTAGTATGTAATAAATATTAAAATTTTCTTTTTTCTATTTTTATTAATTTGTTAGGCACCTTTGTAAGTAAAAGTATATGTTTTGTTTCTTCACTTAATTTTGTATTTTTAGCTATAGGAGAGCGGCGACTCCTACTACAGGTATTTTGATACCCGATTGGAGAACTCGAATTAATTGTTTAAGCAAGATAAAGAAATAGCATTTTTTATGTTATACTTATGTCCTTCAATTATTTTTATTGTTATTTTTTTATTTACATCAAATTTGTATAACATAAACAGTAGTCCAATGCGCTATACAAATTAGTAAATGTTACAGTATTAAGTACATATTATATTAAGTAAGTTACAATACAACAATTACAAATCAAAACAGAAATACGAAATAATGTAATTAAAAACAAGTCTCATGCAGGCTTCGTCTCACAGAAGTTCAAACATCCATCCAACAGTCAGCGATACAGTTAAATCTACCTACCCTCATAATGATTGTTAATGTTTATCAATTTTGACCGTTCCTATTTTATCAAGCCAGGCGATGTCCTATATAGAGACGAAACTAGTCTCAATTTAATCAATATAAATACAAGGCGACTTTAATTTATACAGCCAAACTCATACTGGAGGCTTGGTGTGATCAGTAACACGGATTTTAGATAGTGCAATGTACGTATATACTTTTTGCTGATTTCGCAAAATAAAATCTTGACGTCTTATAGTAATTGACTCGGGCTGGGCTTGCGTTTGTAACGAACACGAAAATAATAATTTACGAATTTCACAAAAAGGGTCATCGAACCTTGTTACTGAGCACATACCGAGTCTTCAATAGGAACTTGGCTGAAGTCACCTTACATATAGTGGAGCTTGTACACGGAGACCTTTATTAGTGTTAGAATGAAGCTCCATCAAGGAGTAACACCTTACAGTATACATTATTTACAACTATACTCAAGACTATATAATCTTGGTATGATGAGCTATCTAGGTTTTGGCCATTGGGACTCGGTGAGGCCCTTAGGCTGAACAGTTTGGAGACTCCTGATCTAAGTTAAGCGATGTTTGTTCCAGACACGGCGGGCAGTACTCTGTGTCGCCGGCGCCCGCCCCCGCGCCCCCCGCCCCCACCTACAGCCCGCGCCCCGCCGGCACGCCGCAGCCCAACCAGGTGCGTCTATTATTTACTGATCCACGCAACCTCTTCTTAAACCTGCTTGAACATCACAAATTTTTTCTTCAGTTTCATCCATAACCCTCGTAATCAGAACCTTTGCATACAATTTGCCAACGATACTAAGAAGACCTATGCCACGGTAGCTTTTGTATTCCTGATGTGAACCTTTTCCCTTATATAGCGGGACGATCACAGCCTTGTACCAATAGCAGCACATATTAAGGAGCAGACATCACGCGCTAACCTCCATACAAACGCAAAAACAAAGTTGTGGTGTGTCTACGGAATGTTTTATAATATTTTAGGCTGAGTTCGTTGACATATTTAGATCTCTGTCCGATTAGATCTAAAAACCTTGGAAATTTGAATCATATTCTTGACAACGAACCCCTAAAAAACGTAAATTTTACGGTTTTTTTACCAAAGGTGTAGCCGAAAGTGTTTCTATTGTTTCACATAAAATCTAAAATGTATGCTACTTGAGCATCGGAAATGTTATCTAGATTAATATTAACCAAAAATATGTTTGAAAACGTGCACAATCTTGCCAAAATATTGTGTCTCCTGACATAAGTTTAAAGTTTTGCTTCCGCGACATAATCAGCACGATTGTATTGCCCTCGCAAGTTTCGTGGAGCGTGCACGTAACAGCGAAATGAAACAGCAATACATTTGTCCGCCCTCACAACTGAGTTAGTCGCGTCATGATGTCTGCTCTTAAGGGTCTGTACCACCTAAAGGTGCTCCACCGTATTTCTGATTTATTGTGGAAAATATTTGTTTAATGAAAAATAAATTATCACACAAGTTGTCAAAGAGTTATATTACAACGAACATAATAATTCGGCATCGAAACGTGATTCTTTAGAGCGCGCGATGTTTCGGTTGTCGTTACAGCCACGGCTCAGAGCGCGCTATTTTAAACAATAATGAAACGTCATAGAGTTCAGTTCCACCTGACACAAAATGAAGTGCTCAATGTCACGGTAGAGAAGGCTAGCCACCAGGCCATAGCATCTCTATTGACACTGTCATATCCAGCCGCTTTCCCAGCTTTTATACCTTTCATACCTTTCATTGTACAAATTCTTTCATATTATCACGCTTCATCGTTGTCTATTTCGGTATAAAACGGTATGCAAACAAACTACACACATCAACACGGTCTAGGGATCTTTAAAAAAAAAGCGAATTACTGTTAATGTGTTACAATTTTATATGACATCTATATATTAAAAGAAACGTTATTTAATACTCTACTATTTTTTTAAAATAAACGTTTACTTAGATTACAATTTCAGGATTTTATGGAAATAAAATGAAACACAGACTGAAACCGTATTTGAATTAACTTTTATTTTGTGAGAAAAAAAAGAAAAAAAAAAAGAAAAAAATTGGTGTTTATGAACTTGGAGTTAGTAGTCTGAAAGCGCCCATGACGTTCATAACACATCGGCAACGATTTGGCATGCTCAGAACAAGGTTGTCAATGTCTTGTTGCGGAATATTGTCCCAGATCCTTCTGAGGTGCGAAAAAAGTTGGTCTTCTGTAGCCAGATTTTCGGGGCCTTCCCTCAGAGCTTTTCTTTGACGCATATCCCAGGTGTGCTCAATGGAATTTAGATAGAATTTAGGTGTGGTGATTGCGCAGGCCATTCTAAGGCCCTAACATTATGATCATGCAACCAAGCTGCTATCGTTCTCGCCATATTGTGCCCGGGTACATTTGTGTTCTGTGGGGTAAGATTATGGGCCCCAGCACCTGTTGGCGATATCTTTCTGCCGTCATATTGCCCCGCATCCAAACGAGGTCCGTCCGTCCTCCAAAGCGAATTCCTGCTCAAACCATAATTTTTCCTCCTTGGTATGGGTGTACTTCCTGGGGGTGCTGGAGTCGGCTCCATCGCCCAGGAACTCTCCAAAATACTCTTCGTGAATCTGGATGGAAGCCGTACCTGGATTCATCCGTGAACAGAAATGGGACCATTGCTCACGGCCCCAGTCCACGTGGTTCCGAACCCATTCCAATCGTCGTCCACGATTGCCTCTCCGTTAGGCTGGGACCCGGAGTGGTCTACGAGAGCGTAGATTGGCTTCATGCAGTCACTTCCTTACAGTTTGGTCACTCACAAGCATTTGGTGTTCCACCTGCAGCCTTTGGACCAATTGAGTCGCCGTTACATTTGGTTGAGCTCTTGCAGCAATTTGTAAAAATCGGTCTTATCTGGGGATAGTGATGCGACTTGGCCCCCGATGCTCCTCCGCTACTTCACCTGTGACACGATAGCGTGTCCACAATCTTGAAATGACGTTTTGGTGGGTCCCTATTGCTTCAGCGACATCACGTTGAACAGACCCAGCTTCCAGCATTCCTACAGTCCGTAACATTTCCTCCCTAGTTAAATGCCGGCGTTACATGGCTAGAACAGCTCAATTTGCACTTTATCTTTAAGTCTTCAAATGAAAAAAACTTTTACTAAACGTAATTTGTAATTTTTTCTAAATCTCGCTTATATGAAAATTTGCTCTCCTACACAAAGACATTTTTTGTCACAGAAAAAAAAATGAATTTGGAACTACTCCGAGATAAATGACGAACAAATTCGTGTAAAAAGGTTTTAATGCGGCCAGTACTTTTTGAATTATTTAATTGAGTATGAAATATCCCTGAACCATGTTGATTTGTTTATGTCTCTGTAGTATTGAGGGCCATAAGGCCCCGTCTTCATAGATGACGTAGGCATCTATTTACCACTGGTATGCCAGTTTCTGGGAGAACCCACTTCATCCTTAAGTATATTTTTTTGCACAAAGAAGGAAACTGAATGTCCGTGATAGGAAAGGTCATTAAAATACTTCATGTGGTTCTTGTTCATCTACCCCTTAGCAGGCTATTTAATATTGTTTATTGTATCACTGTTACAAAAAGGCGTTGTCACTAAATTTGGCGATGCAATAGATATTAGTCTTGCAACATTTTTTGAAAAAGACGAGTGAACCATTACGTCGTCCAAATAGTTTACATGTTGGAAGCGGAGTCACATTTAACCTTGCTAGTGGATCTGGATTCCGTGCGCCAAACTACGCCAACACGGTTATAGCCGTGGTGATATGCGCTGCCTTCACCATTCTTAGCACCTGCACTACAGCAATGGTATTCTGTCCCTATGATAGTGGAAATGCGCCTTCAATTCCTATGATGAAAGAGCCATTATTTCATAATGTCGCGAACTGTTGAATGTTACAATGTGAAATAGCTCATGCATCATACGAGTTAAAAGCGTATTTTCCACTAGCATGAACTGTCAGTATCCTCTTTTGTGCAAATAAATATACTTTATGTCTTATCGACAATTTCCACCAGCGCGGTAATGGTAACACTTAAAGAAACGACCTCTAAATATGAATAATTTCCATTCCGTAGTTCCCTGGGTCTCCGGCGGCGTTCAGCCAGACGTCCCCCCCGCGGCCCGCGTCGTACGGGTCGCCCGCGCGCGGCTCCGCCTACAGCACACCCGCGCGCTCGCCCCTGCTCGCGGGGGGCGGGGGGTTCGCGCCCAGTCCGCGCGACCAGTACCCGCTCAACATGCAGTACGATGGGAAACAGGTACCGATCTAACGTTATGTGATTTATAGAGAAATCCATCGGCTTGGATACGCTAAACATTATTTAGAGTGCATTACGAACTGGACGACATGATGGTTGTTGGGGCCGAAATGCGTTAGAATGGAGACCACGTACAGCAAAGCGTAGCGTAGGCAGACCTCGTGCCCGCTGGACCGACGACCTGAAGGACGTTGTGGGGTGCGCCTGAATGAGGAGGACAGTGAACCGCTAGGAGTGGCGGAATATTTGAAAGACTTATGTGCAGCAGTGGACGAACACGGGCTTATGGATGGATGGATGGACAGACTGGAAAAGATCAATTGAAACAAAATGGCACCTGCTCGGCCCCCCTCCCCCACCCCGCTCAGCTACAGCTACCTAAGGCGCGGTATAGCGCTTGCGGTCAAGGTACAGATTTATCGTGACTGGGACATTTTCCTCATATTGAAACGAGACTAACTCTCAACCAGATCGCCTCTGTGGTCTAGTGTCTCCACCGGAGGCCGCGGGTTCAAATTTCGTAGAGACGCATTTCAATTTATTTCTTTTACAATTGTTACACGGTGTAAACCATAACGTAACAAAGTCGGGATTCCAACAATAATAATCTATAAAATATTATTAAAATTATGAAAAAATAAAATTATTTTACATTATTAAAATTTTCCAAATACTTAAGGCGTATAGGCATACCACCGTTTTAGTACAAAATTTGATAACCTGTTTCTCTGTTGTTTTTCGTTATATACTAAAGTTAAAGTACCTCTATAGATTAATACAGGCATTTATAAAGTCACTATTTGGATAAACTGTTCAATTTTGGTAAAGCTACAATTTAAGGCAAAAAAAAAAACAATTTTGTGTGTAAATCTGTCTAGCTTGATATCTTGAACACAAAATTATATTCAAAATTTTGGCAAAATTGTGCCTTTTAAAATATCAGTACCAGATAGAGGTCTTATACTTTGGTCTATAACGAAAAACAACTGAGAAATGGGTTAATTTTGTACTAAAACGGTGACATGCCTAAACGCCTTAAAACTAAACATATTAATTTATGCGTCTTTCTCTTATTTTTTTAAACTTTCTCATTTCCGTTTCGCGTGCGAACTTTGGAAGACACGTTCAGCTATGGGTTTATTTTTACTCATCTCCCAACTCACTGCGGCGTAATGATTTTCGATGTCACCTCCGTATGTTGCATAACCGTCCCCCCCCTCCGCCCCGCAGCAGCAGGCGTGTCCGCGGCCGTACTCGCGGTCGCCGGGCGCGCCCCCCGCGGCCCCGTTCCCCGCCGCGTCGCCGGTGGGCGGCGGCAGCTACCAGGCGTCGCCGGCGTACAGCGCACACTCGAGCCCCGCGCCCTCGCAGCACGCGCACGCCTACGCGAGCCCGCATCACTTCAAGAGTGGACAGGTAACACACTAGAGGGGGTTTTGTTTTTTTGACATACTTTTTAGAAACAGGTAGCGCAGGGCAAGGCCTTTGCGCAGCTGTGGCCACAAAGGTCGCCAGGCCTTTGTCTAGCAGTGAGCACAAAAGACGCGAGGCCTTCGCCCAGCAGTGGCCTCAAAGGATGCGACGTTTTTGCTTAGCAAAAGGCCACAAAGATTGCAATGCCTTTGCCAATGCCCATAGACGCGAGACCTTTGCTCACAATTGAGTACAAAGGACGCAAACACGTCGCTTTAAAACTCTTCCGAAATGACATAGAACTTAGTATTGGTACGTTTGTGTGTGTGCAGACCCCGGGTCCGTCGACGACCCCGGGCGGCGGCGGCGCGCTCTGCTCGGAGCTCGGCGGCGACATGTCCGGCGCGCTGTCGCCCACCTCGCCGGGCTGCGCGCTCGACTTCGAGCCGCCCTCGCCCGCCTCGCCGCGCCCCCTCACACCCGCCGCCACCAACATCGACGACTACAACAAGGTCAGTCGCAACTCGTGTCACCCTTTCATTACTCTCAAACTACACAATGGGGTTTAAAGTGAAAGTTGGAGTCCAAGAAAGGTTTTAAACAAGAAACCTTGTAGTAAATGTTATACATACATACAGAGTGACCGGTAATTTGTAGCTGTGGCGAAACCTTAGCCTTACTCAGAAAAGCAACCAGGGAAAACATAAGATTTATTGTACTTTACAACTCCCTGTCATTTCTTCAAAAGTGTTTTTGTCGTATTGAGATTTATGGAAATGTTTGACAAAGCGAAAAGCACGGAATAAAGAAGTGTAGTATGAATGCCATTTCCTAAACAAGCCGATGGAAATCGTGTTATATGGACCCTTCGCCACTGTATCCTTTTAACAGGTTGTAAAAGAGAGTAATTGTAGTCAATTAGAACATATAATGCCTTATGCAAAAGTGAACCATTTATTTTCTGTGAATGTCTGCTATAATATTTGAAGTCGGTTATTATTTTTTTGTTCAAAGCTCATTTATTTCACGCTTTTTAGTGTGACGGGCTAAATTGTGAAAAATGGGTAGAATACAGTGAGCACTCTGTTTGCTGTCCAGTGACATTAATGACAATTTTCAAGTTATATCCTGCAATTAGCCTACTAACACAAAGCGATTGCCAACATTTAGAGTTATGTGCTGTCATCTGTTGAGTAGTTCTATGATGATGAGGTCAGGATCGAAAGTCGGTGGGCATATTGTACATTTTCAAGTAAAACCCTGGAATCAGCACACTCATGCAAAGTGATTGCCGAAATCTCGTGCTATGTGCTGTCATCCGTTAAGGAGGTTTATGGTGATGAGGCCAGGATCGAAGGTCAGATAGCATAATGACAATTTTCAAGTAATATCCTACAATGAACACACTGACACGAAGTGATTCCCGAAATCTCGAATTATTTACTGTCATCCGCTTAAGAATTCTATTGTGATGAGGCCAGGTTAAGGTCAGTTTTCAAGTAACACCTTGCAATCAGCATCCTGGTACAAAGCATTCGCCGCAATATCGAGTGATATGCTGTCATCCCTTGGGGAGTTCCACTGTCTATATCTCAAGACCATCATCAGATCATGACCAAACTAAAACTGAAACTACCTGGTAGCCATTACTATAAAACAAGAAAAATGTTTTTCAAATCGGTTAAGACATACCGGAGATATTTGCCTTAAGATCGAGTGAATGGCCTCATCCGTTGAGAAGTTCTGCTGCCTATCTCTGAAGACCATGATCAGATCACGACCAAACTAAAATGGGAGCTACCTGGAAGCAACCTCCAACAAACAAAAAAAAATGGAGTAGCCTACCCAAAAAAAAAAATATAGTCGAATTGAGGACCTCCTCCTTTTTTGAAGTCGATTAAAAATATAAAAAAATAACTTTATGCAAAGACATTGTGATGAGCTGGTGGCCAGCAGTTCATCACACAATGCTTTCGGTGGTCACTCCGTCATGTGAGCTGTCATTGTCATGTTTGCTAAATTTCTTGCCCTTCTTCTTAGCAATACTGATCGAATGGTGCAGATGGTTAGGCATTATGTATATATAATATTTTTATTCCTATATTTCTCTATTTTATGCAGATGTATAACCCTATTACATTTTAGTAGCCCAATCTAAATATTTTTTGTATGTATTTCCCTTATTAGTATATTTTTTTTATATTCTAAAGATATATATTGTAAAGAAGATTAGCTTTGACCTGTAGAAAGTATACTTAATGTACCTATCTATTTTAAAAAATATATATTTTGATTTTGATCATTGAGTAGAGTACAAATACATTTTTTTATCTCCAAAAATAAAGAAATGCGGGCCATCAAACGTAGGTTACGGGGTCTATCTCAAAAACTTAACTAGTTAGGATTTTGGGATTTTATGTATATTATGAGCCATAATACTCTACCAAAACAACAAATACTGAAAACGACGATTTTTATATAGGTTACGTACCCGAATACTCGACTAACTTAATTTTGCAGTTTTGTTTTATACTACAATTTCTAGGTAATGATATTTTTGTAATTTTTATTCGAATCAATTAAGTGTATTAACTTGGTTAAATGGTACGGAACGGCCATGGCGCGACTCCTAATCGCACTTGACCGGTATTTTATTTTCATAAAGTGTTTTCATAGTGATGTATGTACATGTACATTGTGTGTTGCAGTCCAACTCGGTGGGCAGCGAGATGTCGGTGGGCGCGGTGTCGGGCGTGGGCTCGAGCAGCAGCCCCGCCTTCACCCCGGGGTACGACCCCGGCGACCCCTACCGCATGCACAGCCCCAAACATTACCAGGAACAAGGTGCGTTCCACTGCTCGCGATATTAACTAATAAGGTGGTACAGCTCGCAAACAGGCACAACCAGGTGGCTCACATTGCCTGGGACCGATTGATGGCGGGATCGAGCACTTCGCCAATTACTAACTAATACTTTAAAGTTGTTTCCAGAGGCACCACTTATTATTGTTTTTCTTATTTTAAATAGAAAGTATTAAATAAATGTGGTTTATGGCACCACGCTATAATTAATGTGAATCAGTATAGATGTAATGTAAAGGAGAATGCCGCGTAATATATGACGCCTCGTACCGAACCAAAAGTCGTGGCGTCAAAACCAAACCAAGTTAATTTTAGTCAGACTGAAATGTACTTGCCAAATCATCAAGTCTCATTTAAATTAGTATCCGCAATCCCAATTTACTGTACACTGACAAGGGCAATTGCAAAGACTTTATTACCTTTTGTTGGCATCCTAATTAAAGCGGCAACGGAAACGAAAATACCGAAATATGTTTTTATTAAATATGATATAATTCCGGATTTAAGTAAACTATTGATCAAAAAGATGTTGATCGGATTTTATATCTAAGTAATTTTATGACTTTCATTTGGTTGTGACGCCATTTGGTACGATCCCGTGGCATTCTCCTTTTATGCACTACTTTTGTTATTGATCCTGTATAACAGCTTTATAGTTGTCACAATAAAACGAAAAGTCTTACTTGTACTGTAAGTTCCACAGTGTTTATTTCCTCCTCTTAGCGAACGGTTTCGTTTAAAACATCTTCAGGCACTATAGTATTTTCGATTTATCATGATGTGGGTGGCAGTTCAAAGTTGGCAGTTATAGTTATGTGCCCTAACGAAATAGAATCGATTTTTTAAAGTATCGAGAACGTTTACTGTTCAGTGTTAGTTAGTTGTCAGATTACGCCGCTAGATGGCGTAAGACGCATATACATCGCGATATCGTTTGTGTTTATTGTACAAGTGTAGCTGTCAGGTTTGAAGTTGCAGGGAGCGACGCAATAAAGAAACAGTTACTATTTTTGGCTTTTATTGTGGTTTGGGGACCTACATTTTAACAAGGTCCTTCGAACTGGAAAGCGCGAAATTTAAATCAGTAGCCAGCCGCCCTAATTAATTTTGAAGTGAGCATAGAAAACATTGATGTTTTGTCATTGAAGTGCTACCTCGGACAAAGTTTCGAGAATTATTTCCGGCGGCGGCGGCGGTCAGCTGGGAGATTTAAAAAAGCAGCGACGCAGCGCAGCGGTTTGCAGCTCGATGCGAGGTTAGAAGCAGCGCTACATAGCGGTTAAAGGAGCAGTGTGACGAAGTTCGAGTGGAACTAGATCGTGGTTTGCAAGTGTAAAAAACTGTGAGTACCTACATTCATGTTTATGTATAAAGTGCAAAAGAAGACAATTTACAGTGAAATTTGGAACTTAAATTAAAACTAAACTTATAAGAAGACTGAAAACTGTAGCATAGACTTAGTATAATTAAATTAAAAGTGAACATACGGGAAACCTATACCCGATTTTTATTCTGTGTTCTCAAACACTTAGAATAGCTTGATACAAAAAACACTTGTTAAATTTGTATTTCTTTTTGGTTGGAACATAATGATTTGAAAATCGTTGGCATTATTAACATACGTTTAGCTTACAATGGAAGCGTTAATTAAATTACAATTTGATAGTGAGACTAAAATTGAAAAAGCAAGAATAAATTTTAAAAAGTCTCCCAAAGAACGCATGACTGTGTCTTATCTGGAAACACGTTTGGAATCTCTTGATGAACTCTGGAAAGATTTTGTAAAAACACATCAAAGCATCATAAAATTGTGTCAGGGAAGTGATTATGATAGACCCTATTTTGTTAAAGATGTATATGATACAACAGAAGAGAAGTACATATTGTGTAAATCAGAGTTAAAAGATAGTTTGTCTAAAATTGCAAACAGTATTCAATGCTTACCTCAAACAGTTACGAATCAGAACATCAATGTCAAATTACCAAAGATCTCAATTCCTACATTTTCTGGAAATTACGCTGAATGGACGTCATTCAGAGATATGTATGTGTCATTAATTCATAAAAATGCATCATTAGATAACGTGCAAAAGCTGCATTATTTAAAGAGTCAGTTATCAGGCGAAGCAGAGCAGCTTTTGAGACATGTACCTGTCACTGCAGCTAACTATGAGGAATGTTGGTCTCTCTTGAATACTAGATTTAACAATAAGAGATTTTTATCAAATTGTTTGTTGAAACGATTAATGACTCAATCTAACATTGTAACAGAGACATCAAGTGCAATCAAAGAGCTTTTAGATACTACAGTAGAATGTTTAAATGGCTTAAAAAATATCGGAGTCGATGTTAGTTCCTGGGACATAATAATAATTTATATAACAAGTTCCAAATTAGACCCAGAGTCCCGAAAACAGTGGGAGTCAAAAATAAGTGTTTCGTCCGAGGAACTACCAACGTTTTCTCAGCTAAAAGAGTTTTTGGAAACGCGATTTCGTGCGTTAGAATTTCTCGATGCTAATTGTAGTACACCAAAACAAAATGTATCTCTCAAGCCAAAGGTTCTCCATGTAATCAACACTGATAACGATGTAAATGAAAGTTCATGTCCATTTTGTAAAGAAAACCACAAAATATGTTATTGTCCAAAATTTGCCAAAGAAAATTACGAATCTCGTCACAACTTTGTGCAAACCAATGGATTGTGCTTTAATTGTCTAGGCGCTAACCACTCCATCAAATATTGCCGTCACACAACCTCTTGTCGCATCTGCAGACGAAGACATCATTCGCTATTGCACCCCAAACCAGTATCAGACTCAGCCTCTACTAGTAAGTCAGACTTAGCAGTTGAAATTAAAACATCTACAGTACACGTAGCTCCGCTAGAAAGCGAATCACCTTCAAATGTAGCGACACATTTTGCTAAAGATGCCAAAGTACCCAATCAAGTTTTGTTAGCCACCGCAATTGTCAAAGCAAAGACAAAGCGTGGCGACACACAACTACTCAGAGCGTTATTGGATCAAGGATCCCAGGCATCGTTCATAACCGAATCAACAGTGCAATTGCTCGGCCTTAAGAAAATACCTACCCAGAGTATTGTCTCAGGATTAGGCGGTGATAGTAGCGTTTTAGCCTCAAGGTCTATGGTCACATTGACCATTCAATCACGTCTTGATCCCAGCTTTATTCTCCAAGTACGAGCACACGTTTTCAGTACAATCACGTCACTTCTTCCATCGGAAGATGTAACAGATTGCAATTGGCCGGAATTACAGCACATCACTCTGGCAGATCCGGAGTTCCACACACCAAACAAAATTGATATTTTGCTCGGTGCAGAAGTCTATGGCCAAATCATTAGAGATGGATTGATACAAGGCCATGGTGGCTCACCTGTTGCACAGAATACGGCCTTGGGGTGGATTTTATCAGGACAAATACATTCACAATCCACTACTGCTCGCTCTCATAATATTATAGTCAGCATGCATACGAATGAAATGCTCAAGAAATTTTGGGAGCTGGAATCCGAGGACTCATTCAGCAGGAAAAGGATATTTACACAGGATGAACAACAATGTGAGGAAATCTATATTCGAACCACACAGAGAGATGAAGCAGGGCGATATATAGTAGAGCTTCCATTCCGTGACGACGACCCACAGTGTAAATACGGGAACTCAAGAGATTTCGCGATCAAAAGATTTCATCAACTAGAAAGGCGTTTCAAGAAGGATCCAGAGATCAAAGCGAAGTACTCTGAAGTATTTCATGAATACTTGGACCTTGGTCACATGGAGCGTATACAGGATGGCGATGATCCAAAAAGTTCTGAATGTGTATACTTGCCACACCATGCTGTCACACGTGATGACAAAACTACGACTAAGGTCAGAATAGTGTATGATGCTTCCTTTAAGGGGTCGAATGAAGTCTCACTCAATGACACCTTACTGGTTGGTCCTACTCTACAGCCAGATTTGCGTCATATCATAATGAGGTGGCGTTTGCATCCCATAAGTGTCTGTGCAGATATAGTTAAGATGTACAGACAGGTGAAGATTTCCGCAAAACACATCGATTTCCAGAGAGTAGTGTGGCGCGATGACCCTGAATCTGAAATAGGAAATTACAGATTATTACGAGTTACCTTCGGCACGGCGTCAGCCCCTTACCTTGCGGTAAGGACACTGCAACAGTTGGCACATGAAGAGGGCGAGCATTGTCCGGAAGTAGCTGAAAAAATTAAAAATGATTTTTATGTCGATGACTTGATGACAGGCTGTCAAACTGTAACAGAAGGGATAAAACTACACAAAGAAATGAAAAAGATACTTACCAAAGGTGGATTTGAGTTGCAGAAGTGGGCCAGCAATAGCAAGGAATTAACAGAGAAAATATCAGGAGAAAATAATCAAGAAGATGACATAGACATAAAACTAGACGAAACAATCAAAATATTAGGGTTGTCTTGGAAACGAGAAACCGATGACTTCAAATACTCTGTTCAACCACATTCACAAGAAACCCTCACAACCAAGAGAAAAGTGATTTCAGACATTTCTCGCCTTTTTGATCCTCTGGGATGGGTAGCACCTTGCGTTATCACTGCTAAAATATTAATTCAAAAGATTTGGCTGTCTGGAGTCCAATGGGACGAGGATTTACCACCTGATTTGATCAAGGATTGGCAAACTTACCGTGAAGAGCTGGTTCAAATCGGTGATTTCCGCATTCCGAGATGGGTTAAAACTCAAACTGATGCTTCTTGTATAGAACTGCATGGTTTTTGCGATGCTTCTTGTATGGCATACGCAGCAGTGGTATATATTAGGGTTTTTCATGCAAATGGTGACGTAAAGGTGAATTTGGTGACTGCAAAAACAAAAGTAGCCCCCATTAAACAGGTCTCAATACCACGCCTTGAACTACTAGGGGCAGTTTTATTGGCTAAATTGGTTACTGAAGTGTCTGAAGTACTAGCGATTACGAAATCACAAGTTCATCTGTGGACAGACTCGACTGTGGTTCTTGCTTGGCTCAGCGATCACCCAAGTCGTTGGACTACATTTGTCGCAAATAGAGCTTCGGAAATATTGACAATGTTCGATAACACACAATGGGCTCATGTACAGTCAGCTCACAATCCGGCAGACATGGCGTCAAGGGGACTTCTGCCAAGGAATCTTCCTAATAACTTGATGTGGCTTCATGGCCCGCCGTGGCTTCAAAATTCGACGATTGAATATACAAAACCAAGATCATGCAGTACTGTGGATGAGCAAAGACCGATCAAGACTCATATAAGCATCAACACAGAACTGCAAGAAGATCCTATTTGGACCAAATTTTCGTCTTTGCAAAAGTTGGTTCGAGTGATAGCATATTGTAAAAGATTCATGAAGTCCAAAGAATGCAAAAATGATAACAGTAGAGGTGAGTTGTCTCTTACAAGTCAAGAAATAGCTGAAGCTCTGGAAGTTTGCATCAAACATTGTCAGAAGCAGGAGTTTGGAGAAGACATAGAAGAAATACAAAGAACAGGAAATGTCAAAAGTAAAAGCAAGTTGAGACCGTTATGTCCATTATTGGATACTAATGGAATATTGAGAGTCGGTGGTAGGATTCAGAATGCTGATATAGATGAGACCATGAAGCACCCAATTATAATCCCACAAAATAATCACTTCACATATTTAATTGTTGATGAAGCACACAGAAAGACGCTCCATGGGGGTCCTTCACTCATGCAGAATTATTTACGCTCTAAATATTGGGTGATGTCAGCAAAGTCGGTTACGAAATCTCATGTACGCAAATGCGTAGTCTGTGCACGTTATGCTGCCGTCTCTAAAAACCAACTGATGGGTCAGCTACCTCCTTGTAGAGTGACGCCTACTCGACCATTCTTGCACAGTGGAGTTGATTTTGCCGGACCTATCAACCTTAGAGTGTCCAAGGGTAGAGGCAACCGATCCTACAAGGGCTATATATGTCTATTTGTGTGCATGGTCACAAAGGCTATACATTTGGAAGCCATAAGTGACTTGACTGCTCAAGGATTCATTGCTGGATTTAAACGATTTGTAGCTAGACGAGGTCACTGCAGTGAACTATGGAGTGACAACGGAACAAACTTTGTTGGCGCCTCAAAAGAGTTTCAGTCACTAGTAACTGTAGAACGGTCTACAGTAGCAATCGAGATTAGAAGTTGGTTGGGCAACAACAGTGTTTCGTGGCACTTTATCCCTCCCCACGCTCCCAATTTTGGCGGATTGTGGGAAGCCGGAATTAAGTCCACCAAGTTTCACTTAAAGCGAGTGATAGGCAGCTCAACCCTCACCTACGAAGAAATGGCTACAATACTTACCCAAGTTGAAGCTTGCCTAAATTCAAGGCCCATCTCCCAACTACCCAGCAGTTCTGGTGATCCAGTACCTCTTACGCCAGGTCATTTTCTTGTTGGTGAGCCGATAATAGTTGTACCTGAACGTAACTATGAAAAGTCCAACATAAGTAATCTGAGACGGTGGCAGCTGACTCAGAAAATACTGCAAGATTTTTGGCGACGATGGTCGAATGAATATTTGGTTCATCTTTTGCAAAGATACAAGTGGACGAAGCAAACTCCAGAGCCAAAGGTCGGTGATATAGTGCTGGTTAAAGAAGACAATTTGCCTCCAGCCCGCTGGCTTTTAGGTAAAGTAATTCAGATGCACCCAGGTTTGGACAAGGTTGTTAGAGTCGTAACCCTAAAATGTAATGAGTCATTAATCAAGCGACCAACTTCTAAGTTGTGTATTTTACCAGTATCTGAGTAAGTTACTTAATTGCTGTAATTTGTTCAGTTTAAGTTTTATTTTGTAATTTTTCCTTTGTAGTTTTGTTTATTACCCCATGATATCATGGTGGGCGGATGTTATGTTATGTTAAGGACATGTTAGTATGTCCTTGGTGGGCGGTATGTTCAGTGTTAGTTAGTTGTCAGATTACGCCGCTAGATGGCGTAAGACGCATATACATCGCGATATCGTTTGTGTTTATTGTACAAGTGTAGCTGTCAGGTTTGAAGTTGCAGGGAGCGACGCAATAAAGAAACAGTTACTATTTTTGGCTTTTATTGTGGTTTGGGGACCTACATTTTAACATTTACAAAGGCTATCAAATCGATTTTTATTTGATTGCTCTTTGATTATCCAAACTACTTTTTGTGAATTTCTAAATTAATTAAATTAAACGAACCAATAACTCCAGAGCTTAAGACCTCATTGTTTTTTGTTTTTCTTGGCTTTTTACCAAAAAACAAACAATAATAACAAAACAAAAATCAACAAAAACTGTAACAAACGCCAAAACAAATAGCACGTAAAGCAACCGCAACGAAAACACAAACCGCATACAAGACATACTGACACGATCCTATATAATGGCCGCACCGATTCATCGATGTATTTTCGATTATGTAGTGTTAGTCCCTATGGGTTAACGTTCCGATCCACGCATCAAGTAGCAAAAAGACATTATTCTTTTCTGAATCTTTTTTTGTTAAATTTAACGAATACACTGTGATTATTGTTTCGATTTATAGATAAATAAAATTTATTTTATTTTTGCAATAATGTTAAACATTCTTTCTAAAACCTAATATTTTCTGTTAAACCTGGGTGTATGTAGTATGGTGTGAGTAGTATAGGTGAAACGGAAAATTACGAACTGTCACCCATATCATGATAACTCGGACAGCCTATAGGTCTTAGGATTTATGAAGTAATATACATTTGGTGTTTTTACATCAATTGCAAGAATGAATATTAGTTATTTATAGTTGTCGCAACCACGTTAAACTGTTTTCCTTTTAGCAAAAAAAAGAAGGTCAAGTTTGATGATAAAATAACATGAAAAAAATTTAAGACCAAATTTGGGAAAAAATATTTTGTATCTATTAAATCATGTACTCTAGGGTACCCTTGCGTCATACAAATAATGAATTTTTAAGTAACATTGAAATTATTTCTTTTTTTTTTATCGTCGAACTTGACCTCATTACATTTCCAGCAAAAAGTTTTATGCACGCCACTGGTTGTCTGTGGACTTGCATTTCCCAAACCATTCTCGTAAAAGCTCAGTGACCCCTCGATGTTTAACGTCGTATAACGTTGCAGGCGGGCAGGTGGCGGGCAGTCCTCAGCTGGAGCAGCTGCATCAGCATCCATCCATGTACTCCAATAACTTCGGCAACAGGTGAGCTATGGCCCAGCCCTCTTAGTGTCTAACTTCAATATCTACCGCTGTAGCCATCAAACTAAACTAAAATTTCTAGCCAATCACGGCGCATTTGAAGGCGATTGCAATGGATGTCGAACTTGGGCAATAAGGCCCCTAGTCAGACTTAGCAGATAGCCATACATAAATTAACACTTCCGTCAGGTTCCGACACTGACAGCAGGATAGAGTATACAATTTTCAAAGCGTGCGACAGAGATGGCATTAGAACCAGTGTCGAGACCCTTAATTTATGAACGCATGTAGGTCTGGATTGTGTCATCGACATAACTCGAATGGTCCAGAATACCACATCTAATTATCGTTTTTTTTTTAAAGGAATAGACTTTTTTTATGGTCATATAAAAGTATTAATTTTCTTCTCCTTGAAATACAAAAGATATACATGAAAATATTCAGGAACTGAATAAATAGCTTTGATGACGTAATAGTCATGTGATTTAGGCATTACAGGAAATAGGCCATTGCCCACAAGAAAAGAAAAAGTAATTTCAAAACCGACGTCTGTTTTTTTTATTGTTGAGCCTAAACGGTATGACTATTACGTCACATTCCCATTTCTCCAAACAGATTTTCAAAAAATAATTTCTTTATAAAAATACCACCTGAAAGTTAAAGAACAGTATGTATCTTCATGATTTAACCAATATTTTCAGAAAAAATATGGAATAGGGCCTGTTACAATTTATGGTTGGTTCGAATTCTCATAGATGACAGAGTAAACGTTTTCGCCTAAAAAATCAATTGGTTCACAATTCAGTTATATCTTGAGTCCACGCGAACGAGGTTGCGAGCTTGACATTCTTGTCTCAATGATTGCAATGCTTTATATCATATTCCAATCGCAACCAGCCAGCTACAGAAAACAGACCCATGATTACTTTATAAATATGTCATATTCCGTTTTGCCCATATACTGTATCTGTGCTTCAAAGTGTTGATGCGAATCTGTCGCTATTTTTGTGTGTTGTTTAAAAACTCATTCTCATATTTCGATAGCCAGACTTGATTAACCAAATGTGGTATTGTGTCGCAGGTCGACGCCGCCGGGCGTGTCCGGCGTGGGGTCACCGTTCAGCTCGCACGCCGCGTTCCGCCCCCCCGACCACCCGCACACACCGCACACGCCACACACGCATCCAGGTAACACGTCCGAACACAAACGTTCGAGAGAAGTTACATCCATTACATTTACCTGAACTAAAGGATTGTGAAGCTTTACTAAGAACATTGTAAATTAACAAACCGAGCGCAAATTAATAATCTGCTTCTCTGCTAACTACTGTGAAGATAAGTAAAGAATAAGAGTTAAATCGTGTAAAGTTGAGTTATTTAAATCATATTCATATTATTTAACTATGTTCCTAAGTATTTTTTGGAGTAATGTCTACAAAGATTCAAAATGTTTATTAGTAAAATAGATACATAAAGTATACGTTTTACATGTCAAATCTGATCTGTATAAAAATAATATTTTATAATGAAACAAATATGATGCTTACGGGAAATATATAAAAAAAAAACTATATTTAAGTTGGGCTACTAAAGTTATACACATGCATAAAATAAAGACTTATTGGAATAAGAATATTATTATACATAATGCAATTAATAAATAAGTTGACAAATAAACTGAATATACCATAAATAAATATAATGCCTAACCAAATATATACTAAAATTAGTGAAAAATTTAAATATTATATATACCTACATAATGTGATGAATAAATAAGTTAATAGATAAATAAACTATAAATAGATATAATGCCTAAATCCGCCCATTCGATTAATCTTGCTAAGAAACTTAGCAAGATCATGTCTTTTTTTATCAGTATTTTTTTTTCAATATGGCTTGATACTATTACAGTCTTTTTAACTTACATAATACAATTATACAAAACAATGTATTACACTTTTATAACTAAAGGATAAAAATATAAAAGACAGAAGGAAATTGTGTTATGAGGGAGAAAAAAAAATACATCTTAGTCTACCTGTCTAATGAGGTAGTAAGTTAAAATACTAAGCAAAACATCATCTACCTGTCTCATATAGTTTATCTTTTTTTATAGTCAGATTATCAACTAATAAATGCTAAGTTTAAGTTATAAAATGTTCATGTCAATATGTAAAAAGAAATGTCAAAATAATAATAAAAAAACAAAATGAAAATATTAGTCCACATAAAAACAAACGATACATAAATACAATATGAAACTTGTAACTCCTGTAAACTGCAACTAATTTAAAAAGTTCATTTTGTGGAGGGTAGTAATAGATTTGTATACAAAATAACTAGTTAATGTGTCGTTTTGCGCATGCTGTCGAGGTTATATAATAACTATACAATTAGCACAGAAGAAACAACACTACTATAGAAGATCCACTCTTCAAAGACAAATGGATAAAAAGCCACCACGCAGCAATAAAGTACAATTCCGCTCGCACGCGCTGCGTGCCTAAAATTTTATTTACCTACGCGGTGCGTCTCTTTCTATCACGTTAATCTATCCCTTCTTAACCCACTGAATTACTCAGCCGGGCGGGTCGTCGATGTACTTGTAGCTTCTTGTCGACTTCGCAGAGTGGAATACCGAGTGGCTATCGTCAAAAACATCCATTATACTATCGAATTCCGCTTGTAAAGGGATACATTCGCATTTGAAATGACGTCACAATTCGTAAATAGTTCAATACCACTTTGGCAAGTTAATTTTTTATCTGTTTTTAGTGAATAGCATCCATAGTTGGCAAACGATTTAAAGATACGTAATAGGCCCGCTGGTCTGCTGTTAGAGTATTTGAAAGTAAGTAAGTAATAAAACGTTTCAGGTTCGCCGGGCGGCGAGTACCCCGGCGCGAAACCAAAATCCCAGGACGTAGCGTCCAAATCTCTCTCGGGGCTGGAGTCCCTGGTGGACCAGATCCCCTCTATAGCGGAGGGTCCCGGGGGCCCCGCGCCGCCCCCGCCCGGCACCCCGGGCCCCCCCGGCGGGGAGCAGAGCGCGCCCGCCCCGCCGCCGCCGCTCGCCGAGTACGCGCCTGCGCTTTACGGGCCCTACGGCGCTTATGGCGGCGCGGCCGCGCATGCGGCCTATGGAAATAATGGGTATGTCCCTCATTTTTTGTGTTCCGTACCCAAAGGATGCCAAATGGGACCTTATTGTTAAGCCTCCGCTATCTGCCTGGTTGTGCGTCTGTCACAGGGATCCTCAGCTTGAACCGTAATAGGTAGAAAATTGAAATATTCACAAAATCCGTGTTACTAATGTCTTCTATTAAGACAAATAATTCACTTCATCTAATCTTGCCAACTATATCTAGGATTTATCTCTCGAACTCGATAATGGTGGATAAGTTGATTCAGTATACACAGACATAAGCAAGGCTTTTGATCATGTTGATCACAAGCTTCTTTTGCATAAACTGTCTCTAATGGGTGTTTGGTAGTTTATTACTGCGGTTTCCTTCCTATTTATCCATTAGAGGATTTAGAGTCCTGACATCCTGCTACGGATCAGAATCACTTGCTGCACCTTCCGGAGTTCCACGAGGGTCTCATTTGGGGCCTGTGCTATTTTATATTCATTAACGACTTGAGTAGTGAAATTATGCATTGCAGATTCTTGATATTTGCCGATGATCTCGAATTCAAATTCGTGTGTGTATATGAAGGTGGTGTGCAGGATCGGTGTAGTAATGAAAGATGTTCTCGATTCTACAGATTTGCTCCGGTTTCCGTTCCCAAACGCACGACTTTTTTTGTAAAATGTATTATATAAATGTGGTTTATGGCACTAGGCGACAATATTTTACTGTCAATTAGGTTTTTATAGCAAATTTGTGTTATTTTATGCATTACTGTATAAATGATCTCGCACAACAACCTTAAAGCGTGTTCATAGTTGTTGTGCAGGATCACCCATGAATAAAATAACACAACTTTGCTAGAAAAGCCCAACTAACATTAGAATTCTTACATTTCTTTAATACTTTTTATTTAAAAATACATAAAAACAATCACAAGTTGTGCGTTTGGGAACGCAACCCGAAGCATCCACCTTAAATAGTAAGTGAGATAATATTTGTGCCACTCACTATGGTGGTCCGGCATCAGTTAACCGTGACTCACATACGTGTGTGCTGACGCGAGGACTCCTCCTCCAGGTACGGCGCCGGGTTCGTGGGCTACGGCTCGGGCTGGGGCGGGCAGCTGATGCGGCCGACGCCCGGCTACCTGTCCGACTGGCAGTACGGCTACGGGCCCGGCTACCCCACCTACCAGCCGCCCTACTACAACGGCTACACGCCGCCCCCGCACCCGCAGCAGTACCTCTCCCCCCCCGCCGCGCTGCTCGACCTGCACAAGGGGCAAGACGGCTCGGTGCCGCCGGTGCCGTCAGTGCCCTCCGTCGGCTTCGGGGGCTTCTGTTAGTGCACGGACCACTGTATATATCAGTTTTGTAACGCGCTTTTTTATATTTAGACTGTATTTTTTGTTTCGGAAATGAATCTCGGATGTTACCAGTTGCTTTTTGGTTGTTTCTCGGTTTCGAAGTGGATATCTCTATGTTTTTAATCCGGCGGTGTGCGGACTCTGCGTAGCGGCCGACCGTTTTGTTAAAAATGTCGACGTATGTATTTTGGAGTAAATCTTTAAGTACATTTTATATAGTATTTCTATAGTTTCCTATAAACGTAAGTAGATAATTCGACTGACGTCAACCGGGATGGACGCACTGGTGTAAAGCAATGTAGACTATAATATTATGAGTTTTTTCACTTTTATGAGCTTAATTTTAGGACTTTATTTGTAAATATTGTATGTTTTTTGTCCATCACACGAGTTAAATCAGATCGTTGACACATCACCGATTCTTTTTGAATTTTTACAATATTATGGATGATGCGTCCTCGTATGGGGGTGAGGAGGCTTCGTGTACTTAATTATTATTTTTGGAATAGTCTGTGATCGTTTCGTTAAGTCCTTACGGTGACAATGGCCATTTTATTGCCATACAAAAAAATATGGAAGTACCGCTTTTGGGTTAGGTAGGGTTTAGCAAAATACTGAAAATTTGTGTTTTTGAGGTTTTATTTTCTCTCTTTTGCATTATAATTAAATGTTAAAGAGATAAAATACAAATTTAAAAACTGTTTAGTGTTGTGATGAGAAGTAATTCAAAATTGGTCTAAAATTGAATCGTTAAGGGGAGGTGCCTATTTTTGATATCTATTGATAGTCTTGCCAATCGAGTTGTTTTGTGTTCTAGTCACTTACTAACGCCTCGGCTAGTCAACCTGCGATGTGTTTGTCTCTGCCAGCGCCCCTCACTCGCATACGTCGTACCACAAACAGCGGCCTATATTTTATGGATTTTATACTTATTTAGAGTTTAATATTGTGCTATTGAAGCATTTTTTTGTTTTATTTGATTTTACTGTTGATTGTCACTTTCTTTTGTCAATGATATAAATCAATATTGCGTATCTATATTTGGCTGTGTATGCATTATTTCGATTATATTAAGATCAAATCAATTATCAATGTAAACATAAACTTTATAAAGGGTTTCCTGTTTAAATATGACCCAAATTGTATTGACAAAAGTGAGTGATACAGAAACAGTGTTGCCATGAGCAAAGTGCATTTGAACTGATGGTTACCCGAAAAGTTACAATCGCGTATAATCGTATATTATGGGGAATATTGTTTTCCATATGTTTTGTCAGGCCAGGCCTTAAATTATAGTCTCAAATAAAGTTGGATGCTGCCGAAACTGCAAAGTTTTCCTGGCTGTGTACACGAAATTATATGTATATTTTCATTGTAATCGAACAAACACGCCGCTTGTTTGTCCAATATATTTATCTTGTGCGCCTAAATCATACCTACAAAGTGACGTGTTTCAAAACTTTAACCGTAAGTTTTACAGAAAATACTAAATAACATTTGTTTTACGACTTTTATAATTACGTTTTATTTACTTTCCCATACAAAATTGAAGTACCTCCTGACAATTTATGGATGGGTGATTTTGTTCGCTTAAATTTAGACAAACATTGTCCAGTATGGTCAGATAAACTTGTGATTAAAGTTATGGAACATCACATTGTATATGAGATTTCCTAACCTAATACTTGTGGAACGCTGCATTATAAAAATTGGTATGGTTTACATCTAACATTGTTTTATGTTGTAAAACTAAACTGCAAATGGTATCAAAACATATGGAAAGCCTATTTACTCTGTAATTTTGTGAACCGGGCTACTGTGGGCGTGTTGTGACATATAATACCAGTTTATTTTAATTTTCAGTGTAATTTTATAAATTAAGGTGCGGCTGAACATAATTTTCATTATACTTATCCGTTTTTTTTTTAAATAAATAGATGTATGTTTCACTGGTGATCAATTTATTTAGTTCATCGTTGAATCTTGTTTCAATGACTTTAAGGTCGAATATGCGTTGTGTACTTACGTATGTCCCTACAGGGGAGGGGGTTTTAGAAAAAAAACTTGTACAAAATGAATTTTAAACTTAGTAAAATCTTTTTCTTTGCACAAAACTAAGGAGTACTTATATCTAAGTGGATTAAAACGAAAATAACATACGTAAGAAAGACATATACGTTAAATAAATAGGTTTATGTGAAAGAATTTATAAATAGAACGGTGTGTGATGTATGGGTCAGTCTCGGCGCCACGGCTCGTGCTCAATCTTACTCTTTATCGCCTTAGAAATAGTGATCAGAATCGCTCGATGGGTCACTGCTTCAAAGCGCTACTTTATTTATTTTTAATTCAGAAGAAAAATTTAATAATTTTCAAAATGAAATCAACAGGGTATTTAAGATTGCTTAAGAATTATAATTTTATATTTATTTTTCGTGTGCGGCGCTTTTCCAGCGCTTTTATGTGTTACTAGTGTTATTTGTACTTATATTTTTAGGTAATTTGTTATTCTGAACATGGCAACCCTTCCTTGCGTGTGTGAAGTGAAACAAACTATTCGATATTAATCTACCTTTTGTAATTTATTATTTAATCATACCTCGCAAATTGTAGCAAAATATTATTAATTGCATACCTATTGTGATACATTTGGATCTCAATTATCAGTTATGTATTCGATATGTCAAAAGCTCTAAATTTTTGTAACTTTCAAAGCTTGCTTTGTAAAGCAAAGAATGGTTTCTAATGTTCAGAATTAACGGCTGTTTTCGTCTATCGCTGTGCATTCGTTTACTTTATCACAATCGCGATTGTATTTCAAATCAATTATTGTATTACTGGTGAAGTTCGCTAGAGGGCGCTACTTTTTATGTTTAAATTTTCTTAGGCATACCTAGTATTGCCAAACTAGCGAACCTTTCCCGTAGCCATGAGTTACGATACGAGTGCTTTATACGCTTTTTGATAGTTACTTATTGTATCGTTTATTTAACAAATATTATATTATTTACTGCATTATTTTTTTGTACAATAATTAAGTTTTGTATCAAAAACCGAACTAACAAAAATTGATTTTTGCTCGTTTATTGGCAGTGATTGGTCATGAAATTAGACATTGTTTTTTTTATTCTACAAAAAGAATAATAATTTGTTTCCACAAAGCACTGTGCACTTATGATATTATTTTTACAAGTATTATCTAAGTGACACGAGGGTTATTGTGAAAGGAATAATTAAATTTGAGTGATGTTAATGTGACGGTCACTGCCGTTTTACTTTCAGATTTATGTCAACCATTTTCTAAGAATTCCATGAATGTTGGCGCGCTGTCATACGAGTAATCCACTGCGACGTTAACACCTAGAGTGGCTACGGCCGTCCTCGTGTTGTTTAAAGTCTGACCACGATTAATTAAAAAACCCGCCCTCTTAGGAAGCGTTTCAGAACTTGCGATCACAGTGCGAAATTTCACTCGTTTATTAGATAGAGACAGATCAAAATAGGAGAAAGAGAAAGAAAAAGTTGGTTGCACCAATCAGGTGGCCCAGTATGATGTTAGCATTGCTCCGAAGCTTTAAAAAAAAAACCGTGCAACTGTCAGGTAACAGTTCGGTTACCCTCGGTTTAATTCGGGTCAATTTTTGAACGCTCTGGGGTGTAATTCGCATCACTCCGAGTGAAAAGGAACCTTATGTCCAACTTCAATATTCATCGCTATAGCCCGCAAAAGCGTCGTGATTGGCCACAAATGTTTTGTGATGTGATGTCATTTATAGCCAATTACTTCGCCTTTGAAGGCCGTTGCGATGGATGTCGAAGTTAGACAGTAAAGCTCCTGGTCTCTGGACGCCACCTTTGCTTTTATGATTGCAAAACTAATATTAACATACACATAAAAACAACCCACACTTTGACAGCAATCGACATAATATATATATATCTTTATCTATATTGAAATAAACCATGTACATAATAATAATGACGTTTTAAAGTTAGTGTTACCAGCAGAAGAAATTTGTTGTTTTTCCGCAACATGGCAAAGTTTTATATTTTCCTGGTCAGGCTTCAAACTTAAAATTCTGGTTTTATTTACTACAAAAATGGTTGGTTTAATTCAAGTTTATATATTTTTTTATTAATAGACAGAAGGCCTAAATAAAAAGCTGCCATTAATTTCTAGTTTGGTGCTAGAACTAATTTCATTAGCTGAATTTCGCAAGTGCAAGTTATAGGCGATAATGAACTGTAGTTTCATCAAAATAGATATCAAATTCGCTTGCACATGCCTAGCTCAGCTAGGACATTATGATCGTCGGTTATCGTCGTGTTTCCTCTCTCTTTCCCTCTAAAGTGATAAGACTTGGCCAATTCCTTCCCGAAACGGAGTGCAATGTGGGAGATTACTGTCAAGCTAAATTATGCTTTACTTTATCTATTGTTAAAGTTGATTTTTGTATCATAAAGTAATGTAAGTACACGCTTGAACTAAAAGCTCCTAATTCTCGGTGGGGTTCGCGCTGAAGTCAAAATACTCAGTATTGGACTACAAGAGGATGTGATAAATCGATTTTAATGCGACTTCCACCGCAAAACGTTCTCGAATATTGGAACTGTCGACTTTCCTAACAGGTGCATAATATTGTATAGTACCGAGCGGTGTCGAGTTTGGGATGGAGTAACTTAGGTTTAGAATAAGTCTCTTATCAACGAGTTAGACATAGTTCCATCGCTCACGAGTGTGGGCGCTTACCGCTAGATAACTCCGACGTCGGCGGTCGCTGCGTCGCCAACTTCGACTCTATTGTAAGGTAATAAGGCCGAGAACGGCGCAGCGACCGGCGCCCGCGCAGGCGTCGAGTCGCTCAACTATCTGTACAGTGTGTATATTTTTGTAAACTTCCTTCAAAAATCGTGGCAATATTTACTAATGAAAAAAAGTTTTAAAATCTCTAATGTTGTATGTAAATCTTAGTACAATTGTTATACTTTTTATTCACTTATTTTGTGTTCACAATCCTTGTATAGTTGCACGACTCAGCGGCGCACCTTATGTCGATAAATATGTTTAATGAAGCTTGGTTGTGACTTTCAGCTTGTCCTGTGTTGCCCTTATGTGTCCCTTCTCTAACAAGCTAGAATCTTTCGTGTTTTATGACGTCACTGTTAAATGTTTTAAAGCGTGTCCCAACGTTGGAAGTAACAACACTAAACGCAGTATTGTCTATTGTCGTGCCAAAACTTAACCGACGCAGGATTTCTGAGCAATATAAGATTTAGTCGCAAAATAAGCAATAAAACTAAGCTTGGCGTTATGAAGACGTAGGTAGACTAAAACGTTGTGTGCTAGTCATTCGTTCAGACATTTTAGTGGCCAATACGATCAGTCTTAGCGCCCGCGAGTTGACACGTTACTTAGACTACTTGAAGGGAAAACATCGCAAACGAACAAATGTTCTTCTTTACTTTTGTATTTAAAGTCGTTACGGACATCCTAGCTCAATTTTATTGATAACTAATTCATTACTTATTCTTATTATATTTGTATCGTGCTTGTTATAACCGTTGACAGATAGTTGTTTCCCCGTATATAAATCTGTTGTTAGTAGTGCAAAACAAATACCAACTCAAAAATCTCGCAGTATGTGTTGAATTGGAGCCAACGTTGGCGCGCTGTGCCCAACGTTGGTGCGCTGTGCCCAAAGTTGGCGCGCTGTGCGTCGATAAGACCGCGGCCGCTCGGGCGCGCGTTTCAAGTACAATTAACTGATATTTTTGATTAACCTTTATTATATTAATTAATTACAATATATTATGGTGTCTGTTGAGCTTTTCGCGTGTTCTTGGACGGTTCAGTTTGGTAACGATAAAGCTAGCGGTAACACTGAAGTTGATATAATATGTTTGTACAGTTTCTAACTATACTTCTTTTAGACGTAAGCAAGAAATATTTTTTAGCATAATAAGATCTAATCGAATTACATTTTAGTGTATCATATAAAGTACTCAAGGTTTTTCTAAATTTCTTTAACTTTGTATGGTCCTTTGTGCGTTTTTTATTTAACTAAATAATTAAAATTAAAAATAATGTCTCGTCAGAAACTGATTCCGTGAAATATAAATTAGTAATAATTGAACAGGAAGAATTTTAAATAATGAAATACAACATTAATAATGGTATAAGTAATGTATTATAAATAGGAGTAAGGTAAAAAGTTATTAACATTGTATGGAAAAATTGTGACAAAATTATAGTCATTTGTAATATTAAAGTGTTGTTTCATTGTTACACTCTACCTCCATTGGTCCTTACAGAGACCAAACTAGTCTTACAGACTTATATACTTATATATATATTTTTAATCAGCTTAGACATTTAATGGGTTGGGATTTTTTTCCCGGATTCGTCAGCCTTGTCAGTTTAGTAGCTCTATGTGACGGAGATCACAGATCAGCCACCTTATTATCTAACTTCAATACCTATCTATCGCTATAGCCATCAAGTGTCGTGATTAGCTAAACATGTTGTGTGATGTCATTTCTAGCCAATCACGGTGCGTTTGAAGGCGATTGCGATGGATGTCTAGTCTAGCATAGCAAACCATATCGAGCTCGATAGCGCTTGGTACAGTGCTGTCTCACTCTGTTGATCTACCTAAAGAGGGACGGACAGTGTATAGCAAGCTGTCAAAGCTCGATATGGTCTACCATAGACTTAGAATATACTACTTAGTCTATGTGGTCTACTATCCCCCACTATTATATCTAAATGAACGTGGTGGATCACCGCATTCACATGAAACGTTACATTTTGAGTGCGGTTATGAGTCCACAATAAACACTCACGCGATCCCGGACGAACTCCGATCCGAGCACGCGATAGGTACTCAACAAATTTAAAAAATCGACCATGCTAAGGATTAGGATTTAGGGGTGAATTTGTTATGGTTTTTCGTCATCATCTGTCAAAAAAACGCGCGAAATTTATAGAAATCTTACGTACCTACTCGTAAAATATGAGAAATTTAATCTTCGAGGATGTAAATGGAACCCGCTATTCCTTCTAAGTGCCGCAATATATTTATACGCTGGCTTATTCCGGTGAGTTAAGAAAGATTATGGACCTATTCAAGAGGGACCGCCAAGAGTGGCGTAATCCTGGAAAGGCCTATGTCCAGCAGTGGACGAAACAGGCTGATGGATGGATGGACCTATTTAATATTCCATGTTTGCAATTTTCGCGTTTAACAACTGATGCATCGGGGCCGCGATGAATTGTGCGTGCAACCGCTGCAAAGAGTTATAAAGACTGTCAAGTATAAGTTGGCGTCCATGGAATGGAACGCCAACTTATACTTGACAGCGTAGGCAGAGCTGTCTACGCTTGTCTGTAAACGACCATTTCACATGACTTTGACAAGCATTGAGCCATCCATCCATCCATCAGCCCGTGTTCGTCCACTGCTGGACATAGGCCTTTCCCAAATTCGCCACTCATCTCGGTCCTCCGTCCTCCTCATCCAGCCGCCCCCCGCAACGTCCTTCAGGTCGTCGGTCCAGCGGGCACGAGGTCGTCCTACACTACGCTTTGCTGTACGTGGTCTCCATTCTAAAGCCTTTCGGCCCCAACGGCCATCATGTCGGCGACAAATATGGCCTGCCCACTGCCACTTCAACTTACTGATTCTGCAGGCTATGTCGGTTACTTTAGATCTCCGACGGATCTCCTCATTTCGGATTCTATCCATCAGAGATACCCCAAGCATAGCCCGCTCCATAGCTCGCTGAGCGACCTTAAACCGGTGGATCAGACCCTTTGTAAGAGACCACGTCTCAGCGCCATACGTCATCACAGGAAGGACGCACTGGTTGAACATCTTAGCCTTTAAGCACTGCGGTATTGACGACGTAAATATGTGACGCAACTTTCCGAATGCTGCCCAACCCAAGCATATTCTTCTGTCAGCCTCGGCGTCGAAGTTGTTTTTATCCAGCTGTATGACTTGACCCAGATAAACATATTTTTGAACAACTTCGATGCTAACATTGTCGACGGTTATTGGCCCTTGGATGACGTGACAGTTGGACATGACCTTAGTCTTATCCAAATTCATCCGCAGGCCCACTCGTCTCGAAGATTCGCCAAGGCCGCGCAAATAATTTCCCCTGCTCTGTGCTTAGACCCTTTAACACGGGAATAGGCAAGCGCACTTATCCCCCTCTGTCGAAGTACATGAACAATTTTTTCATGTAAGTTTGCTTGTGTGCGCCTTTTGTGTTTGTGTTGCTAGTGTTGGTCGTTATTACGACAACAGATAATATAATGCATTATTTGTGCGCAACGAACAACACTGTTGTCGAAAACTCAAGCATCCTGTTATCCTGTTGTCGTTCGTAATCGTTGCGGTTTTCATTTTTGTAGGCGAGCCCTGTTGTCGGCGTTGCCGCTGTTCTCAATAATGTCATGAATGATTATGATTAGCCAATGACGCGACGCCGTCCGGCCGTCCGACCATTCGACCAATAGGGGGTGGGGTGCGCTCTGTTGCCAACTCGCGTCTTGTTTGTTTATTTGTTTTTAAATAATAAATAAGAAAAAATGTAAATAAGAATAACAAAAATTGAAAATATAACAAAACAATGTATATAAAGAAAAAATGTAAATAAGATCAATGAACTTCTAAATACGCCAGAATTACCATAATTCCAAATAATCAATCAATATAATTTATTCAAACTATCAGTTTCTCAAACATATTTATATTTACGTATACGAAGTATTGACAGTAATTCTGACAGTCCTAAGCCTGTTTAAAGTATGAAGAGAAGTTCATTTATCATTATTCTAATTGTAAAATAACTGATAACGAGCAAGAACATATAAATAATGATATTGTCAATCTGCAATCTGCGATTCTTTCAATTATCGTTTCACCAAACAGCAATATAACAGGATAACAGTTTACGACAACAGTTATTTTGAAATAACACAACAGTGTTGTTAATTATTGGAAAACAGCCGTTATTGCCACCTCTATGTGTTGCAGCTTTTGATTTAGTGTGACATAACAGTTTTTCGCAGTAGTGTGCGTGAATGAGTAAATGTGTGCTGTGCGTGTTTATCTCCCCTCCCGTGGAAAACGGCAGAATAATTTCAGTACTAAAAGTCGCGCTTTGTCAGGTCCCGTGTTAAATGGTCTAAGGCTCTGTGCAACGTATAGGCTATCTGTCATTTTGACGTATGGCCGTTTACACATATCCATATCCATCGCTGCAACCAGTTGCAAAAGTCATCGCAAATGCGACAAATACAATTCGAAAAAATTTCTGAGTTCTCTGCTTCTTTTTCGAATTACCCGCCAAAAAATAATAGCTTCCTATTCTATAGATAGATCCATAGACTTAAAAGACGCCATCATATTCTAAGTCTGTGGATCTATGCTTAAAGATCTCAGACGAACAAACCAACTTTTTTCTCCGAAATATAGATCAGTGTCCTACATTACAATGAAAGCTGCGAGCGTGATTATTGTATTAAAAGTCTTAGCCATACCCTTTGACAGTTCGTCGCGTTGTACCAGCGCAGCGCTCTTGTTCATTTAGATCCTTATCTCACCCACCGCACCATAAAACTTACCTATGTTTTTAGACACGTTGCCAGCGCCGCCACCTTGAAGTTCATAGCCGTCCCGCCAAGGGTGCGTTCATAAACTTGTGGTCTCGACACGGGTTCTATTGCCATCTCTGTCGCACGCGTTGAAAATTATATACGCTATCCTGTTGTCAGTGTTGGAACCTGACGAAAGTGTTAATTAATGAACGGAGTCTGGCGGGAAAGTATCTTACGAGGACAGATGCTCCCGAGGCTACGTTCTACCCTCTTAGACGGAACCATAAAAATAAGATGACTACCTACCAGTACCAGGTCCATATAACACGATTCCCATCGGCTTGCTTAGGAAATGCCATCCATACTACATTTCTTTATTCCGTGCTGTTCGCTTTGTCAAACATTTCCATAAATCTCAAAATTTCAATACGACAAATTCTAGACTTAGGATATACTACCTATATCCCAAAGATACATAATTTTATATTTTTAGTATATCCTAAGACTATGCGACAAATTCAATTGGCTGACAGGAAGTTGTAAAGTACAAAAAACGTTACATTTTCCTTGGTTACTTTTCTGAGTAAGACGATTTTTTTTCCGGCTTCCCTTGTTAAAATTTTTACCCTTCGCTACTGCTACCTACCCAACGTTAAAAAATTCGCTAAAGTGAGGCATCTTGAGTATACAAGGTGACATTTATTTATGCAGCCAAATTAATACTGAAGACTCGGTAAGTAGTCGGTAATAAGGTTCCATGATCCTTTTTTGGAAATTCGATTTTTTTTCCTGTTTCCTTCCCAACACAAGCCCAGCCCCGAGTCCGAGCTAAAATCGGAACTAACGCCGCTATCCTAATATAACGTAAACCTTGTTTCACAGCTGCGGCCCTCTGTCAACGTCATACAAGCGCTAAAAGAGCCTCTTTGCATTCATTGTAGAGATGATGAATAGAACCATCAACCATTAAATTTAACGAATAATTAAAATTAACCATGATATTCAATAAATAAAATTATCATTATCGAATAAAAATATCTATCATATCAACTTCTCCGGCGGAAAATAGGCAACGTCGAACAATGCGCGTTCTCTCACTTGCTCGGGTCGAAATTTCTCTGAATTGGGCAACGGGGTTTCATATTGCATCCAGATGTTTAGTCTAAGCATCCAGCGAGTGCCAACTAATAATTAAACGATAAAATACATTTTACTGTTGGCGATATTTCATTCTAAACAAACGGAAACGATATTTTTAACAAATATTTCGGTTAATGGTTATTCAATTGTATGCTCTATCTCTCTTACGATAAAGTCGGTAAAACACATTTACTGTTGGTGGTAATTAACTCTAAACAAACTGAAACTGAACAGATATTTTTAACGACAAATATTTCGGTTAGTGGTTAATATGGTTATTAGTTAGTTTCGTTGTGTTTCTTGTGTCGCGTTGTTGTTGTTTTCAGTTAATGTAAAGTTGTGAAGTTGTTTTACAAAATGCTGAGGAATAATAATGATACTTGGAATCATTTCAATAGGCGTATGGGAGGGGAAAAAGTTGCAAATTGCAAGTATTGTAAAGAAGACCTTTCTTATAAAGGTACTACCAGTAATCTGTAGACACACCTAAGACTGAAGCACCTCAACGTGTATTCAAATTTAATACAGACTGCACCTGCTGGAACAAGAACAAGTGAAAAACTGTGATAATACAAAAAAAAATAAATACATAAAATCAAAAAACTTTTAAATACGCTTAGCTATTCTCACGTGTTAAAAATATTCGAATATCTCACCAAGATAAATGCTAGAAAGTCCTAAGCCTGTTCAAGTATGAAGGAAAGTTATTGAGTTTAACTTTACAATTTTAATATGCATTAGTAGAATATTCGAATATTCACCATGCTGCAGATACTTGAATAAAAATATTAACGAATATTTTCAACCAATAAAATTATCGATATTTTCTTTTATCATTAATATAATATAATAACCATTAAATATTTTCAACCATTATTTCATCTATGATTCACTGGCGTAATTTGTAGATGGGGGCCCGGCCGCGGCCCCTGTGTGCCTACACTCAGCGGGACCCCATGTTCTATGACGATGTTAGTAGTTGAGGAAGTTATTTTCAGATTAGTTCTATCAGATCCAATTAAATTTTTCATTTGTTTTGTCAAAATGGATAAAGGACACGATTTTACAGGCGATCTTCAACCAGCGGGATACTTCCTATCTTTTCTACTTATAAGCCTCAGCCCACGGCACGAAAGTTTATCGGTAAACGAAAATAGATGCGCATGGGTATATTATTGAGGAGCCAATCAGCGCTAACGTATAAGTACGTACACCCGCCCCGCGTGCCGCTTCCTCCGCTACGACATGGCTATGAGACCTTATTTTTGACTTCTGCGTATTAACGGTCACCCACCACTAGACTTTCATGCCGCAGGCTGTACGTGGACGGAGACCCGCAGGCCCAGGGCTATGTTCAGTTAGAGCGTCAGTCTACAGCGATCTAACATGAAATCATGCAAAGTCGTTAAACGCGACAAATGCTTTGACGCCTGGCCTGACCTGACGCGATCGAAACGGAATGCACCCGTTGCCAAAAAATAAAATTATCTATGGGTTTCTTTTGTAGTCCTATATTACTCAACATTACTAAAAATATCAGATAAAGAAAAATAGAACCCTTTCAAACATAGATATGGTCCTTTAACTGAGCTTCCAAATAATAATTTATCAAAAATAACACGTAAAATTGGTGCATTTTTTTTTCAACTTAACATCTGACAAAGGCTTGACAAAGGATGTCATTGCCATAGAACGTAACAAGAAAAAGTATTCAAGTTGTTTATAGCGACTGTTTTGAACCTGTTTATTATTCTGGTTTATTAGTTATGAAAATAATTCAAATGCAATAAAAAATCTGATTTTATCTTAGAATAACAAATATTTTAATTTGGTACTTATTTTACAAGATTAGTACAGAATTGATAAACCCATCTGGTTAAAATTTTAAAAATCATTGACAGACTGACAGTTGACAGTTTATTTAGAACCGAGCGTGTCGAAGAACCTAATTTTGATGGCTTTCATACCATCGACAATTTGAGTTGTCTTGTCTGAGAGTTGGCCAGAAAAGATTGAGGATTGCTTGTAGAATTTGGAGTGGATTGAGATGTCGGATATCGGCAGCGGTGACGAGGGACTTACTAGTCAGAGTACGTATTTATTTACAGTGTTTTAACGTCCACGACGCTCTCAATTCGGTGCCGGTTCCGTGCATTTTTTCGGTCGGGCTCGTAGGCCCACAAAAGTAAATATTTCATTGTTCCCGTTTCAAAATGGCGAATACGGAGCGGTTATAGTCTGGAATCGAGAGCAGCGAGAGGATCTCGAGGTCGCAGGAGCGGCAACTCGTGGGCGGTGGTGCCAGGGCGGCCCGGGACCGGGCAGCGACCAGCCAGTCTGAGAGGTTGACGACCTATCGATTTTTTCGTCTGCGACCTCTCGTCGGGCGCGCCGGTCTCGGAGCCGGTGGCGGGCCACCAGCTCTTGCTCCTGGCCGAGTGTCACGAGCCGGGGTGGTCGCCACGCTCGCCGACAGCCGGTCGCGCCGAGACGCAATCAGCTGAGTGATCCCCTCGGCGGCCATTGGATCCAGGCCTGTCAGAATTCTGGCAGGTCAGTGCCCGTTCCGCGCTTCCAGCTCCTGACCCAGCTGGAAATGTGATTACAATCCAATTAGCTGCCCTACATCTGTGATTGTTGCCATATGCCTAGTGATGCGGTTGTCTGTGATTCAAGTGTAGTGAGCCAACAGCTGCTCAGTAATCTTTTCAAGACCTTTAAAGTGCAGTGTCAGTGATCTCAGTCAGTGTCCGTGGAACTTAGCAGTGAGTGTTGAGTGGCGGTGGCCACACCATCTGGTTCACATCTGCTTCATCAAATCTAAGAAAAGCCATTGCAAATTCAGGTGGCTTGTGTGTTTTTCTTGAAGTTACAACAGCTGGAACAAAGTAATGGCTGCAGAAAATGGTAATGTACAATAAATTTTTGTATGCTCCAGTTCTGAAATATTGGTAAGTAAAAACATTGTGTAATAATCACATTACGATCGCCTATTAATGAGATAACTTTGTATCCCCCTGAATTAAAGATTTACTTGCAAAACAGATAATTTTGCAACTCAGCAAAACTTATAGCTAGTTGGTGAAGATCTGGGTATCTAGCATAGTAGACCATATCGAGCTTTGACAGCTTGATATACACTGTCTGTCCCCATTTAGGTAAATCAACAGAGTGAGACAGAGGACTGTATCAAGCGCTATCGAGATTGATATGGTTTACTATGCTAGGCTAGCAGGGCATAATTTCATTGTAATTAGTTTGATCAAACAAAAATTAACACAGAATATTATACTTCCGTCAAGTAAAACAGAAGGCATGTGAGATTTGCCAGAAACACAGCAGTTAAAACAATCTTGCTGTAAAATGGATTCTCGAATTGCTTTTTTGCATAGCAAAGTTTCACCTGTTTATTTTGTAGTTCTGACTGTGAATACACCCTTATAAATTGCCATAGACTATAGGATAGCTATAGGATGAGCTCCAGCTTCTCTTCACTAGGTCAGTTGTGTCAGCATGCCTATGCCGTTTGACTACTTAAAAGAGCTGTGCTGGTTAGGCTTACTGACCGGGGGAATTACACAATATTCAAGATCACAGAGAGTCCACGCAGGACCACCAATCACTTGGAATTTTCGAATTTAGGATATCTTAAAATTGGCTTCAGTCACAAGCACAGCTGTTCCAAACATTTCGAAAGCAATATCAAGACATTTCATGAGAGCTAAGTTACAGCTATTGGCTTGCAAGTTTTACAAAATGGCTACCAACTGCAATTAATTTAGCATTGACATCAAAAGACCATGGTATTATGGTCTTTGTAGTCAATATGGGTCATCTATCTAAAAAAGTGTAAGAATGGAATTTTATCGACTTATTCAAGAACTTGTCCCATACAAATTACAAAATAAATGAAAAAATCATTGCATTAGTTGACTCTTCCACTATGTTTTAAATCTTCTGTTTGTGAAGTACAGTTGCAAACAAAACGAAAGACTAAGAAAATAAAGCCATAATAAAAATAGAACAGTTTTTACAAAAAAAGGTAGGTACTTTACTTTGTTTAGTTTTGTAAATTCAATTAAGCACTTACATAGGCACAATCCTTATCTGATTGCTATTGAAAAATAAAAATTAAACACTTCATACCTGACATTAATTCACACATACCTAGTCCAGCCAAAAGTTCTGTCCCTCACATTAAGCTGGATATTTTTCATCCCAGACAGAATCTAGTAAAATTTATGAATGGAATTTGTTGGCTAGCTAATCAAACACTTTAAAAATATTATAGCTGCTCAAAGCAGTGACCATTAAAAAAACTATGATTGAAGCGTCCAAAGCAGACATCTTAAAACATGCAACACAATTTGAGCTTGATAAGTCAATAAACATTGGAAAACAAAGGAGTTTGAAATATTTTGGGAGCCATTTTACAGCACCACCATTATGAACAAACCAAGTCAATTGGATATCTAAGAAAAAAAAATTTTTGTCTAGCTATTTTACTAATTATTTTGAGGATTTATAGCTTAAATAATAAAAAAATATTGTCATTGTGTATCCTATCATTGGCATAAAAATTCAACCTTTAACTCATTTTCACCCATCCCAATGGAATTTTGTAGACCCAAATTTAAATGGTGTTTTTACAATATAGATCTGCTACTTATACATATTTTATAATATTATATTACAATCACTTGTTAATTGTAGTTTGAAACCTACTCGTTCCTGTGGATATAGATTTGACTTCTAGGGTTTTCTTGGAACCTTAGAATTATACATACAAACAGGGACAGAACTTATGGCAGGACTTGGTACTTCCTGTTAAAATGTAAAATAAAAAAATAATAATTTTGAAATTCATTGAGCTGAGCAATTGTTTTGTTTACTCCATTTCTCCTACATAACCACTGTACATTTGTAGTTAATGGTTTAATCCATCTTGTGACCCAATTTTATTGTTCAATTTTCTGACCCACATACGAAGAGGCATATCTGATTTTTATCAATTTTACAGTGGAGCCATTTTTAACAAAATGTACCGTATTGGTATATGTGCATATGTAGACAGTTAGCAGATGTTCTTAAATAGGATCACTTAGCCCTGTAACATAAAATGTACTCCACTGTAATATTGAAGAAAATCAGATATGCCTCTTCATGAATTGAACAACGATGTCTACATTTAATGAGAACCTCTAGCTAGTGCATGGTGGTTGGATCTGACCCTAAAACATGGATGAATGAGTGTAGACTACCAAAAAGTTAAGTTAGAATTAGTTGAAGGTCCTTTGACTAGGTTCCTCTAAGAAACCACCAATATCATATCGAAGCTTAGGTTGAAAGCATTTCAAATAGTTTCTCAAGTTAACAAATGGAAGATCTGCGATCATGGAATAAAAAGTATAATTTTAAAGGGTTTGTGGATGGGTTTTAATTTAACAGTTCCTTAGCTGTAAAAAACATCTCCAAAGAACATAATATTACCTATAAAATAACATACAGATCGCAAAGTAAAACACTGACCTATACCAATGTAAGGTTAGAACTAATAACCCTGGGCTTTAGAACAAAAACTGATAAGTCTTCATTTCAAAACTATTTCTATTTTACATTTTCGATTAAAATGATAGGAAATTATTTTAAACTACTTTTTTTTCATCAGACATATCTATTTAATACTTTTAATTGTTGTTTTCCCCTGGTCCTTTTGTCCTATTTGCTTTATTTTTCTAGGGTATTTCAATTCATGTAGCCTGTCCATCTCCTTTTTTATTGGTATATATTATGGAACTTGCTTTTGCTTATATTTACCCAAATGAACCTTGTCATGATTTTTGATATCTGTCATACTGCTTTCCATGGATCTTAATTTGATCTTTACTCTAAAAGAGAGCTCAAAACGATCCATTCATATTTTCATATTTGAATTGGATATTCCTAATATCCCCAGGTGAAGGCCAAGATTCCTGAAGCTACACCTACTAGTAAGCTACCTAAAGTTTTTAACAAAATATTGGCCATGATTTTAAACAATAACTGTTTTAGAAATTATACATGTTTACTCATTAAAAACTTTATTAAAAACTTTGAAATTTTGTTCCACTTCTCTAATGTTGATTTCAGAGTAGTTGCTCTGTCAGTACAACGATTCTCGATCTTAAGTAAGACCCCTTGACACCTGCCCCTTATTGTCTAACAGCAACATCTATCAATGTTGCTTTCAAATGTATCGCGATTGGCTCACTCACAAAGGCTTCTGTACCACCACACATTACGTTTATGGAACCCTAAAAATATACATATATCAACAATATAGAAATGCTATGAGGCAACAACAAACAAGGCACTATAATTGTAGCGCCTGACAAACAATTCAGCACCCTCTGCATAGGGTACCCCAATTTTATTATTTTATTCATTAGAGTATTATATGTATCAACAATGTGACCTTTGAAAATTTGAAACTTGTATGTAGTGTAGCTCCTCTTTAAGATAGAGCTAAATCAAATAATGTTAAAATATACAATTTTTTCGAGGTTAATTGTATGGGGACCACCATTGGGCTTAAATTTTTTTCATTTTTATTATTTGCCGTGGTAGAAGCTACAGTAATACGTATTCTGTGAAAATTTCAATTTTCTGCCTATTAAGGTTAAAGCTGTAGACCCCTGTGACAGACGGACAGACAGATAGACAGCGAGGGCTTGGTAATAGGGTCATGTTTGGCACTCTTCAGGTATAGAACCCTAAAGAGGACATCTCATTGTGTTATGGTTCAATGCTATTAACATACCTTTGGTAAGGAATAAGGTACCAATTAAATGAATCTTTTTTGTATTTTTTTAATGTCTATAATATAAATAAAGCAAATACCTCATTATCACACTAGAATTAATATTATAATGCGAAAGTTTGTGCGTGCGTGTGTGTATATGTGTGTGTGTTTGTTACTCTTTCACGCTGAAACGGCTGGACGGATTTGAATGAAATTTAGAACGGATATAGCGTATACCCTTACTTAACACATAGGCTACTTTTTATCCTGGAAAAAAACATGTTGTTAAACCGAACAACACGCAGGCGGAGCCGCGGGCAAAAGCTATGTATTTTGTTCCAATCATTGATGAAAAAATTATTAATTGAGTGTATGTCAACTCAGGTATTTGACAAACTTTCTAACAGTTAAATCAATTTTAGAATACCAAAACATCGGCACCAATCAAACCAATTACACCTCACTGTCCTGTAGGAATTTATGCCGTCTTATTCAGGTCATCCTGTCATCCATCGTCAGCCGAATGAGGCGTCACATTCCACACAATGGTTGGTTATATCTTGAAGGTTGTGGGTTGGGTACTCATTGAGACAGGAATTTGTTGTGTTTTTACATTATACTTTAATTATGAGGCGCCTTACATTTTCATGCGAAAATCTAAAATTTCCAGCACCTAATTTGCCATCTTAGGAAAGACTTTTATACTGTTGAATACATGTTCAACATAAACCAATCTTTCGCATAAAATATTAATGTATCACATTTGCAAATTTATAGTACTTTACTTACTTTGTATTTTTTGTGGTGATTAATCTCCTACACCTCTTTTGCAGAAAAATAATTGTCAACTTCAAAGAGCTAAAATCGTTCATTCAAGTTCCATCAAAATTACCAAAACATCAGACAAAGTTGGAACATAAGAACATAATGTACACAGAAATTTTTATGATTAATGTCGCTATTTTATCATGATTTTTTTACATTTTTATGATTAATGTCGCCATTTTATCACGATTTTTTTACATTTTTATGATTAATGTCGCCATTTTATCACGATTTTTAGGGTTCCGTACCCGAAGGGCAACTCGGAGCCCTATTAATGTCGCTCTGCTGTCTGTCGGTCCGTATGTCATGGGTCTCTAGCTCGCAGACGGAAAGCGCTAAAGATCTGAAATTTGGATGGATGTAAAATGTTGGCCTAAAACCGAATATTGCATTAAAAATTAAACAAAATTAATTTTCATGAGAATGTCCCATACAAAAAAAATGAGGCGAAAAAATGTTTTTCTTCCCCCTGTGGGGTGCATTGTCTAGAACTCAATGAGTATACTATAAATATTTTTTTATTATTTTTTAATCTCCGTAATAGAGAAATGGGGGGCCATCAAAGTTGTCAATTTTATATCATTTTTGTTACGAGGTCTATCTCTAAAATGTATCTAGTTAGGAATTTGGAATTTCCTGTATACTATGTCTCATATAGTGTATTTAAACAACAAATACTAAAAACGCCGATCTTTAATATAGGTTCAGAACTACGTTCTCAAATACTCGACCAACTTAATTTTGCAGTTTTGTTTCATACAGAGTCTAGGTACTGATAAGTTTGTAATTTTTATTCACTCATTTAAGTCTATTAACTTATTGGAATGGTACGGAACCCTCAGGGCGCGAGTTCTACTCGCACTTGATCGGTTTTTTGTTTTGAATAAAGCATAATTACAATTAAAATTTCTTGTCACAATAACCAATAATCCTTAAGAAATCGAATTCTGCAATAAATATTGACAATCCATTCATTTAATTAGACCGTAAAACATAAGTATTAACATCACTCCAAATTCCAAGAAAACTGTGATCCACAAAGACATGCCATACATAAAGTGTAATTTGTTGTAAGTGTTGTAGTGGATTTTAACGGTCCGGTTTGTGCCAAAAAACGACAGTACCAGTCTGCTAATGGGAGGTACAAAACATTGAGCTTCTTTGTCTTCGTTTAGTATCCAGGTGTGATGGTGCATAACCTGCGCCTGCGACGCAATGTTACACCTTTTTACTTTCGGACGCACACAAGGAGAATATCCGACTCAAGGACAGAAGTCATAAGCCATGATTATATCATCCCGATTTATCGAGTTCCTAACTAGAAACCTAATTAGGACACGCGAGGATACAGCAGACCATTCCAAACGCGATTACACTGTCCTAAGTACAATCCTATCCTAGTTAGGATGTCGATAAATCGGATGCTGTAATCGGCGCTGAGAATCCGTTATGTGTTAATTAAATTACTAAATTGTTCTGTTTTATTATACAATGTGAAATATATTAGAGATGTGGAACTCCCTGCCAACTCCCTTGTATCAGATTATTAACCCTTCGGATACAGAACCCTAAAAGTAGAACATAATAAAAAAGTCTACCTTTGTCTTGAAATTTTTCGTTTCCACAATGTTTAAAAAAAAAGGTGTGCGGCCTAAACCTGCCACACAAAGCGCACGCTAAGCACAACCATAGATATTTCGCCATCATGGTCCAAGGCTGCGGAACAAAAAAACTAGATTTCACTTTTTTGCGCGTCTGGCGCGCGTCTGAGCCCAGGGTGCGTCGACCCGCCTTGAACTAGTTGTGTCCACAGTGCGCTCCTGGCCTGCGTACTGTCGGGGCTGGCTGCCTTGACGCGTGTAGTGACTGTGTCTAACTAATACCAGGTGTAGACATCAAGTAATCTGATCGTACTGAACGACTTTGCCAAAGAAAAGGAACAGCGCAAACGAAAAAAAAATAGGCGTATCCATACAACATTCACAAAGTGTATGTCTGTGCCTCCGGTGAAAACCGATTTAACTCAAAAAATACAACTTTATAGGAGAGACGAAAAACGATTTTTTTGCACAGTAAAAAAAAATCATTTTTTGCAACAAACCATTTACATTTTGTTCACAAAATCAAAGGGTCATGTAGATAATATTAAGTTATATTACCGTGTTATGCATCCATTCAGTACCTAGAAAACGTACCATCTTAGAGATATACAGGCTGTAAATGAAAAGTCAAGAATCCCTTTAGGGTATGAAAGTATACACGATTCTGATGACATTACGAGAAATATAGTATACCTTGAATTTTCACCAAAAATTCCATCATTTTTCTAAGCTATGGCTACGCAGCTCACCGGCCTCCCCACACACCTAATTGCACCCCGCAACCCGCACCCCTCATCCGAGTGGCCAGCGACCGTGAGGGTGTCCACGCGATTAGTGTATTTTGAGTAAAGAAAATCGTCTTATTATGAGGTACTGGTACTTTATTTAGAGATCCCAGTATTTAAAATAATATCTTTACCGGTCATACTAACACACCCTTAAAGGATTCTTGACTTTGCTTTTACACTCGGTATATCGTTCAGAAGCAGAATTAAATCATTTGCCACCAAAAAAAAACGTGCATTATGATTTGAGTCGAGTTTGTACTTTACCAGAATGTAGGAAACGTGTAAGAAACTAAAAAAATATACGTGAAAATCGGTATAATTAAAATTACAATAGGTATGTACCTAATTTCATAAATATTTACACATGAGATATTGATTTAAACCATTGTGTCCATCCATCCATCCATCAACCTGTTTCGTCCACTGCTGTACATAGGCCTTTCCAAGGTTTTGCCACTGTTGGCAAAATCTAAATTTGTAAATGCTTTCGGACAAATAAACTTTTGGTTGATTGATTGTTTGAATGTCCATACTCACACACGCTGGGTTGGTGAGCGCGGTGCTGAAACCCTCGCACCAGTGACACAAAATTCTCATTCTGGGCCTAAGTTGAGTTAAACCGTTTTTCACCGGATCCACACAATTATTTGTCTATTGCTAATAAGGGTTGCTATGAAGTTCCCATGGGATCGAATCAAACGGGATCCACACAAGCAGCGCCGCGGGGCGTCCGCTAGTTGCTTAAAGGGAGTTATCCCGACATTGTCTCTTCTCAAATCAATTTCAAAATTATTATTTTTTTTATCTCTGGGCCGTCTTATTTTATAGATACATCTATACAATTTGCGAAACGTTACTTTGCTCGATCGAAAAAAAATCGGAAAGTTGGTCGATTTATCAAGATTTTTTCGTTTTATACGAAATTTATTATATGAAAGTTGCAGATTATAAAAGAAAAACTACTTTACTAAGCATGTCAACGAATTCTTTTTTTTTATTTCATCGTAAATACCATTTTTGAAAGAAAAAAAGCGATTTTTGAGAGCGCGCCATGGCTTGGCTTTCGTAACAGCCACGGCTCAGAGCGCGCTATTTTAAACAATAATGAAGCGTCATAGAGTTCAGTTTTACTTGACGCAAAATAAGGTTATTAATGTCAGGGATATACATCTACCCATCTATCACCTGTGTTCTCTTCCACTGCCGGACATAAGCCTTTTCCAAATATCGCCACTGTTGGCGGTCCTCCGTCGTCCTCCTCACTCAGCTGCCACACGTCATTCAGATCGTTAGTCTATAGGTAGCGGGCACGAGGTCGGCCTACACTACGCTTTTCTGTACGTGGTCTCCATTCTAATGCCTTTCGGCCCCAACGGCCATCATATCGGCGACAAATATGGCCTGCCCACTGCCACTAAAACTTATTGATTCGGCAGGCTATGTCAGGGATAACTGGCCCTTAAATTGTAACTGGACATCATTTAATGTAGCATGTAACTTAAACAGGAGTTACAGCAACGTAATTAGCTTATAATAATTTAAACGTTTTATTGCTATCCCACCAACTACTGCACTCTGCAATACAAATGCTTATCTTATAAACTATGACGGGGTTAATTTGTTTTTAAATTCAACAAAATCATGAGCGTTTTAAGAATAACCTATGTGCAAATGGGACGTTCTGGAGCTAAAAACACAAGAATTCTGAGTATTTTTGAACACGTTGATTCCCTGAAATTTTAATAATAGCTTGATAAATATAATTTTCTTAAAAAAACCAGTTAATGGCTTTTATTTGTTAGTTTTTATTTTTATTAATGAACACACAGAAACAATATAAAGTAAAATGTGCTATATTTGGACCCCTCGGTGGGGTCGTCATCAGGCGAATGGAAAATAGAATTATGACACATACGTAAAACAACTCCTTTCTAAAAAGTTTATGATTAATAGATAGATGATGTATAGATGTCAGTGTTTTTTACGTTTGACGTATATGTCATAATTTTATTTTCCATTCGATGACGACCCCACTGAGGAGTCGAAATATAGCACATTTTTTAAATATTATTTCCGTGAGATTTTAATACGGATAGGAAGTACCTATAGGTTGGGCGATAGATAAAGTTCATTTAATTTTTTATATTTTACGCTTTTGCTATTTTAGCGTATGAGTGAGACGAGAAATAATTTTGTACGGCATCAAAGTCTGACCATCTACCCTTAAAATAAAATAAAAACAGACATGCATTTAATAATGGTATTAGACTTTTTTGATGGAAATATTGAAACGAAGACGTAATAGTTTTATTTACAATGCGCCCCACAACGTTTAATCTATTACATTATTTTATAAACAAAACATTCACTCACCTGTGAAAATAAACATACAGAAAATCTCGATTTTAATGCGTTTGTCGTTATGTAGTACCAGTAACATGTAGTGTAGTAAGCCTGGTCTGTGTGTAGTACAGTGGAGACTGGAGACTACATCAAGCTATACACTTGCAGTACGACATTAGCCGCTACAGAGAAGAATATAAGATGGGTACAAAGTCCGAAGTGTCTAACTTGATGCAGTCTCCACTGTACCTATGGAGAGCGAGGTTCTTATTTGTTTCTCTGTTTTACAAACGAAATATGTGTAATTGCCCTGTAATTAAAATGAGCTGGCTAGTAACAATTTTAGTGGAATAATTCGAAGATATTGATTGAGGACAGATTATCTATCGGCAAGGCACGGCCGAAGACTACAAGGTTGGCATTATATTCAATATTATTGATGAATTACGCTGCCCGAATACGTTCAGATTATAGCATCAAGCTGGAGTGCAGACTGCCCACTCGATAGGTCAGTACAATGAAAAAACTGGGGCTTAGTAAAAGTAAAAAAATCTACAAGATTTAGTCTCCCATACAATTACGACCTCCAACCAGGAAAAAACGGAACCCTTATAGGATCACTTTGTTGTCCGTCTGTCTCTCAAGACCCTTTATCTCGAGAACGCGTGGAGGTATCGAGTTGAAATTAAAACCAAATTCTCAAGTCTACAGTCCCTTGAAGCTGTGAAAATATCAAACTTCTAACTTAACGTAAAAAAATATGCGGACGTTTATGCCACAAAAAACGTATATTTCGACACTCTCAAGGGAATCAAAATTTATGGAGTATTTCCCGTTGACCTAGAACTATAAAATTTGGCAAGTAATACCGTCTAATACTACAAGTATAGGAAAAAATCTTAAAACTATACATTTGTAATTAAATCATTAAAAAATCATCGAGGTTAAGCAACGGTATGCGCGGTCATAATTGCACGGGTGACCAAATCGTTTTGTAGATTTTTATAAACTTTTATTAATTTGCACGGAACCCTCGGTGGGCGAGTCCGACTCTCACTTGTCCGGTTTTTTTTTCACAGGAAGAGTAGACCTTCGATTCAAAGACGGATCTATGACTCAGTTAGAGTATAGGTACGTTCACCCTAAAGATGCATTACACGGCCCGAATACGTCAGAGTCGGAATTGCCCGCTGTCCGGTATTAACCTAATAAACATGGCCGATCGAAGTTGTTATACCTTATACAGCCGACAAATGAACAGCACAATCATATTCGGAGATGGTTATCATTCAGATAGGTTATCGCTCAGATAACGGTGCCAATATACACGTTATGGAACTAATCTGTGTTGAGGATTGATACAATGTATCAAGATCGCGCCGCGGTGCGTTAACCTCGTGTGGGGGCGATGACTCCCGAAACCCGCCCCCGCCCCCCTCCCCTCCCCGTGTCCCGCCCACCTCGCGTCCTCTACCCACCATGGATTATATTTAGAGTCCGCGCCAAGGAAGAAGGCCCGCAACTTAGGCCATTTTGGTCTATATCGTTTGGTAGTAAGGAGTTTGGGGACTCTTTATTGACATTATGACGTTTGGATGAAAATGACAAATTACTCGAATAACATAAAGCCGGTATTGAATAATAATTTACTCGAATATTTGTAATCTTCGTTATATAAAAACGTAGTTTTTGCCCGCAGCATTGTTCTCGTTGAAGCGTCTTCCGATAAAAACTATTTCAAGTTTTCGGCTTTGCGGTTACTTTATCAACATCCTGAGAATACGCCATTCAGATTCTTTGAGTGATTCTCGAGTTAAAAATTTAAAACGAAACATAAAGACAGGCAGACTGAAAGACAAAAATAAATAAAAAATAGTTTTGGGCTCAGTATAATACTAGTAAAATAACTCGATTTTAATAAATCTCGCGAAAATAATAAATGTACAGACACGATTTTTTTCACTACTTCATTGAGTATTAGACAAAACGGATATAGGGGTGTGGGTATGAGACTAGATCTACATCTGCCACGAACCTGACACACTTTTTCTTCCACTTTCATCGATTCAGAAAACAAATATGTAGCTTAGTTAAATTGTTAACTCAACAAGGCTTAACTGGCGATAACTCATTTGAAACTTAATTCTTGGTAATTGAATTCCCAAAGAAAATCCTGTCACAACTCCTGAAAACTTCTGTTTGGAGGATCATAATAAGTAAAACGTTGGGTATACAATATTAATATTCAAGAAAAGAGATGGTTTTAAAACGGCAGATGGTTTTACAGATAGTTTTGAAACGGCAGATGGGCTTAGAGATGGTTTTGAAACGGCAAATGGGTTTATCTTGGATGTTTAAAGCTGCATCCAAATCCGCCTAGTGATTTTTTATTTACTGAAAATTTAATTAAAATGACAATAAAGCCATTAAGAAGATCGATTGAAGCTTACATTATGTATTATAAACCTTACACTATAAAATTTCACAAATTCGTGTTTAAGTATCTAATTCGTTAACTATCTCTACTATCATTAAAAAAACCGGTCAAGCGCGAGTCACACTCGCATACCTAGGCTTTCGTTTTTCGACAGTTTTGGGAACAGTCAGGAAAAGAGAGACTCAAATATTTTTATGCCGTACCCGAAATAAAACTCGTGGATGAAAAACTTAATTTTGTCATTTGTTATCGTGAATTTCTCAGCTGCTATATTTTTCCTGTTATCTTTACGTAAACCTAAATTACCATGGTTTTTGCATATTTTTCGGTTCATTAGTTTCGGAAATAAGGGGGACATGCATTATTTTGTGGCTTTTCAAAGATTTCTCAAAATCGGTGCCAGTAAATATAATAAAAGAATATATTTTTACAATCAGCTCTTAATATCTACAATTTGATAACTATACATATTGTATTTTCAAGAATTTATTTTTGTCACTTTTGTATTGGAAATATTTTGAACAATTTTAAATTTTTCATTCTTTTATTTGTACCGTATTATGTAGGCGAGTGAATGCTAATTTTGTAGAAAGTGTCCTAAAGTTATGAGGCTAGCTGTGACATACGGACGGACGGATTTTCAACGTTCTGGCTCGATCTGCTGGCACTTGAACGTCGGTTTAGAACTATCTTTGAAAAGTATCGAGAACTACAGAACTCGACTGCATGCGAAAAGAACTCACATTTGTTTCCGATCTGCTGCAAAGTGATTTGCTACGGGAAGTTAGCAGATCATTTCGTTAATTGACATTTTTCGAGATAAAAACACCAGAACTATTTCTAAAAGTAATCAGGAACTATAGAACTTAGCTGCATGCGAAAAGAACTCACATTTTATTTTGATCTGCTGGACAATGATCTGCTAAGTTCACACACATACGGACAACGGAGTATCACCATAAAGGTTCCTTTTGGACCTTTTAGGTACTACGGAACCCTAAAAGATATATCCCATGTACAGTACATAGAAACGGGCGCGTTATATTATAGGTATTGATTTTAAATAAAGAACTACATTTTGCTGTCGATTTACTCGTGTATCCTTAGCTTTTAGTGTTCCATACTTATAACGTAATAAATACATTGTTACACTGTATATAAAGTGACTTTAATTTATCCAGCCAAATTCTTACTGAAGACTCGGTAAGTGCTCAGTAACAAGGTTCGATGACCCTTTTTGTGAAATTCGTAAATTTTTCTTTTCGTGTTCCTTACAAACGCAAGTCCAGCCCCAAGTCAATTAGGTACTATGGGACGTCAAGATTTTATTTTGCGAAATTGGCAAAAAGTGTTATCGATCCGTGTTACTGATCACTTACCAAGCCTCCGGTATGAGTTTGGCTGCATAAATTAAAGTCACTTGTTAAAAATATACAGGATGATTGGTAATTAAATTAGATGCAATCCTTTGAAGGGGTGGTAGAAGAGAACAATTACCTACTCCTACTCTTTTGGCCATATTTTTATAATTCCTCTGTCAATTTAAGATTTTTGTACCTCATTCGAAAGCTAGTAAAATGCAGATGTTTTCAAGCTAATACGCACAGAATATTGCATAGAGACTTTTTGCTTTTTTGTGTAAATCTTTTGCGATTTTCAAGAGTTTTCAATTGTTTTCGAGCACAGTGTCAAGGTTTACGTCAATAATGTGCATTTTAGGGTTATTGTTTATTGGTTGGGTTGTTTTCAAAGCGAAACAAATAAAAAAATGCTAAAATATTGGCTGGTTTTTTAAATATATTTTTTTAATGTAAACTTTAGCAAAAAAGCTTAAATTCAAAATATCTCAGAAACGGTTCACTTTTGCATGAGGCATTATATAGTCGAATCAACTGCAATTGTTCTCTTCTACAACCCCTTCAAAGGATTGCATGTAATTACCAATCACCTGTATACAGTCACATGTCGCGTCGCGTAGGTTGGCTATTCATTCGATATTTGGCTACAAAAAAAATGAAAAAGAAAACCCTTTTTTACGGTTTTGTGTTTTATTAAGTAATTCTGATTCATAGAAAGCTATAAATAGGGGATCATTTTCAACCTGTATAGATAGAGGGATGGGTCAGCGAGTCCTCGAATGTTGACTTTAATTAATGGACGACTCGCTAACCTCCACTAACTGCTATTGTGGTCTGTGAAATAGGCCGTAAAGTTAAGGCGAGGTAATTTAGAGAAATCTGTCCTGCTCAAACGTTTTAATTTTACACTTTTCTATCTTGCTCAGTGGGAGCGGGCCGCTCAGAAAACTCGCGATTTCGAGGTGTTTTTATTTATTATTCTGGAATTAAGAAGATGAATTTTTAATATGACGGCCATTTTATATCACATTCCTTACTTACGCGTCATGCCCGATCTCCCCAAGTTCCAAGTTCCCCAAATTGATTTTTCACAATTCATTCCCAATGTCCCGAAATATACAATATAATTATTTGTAAAGTTCTCACTTGACCAATTCTCGTACAAACGTGTTACAATAAAATAAAATCAGTAGGTATCTAGGTACTTAGTTAAAATTAACCTTATTTTAGAAGATAATAAGGTCCTACAGTATTAAGTGAAAATAATTCTACGGTAAATAATTATTTAACGTAAACTGATCACAATCCAGAAGAAAAATATTTTTTTGGATAAAAGTGGTTCAATCAGCTGACTAAAGTTCTATGAAAAGGTGAAAGAAAAGTTCTCGCAAAAATATTTTCCCAGTGGAAAGTGGTCTATCTATCTCATCTCTAATTTTTTTCTCTTTTAATTGTAGTACATTGCATTGATTCGGCGACTGTACCATTCACAATTTCGGTCAAGTTTAGGGAACTTGGAACTTGGGGAGACTACTGCACCGGGTGTGAGGGGCCAGGACATAAAAGGCCGACTTGGGTGAATCATAAAATGATTTGAAAGTAGGACAGAGATATAATTTATGCACCCATGCAAAAGAGACGGCAATAGAACAGAATCATAATATGATTCATCCAAAGTGGCCTTAAAATTGTAATAAATTTTTGGTATATGCATTTTGACATAAATCTGGGGTTTTGATTTTAGAAAACACGTTTGGATAAATTTTCCTCTATAGAAATAATTATTAAAATGAGGTCTTCAAACGCACTTTTTCTCCTCGTTTGACGAATAGGGATCATGTACAGAATTCAAACATATTTTTAACTAGATACTTATTCGATTTTGAAAATTTTGCTAGGTATTTTTTTATAAAGTAAAAAAAACTTGTTTTTTTCTCTTTTTCGCTGAATCTCGCACTGCGCGTTTTTTCGCTTGGAGTGAGAGTGAAGCCTGATTTTTTTAACAGGGGTATGGTGCCGTATACTTCTGTAGGAGGTATTAGTTTCAACTTGATATCTCCCAAAAAGGTTCTCGATAGACGGACAACAAAATGATCTTGAAATTGGTGGTCGACGGAACCTCGTCTCGTCACAACCTGGTGTGGAGGTAATGGATCTGAGTGAGCTCGTCACAACCGAGTGGTCAGCCAGGATTACAACAACGGTCAGGTTACCATTTCCGAGAAACAAAACTAGTTACCTTACGTAATATGTACACTAGTTTCGACTGACGACGACCACGAAATCTGGGGGCACGGCAGTGCCCCCGCCAAGTCGAGCTAAAAAGCGGCACGGCCGCACCATCCCTTTCTCGAAACAGTTCAGGCCATTCTCGACCCCCTATAATTTCGTTATGGATAAAACTAGAAGCCTGAATTTTCAGTAACCAAGCGGAGTATAAACACGGAATATTTCAAATTTCATTTAATTTGAACCAGTAGTTTGAGAATTATAACTAGTCAAAGTTTCTCATTTTTGTCACTCTCCCACTGACTGACCGATCATCAAAACTCTAAGGCACTTCTAGCAGACATAGAAGCTTCAAATTTGGAATACAATTAGTGTTTAGTGTGTAGATCAAGGAAAAACTAAAATATTTTGAAATTTCGGTCGTTTTCTAGATACACCAACTGCATAATAACTTTGTAATCCCAAATAAATATATAGGATTACAAAGGAGGTACCGGAAAGGAAAAAAAGTAGGACTATCTACAAAAAGAAATGAAATGCCATCAAAAACAAAACTTGTAAAAAAACAACAAGTCTCGCAACTTAGTTCTTCTACCGTAAAAAGTTGTGAGATCCATGTAAAACCAAGTCGGTTAATTTATTCAGTTCCTACTTAAGGGACCTTCTGTCTTAAGTTATTACATAATTAGCTAACCTAACAACATCTTATAGTGACCATATCAATATTAAAAATCTTTTACGTTTTAAATAGATAGATTGACTCGGCCATCGCATGAAAACACAATGTATCTCACAAGTAATACATATTATATTAAATTGGATTATTTACTTGACATATTTAAAGGGAAATCATATTTATGTAATCAGAGTGAAAGGTAATGATGTTTAATTAGTCTCTTGAAGACAGGCAGGGAAGGGGCTCTTCTAATAAGTAAAGGAAGATTATTCCACAAACGAACAGCTTGGACTAAAATTAATTAATGCCCCTTTATTTAGCTCTAATCAGCAGAACAATATTTGAGCTCTATAGTGTTATTATAATATCTATGGATCGTAGAATTACACCCAACTCCAGGGAAGAAATTGTTTATCCTTGAGAAGTCAGATAAATACAAGAAATCATTGATGACGTCACATTTTGAAATCTATGTCCCACGTACACGGGTCGGCTTTAACTTATCCCTAACTTATTGTAAATTATCTATACTAATAATAAAGTTGTAAAAAGTACTGTGTGTGCATTGAATTTATGTTTGTCGAATTTTAATTGAAATAGATATTTAGTAATTTATTAAATTACATTTTTTGAATTTTTAACCCGAGAACCACTTTTCCAATTCATCCTCGTAAAAAATCCGGCCAAGTGCGACTCAGACTCGCATACCTAGGGTTCCGTAATTCGACAGTTTTGGGAACAGTCAGGAAAAAAGTATTTGAAATCGTACCCATAACTGTTTATGATAACTAAAAAAAGAATTGATGTACAGTTCGGAAATAAAGGGGGGACATGCAATTTTTGTGGTTTTTCAAAGATTTCTCGAAATCGGTGCCAGTTACTATTGGTAAAAGTATATATTTTTATAATCAGCTCTTTAATATCTACAATTTGATACCCATATTGTATTTTTAGGATTTTATTTTTAATTTTTCTCACTTTTGTATTAATAATATTCTGAACTATTTAAAATTTTTCACATTTTTTTTTACACCACATTGTGTAGGCTATTTTTGTAGCAAATTTCAAATCTTTAACTTTAACGCTGCTAAAGTTATGAGGCTGTGACGTACGGACGGACAGACAACGGAGTCTCACCATAAAGGTTCCTTTCAGGTACTACGGAACCCTAAAAAGGGATAAATAAATGTGTTTTATGGCACTACAATTATTATAGTTCAATGACAATTAGGCTTCTCTACCAAAGTTGTTTTGTTTTATGCATTACTTTGTAAATGATTCTGCACAACAACTATAAACGTTGTTTGCAGTAAGACAGGTTTATAGTTGTTGTGCAGAATGATTTTATGCATTGTAAAAGGCATAGTCATTAATAACTACGCAACTGATTTTTAAAACTATTTCCCTGTTTTAATGGTCAGATCTTCACTTGAACAAAAGCTAGTTTCTTCCCTGTTAGGGTAGTTAGTTCTCTGGGGACATGTTTATTTATTTAACGCGAGTTCTCTATGGAACTACTGGAACGATGTTGAACATGTTTTCACTGATTCAAAATGATTTGAACTTGAGCGGAGCAGCGACCAGTGTCCTATTGCTAGACAGAGTCCTATAACGGTAAGAAGTCTGAGAAACGAGCCCTTTATTCAGGGCAGTTTCCATTTTGTCAAAGGTGTACTCGAACTGCACACACAATACCTAAACGATTTGTCCCATTAGTCCGGGATATTTAATCTGGGTTACAATTTAAGTGATAGTTTAGCTTATAGGGATCCTTTGTGTCGCGTGAGGACAGGGGACCGTATCATCATTTAATCTCTATCGATTACAAGAGGTTCTACTGTTTTCACTTTTGCATTCATACATTAATATTCATGCCTGTCTCCCAGAGGGATAGGCAGAGACTAAAGATTTCCATTAACTCTATCCAGACACACTTCTTTCGCTTCTTCCACATCCACCAATCTTGTCATACAAACTCTTTTATTTCGGGTACTATTAAACATTGCCCTTCTTCAGTATGTCGCCAGTGTGGTCGGCATTCGTCTTTCTAGGGCGGCCCGGTCGAGCTTTATTCCATCTGTGTACAATAAATTTCTTTCGTCACTCTATAGGTACTTAAATTAATCCTCTCTGTTATGTCCAAACCATCGAAGCATTACTTAATCTATTAAATAACTCAGAAAAAGTGTTATTCTTGACCTGCAGTTCGGGAGCAAAACAGTTTAAATTTAATGTAAATAGAGCCACCTCGGATTATATGCTTCTAAACAAGGAAATAAATATTGATAAATTGTTTTCAGGCGTTTACTTTTATTGTCTTGTATAGGAGAGGACATAGTGCTTTACTTGTGGACACGAAGTTATTCCCATTACAGGCGGAAATATTTTGTTCTTCCTATTTTAAGTTTGCTCTCTTGTGAAATACTTAATCTACAGGTTGTAAATGAAAAGTCAAGAATCCCTTTAGGGTATGAAAGTATACACGATTCTGATGTCATTACGAGAAAAAAATATATACCTTGAATTTTCACCAAAAATTCCACCATTTTTCTAAGCTATGGCTACGCAGCTCACCGGCCTCCCCACACACCTAATTGCACCCCGCAACCCGCACCCCTCATCCGAGTGGCCAGCGACCAGTGAGGGTGTCCACGCTATTAGTGTATTTTGAGTAAAGGAAATCGTCTTATTATGAGGTACTGGTACTTTATTTATTGATCCCAGTATTTAAAATAATATCTTTACCGGTCATACTAACATTCTGGTTTTCCTAATAAAGAAAAAATAAATAAATAAATAATTACCCTTAAAGGATTCTTGCCTTTGCTTTTACACCCGTATTGTTGAATTCACGTCAACTAAGAAAGTGGGTAGGGACCCCCTAAAGCTAATTTAATTTAATATTTGAGTAAATTTTCGGTTTTCAGTCAAAATTTTACACAACATTGTCACTTCAGATCTGTAACTCATTTCGTCTGCAAGCTAGTGACCAGGGTTGGAAAAAAAACAGTTTTTTTTAAAAGGTCAAAACATCCTGTTTAAAACAAAATTAAAAAAAAACATGTTTAAAACAAATATTTACTGATGTTTTTTTGCGGCTGTTTTAAACATGTTTAAAACATTTTTGGGTATCGTATTGGTAACTTATGTATATGTAAAATTAATTAAAAAGCGTTTTTAGAATGTTATCAACTATCATAATCTAATCATGTATTGAGTGAAAAATAATAAGTGCTTTCCCAATAAACACGAAACTTAGAAATACTTGAAAATACAAGTACTCACCGACACCGCCTTTTATGTTTGGTGAAACCCTCGCCAGTAAAGGAATTTTAACCGCGCCGACTAATAGAAAAGGATGCGTTCAAAAGAGTAATAACAACGACTCGTTCGATATAAGGAAAAAATAATAATTAATATGCTAAAAAACAGTGTTTTATATATGAGTGTTTTGTGTTTTAAACACGTTTTTGTTTTAAACAGTGTTTTAAACAAGGGGGTTTTTTTCTCAGTGTTTTAAACAATGCCAACCCTGCTAGTAACCCGTGACATACAGACGGACAGACAGACAGCAGAACGACATTAATAGGGCGCCGTGTTGATCTTTGGGCGCGGAACCCTCAAAACTTGGGTTCCGTACTCAGATAGTTCCAAATTGTTTGTCAGGTCAGGCGCTACTTTTAACGCCTTTTTTTATGTCGCCTTAATGTTGGTGTCTTTATTATTGTGATGTTTCGTAATGTTTTTGTGGTTCCGTACTCGTATTGCGTGGTGGTACGGAACCCTTTGTGCGCGAGATCGACTCGCACTTGGTCAAATTATTTTTCTTTCCCTTATCTTTCATCTAAAGCAGAAGGAAGCGCCCGTATATTTACTAGTATTATCGTTGGATTATCCCGCAAAAGGCGCTAAGATTATCCCGTTGGCTATCTACTTCGTTATCTTGATTTATTGTTGACTTCCGGTTGCGCTTATAAAGCCTTAGCCCCCTCACTTATAATTAACTTACACCGCAGCATTTTTGAATTTTCTAGGGTCCCGTATCTCAAAATAAAAAAAAACCGATTCCTTATACCAGTGATTCTTACTTTTTGTAGGCACGGACCCCTTCCAGAATTAAAAGAATTCCACCAGCCCCTGTCGAAGAACATTTTAGAAAAGGAAAACCATGCATGAAATAAAAAATCACCTTTATCGGTTAGTTTACATTAATACCTACTTAATTAAATTGGATCAAAACTTAAATATGATTATTGAAATGTGGTCTTCTTCGACACCTTTTTTCATAGTTTGTAAAACAGGAATGACAGACAGACCTCAACGATATTTTACGAGACAGATTTTAACAATATCTAAATTTTCTCAGTTGGAAATTTTGATTGCTATTTGAGTTAATTTTATATTACTTTAAAACCGACATTTTGCTATTTTTTCCGGAATCCGTCCCTCTCACACTGCGGGTCGTTCCGCATGGAGTGACAGTGACTTTTGCAAGCGTGACATATCCTCTTAAGAAATCCTGCCTTATACGATCACTTTTTATCGGGCCCCATGAGAGATATCAAGTTGAAACTAATACTTCCTTATAATGAACATACACGTCTACGGCCTCATAGTGCTGATAAAAATCAGGCTTCTAATTTAACGCGAAAGAAAATTGACCCTTACGTAATCAATTTCATACAAATGGGCTCAACATGAAACCTAATGGGGTACTTCCAGTTGACTTAGGAACTTGAAATTCCGTATACTTTTAGCACGCATCTACGAAAAAATTCGAAAATTACAGATATTTAATGATTTAAAAATAAAATAGATTACTAATATATAGGTATAATAATTAGAACTTTTCGATACATGGAGTTTAATAGATCGTGTCAAGTTAGCTTGTTCCCGCGTAACTGCTCGTGGAATACGTTTGTGTTTTAAACGGTATGTACAGAACCCTAAGGGCACGAGCCACACGCACTAGGCACACGCATCACGTAACAAAACTGGACCTATTTTGGTATAGTTTTCATTGTTTATGGATCGATTCAAGTAATAATTTAGGTACATACATATACTTACGCCCTTTGTCCAGAGGGGTAGACAGAGACTACAGATTTCCACCTACTGCGATCCTCACACACCTGTTTCGCCTCTTTTACATCCATCGATCTACTCACGCAAGTTCTTCTATTCCGTGTACTTTTGACTTTGCCATTTCTCGGTATGTCGCCAATTTTGTTCATATTAATATCAAAATATTGAAATGCCGGCGAAAATTCGGAACAATTCGAACCAACCATAAATTGTAACAGGCCCTTTTGTATATTTTTTCTGAAAATATAGGCTAAATCATGAAGATACATACTGTTCTATAACTTTCAGGTGGTATTTTTTATAACGAAATTATTTTTTGAAAATCAATTTGGAGAAATGGAGATGTGACGTAATAGTCATACCGTTTAGGCTCAATAATAAAAAAATACAGACGTCGGTTTTGAAATTACTTTTTTTTTTCTTGTAGGCAATGGCCTATTTCCTGTAATGCCTAAATCACATGACTATTACGTCATCAAAGTAGTTCCTGAATATTTTCATGTATATCTTTTGTATTTCAAGGAGAAGAAAATTATACTTTTATATGACCTTAAAAAAGTCTATTCCTTTCAAAAAAATCGACAATTAGGTGTTTTTGAGGCAGATGTCCGTTATCTCACTCCATAGCCCCGTTATCCGGTCCATTTAGCATCCCATCCTCATAGCCCACTCAAAGTCTTCCTTTCTGGCAATAGTTTGGCAACTGTGGGGGACTGCCCGTTAGTGTATGCCAATGGTACATTGAGGAAGAGGCCTCCATGGATGCGGCCATCTCACATTTAGATGAAATGGTACTATGGCCTCTTCAATGTTGCCTTTGACCCCATGAATGCCTTTCAAATGACCGGGTGCCTCTGAGCCCGAGACTGAAAAGTGTACCTACATAACAATAACTTGTAGTATAAGACAGTATTACTTGCCAAACATAGTTCGAGGTCAACAGAAAATACCTACCCTATAAATTTTGATTCCCCTGAGAGTGTCGAAATATACGTTTCGTTGCATTAAAAAAAAAAACAAAATTTATGTATTATTGGCTATATAAAACTTTTCATTTGTTCTCTTTTAAAACAAAAATTACAAGATATTGTTTTTTAGAAATATATTTCGGCCCACTTTGGGGCCGGCATCAGTCGAAGTTGATTTTTTTGTGTTTTTCAAAGATTTATCGAAATCAGTGCCAGTAAATATAACAAAAGTATATATTTTTATAATTAGCTCTTTAATATCTACAATTTGATACCCATATTGTATTTTTATAAAAAAATATTATTTATTTTACAATTATTTTTATATTCTCGTTTGTGTTCTACTTTATTTTTATCGCTATAATTTTCCTGTAATTGGCCAATTATGGCCTATAATAGTGATTTTTTTCGGTCCACTAGTTTTGGAATTAAGGAGGGGGACATGCATATTTTTGTGGTTTTTCAAAGATTTCTCGAAATCGGTGAGAGTAAATATAGTAAAAGTATATATTTTTATAATCAGCTCTTTAATATCTACAATTGGATAACCATATTGTATTTTTAAGATGTATATTTTTATTTTTCTCACTTTTGTATTGGAAATATTTCGAACAATTTAAAATTTTTCAATTTTTTTTTACTCCATATTATGTAGGCAAGTAAATGCTATTTTTGTAGCAAATTTCAAATCTTTATCTTTATATCGGTGCTAAAGTTATGAGGCTGTGACATACGGATGGACGGACGGACAACGGAGTCTCACCATAAAGGTTCCTTTTACCTTTCGGGTACTACGGAACCCTAATTATACACTAGGCATAGAGATAAGATTTCTACTAATTACAATGAAATTAATTGCAACCAATTGTGTTATGGTTACCGCTTGTAGCTTTAGATATCCTAATGTTTGATTGAGAAATGTTTTCTGGTCCCAACTGTGATACAAATAAAATGAAAGTAATTAAATTGAATTAGTATTTTGATTGTTTCAGTGTTTGGCTCGAGGAATCATTCGTTGTGGATAGTCAGCGACACCGTCTGCTGCAATATCTACAACGTCTCTGTGGTCTACCGGTTCGAATACTCGAATAGTCATTCAGAGGTCCCGGGTTTAAATACGTGGGGGCACATTCGTGTTCGATCTGCGTGCTTTGGAAGACACGCTAAACTGTAGGCTCTGTATTTGTGACCGAAGTGCATAATGATCGTCGGTGGAATGTGGATGTACCAGTGTGGCCTGTGACTTGCATTACACGGTGCATTCTCGGCAACACCTCTAACAGCCTCTCGGGGATACATGTCAAAGTGATTTAATTTTAAGAGCGGCCTGCACGTGAGTGAATTCATCGCTGCGTACAAAAAGTTTGTGTTTGTGACGTCATTTCCTGGCCGATTTTTATGTGCCGTTCCTACAATTTAAAGTGAAAAAAATTTCATGAGATAATAGAGTATCGCAAATAAAACACATCAAACGAAAAAAGACTCTTTGTTCCTACTTTTGACCTTTTCATAGAAATTTAGTCAGCTGATTGGAAATATTGTATAATAAATAAAAATGTACAGGGAAATGAAAAAAAAAAATCGTGTTGATTTTGTTAAGTTAACGATACATGATCTACCCTAGAATTATTTTCACTTTATATTGTAGGACCTTATGTATGTCTGTATGATATAAATTTTTCAATAAACACCAAATTAGAAAAGAAAACCATTTGTTTTTAGTATTTTATGGGAATAATAAAAGAGTTATATTAATATTGTGAAATTCAAGTTCATACATACATTAATCCAATTCGAAGATGTCTGCAATGTTTCACTGATATCAAACCCATGTCCTCCTTAAATTAGAAACTTGAGATAATTTATAATAAACGTACCAAAAAGCCTACCGGTGTTTAATTGAATCCATAGGTTTTTAATTCAATACCGGATTTTATCCAATCCAATTTTGTCTGCATCATATACAACAATAAGTTTTTGTGTTTTATGGGCATTATTTACTTACTGCTCTAAAATGTATGCCCTAAAAAGCATTTTTATCTCCGAAATATGGCCATAGCCACCTCCGTCTCGTGATGGTCGAGTCGATGTCAGAGTGTCCCCGCCACCGGTAACACCTCTAACACCTTATCGACGACACATAACCGTGACGATGTGTTTGTGCCTCCAATTCCCACAGAGCCTCAGCAATAAGTTTGCAAAAATATGAACCACACCGAATCAGTTTTATGACGAAAGGATAATGAATTGTTACTAAAGAATTCATTTTGATGGCTCGGCGCTTCTCGCCCGTATTGCAATGGTTAATGCCCGCTTCAGACGATGATGAATTCAGTGTAGCCAATGCGTAAATTATCATAGTCTAATGGCTGTCAAACTCGCAATCACCCTAATTATGGTAGCTGAGTGGACTCTCACTGCTCTTAACTAGATAATGTGTCAGTTAGACACGGCTAAAATGACTTGTGTGATTACTGTAAATTGGAAATTTATTTGCTTTTACAATGTCACAAAAACTTGATTATTGGTATCAATGCGTCCTTCCATAGTATGGCATGCAAAATTAGTCTTATTAACTAGATTTAATATAATTTAACACAATAAAAACACTATAACGCTATTAAAACCGTAGATGAACAATCACAAATAAAATCATATCAGGTAAGATAACATGCCATGCCTAAAATTAAAATAATTCAGTCGGAATTTTATTTTAAATATGGTCATGAATAGTCGATTGCCATTGCCAGCCGTCACGGTACTTACTTATGCATTCTAAAGCTGACTTCTTCCTTAAAATTTCATTAAAATAAATCAGCGACCAGGTAGGGTAAGCTTTATTTGCTGGCGTTTTGAAGGTCCCATTGTTCAAACGTACGTGCAACACGTCCGAACTAAGAGCGCGCTAACTAGACTATGTGAAGAGCGCGCAGTGAATTCTCCCCCTCGCCCGTGATTGATTCAGTGTCCAGTATTGATCATCGTCTACAGGAGCAGGTTCGCTTAGCGGAAGTTTCCGCGATGGTACGAAGGAATGTACCCACAATGACTAATAAATTGTATTTTTCATTTCAGAATACCATGGTCAAGGCATGGACCCTGGGGGGAACAATTTCGACTCCGGTGAGATTTTATTTGTTTCTTTATTGTTAAGTCTGCTTATGATTGTAGCTTGAAGTTTTGTCTCTGCCTATACGTCCATAGCTTTTGAACCAACGGACGTTTTGATGCGTTTTCATAATAGCGTGGTTTCCGCGATAAATGTCGTATTCTTTTGTGTTTTATTTGCATACTAGCTGCTGCCCATGGATCCGCCCGCGTTTTTTTTAAGCTTTGCGGTTATTTTATGAACACCTTTATCTTGTCCAGGATCACTGCGATGATAATAAAGAAAATCGCATCCAAATCCGTTGAGTGGTTCTCAAATTGAAACGGAACGGACAGACAGACGAAAATTCTAAAAATTGTTTGTGGTTTTGGACTCCGTAAGGTTCAATAGGCAATTACAATTCAAATTTTTGAAAAAATATTAATCGTACTGACTTTTACAACTTTATTATACTTCCAAATCAACTTTTAAAATTAAGGATTAAAAGTAAGTTTGTTTTCAAATTTCCCAGTACTGAAGTTGCTTTAAATATTTGTGTCATTTTGATGTATACTTTCTCTATTTCTTCTTTTATGTGGTCTTGCTTGCGGTGATGTCCTGCTCGTTTTTTTATTTCAAAAATAACAGCACGTAAAATTAATATTTAACAATTCATGTAAAATTCATAAATAAATAGTGTTATAATTAATCTGGTATAAATAATCATACATTTCTAATATACTCTTCATTTTCTAATAACACCGATCTGTGAATAAATGTCTGTAGAATAAGTACCGTCTTGGGTACTATGGTGCTGGCAGAATACCAGCGTTTATTTTTATTTATTTTATTTATTTATGGAAAAACAACAGGAGCAAACTACAGAAAGCAATAGTATTATAGAAATGTTGACATGTACATAAATCTACTCCCTTTAACATTTTTCACAAAGAGATAGACTTGTAATTAACTTTTGGTGAACATTACAGATGAAAGAATATAAACATAAACCTAACTTAACTAAATCTACAACTACACTACATTACAAATTCTGTCTTCCGAAATAGTAAATACATAAATAGATATGTCGGAAAATATACATACACACGTATACAATATATACCTACTGTTCTTAAAATATTAATTAGATTAATATTAAATATTAGCGTTGTAGGTTTTACCTGCAACATTTTGCCGAGCCAGGGCCAATGTCATTTGAATAGTACTCGTACATGCGATATTATTTAAATAACAATGTGTTATGTTATGATTAATGTCTGTTTTTATTTACATTTTCTCTATTGCTTTTCTTAATTTTTGTAATTTTGTTTATTATGATTAATGTTTTATAGGTGGTAGAGCTGATGCCGGGCTCGACTGTGGAGGTACCACCATCTTACTCGCAAATCCTCCTGAAGTTATTCAGGGAACAGCTCTCAGACAAAACCAGGCGGCCCACCAGTGCCTGGGACCGATGGATGGCGGTATATCCATCCCCAATTGCCGGGCCTTATATAAAACAGACTGGTGGCGGGCAGTTGCGTCACTGGTGCAAAGGTTTCGGCACCGCGCTCACCAACCCGCCTGCCCAGCATTTCTTCCAGGAGTACCGGCAAGAGTGGCGAAATCCTGGAAAGGCCTATGTCCATCAATGGACGAAACAGGCTGATGAATGAAAAAAGAGAAAAAAAAAAAAGATTAATGTTTGCTTTCATTTAATTTTCTCTATTGTTTTTATTTTTATTGTAACTATTTGTGTGTGCCGTGTACTGTGTAAATGAACAAACGTTTTTATCTATCTATCTTAGTAGATATTATATTTTTCAAAAGACACATATTCCACATTCATGTTTACAAGATATAACAAAACAATGTGCAATTGCATCCAATTACATAAAAAATACTTTATACCTATTTGTAGATAAACAAGTAGGATCAAGTTGCTTCGGTAACTTTGAGACTTCTCTTGTGACAAATGTCCACTTCACAACTCGTGATTCGCACTTCACTTTGAAACTAGTCTTGGAGTAATATTACTCTTTGTAGGTCCCCACTCATTATAATTCTACAATAGTTTCTGAAGAAATCAAAAAAGGAACAAAGAAAAAGTTTTTGTTGTCAAATATACATATGCAGGGACATTATTGTTTAAATAAGCTAAAAATAAATAAATTAAACCTGATAAATGGACGTAGCTTAGGTATAAACTGACTGTTTTATAGCGCTGGTTTTCAGCTACCCCCATTCTGCCAGTACGATTATTTGTTATATAATAAGGGTAACAAAAGCAAAAGAAGTTAGTGTAAAGAACCTAATTAACATGTTCTAACAAAATAAAAACACGACGCTTGCTTCCTTAGGCGATAAACTGAAGGGCCGAGGCAAAAGCTTGTATGAAACGAGTGTTAATTGTGGGAGAATCGTAAAAGGTGTGCCAGGATCGTAGTAGACTGAGAGTCTTAGGAGACGAATAGTCTCCGCCTGCCCTTGGAATGACAAAGTATAAACATCGATCCGTAGTTTAGATAAAAAATAACTCTAGACTGTTACGTAGATTCGCAATAACTGATCTAGGCATATAGTAATGTAACGTAACGCGTCGGTCTGTCGGCGTGTGCGCAACGCGGCGACCAATGATGCGTGGGCGCATGTGAGGCCGGTGCTGTAACCTTCTGTAACGATTTCTAATGTGTTGTAACGGGAGCTCAAGTGTAACGGGAGTGCCGGACCAAATTCATACTGGGGGCTCGGTAACTGATCAGTTGCCAGGTTCCATGAACCTTTCCGCGGTATTTAATTGCGGCTTCTTATACTGTTCAATTTGTTAATTTATATAACTGAACCTTAGCTCTGATCTATCATTTCTCCAGTATGAATTTGGGTATATCAATAGAAGTCTCTCAATATGAGAGTGTTTATTATACAATATCATCTAGAATATAGCCGCTGCTAAGTAATGCATGAACAGCCCCCTGATTCTGTATAGTAAAAACAGTTGCCAAATCGAGTGCCGTTAAATACGTTCGCACTTGAAATGACGTCACAATTCGTAAATAGTTCGATACCCGTTCAAGGTTATTTTGGAAGTTCATTTTTTATCTGTTTTCGGTGAATAGCAACCATAGTTGGCAACCGACACTGAATTACATAATAGGCCCGCTGCTCACGGAGCAATGTATCAAGTGAAACACAAAAATCTGCCAAAAACTTCATTTATTTGTTTAAAATTATGGTGAATATGGATTTACATAAATATTTAAGGGTGTATAATACCTCACTTCGCTTCGCATGATCCTGTTTTATACCAACAAATACTGCAACAATCACTCTGAAATTGATATATGGTAAAGTTGTGGACTAATGCTATGTTCATGCTGTTGTGAAAACTTGATTTCATTAAATTTACTTGATAGAAAAAAATTACAAAGTTACCTCCAAACCTTACAATAAACCGATAGCATTCAATGAATACTTGAAATTAGATCTGAAACTTTGCATAATATAACTGATATTAGTATAAAGCAGCTGCAGACTGTAGCATAAAAATGAAAAAACCATCAGTGTAGCCGCGATTTCAAAATAACTGATGTTTTTGCGTGCTCGGCATCTGCTTAGAGTAGGATAGACAGTTAAAAAGCAGAAGCGTTAGAGCAGGACTGCGAATTGAGGTATTATGGGCCTTTAACAGAAAGATATTTCCGCTTCTCTCGGCTCACGTACGTAAAAGAAAATAGAAAAGGGGGTGTATTGACTGTTTCAGTGACAGTGTATCTCTGACAGCTGCTCGAGGATATATGTCGTAACTATAAATTCGTTTGTGCCCGCCCTTCGAAAGGAAACTATAAACTAGATCTAAATTGCCAATAAACGTTCCGCACCACGAAGCACGACGATCAATATACTGACCTAACACAATTGTAAAATTGAAACGTGATACATGCATGCGAATTATTCTAATTAAATATTCATCGACCGAAAGCTGAAGTTGACAAGTCGCCATTTATTTAAATTAAAGTATAAGTTGGCAATCTATATCTATACTAATAATAAAGCAGTAAAAGAGTCGCGCCTGAATGTACATTGAATGTTTTCGCGAAATTTCAAATGAAATCCGTTTTAACTCGAGAACCGCTCAACGAATTTGGATGCGGTTTTTGTTATTATCACCGTAGTGACCCTGGTCAACACATAGATTATAAGAGGTGTTTATAAATAAACGCCCAAGCCGAAAACGGGGCGCAAAGTTTTAATAAAGGCGGGCGAAGCGGAGAGCAAAGCCTAGTACAGTATAAGTTAGCAATATAGCATCATAACATGACCCATCCGAGGTGAACCTTGCGAGCATCTGTCCATTAGCGATATCAAGGTCAACAATACGCACTTCAATTATTCCAAAGACATTGCAAAACTTATCAAACCATAGACGATCTTGACCTAGATAGATTCGCGTACTTGTGCAACGATTTTGACGATAAAATATTCGATTTAATGTAAAGAAAAAACCGGCCAAGTGCGTGTCGGGCCACGCGCAATGTAGGGTTCCGTAGTTTCCCGGTACATTTTATAAGTTGGTCTACTAATACAGACCGCGCCAAACTTCTAGTCCCATACATTAGAGGGAACCTGTACTCGTAAACCTGTAAAGCCTACTTAGCTGTGATAGTTTTCCTTTTAAATTCATTATACATAGGTAACACTAAAAGTTTCCGGAACTGGCCACTTACATAAACAATATTTAAAAATTTATTGCAACATTTGAAAATGGAACTCTTTGGCTGTAGAATGCAGTTTGTTTCATCTGACTGTCTTTTGTTTTTACCTTGTGGCGCCATTTAAAAAATTGTGTGTCTGCATCAACATGGATTTAACTCGGGAAAATTTTCGTAGTATGATTTTCTACGATTTTAAGTGTAATTTGACAGCTCAACAGAGCATCGCTCGGCTTGAAACAGCTTTTGGCAATGAAGCACCATGCAAGACGACTGTTTATAGCTGGTTTGCAGAATTCAAGCGTGGTCGTATCAATCTCAGTGACGAATCTCGCGATGGTCGGCCGTCCACCGCTGTGACCAACAAAAACATCGATGCTGTGCGCCGTATGATTGAAACAGACAGGCATGTGACCTACCATGAAATTCGCGCATCCTTAGAAATAGGCATGAGTCAAATACAATCAATCCTACACAAACATTTGGGTGTGAGAAAGCTGTGCTCGCGGTGGATCCCACACAACTTGACCGAGGCTCAAAAAACGGACCGCGTCACTTGGTGCAGTGCCATGCTTACCAGATTCAACGAAGGTGCGTCAAATTTGGTGTGAGACATAGTAACAGGTGACGAAACATGAATTTATTGCTACGATCCCAAAACAAAGCAGCAATCGAGCGTATGGGTCTTTCAAGATGAGCCGAAACCAACCAAAGTGGCGCGCGTGAAAAGTGCATCTAAGCGGATGATTGCTTCTTTTTTTAATAAAACTGGACACGTGGCTACTGTTGCTTTAGAGAATCGTCGTACCGTGAATAGTGACTGGTACACGACCATTTGTTTGCCGGAAGTTATTGACGAACTCCGTAAAAATAACCGTAAACGCCGTATCATCCTGCACCACGACAATGCTAGTTCTCACACGGCCAGACAGACAAACGACTTTTTGAAGACGAAAAATGTAGAACTCATGAGTCATCCTGCATACAGTCCCGACCTGGCACCTTGTGACTTTTTTCTGTTCCCAAAAATTAAGAACCAATTACGCGGTCAACGATTTTCATCACCAGAAGAGGCTGTCGAAGAGTATGAAAAACACGTTTCAGAGGTCACCACAGGGGAGTGGCACAAAAGTTTTCAAAACTGGTTTGATCGAATGAAAAAGTGCATAGACGCCAAGGGAGATTATTTTGAAAAACAATAAATTAATTTTGTACCTTTAATAGTATTTTTTCATATTCATTCCGGAAACTTATAGTGCGTCCCACGTATATACTACTTCTGTAAATTTTTTCACATTTCTATAAACAACCGTTTAGCCGGCAGGGAGGGGAGGGGCGCTCCACTCTAACAAAAATTTTCACTTTAAAGCTTAATATTTCACCAACGGATCCCTAAATTGAAAAATGGTTTTCACACACCCACAATGATAGACGAGAAAAAAAAATCAGTTTACAGTTTACACGTATGAGAGGTCCTAAAAAAAAATTTTTAAAGATTTCATTTTACCATTTTGTCGGCGTGATTAATATTTATATCCATGCCAAATTACAGCTTTCTAGTACTAATAGTCTCTGCGGTAAGCCGCGGACAGACGGACAGACGGACATGGCGAAACTATAAGGGTTCCTTGTTGGACTACGGAACCCTAAAAACTGTCGAATTTTGCTGGTTTTTAGGGAAACCCTCATAGCGAAGTTACATTGTTTCAAACGGTGTTTGTCTATCCGATTGTCTGTCTGCTCGCGAATTATTTCTAGTATGGCTTTAATTCGTAGATGGTAAATTTTATTATTTCATTAAAGCTTTTTGATTGATTTCCCAATTTGGAATGCGCTCTTAGAATATTTGGTTTAACAAAGAGATGGCAATATCGATCATTTTCATGAATATCATCGAAAATATCATTAAATAAAAAATTTACGATAGACTTCGAACAAAAAGAAAAAAACATTTGCAACGACAACCGAAGCGAAGAGGAGCGAAGCGGAGCTAGGCGAATCTCTTAGTTTTTATACATGTCACGATATTTGCGCAGATAATAAATTACCATTTAGTACGATATGGCCACGACATGTATATATGGTGACTTTTATTTATCCACCCAAACTCATACTGGAGGCTTGGTAAGTGATTAGTAACACGGATCGATAACACTTATTGCTAATTTCGTAAAATAAAATCTTGACGTCCCATAGTAATTGTCTCTCAGCTGGGCTTGCGTTTGTAACGAACACGAAAAGAATAATTTACGAATTTCACAGAAAGGGTCATCGAACCTTGTTACTGAGCACTTACCGTGTCTTCAGTAAGAATTGGGCTGCATAAGTTAAAGTCACCTTATATACTTATTATTACAACTTTGTGGAACTCCTGTCAGCGTCCAGATAGTTATAATCCAGATTCCCTTAGGAGTAAATACGTATCTTTTGGGTGAGCGCTTTCATCCTTGATTCCATCGTGCAGTGGCGAAGGGTGAATATTATAAAAAGGGAAGCCGTACAAAAAAAATGCTTTATTCAGAAAAGCAACCAAGGAAAACATTTTTTTTAGTACTTTGTGACCTGTCATCCAAGTTTATTTATCGTATTGAGATTTATGGAAATGTTTGACAAAGCGAAGAGCACGGAATAAAGAAATGTAGTATGGATGTCATTTCCTAAACAAGCCGACGGGAATCGTGTTATATGGACCCTCCGCCACTGCTCGTGGTAGTGGCCAAGCGTAACGTAAGGCCATCGTGAATATACATTATATATTAAATCATAAATCATAAATATTTATTTGTTCAACATAGGTAATTTAAGATGTTAAAAACATTGAGTCCAAGCTATGTTGCACCAAAAGGCATACAAAATAATTATTATTACTAAAATTAAATAATTATTTACAGAATAAACAGAAAATATATGAAAATTACATTAAAATTAAAATTAACAAGTAACAATTATCTAATATGACCACTAGCCCTCCAACAATAATTTAAGTGTCCACTTGATTGTCTTGCAGGAACTCAGTTACGGTATAGTAGGCCTTACTCAGCAAGATCTTCTTAAGAGAGGATTTAAAATTAAAAATATTTGGCGTGTCGCGAAGCGTATTAGGTAGTTTATTGTATATCTTAGGAGCCATCCCTAAGAAACTCTTAGTTAAGATTTTCTTTTTTGTTGGAAAAGAAGCAATTAAATTCTGATATCTTTTACTTTTAAACTTTTCAAATAAATGGAGATTGCATTTGACAAATAGTGCCATTTCATATATATATAGGCATGGCATAGTCAATATTTTGTGTTTAATGAAGTGAGATTTGCAACTTACGGTCTTTCGAATATGTTAAATTGAACGTATACACCTTTTTTGCGCTTTAAAAACCATTTCCTTATCTGTGGAGTTACCCCAGAAAATGATACCATATCTAAGAGTAGAATCTACATACCCAAAGTAGGCATTTATAACGGTATTAATATTGACAACTTTGGCAAGCATATACAATGCATAGGAGAACTTGTTCAATTTTTTGCAAATATGCTCAATTTGGGGTTTCCAGGATAGCTGATTATCTATGAGTAATCCTAAAAATTTAGTCACACCAATTTCATCAATACTTTTGTTTGCATAAGAAATATCAAGTGAAGCCGGTTTTATCCTTTGTTTAAATTGCATTATCTTTGTTTTATCTAAATTTATCTTTAAGTTATTTGAATCAAGCCAGTCAATAATAGATTTTAAGGTATTATTTATTTCTACTTCCTGATCACAACGATTGTTAAAAATGACAGTTCTGTCATCAGCAAACATAACCATTGGATAGGGTGTAACTTGAGGAAGATCATTAATATAACTTATAAAAAGAAGGGGACCCAGCACGCTACCTTGAGGTACTCCATATGATATTTGTCCACATTTTGATGGTTTATATATGATACATATGATATTTAATTGTATTATGTATGACGCAGTGGCGAAGGGTCCATATAACACGATTCCCATCGGCTTGCTTAAGAAATGGTATCCATACTATTTTTTATTCCGTGCTCTTCGCTTTGTTAAACATTTCCATAAATCAATACAACAAATACACTTGGCTGACAGGGAGTTGCAAAGTACAAAAAAAAATGTTTTCCTTGGTTGCTTTTCTGAGTATGGCGATATTTTTATCCGGCTTCTCTTTTAAAATGTTCACCCTTAGCCACTGGTATGACGTAACCCGTTGAACGATGTACACTTTGCAGTTTATTTTTGTTATTTTTGTTTGTTTTAATTCGTTAAAGATACTAATGCTATGATTTAGTTGCATATGCAAAATTATAAGTTCGGTGGGGGGACGGGTCAGTGTCGGGGAACTTGGGGTGTCCATTAAGGAGGGAGGAACGGTTATCTGATGTGTTCTATTGGCCAGAAACAATAACGTTATTTAATAATATATCTTTTCGGCTCTCTACTTTTGCGCGTTAGGGTAAAAATCCACTGAAATGTTAAAGGTTTTGTCTACCCATTGAAATTCTCTGTGTCTTGAAGGTAGGTGAATAGGTGGTAATAGCTGATGCCGGGCTCGACTGTGGAGGTACCACCATCTTACTCGCAAACCGAGCGAAGTTATTCGGGGGAGAGTAAGAGAACAGTTCCCACCTGGGACCGATGGATGGCGGTATATCCATCCCCAGTTGCCAGGCCTTATATAAAACAGATTATTGGTGACGGGCAGCGGCGTCACTGGTGCGAGGGTTTCACCAACCCGCCTGCTCAGCGTGTGTGAGTATGGGCATTTCTTCCAGGAGGACCGCCAAGAGTGGCGAAATCCTGGAAAGGCTTATGTCCAGCAGTGGACGAAACAGGCTGATGGATGGATGGATAGGGGTTTGTTGTTAAGATATGATTAAAATTTCCCGATTTTTAGGGTTTCGGCCGTAGTCAACAAGGAACTCTTATAGTTTCGCCTTGTCCGTCCGTCTGTCTGTCTGTCTGTCCGCGGCTTAGCTTAGATACTGTTAGTCCTATTTGGTACGGGTATGCATATAAATCACGCCGATGAAGTAGTAAAATAAAACTAAAAAAAATAATAATATGAATGATAGTTTTCCTCCCCTACACGTAAAATGGGGTTGTTTTTTTCGCGTCTTTCCCTTGGTTTAGGGTATCGTTGTTAGAGTGAGGTGTCCTCCCCTGTCAGTTAAACGGTTGTTTTTGGATATGTGAAAACATGCACGGCAGTAGTATGTATAAAGAAATTGAAAGGAAAACTGTCACAGCTTGGCTTTATAATTTAACGAGTAACAGTTGACCAACTTAATATTGAAGTTATATTTCATACATCTTGAAGTTTGTAATTGTAAGTCTTTATCTATCATGTATTTAATGTTCGTCTGCATCCTCGTTGCAGGCCAGCCGGCGCAGGAGCAGGAGCTGGCGACAAAGATGCTGCAGATACAGTCCAAGCGGTTCTACCTCGACGTGAAGCAGAACCGGCGCGGGAGGTTCATCAAGGTCGCTGAGGTGAGCTCATTGACATGACAGCCTCCTCTTGGTTCACATCCTCGTGGGGCGGTAGCGTTCACCCAATCAGCCTGGAAGACCATCCCCTGAATTGTGGGTGTGTTGCCAGTTCAGCGTAAGGCTGATAGAACATCTTGACTCACGAAGTGAGCTATCAATCCATCTATGCAAAAATGTGCAACAAAACTATAACGAACAATCACTTTTGTCGTTTTAAAGGCCTCAACACACAGAAAGCGTGGCGGTAGCAGGACGTGATAGTATGACATTGGTGGGCGAATTATCATGGTTACCACCTGTTACCGCCACGCTTTGTGTGGGTCTCGCCAGATAAAACCGTAGCGTTGTTGGGACGAGATGATAGTGTGTTGGTTGTTAGTGTGCGTATTGCTATGGACGTGTATAAGAGACGCGTGTTGGAGAGGCCCAGTTTTCGGTGCGGCGTCATTCACACATTTGCATAACCCGCCAACAACACACTATCATGTCGTCCCGTCAACGCTCCACTTTCTGTTTGGCGAGACCTTAAAAGTTGACTTTATTTTATCCACGGGCAGCTTTCTGTTCCGTGAATTTTGGACAAGAATAACTTATTGCTCAAGTTATTCTATCCACATGTTCAAATCTTTTAGGACACATAAGTTATCGGTCTGCGTTCTTTGGAAGCCACGTTAACCTGTTAAGACGACAACTTATACATGTCAATGAAAGGCTTATATGTCCAGCAGTGGACGAACACAGGCTGATGGATGGATGGATGACGTCGTCTTAACAGAGCTTTGGGTCCATATTTGCGCCTGAAGTACGGCGACAGGGCTCACCACAACACATCACGCTGGGATGTTATAATCGTCGGTGGAAAGTGGGAACCAGTTTGAACTGTGACTTGTGTTTCACAGTCCGATTGTTGTCTTGACGATGTATTTGAATGTCGTCAGATCGGCGCGGACGGGCGCCGCAGTCAGATATTCCTGGCGATGTCGACGGCGGCCGAGTTCCGAGACCACCTCTCGGCCTTCAGCGACTACTACGCGTCCCTCGGCCCGCCCAACCCCGACAACGTGCCCGACGACGGGAAACTCAAGTCCGAGATGATGCTCAAGGTTACTCCCGTTATTACTTCTTCCTTCTTATGATTGTTTTTCTTACTATTGCATAAAAAGTACTAAATAAATGTGATATATGGCATTTCGCGACCATTGTTTAGTGTCAATTAGGCTGTTCTACCAAAATTTTGTAATTTTATGTATTACGTTGTAAATGAATGGGCATACAAACTTAAAACACGCTTTTATGTTTGTATACCTATTAATTTACAACGTAATGCATAAAATGACGCAATTCTGCTAAAAACCCCTAATAATTGTTCAACAATAGTCGCAAAATAAGATGAAACTATTTTATTTCATACATTTTATTTTAAAATAAGATAAACAAACTTAGGTTATGCACTTTGCACTGAGCTCGAAACGTTCCCCCTTAAGGACCCGTTCTCCCCAACATTAAGCACCTCATTTAGCGTCAAGTAGAACTGAACTCTGTGACGTTTCATTATTGTTTAAAATAGCGCGCTCTGAGCCGTGGCTGTTACGACAACCGAAACATCGCGCGCTCTAAAGAATCACGTTTCGATGCCGAATTATTATGTTCGATGGATAAATACACCAAGTTACAATTTTTGTTTGGCAAAATTAAACCAATCACACCATTCTGTATACTCTTAACATACGGGTGACTGAATTTCAGTTTCCAAAGTCATCTGGGAAACCGTCAATGGGAAATACGCGAAGAGCAGTTTTACGTGATTTTTAGTGACTTTAGATTTTTTTTCTAGCTTGCTATGAATTCTATACAAAAATCAAATTAATTAGGTTGTAATACAACTCTTCGACAACTTGTGTGATTATTTATTTCTCATTAAACAAATATTTTCTGTCATGAATCAGCAATACGGTGGGGCACGTTTAGGTGGCATGGACCCGTAAGGTGGTTCGTGAAAAGGCCAAAAAAGTAGTGGCAATTTTTTTTTTGCTTGTTGGTCTATTAGGTATACGGATAAATTGACAACCCTGCAACAGTAGGCATTTAAGCCGTGGAGTTTCCCTACTGTTTATATATGTACTGCTCCTTCGGGGATTCATGTGTGACGATGTATTAACAAACTCCCCAGGACAACCGGCGATACTACTTGGATCTCAAAGAGAACTCGCGCGGCCGCTTCCTGCGCGTGTCACAGACGATCACGCGTGGCGGCCCGAGGTCACAGGTCGCGCTGCCCGCGCAGGGCATGATAGAGTTCCGCGACGCGCTCACCGACCTGTTGGACGACTTCGGGACCGACGATGGCGGGTGAGTTGAGACAGGAGATTACTTCTCACTCCAACGTGTCCTTAAGTTGTTGAGAAAAGACACAGAAGCTGGCTTGCTAGACAGTATACAGGGTGTAATCGTTAAGTGTGACCAGGCGATTATTCCGTAACTATAACAAATATCAAAAAAAATTAAACTGATATCGAAAGTACGTTACCTAATCAGTAAAATGACATCAATAACTTTTTTGAAAATCAAACGAAAAGTATTCAAAATTTTGACATTAAGCACTCCCATACATTTAGTATGAGATTAGTAAAAAGGTTTTAGTTCCCTTACTTTAAAAGGTTATTTTAGCTTAGTACTGATATTAAAGGAAACTGTTTATTAACCAAACAAAGTAATAAAACTATCCATTAATTGAATAACATTTATTTCTTATTAAGTACAAAATTTTGTTTTCAAAGCAGATTTTCGAAGTGACGTCCTTGTTGACCTCATACTAAATGTATGGGAGTGTTTAATGTTAAAAATTTGGATATTTATCGTTTAATTTTCAAAAAGTTATTGATTTCATTTTACTGATTAGGTAACGTTCTTTCGATATCAGTTAATTTTTTTTTGATATCTGTAATAGTTACGGAATAATCGCCTTGTCACACTTAACGACTACACCCGGTATAGTTGCAATTAACGACTACCTGATCTCTAAGGATGATGACCTGATTTTTCCGCAGGACTCGGGGGCATTATATGTAGGTCTTAAGGCCTTGCTTTTAGAAGTGCATTACACGATAGAGAAAACAATTCGAAATAAATTTACTCACAAAAGTAAATGTTGGTCTGGGCTTGAGCTCTATTGCGGGCAAGCTACTATTTCAGTTAACGAAGTGTCTTTTTAATCGTCAGATGTTTTTTAACTTTTATTACAATTTGTTATATTTTGTTTATAGCAGTTTGCAGGACCTATCGCATAGGTAATATCCTTGATTCTTTACGTTTTTACACTGATGGAAGAATTGGAGGAACATAACCTTTTAAAACAGTTTGAAACTCAAATTCAGTAAATTTGATATACAACATTTATCAACAAACCAATTGATTTACTGATTATCTCAGTCTGTCTCCTAGGTAAGGTCGCGGCGCGGGAGGGGTAAGTAAGATTGTTTGATGAACACCTGTTAGTTTATTGCGTGGCGTGAACTGTCTAAGAAACAGACTTGGACAGTCCCATTTACGTCCAGTTCCTCTAATTTCCTCCATCAGAAACTATACAATTTCAAGTTCGTCTACGTGTAACTCTGTCTGAGGTACATTGGGCTCTATGCCGCGGTATGAAGGTGCACAATCGCTGTTTCAGCTTCAAGGGCGAGCTGCCGGAAGGGCGCCACCTTCGCGTCGACAACAAGAATTTTTACTTCGACATTGGACAGAACAACCGCGGGATTTATATGAAAGTGAGCGAGGTGAGTTGTGACATTCCCGACGCACTGCAGAACCGGGGCAGCCCCATCAGCATCCTGAACGCGTTGTTGCATTGAACGCGCAGATCGCTGTACTGTCTTTGCGTATAACTAACCCACAGACTGCTCGTGTAAAAGGATGTACAATAAGCTCTAAAAAGAGTGATCTTAGCTTCAGTGGAAGAACGAGCAAATCTGCGAGCTATCATGTTCGCTCTGACAGACAACGACCTGCGCTCCCTTTCAATATCTGCATTGTCCTTCAGCTCGGATGTTATTATATGTCCCAGATACTTGAACTGGTCCACCATTTTTAGTGGGCCTCCATTCAGTTTTATCGGTAGAACATTAGATGGAAATTTGATCCCTGCCCGAAACACAATGCATTCGCTCTTCGTTTCATTATACTTTAGGCCATGGCTTGTAGCATATTTTTCACAAACTGAGATAGTCAACATCGCCACTGTTAAAAACGTACTCAGGTACATCACTATAGCTGTCAAAAGTGGTCAAGTGTGAAAGAATCTTTGTTTACATCACTGCTCAATCCGACTTGATCGTAGTATACAGGCAGTTGCATAGACTCAGTCGCTCGTTTCCGACTTCCGTAAATTTTACAAAGGACATACTGACTAACGCCCGCCCCGCCTGCTCTCACTCATTCAGGTACAAGGCGGCAGATTCATAAAAAAAAATCAAGAATACCATGACGTTTCAATTAATAACTTGGTCAACGATGCATTAGTAAGCTACACAGTGTTAAAATCTCTAAAATGAGTTAGAGGTAGGTAGGCTGGGACGCCGCGGGTTATATTTTGATTGGTGTTTTGGTGCCGCAGGTGAAGAGCAACTTCCGCACCGCGATCACAGTCCCGGAGAAGTGCTGGTCGCGCTTCCGGGACATCCTCGCCGACTACTGCGACAAGATGCAGCAGGATCACGCGCAGGTACCACTTTGTGAAGCGGCTAGTCGCTTTGTGTGGCGGTTAGTGAGCTGTACGTGCGCAGTATTCCCCTGCGCAAGACCCCCTTAGGCACTTCCCCGATCCGAGATTGTGCTGATGCGACGCCATCTGGAAGAAAAAAGAAAGAAAAGAGCTTTATTTCAAATCAAATCAAATCAAAATTTATTTATAGAATAATTACATACACAGCCAACTACAAATTTACATTTTGTGTTATTATTAAATAAAATAGAATTAAATATGTGTTAGAAAATTACTACATAATAAATCAACATACTTAACTAGATAACAGTTTGGCTTAAGTCTATTAGTTGAGTCCTAGAGTCTGCGTTGGTAAAGACTGTATTGCAGACTCCAGTCTCCCCCCCCCCCAGTTGCATGTTATAAAAGGTACTACTATGCCCACTTGTTATTTTAGTCCTTTACAGATAGGTACAATACATTTTATTTTGGAGGGACAATAGAAGCGTTAACTCCATATCAACCTAGATTATTACATATATGTATATATGTTATGTATATATACTCACACAGTTACACAATATTTCTTTAAGAAGCAATAATATTAACAACAAACAATATGACAGAAGTCAAGTACTTACCTAAAGATGAAATGTTTTACATGGGAATTACTAACAAACGCTCTGTGCTGTCATAGTCAAGTCCAAGAAGCATGTCGAAAACTTCTCTGTTTAGATTTATCAAATTCAATTAATGTATTTGTAATGTTTTGTTACCAAAGTTATAAAGGTAAGGTCCAAGGAATCGTATACTACGTTGTGCAGATTTGGTTCGGCAAAGTGGGGTAGTGAATATTATGTCATCACGTAGTTTAGATTTGAGCTTGTAATTGCTAAAGTTAGTAGAAAAATGTTGTCTGGAAAATAGTTTCTGAATAAATATTTGTCTTATTGAGAGAAGTTGGAAATCTTTAAAGAGTACTCGTCTCATATCTGAATGGTTTGAAAAACATAACCTTAAGAAGGCCCCTGTGTGCTCGTTCAAGTTCAATTAAGTGCGTTTTTGAGGCACTGCCCCAGGCTATGATGCAGTAGCCAACAACCGACCTACAAAGTGAGATGTATACGGTTCTCACAAGTTGAGGATCCGCGACATGTCTTAGGTGCTTAAATATAAACATGAATTTGCGGAGTCTAGAGGTTAGATGGTCGATGTGTGCATGCCATTTCATGTGTTGACCGAGAAGCACACCTAGATACTTGATTGTAATGGTGCGCTGTAAAGTGGGACAGTTACAGGGAGTAGTCTGAGAGCTAGAACAGTTATGAATTTTTATTTGTGTTTCGTTTTGTTTAGGGAGAGTGCGTTCGGTCAGTGCGTAGGTCATGTACTTTGTTTTGTTGACATTAAGGGTTAAGAGATTGTGCCTTAGCCAATTAGAGAAGGTTGGAGGCCGAAGTTAGCAGCCTCATTCACGTCTTTCCAGGTTTTCCCTGTAAAAAGGATGGCTGTGTCATCCGCAAACGAAAAAATATTTGCGTTGGGGATGGCAATTTCACAGAGGTCATTGATATAACGTAAGAACAATGTTGGCCCGATGATGCTTCCCTGGGGAATTCCCATAGTAATATTAGCACGGGAGCTCAGGAAGTCAGAAGAGAGTTTAACAACCTGTTTTCGATTTCTGAGGTAGTCCTCAAACCAGGCATAGGGTACTCCGCGTACTCCTAGTCTCTGGAGCTTTGCAAGGAGGATCGGAACAGGAACAGTGTCAAATGCTTTTGCGAGGTCGAGGAACACACCGAGACATTTGTCTTGATTGTCGAGTTTATGCATTATAGTTTCTGACAGTAATGACACAGCATCTTCAGTCGACCTCCCCTCCCTGAACCCAAACTGAGAACTTGAAAGAAGTCTATGTGATTCAAGATACGACACAAGACGTTTGTTCATTAGTTTTTCGATTATCTTAGAGAGAATCGGCAAAAGTGAAATAGGTCTATAGTTGCTGACACTGTCCCTGTCACCGTCCTTAAATATGGGACAAACTACGGCCAATTTAAGAGCATCTGGGAAGCAACCTGACTCAAAGCTTAAGTTGCATATGAAGGTAATTGGATCAAGTAATATGTGTTTACATTGTTTAAACAGTTTAGATGGAATAGCATCATAGCCAGGAGCTGAGTCAGGTTTTAGCGAGTTAATTACATCCAGGACCTCAGTTTGATCAGTCGGAAGTAAAACGAAGGAGTTGACACACTGTCGTGCTGAAGTAGATACGTCACGTGCAAGTTCAGACATGCTACGAGGAAGATCATTAAGGATTATTTGTGCTAGTTTTGTTCCCACTTCAGAAAAATGAGTATTAACAGTATCTGCTGATGCTGTGCTAGTTTTACATAAATTTAACAGTTCCATACAATTTTGCTCCTTGGCTTTAAAATTACATATTTTTTTTAGAGTTTGCCATGTTTTTTTAATGTTATTTTTGTTATTTTCCAAAAGTGACTTCTCATGGGCACGTTTTAGCTTTTTAAAAGATTATTATAAAAGTTTCTGTAACGGCGGTAAGTAAGACATAATAAATTATTTTCCGGGTATTTATTTGCTTTTTGGTGAAGTTTATTCCTGTGCCTAATACATTTTAAGAGACCATTCGTCATCCATGGTTTGAGTAATATTTTGGAACTAGGTATTGAGTATGTATAGGTATGTTTTTTAAGTTTTTTAGCTAAGATTTCTAGAAATACGTTAGTGGCATCGTTAAGATTATTTTTTAATTTTATTTGGTTCCGATCAACAGATTTAACTCAAAATATAATATTCATTGAATTACACACATTCCGTTGTTATAAAAAAGGAGTCCAGCTCAGCTTAATGCCTTAGCCGAAATGACAGCGCTCGCATTCTGCTAGTTCCCACTAAAATTAAAAACTAATTAATTAACTAAATGTAACAAAATCAAAAATAAAAAGCGTAGAGCATAAAATACATATAAATAATGAAAAATAAATAGTAGGCAGTAAATTAATAAGTAAATGAACAAATCATAGTGTAATACTATTAATATTAGTGTGATTTGAAGAGTGGATCTTCTGTAATACTATTATTTCTTCTGTACTATTAGTCAGTTTTTTCGGAATGTAGGGTCTAAAAAGCATCCCAAAGCGCTTACAGTATATTGTGAGTGTGGTTTCTTGGACATTTGCTTTAATGATTGTATGTGTTCCGCAGGGGTCAGTAGGATCAGGTGGAGGCGGCGGCGGCGGACCTTCCGGCGCCCGCTCGAGCGTGCAGCCCGCGCCTCTATCGAGAGACATAGTGAGTACACTATACCAACGCCATCTAGCGTGAACAACTGTAACTAAGTGTTCAGATCTACAATTATCGCCCTGCACAACCTCCTTGTTCACGCTATTTTACACTAAAATAGCTTAGAATAACGCCATCTAGCGTCTGCAGCGAGCACCGAAACCCAGATCGATTGATGAGTCGACAACGAAAATGGCAACAGCCTCTATTCACAACGGCATAACGTCCATTTTGCAGGATACGTTTACATGTGCGGCGCCCCCCCGGATTTGATGCTGCAGCCCCGACCTGCTCTACTGAACTGCCGACCGCTCCCCCACACACACATCGACACGCAACACCCACACACCCGCACGGCCCGACGACCTGTGACGTCACTCACCTATACATCGATGCTACGAACGTCTCTGTGCAGGTCTACTAAAGACTATTACAATAATGTGTATATCGAAATGTTACGGTCTGCGTAAGCGATCCATTGATTTTGTGTTCCGGAACCGCCATATGCCGGATGTGAATAGACTGCTGTCTTTAAATCAAACCACATGCTCAAATCAAACGACTTTCCCAAAGAAAATCCCGAGTAAGTGAAAATACAAAATCAACAGTGGATTCTTAAAGTTAGTATGGACGTATATATATTTTTTGCGGTTGTGTTTCTTTGGCAAAGTTGTTCAGTAACTGGTTTTATTTGCAGGCACAGGCAATACATTTACGACCGGTATGTATTTATATGTGTATGTATATATTTAGCCGCTACGAATCGTGTCCGGACATTCCGAACTTTAGTTTGGTTTTCTTTTTGTCAAAATTTCGAAAGTAGTGGCTCTGTACACGTTAGCTGTTAAGGTATTGTGATAAATAACAGTGTTTGAGCTTTATCCTTTATGTTGTCGTGTTGAATCGCAAGTATTATGTATTTGAGAGTAGCGGTCAGACCGTTCTAAATATGGTACTAAATGTTTCCACATTTGATAACATTTTATTTCTTGTTATTAATAATTATAAATAAATGTGATAGGAGCGTGACATACAAACGGACAGGAGTGTCGGCGTCAGTGTAGTAGAACGTGTTGCCGTTTTGGGAAATTTTAAATTTACCCGAAATTTTAGTTTTTATTTTAAAATCCTGAAATCAAATTTCGAAATTCACTTGTATGTGGCCTTTTTAATCTAAATTATTACTTAAAAAGTATGACCTCCGAAGAGGTGGTTTAGTTTTCGCTGGATTTTTTACTTTAGATAGCTTTGAGCTTTATTTTTTAATCGCATGAAGTTTAAAATGTATTATATTTTTTGGCACATGAAGAAGAAGAGCGGTAGAAATGAAATGATTTGAACCGAAAGATGTAGAGTCGTGAAGGAATTATTATTATTCCAATTATAAGTCATTTTATTTTTGTTAGGTTATACATTATTAACAGGCCGGGGTGACCCGTCAAAAAAAGAAACTTGGACACGAAATTTGAAACCAAATTTGACAAAAAAAAGGAATAAAAAGTTGGGAAGCCCTGGCCGGATAAAAAAAAACATAATAAAAAAAGTAAATTGAGAAAAAAAAGGTTGATTATTTAAATGCCACTTTCTAGTTAGTAGGTGTACGAGTATGTGTGTTATTTTTTTAATATCAATTATTTAAATATGTTTTACAATATGGGACGCATACGGCGGGCGCGGATGTGAATTGTAGACGGTTTCATTCAATATGCGGCTTAAATCACATTTAAAAAAATTGCGTTTCAATTTAAAATAGATTCAGTATTAAAACACCCAAGGTACTTTTTTGCTTGAATAACTGTAAGGCAAAAACGATTTCTCATTTTTACCAATTTTGTTCAGTTTCGTAATCAATCCGTATATCGAATGATGCTACAAATATTAAGACACTGGGTGTTTACAAGGTATGACTTAAACGCTGCAATTTAAACCTTGTTATATAGGAAACAGAGTTCTAAATGCAGTGGCGTTTCTCGAATCTAAAGATAAGTAACGTATAGCTGTGATATAGGGTCAGATCAGAGTGGAGATTGTGCGTCCTTGTCTAACGCGCTAAGTGGGAAAGAGATGGAAAATCGCGTCGGGTTATGTAAGCACCCTCTGTGTTAGCTGTGTGAGGATTTTATAGAGGCTGTTTTGTTTAATTGTTATGAATTTCATCGTGCTATATGAGAACGAAAAAAAAAATTGTGTTCATTTCAAAATTTGGGCTTCGTATCCCGAAAACTTGGTTTGCCTTTGCTAGCGCCATCTAGTGTTTGTAAGTGAAAGCCGTAACTCGAAAGTTTAGATCTCAAAATTCGTATGTAAAAAGTGATAGAGGCTGACGTTGTCCTTTATGAAGTCCTCACAGAACGCGTGCATGTGTGAGTGAGAGCGTTGTGTATATATGTATGTATGTGTGCATGAGTGCGCAGGACGCATAGTTGATAGTCGAAAGAACTACATCAGGCGTCGGCGTGCCTTTTACTAATGTATTTATGCATTTTCTTGTTTTTTATTATTATTATTATTATTGAGAAAATATTGTAACATCGCTCTGAAAGTTTTCACCCTTTATTGGTAGCTTTGCGATGGCGTCGGGACGTCACGTCCGCTGACACGAGGCGCGGCGGAGCGACCCGAAGTTCGACGAATAGTCAACTGCCATTTTCATTTTATATTTTATTTTTTTACAGATGAACTTGAGTATTTTGTAGATAGGATATGGTTAATAAATTATTATGTATACGCGATTTAATTATTTATGAATAGTCGATCGCTCCGCCCCGTTTCTCGATCCGCACGTTAAATATATGTAATATCGCATACGACTTCGAGTCAAACATTTAGTGATAAAAATGCGTTTTGAAATTCTATTGTGTTACTAAATACATTTGTAGAGTAACGACATTTTTGTACACGTATAAGATAAAAAGCTTTCTTTCGCTTGAAACCCTTCGCTATGTACGGACCAACATCAGTCAGTAGAACTCTTAGATGTTTTCATTTTATGCCGTAAACGAGCAGCTCTCTCATTGTCTAACTTAAACATCTATCGACACCGCTTTATGACATCTCACATCATTTCAGCCAATCACGATACACCTAAAAGTGATAGGGATAGATGTTTATGTTGGAAAATAAGCTTCTGCTTCGACGTAATTACAACCAACTGGTATAAATTTAGGCTAGCTCATTCAATGTTCGATCCGATTACTTCTGCAGGTACTGTACAATATTATCTGCGGGGCTTGTTATAAAAAGTTCATGTAAAATAGCGTATTTCTCACCCTTAGATCATTGAAGGCTTTTAGATTGCGGTCCCAAACGAAACCTTCGATGCAGTCTAAAACAGTCCTTCGGTAGATTAACTAACAAACGTTCCCCTTTGAAGACCGTAAATATAAAATAGCGTGGGATAAACCGGTGACGTCCGATCAAGTGTTACATATATAAATATAGAGAAAAAGACAAAAAAAGATAAAATATATAAAAATAATACAGTTCTCTATATACAGATAGAATATATGACGGAGGGGGCGGCACGGCTCCATTCTATGTAAGTTAGGCTAGTTTCGGTTCGATTGGGAGTTGACAGAATGGAAAGAAAGAAAATAATGGTAACCCTTCTCTTTCTTTGTTTCCAAACTGTTCAAAACTGTCGTCGTGAGATGGCGCTACTATTCGTTATTTGACTGGCGATTCCGACACCTAAGACAATGAAATAAAGATCATTTTGCATTTTCTCACAATATCAGTAACGCCATCTCGCGGGGTACATGTAAACAAATTACACATCTCTACTCTTTTCTCTTAGATACTACTGGTAATAAGTAAACGAGATAGATATAACGGTGATAAGTAAATGATCTAGCTAGCTACATTTAAAACTAGCGAATAGTTATTTTAGTTCCTGAAATATAAGTCATAGACATAGATACCGCATAGGTACGTAACATAGGACTTTCTTGTCAACTCCCTAGTGAAATAACGCTTTGTTATTATATTCCAAGCACACTGGATCAACATTTGATTTAAAAATCTGGAAATAAGAGCAAGAATATTGTTTTTTTATAGATCAAAATGTTGGTTGGGTGTGTAGTATTTGTTTAGTGTAGTAATGCGAGGGCGGTTGCTGATTGGTCGATTGGGCGAGGGCGTGGCGCGAACTTCAGACCGTTGTGTGCTGAGTACGTTTGTGTGTTTCACTGAGGGCTCGCGGGGAGGTGAAACATTCCATTTTTGAATTTTTATTCAATTTCGTTTACATTCACAATTTCCTTTGCAATTTTAGTGTTCGTTGGCGGCCAAAAATGTCAGAGCAATTCAAATAAAAAATAATTGATTATATTTTCAGTAAAAGTTTGTTCACTTCTCCGCGACATATGGCTTAATTTATATATGTAATACAACAACGCTATGGTACAAAAAAGTGAATAATTTAGTTCCATAGAAGTTTAAGCCACATGTTGAAATTAAAAGTTATATTTAGAGCAGATTGTAAAAAGTTATGATATAATAAAGTATATATAAAATATTTATGTTCGTGCGATGCTAGTATTGTATGGGATATCTAAACGTCGGCCTTAGGCGCTAGTGAGTGTGTGAGAGCGAAGAAATTTTCAGTTTCATTGGGATTTCTCTTGTTGGGTTCAGACTGGCGGCTGTGTTGTTATATCTCATTTTTAATTTTACACGTTTATTTAGTGTCATTCTATATACAACGACACTACTGAAATCTAGCGACAGTTGGACAATAACTAAATTATAATTAATTTAAAGTTCGTTTTCGTCCGTTCCCTTGTAGTTTTTAAGCTAGATTGGCTTCTATTAACCAGGCTTTAAAGTCTATTTCTGGTCAGCCGCCAGTCGTCATAGCAGTGGTCTCGTGCCGAGTGCTCGTGTTGCTGCCTCCTGTGATACCGCGCCCCCCGCACCTCGCCCCGTCGCCCCGCGGTCCCCCCGCGCCCTCAGACCCCCTCGACAGCTTAGTTTCTTATTTACTCATAAATAAGGTCTTGTGTTCGACTAGTGCTGAGCTGACGCAGACCTGAATTGGTATATTGGAATGTCTTAGTTTACCAACGCCATCTAGCGTGATCAACTGTAACTAATTGTTAAGATCAATGAACATACACAAGCCACTTGCTTCTCACCGCTGTTATAGTTTATTAGCGTGACTGTTTATCGAACTAATTAAAATTTGATTAAGCAAGTCGATAAATCAGGATCTTAGTAAGCTTCTCGACTAAGGAATATAGATGGCGCTGTTGGTTCGCATGTATTATTAAATCAGTGTTTTGACTCAGTGAATTGTACATTAGTAATGCGTAATACACTGAAGTAGAAAAAACTTGTGCATTCTCCGGTAGACGTTGGCTTGAAAAATAAATGCGTAATGATGACAGCGTAATGGTGGCTGCAGATAATAGTCAATTATTATTATATTATTCGCTCATACTCGCATCTCGCGTCCATTGGGACCGAACACTGACATCTTTCGACAGAGGTACGCACCACATTACGGCGCATACTCGGTACTCATCTATAGAAAATTCTTCGTTTATTACGCTTCTACTTAGAAAACCGTCCCAATGGACGCGCTGGCTGTCCCGCCCCCGACGCGCTAAATGTTAAATAAAATAATGAAAAAAAAATACAAAATAGGTCACTATCTTACGATACAACTCTGCGGAAAAAAAACAAGTTTTTAAACATTCTTTAAAGTTTCAAGAGAGTTATAATAGTGCGTTAGTTTTACTTATATATCTGACATTAATTGATGTTTTGCTAAAATGATAATTGACGAAGGGATGTTGTTACAGTGTACGTTATGTTGTGAAGATCATTACAGCTGCGTCGTCGCAGCCATCCGCACCATTGCATAGTACACTACTCTGTCATTACACTCTGCTCATAGACAAACCTTTCATATCGTCCCCATTTCGCTCTTATTCATGTGATTATACATTCTCTGAGAAGGTAATAGAGTTGTATATTATTTGACATCGCCGGAAATGATGAGCGGCAATCGAAATAAATATTGGACTCTAATACGCTCCTACAAAAGAACATATTCGCATGTATTTTGAGCTGATGATACAAAAATGTAATTTGTTCGTGTATCATTGTACATCTTTATTGACATAACGAAAAATAGACTCTAAAATACACCTAAAACCGCCACAAATCAACAAAAATATTTTTACAATAAGCAATACCACAGTACCTGAGAACAAAAATAAAATATTTAAAAAAGTAGATCGACAAAGAATCTGAATACTGTTTGGTCGCATTAACTGTGAAACTTGGTGGTTTTGGCGTGCAACAAAAACTAAACGAAATACATTTGGGTACGGAACTGCATTAACGTGTATCTTTTTATTATGGAAATGTTAGTTTCGAAAATCATATGCAGAAAACATTTCATTCTAATTACATTTGTACTTGTTCGAAATCATTTTCTAGTGAGATTGTAATGAATGTTTTAGATTCAGGGATTGAAAAATATCATGTGTTAATACTACCTACAGTAGGGTCGTTACAGAAAATAACATTTTGATCTCTGTATTATCTGTCAATGGACTCTGAAGATTACTTACTTGAATGTGTATTTTTATCTGCTCAGGCATATACGACTATTCTGACACAAAATATACCGAGCTAATTCTATTTGCAAAACTTCTAGAGATTAGATAACAGTGAAATGTTTTGATGTGATAAAACTACTGAAAACTTTGCTAAAATAAATACTATTGAGTTTTGTAAAAATAATCAGCTGTGTTTGAATTATGGTTGAAGGGATCATATTGGAAAAGAATTGTACCAACTTTATGTAGTTTTGATTATATCCGTATCGAAGGACCTTGCGTCTGAAAGTTGGCAATCCTGCATTGTGCCATACCACGAGACGCGCGTTTGGGTTGTTAGGTTGGCAGCATTGATTTGATGCTCGGTCAGTGCTGCCAACTGCTAAAGAAAATCTTTGTAGATAATTCTGGATTTTGTAATGAGTAATGATAACATTGAATTGTGATTAAGAAAGTTGGCGTTTGTTAAATACCCTAAAGGTGTTTATGCACTGCTTAGATCCTAATTTCGGACGCTTGATTTTATCGTTAAAGGAATTTTAAACAAAAATCGTCCGTGATTAGAAACGGAGCAGTGCATATACGCCCTTATCAGTAGGTTTTGATTAACTCGTATTGTGTAAGTAAATCTTTATGTGTACGTCCAATTTAAGAGTAGTGTCTTCGTTAAGAGCTTCAAAATTAATTAATTTCTGCTGTATAATGGAATTTGGTTAGAATGGCAGGTTTAAAGCACTAATTTTCTTGGTGATATGTTTTGTGTTTATCGAGGAAAGGTTTTTGTTTTCTGTAAGCTTGATGTCATAGACATAAGAACGCCATTTACAGATTCGTGTTGTAACTGATATGAGACAAATATCATGGGAGAGAAGAACGGGAGAGCAATGATACTGCCAATTGATTGTAGGCTTGTAATATAAATGGATAATGATTTTGTAGGTTTTGAAATACAATTTTTGAAATGTCGTGTCCTAAATATTTCATATTTTATGTATAGTGTCAATAAAAGGTGGCTGGATGCTGTTCAAATATTTAGTTTTCAGAAAAGAGAGCATTGATACTTCTTGAATTTTGATTTGTGCCTTGAAATTAGCAATTTTGCATCTGTAGCCATTCGGTATTAAGTTGGAGTGTTTGGACATAATCGGCCACCCTGTAAATGTTTTTTTAGGTGAGGGCAATGGATACAAACTGTGTTCTGTAGATTACCGAGACAGGGGATGTTTAGATAGATACGCACTCGCCGCGCGGCTCTTTTCCGCTGCCGGCTTGTTAGCTGAACGGTTGAAATCAATGCGTCACCCGCCGCCATCTTGTTTGCCAGCCGGAGCGCAAAATGGCTGCCGCGGCAATACTTCAGGCGCGAAATTATCGCGAGAGCTAAGTTGTAAGAATAGATTGCATTTGCAATATAAGTATATGGTGTTAGGTTCTTAGAGTCGGCATATTGGGTGTTGTGTATGCAGGGCCCACATTCACGCGGCCAGTTTGTCTGGCGGTTGAGCTGTTTATATTAATAAACGGTCGCAACGATCCAGAGAGTGTAAGACAAATCATTTGTAGAAAGACTATCATTAACTTTGGTGTGAAGTCTTAGGCTTTTTCGAAAGTAGCTGTATCGCAATTTATCAGTAATTTTAACTAGCACCCAATATGCACCACCGGTGATAGAAATATCGTAACGATTGGACTGACGTGGCTCATTGCTTGAGGATAAAAAGATATTATTGTTTCGGTTTGTGATGGTATTTTAAATTTCGGTATCGTGTTAAACACGGGAATTACCTCTTGAGACTGTATCGGTGTGTGGAGACGCGATAGTACTCGCTCAGGAAACATAAGTCTTATGAAGGTTTTGTTTTGGTTTCTGTGAGCGAGTGTCATGGCGTTTGGTGAGATATTTGTATCCAAAGATTGTGTAGTGATGGACACCTTTCTAAAGGGTTTTACTTGTACTTGTATTTTATATACCTACTTGTTATTTTTCTATAGTTTGAAGGATTTGTAACTAGCTGGTATTGGTACGGATCTCCCGGTAGGAATTTGGAAAATTAATAGTCTGTAATTATAAATGCATGCAGGTGTAGTTTATCAATTTTCTATTGATGTAAAACGGTTTCGGGGAAAAAACGCAGTTTTTTGGTAGTTAAGGTTTTGTATATGTAGGTAACATTCTGAATGTTTGTCTGCGTCCAGAGTTCATACAGTGGTTGTATGATATTTTGCCAAGCAAAGTGGAGGTTAAGTGATTTGGATGCAGAGGGTTTTGTGATGATGAGCAGGCGATGGAAGGCAGTCAGACTGTCAGGAGTTGGTGCTCTGTTTGTACTTACGATGGATAAAATATTAAAAAAAACAATATTATTTTTTCTTATACTAATTCAAAAAGTCCAACTTGTAAAAGAATATTTATAATGAAAATGTACGCGAAGGAACTTGTCTCGTATCTAATTTTGTAATGTTTAGTCTAAATTATGTTTCTGATTATAGTAATGCTTTTCTTTCAACTAAGTGTTTTTGTGCCCTTGTTGTGAGCGGCTGACGATTGCCGCACTGCTACCACGCAAATCTTCACAGATTATATTTGACATGATGGTGTCATATGGCATGTGCTAGTGGGGGCGGTCGTTAGTCGCGCTGTGATAGTGCTGACGCAACACCCACTGTTCATGTATATAGGCCTCGCAACACGTCCTTAAACCACCACCAAAATGACGTTATTAATACATTTTAATAATTTCATTTCAAAATGTACTTTAGGTAGCGTTCCAAATCACTTTTTCAAGATTAAAATATTGCTCGCTGTCAGACAAAAGTAGGTCGATGCTGGTTCCAATCCAAAACCTAAAAGTAGAAGTTTTGGAACCAGCATCGAGCTACTTTTGTCTGACAGCGAGCAATATTCTAATCTTGAAAAGTGATTTGGAACGCTACCTTGAATTGTCAAAACGTCAACGCAACCGTGTTGATGTCATTTTGTAGAATAAAATTCCCATGAAGTCTTTAGTGCTGTACAAACTATTTTTTTATTCCGACAGGTAACGCCACTGCCGCCTCGACCTGGGCTGTACAGATATTAGCCTTTGCCAATTATTAAAAATATTTATTGTTTTCTTGTCAACAAGTAGACAGAATTCAAAAGAAGTAGATCGTATTTGTGGTTAGTGTTCAAAGATTTTATGAATTATGAGAAGTCCCGGTTACGTTAATGTTTACCATGAGATCTTATTTATAAATACCCATTTTAGTAAACTTAATACACATTTCAGACTATTTTATTAGATATGGATCGTTTGAATAGTAAACAGTCTGCAGCTGTAAGGGGAATATCCTTGTATTTTACCTAGAATAAAAAAAACGTGTATGATTTAACAGCTTTACAAAGAAATTTGGGTCGAGGCAACAGTGGTGCCATCTACATCCACCCTGTGAAAACCTTGACCGCAACCGCTGTACCGCGCCTTGTGTGGCGACAGACGTGGCGGGGGGAACGTTGCCGAACGAAATGGCAGCTGCTCGACCCCCCTCCTCCCCGCTCACCTACAGCTACTACGTAGCGCTACCTAAGGCGCGGTACAGCGCTTGCGGACTTGTGACGTCACACTGGTACGGTTGCGAGGCCCGGTAGACGCAGAGAGGGTGTCGCGCCCCAGCGGACCACTCGACATACACAAGCCGGAATATAGGTGCGCTGCGACGTGCTGTTATGTAATAGGAAAGTTTTACGATAAATGGTGAAAATAAAGAAATTACAAAAATGTTGGTCGTTTTATTTGTTTCCAGGCTGAATCTGAAGTGAGCAAGTGTAATCGATATTGTTAAAACCAGTATGTGAGTTTAAATCGCGTACCGAGGGTTCCGTATTATACCAACAATATACTGGCTGGATATTTGGTCACTAAAAATCCTAGAATTATAGATGAGGGTTCCGGCACCGCGCTCACAGACCCGCCTGCACAACGTGTTTGGGTATGAGGAAGCCTTCAAGGCCACCAATGTGGCGAAAGCTTGGAAAGGCCTATGTCCAGCAGTGGATCAACCAGGCTGATGTTACTATGACGTAATCGCAGGTCAAAAAATCATTGAAAAAGAACATGGATGCGAGTAAAGATACGGAAAACTAATTATTTTGAGGAATTAAAATCGGTCAATTAGTAATAAGACTCGAGCCCTTGGTTCCGTACTGTCATTTCAAATAAGCCATTGTACTTGAATGATTAAACAAAAACTAAAAGCGTACTTCAAAAAAGGTTCTCAATTCAACTGTATTTAATTTTATTATTATCATCTATAAAATAAGCTTTGAAAACTTTTGTTCACTGCTTGAAGTTTTTGTATGAGGGTACCGTTTGTGTTCGATGTTAATTTTAACTCGCTACCACGAAGCTGTACCTGGGAAAAACTGCCTTGATACACGGTAAGACAGATGGACGATAAAGTGATCCTAAGGGTTCCGTTTTTCGATGTTAAGGTACGGAATCCTAAAAATACCTAAAATATTAGTTTCAAGACTAATTAACAACAACACATTGAAAAGAACATACTTTTTGGGCTCCGTACCTCAATAGGAGAAAAACGGAGCCCATAAAAGATCACTTTGTTGTCTGTCTATCTTATCTCGGGAACGCGTGTAGGTATCGAGTTGAAATTAAAACCATATACTTAAGTCTACAGTCCCTTGAAGCTGTGAAAATATCAAACTTCTAAGTTAACGTGAAAAAAAGATACGGCCGTTTATACCGCAAAAAACTACATTTTGACACTCTCAAGGGAATAAAAACTCATATGGTATTAAGTAAAGGATATATGAACATAATTTGCAATATTCCGCTAAACAATTCTTGTCGTACTATTCAACCGACTCATGCACGAGTCTGCATTTTGAATAGTACGACAAGAATTGTTTAGCGGAATATTGCAAATTATATTCATATATCCTTTACTTAGTGATGGACTTCCGCAAGGTAACGCCTATTTCAATTAATCATCATATGGTATTTCCCTTTGACCTAGAACTATGAAATTTGGCAAGTAATACCGTCTTATACTACAAGTATAGGTAAAAATCTGAAAACTATATGTTTGTAATTAAATCATAAAAAATATAGTCTTTAACGGAGTCCTCGGTGGGCGAGTCCGCTGACTCGCAACTGTCCGGTTTTTTTAAACAAAAATCAAATCAAAATTAGGGAGAAAACATACATTTAGAAAAAAAAACTTACCTATACTAATAAGTGTATAGTTGTTCCTCCACTCGAGTATGAATCCTGCCCACCCTCGGCTGTCGGATGAGGACTCAGCACTCACTTTGATCCTACGACAGACGAACAGACGCACTCACTTCTGCTTATTTGACTATTAAAGCATTCCTCTAATTGTATAGACTCGTCGCTTTCAATCAAAGAGCTCGCCGTCTCTGAGGGCGAGTGGAGTGGTTTATTTATACCTCAGGGTTTAAGTACTTTGTCTATCTGACTGCTGCATGGGTAATTTATGGAATCCTTTACTAAGTCTGCACCAAAATCGGCTCAGTAGTTTTGCAACCAGTATACATACTGGTCTCTACGTGAGTAGTTGCAACCAAAACTGATCTTTCCGCTCTTTGACAAACGTCATAAAAACAGAAAACGTAGGGTTTAAATTCTACAGGTTGAGCGTGTAATAATGAGTTTCATCTAACCTCATATCGTAAAATCCTCATTACGAACTCAAAACTACTGGCATAATGAAAAATTATTTTATAGCACACCGTGCGTAAAATGACCACTTTACGCACGCTGCGCTTGCGTAAAGTCGGCATTTTCCGCACTTTTGCTATAAAATATTATACGATACTCGTGCGAGAAACTTTTTCTTTCGTTTTCGAAAACGTTTCATCGCTCTCGTATCGTAATGTACTATTTCATGAACGTCTCTAAAACAAACAAATAAATAAATTACAGTATTGGTCTCCGAACAACATAATGCTATAATAGTACATTACTAACTTTGTATTGGGGTCTTACTCGCGATAACTAACAACATACCTTATTAGATATGTGCTTGACGTTTCGACGCCTCTGTAAGCTGTCGTGGTCACAAGCTAACTGACGAGAGTAGCAGCAAAAAGGTCCTTGGCGAGCCGGCGGGAGGTAGCACATTATGTGTTTTTGATTATTCTTATAAAAGCTAGTTCTGAAAGTGTTCGCAATTTCCGTCGTTATTTCCAGAATGTCAGGTGGAGTCAAATATCATTCATCACCATCCCTGCTGTCAGTAATTTTAGGGCAAAATAATTATTTTGACCCATAATACCACTGTAATGAATAAATACATTTCCTCGAAAACTATGGCGCACGCAACAAACAGTTCATCCATTGACAGACCGAGTCCAACTCGCCGTAAGCCATAGACAATATCTGGCCGAAAATAATTTTGAACTGTAACATCGTTACTGTTTTGTATGTATTGGAGAACATTATATAAAAACCTCATTGGTATTTGATATTAAACCTCAGACATGGCTGTATGGGCTAAGTTCCCTTAGCTAGGAAAGTTAGTATGACATGTACTGTAATCTCAGAAAAAGTTTTTTTATAGCATTATGTTGTTCCGAGACCTATACTATAATTTAATTTTCTAATTTTTTAGAGACGTTCATGAAAAATATTTTTCATTATGCCAGTAGTTTTGAGTTCGTAATGAGGATTTTACGATATGAGGTTAGATAAGTACATTAGTATTAGTACATCAGTACATTTTGATGCATGTGCGAAAAGGTTGAATTTTAGACAGTCGGGATGAGAAATATCAACACTTTTGCATGTGTATCAAACGACGTTTTTTAATACACCTGCGAAAAATTACATGAAATATTAAAGTAAATGCAATTTTGTTGCAAATAAAAACAAGTCGACTGAAGAACACGCAGTCTGGTTGGCGCCACTCTGTACTACAAAGTTAATGTCTCTTTCTAAAATCTTTTTCATAATAATTTCTAATTATCGTCTAAAATCGTTCTGAATTTTTTAAACATCTTTTACAATTTACCATGCATAATATATTTAATAATAATATAATGAAAGTTTGAAAATACTCATCTTATTATAGAGTATCTGGTAAAACAAAGATTTACATGCTTACTAAATGATGTGGCTGGTTTCCCCTAGATGGCGTCAGTAGGTAATAAAAACAAAAAGCACGAGTGCGAAATATGTCATTTTACGCACGCTAAACTGGCACGTAATCTATCATATTTTGAGCAGTAGTGTATGAAACTATGCATAACTAGGTATTAAAACACTCGTGTACTATTAAAAAACTCACCTATGCCTCGTTTTTTAAACTGACACTCGTGTTTTAATAACCTTTTATGTACCAGTTTCATTAATTTATGTCCACTGTAGTGTATTGTATACTACCACTTGCTGAACGGTGAAGGAAGACACTGCGGTAAACTTGCATGCCTTGCAACACCTTTGTCTCTGACACCCTGTCGGGGATATGCGTTGTGACGACACTCGTAATAAGTAAACAAAATTATCTATTATTAAATACCGGCTTTAACACTCACGTATTATTATTGTTGACTAAACGCCAACTGTTTCACCGAGACTGCGACGACGCGGCATTCACAGATTCAACCGTTATAAGTAGCCAGTTGAAACTTTCACAAAATACGCGTTACTACAGTCTCTATCACGACAAATAATAATATAAAAATAAAATAAAAAATCCCCAAACAATAAACATCGCGTTAACCATAAAGCCATGGGAGATTACTTATTTGACAGCCTGTGTATAGATGGTGCTAAGAATAGATGGTCAACCTTTTTGTATAGAGGTTCATTGGTGAGCTGATAGATGGCGCTAAGAGTGCACGTACCATGTTTTTAGGGTTCCGTACCCGTAACATGTGGTGGCACGGAACCTGTTGGGCGCGAGTCCGACTCGCACTTGGCCAAATTATTTCGTTTTCGCTGGTTAGTTTCTTTGTAAAAGTTATTCAGTATAATAAGTAAAGTATTTATTTACCCTCGGTGTAACGGTTAACTTTGCATCTATTACGTCGTAGATCTTGACTCTTGTTTCCTTTGTTATGCTAATGTGAGTCAGATGGTGCTCTGGTTAAATATTCCTTTGATTTTAAATAAACTTGTGCTAGAGAAGCGCGTCGTGTTTGCATAAATGAGATCTTTTTGTTGGAAAATGACAACGATTAATGAGTGGTTGTATCGCTGAAATGTTCTAAACGGACTTAGCGTGGGCTTCACGATAATTTATATCCACAGAATAGTATAGAATAGAATAGAATCCACAGTAAGTGTGAAAGTGGGCTAATCATGTTTAAAATATATTTATGTATAGTTAGATGTAAAATTCAAAGGGAATCAAATTCAAGAGGCGATTAATAGCACTTTTCACTGAAAATATTACTTTAGGCGCAAACTATTTTTGTCACTTTTTGTGGGCGTCGCGTCATCGAGTCTTTGGTAAGAGAAAGATTAAACTAAGTATGTTAAACAATAATTCTTCTACTGAAATTTGGTCACTCAAAATATGTATTTAAAACAATAATTATTCTTTTACTGAAATTTGGTCAGCTAAATGAAGGTCAGTAGTAAGGAATTGTGTTTTTTCTTTAACCTTAAACCCGGTAGAGAGATTTAAAATTACGTATTCACGCAAAATATGTTCGGCGATCATTATCTTAGCTCAATTTTTATGTTGACTGCAGCCTGAAGTTGCTTACAGTACCTGTCATTTGTTTCGTGTTCCAACAATAAAAGGCTTAATTTTTATGTTGACTGCAGCCTGAAGTTGCTTACAGTACCTGTCATTTGTTTCGTGTTCCAACAATAAAAGGCTTAATTTTTATGTTGACTGCAACTGCAACCTATTTATGTTGACTGCAGCCTGAAGTTGCTTACAGTACCTGTCATTTGTTTCGTGTTCTAACAATAAAAGGCTTAATTTTTATGTTGACTGCAACTGCAACCTATTTATGTTGACTGCAGCCTGAAGTTGCTTACAGTACCTGTCATTTGTTTCGTGTTCCAACAATAAAAGGCTTAATTTTTATGTTGACTGCAACTGCAACCTATTTATGTTGACTGCAGCCTGAAGTTGCTTACAGTACCTGTCATTTGTTTCGTGTTCCAACAATAATAGGCTTAATTTTTATGTTGACTGCAACTGCAACCTATTTATGTTGACTGCAGCCTGAAGTTGCTTACAGTACCTGTCATTTGTTTCGTGTTCCAACAATAATAGGCTTAATTTTTATGTTGACTGCAACTGCAACCTATTTATGTTGACTGCAGCCTGAAGTTGCTTACAGTACCTGTCATTTGTTTCGTGTTCCAACAATAATAGGCTTAATTTTTATGCAAGGACCTACCAAATCAGTGCTTTATTTCTTGATAACATTATCAATAATATATGGCAGTCTTAGCCACGCAGGCAAACTCCTGGTTTTGATAAACCGTATGGCATTACATCAGTGGCATTTATAGGTATCTCGGAATACTGTCTTAGCTAAACACCCATAGCACAGTTTAAAAATCCATACAGTTGTCCAACGAAAGCCCGTACACAAAGCAATTGTGCGGGGTGAGACGCGGGAGGTAAGCCACCGAGCTACACAATTTTCGAACAAGATTTTGGAGTCTGGCCCCGCAAGCCCCACAACCACTCCGTGCAAATAGTTTCGTTGAACAATTGTATAGATATTGCCCACAGTTTCAATAAATAAATAAATAATTTAATAGTCAACTCGCTACTAGAGTCGGTATCTTATGTTGTATAAGAGCCAAAATGTTATAAGCCACGAAGTGCTACCATTTGGAGGACTTTGCCCTGGCTTGCAATGAGAATGACCATTTTGATTGAATTCATTCCCTAAATGTCGGGGTATATTAAAACGTCAAAAAAATCCGACTCCAGTGTATGACGAGAGGATGCAGTATTCCGCGAGGGGTCCGGGGAGGCGGAATCTGGTGACGTAACCACACTCTCTTTGTTGATAGCGGCGCGCATCCGCTGTCAGTCGCCTATGAGGGCGTCAAGTGCGGTCTCTCTTCACTGACAAACATATTTTGATTGGTCACAGGTGCGGAAGAAAATATTATAAGTGACATTTATCGAGTGGTGGTATTGTTAATGGACAAAAAATAAGTTTTTAGGTTTCGACCAAAGCGGAAAACTTTAGAGAAGCTTTGATGTCTCTCTGTAGCATAATTGAGTAATGGCTGGAACGGTTGAGTTGAATTTAGCATTATAGGTGTAGAGTAGCAGGAATCAAGGAAAATCTTCGATAACTTGGCTATAATATTTAAAGATTTCACGTGTTTACTCAAATGAAGCGTATAGCTAAATAAACCACAACTGCATATACTTAGTTATGTTCAAAGTGTAGGTACCTACATATTAAGTTCCATTGAAATAGAACACCGCTACGAATTATGCTACAATCTCGTAGGCCGCACGCAGCTCGCAGCCATTTGCCTACGGTTGTTTACTGATTCTTATTTCGTAGACTAATTTATCTATTACTTGTAAATGTAATGTTTTTAGATTTTTGGAGGTTGCGTACCCGAACGGTACCATATTACTAAGCCTCTGCTCTCCGTCCGTCTGTCACAGAGGTCTACAGCTCCAGCCGTAATAAGTAGCCAGTTAAAATTCTAGAATTATACGTCTTTATAAAAAAACGATTTTTATTTTGACGTGTTAATTTTTTTATTCATACAGCCCATGCAAAAAAAATATAAAAAATTCGTTTTTTTAACATGATTGTATTAGTTCTTAAGGGCCCATAATATCTCAATTCACAGTCCTGCTCTAACGCTTCTGCTTTTTAACTGTCTATCCCACTCTATAATCAGATGCCGCGCACGCCAAAACATCAGTTATTTTGAAATCGCGGCTACACTGGTGGTTTTTTCATTTTTACGTTACAGTCTGCAGCTGCTTTATACTAATATCAGTTATATTGTGCAAAGTTTCAGATCTAATTTGAAGTATTCATTCAATGCTATCGGTTTGTTGTACGGTTTGGAGGTAACTTTGTAATTTTTTTCTATCGAGAAACTTTAATGGAATAAAGTTTTCACAACAGCATGGACATAGCATTAGTCCTCAACTTTATCATATATTAATTTCAGAGTGATTGTTGCAGTATTTGTTGGTATAAAGCAGGATCATGCGAAGCATGAATGATTAAAGATGGGTATACAAGTTTTAATACATACAAGTTTCAAACTTGGTTAGATTGTTGTTCATATTCTAAAAGTAAAACAACAGATATAAAAAAAGGGTTTTGTAATCAGAGCGTACCGTTGTTTGTCAGGCGCTAAGTACCATCTAAATTGTTGTTATTAGGTACCATAATGTTTTTAGGGTTTCGTACAGGTACTGTATGGTAGTACAGCACCCTTTGTGCGCGAGTCCGATTCGCACTTGGCCAAGTTATTTTTATTTATCTCATTAATAAACCCATCTTTCATTTGCAATACTTGATATAGATCCCCAGTAGAGAGCGAGGTGCTTGAGGGGGCAGCGGGGCGGCGCGGAGACGGCATCGTAACGACATCAAACACGGACTGTTTAATTGATTGCAGTTATCATGTGACGTTTGGTTTTTGTAAAGGTTTATTGTGGGGTTTTATTTTTATTTTGGGAGTATTTGTCAATCTGATTTCAATGTTGACAGTTGATATTCAATTTTTGGGGTTTGCGATAGAAATTAGACATTGAGATACATGTCTTTTCTCTTTTTGTACCGTACTTTAAAAGGTATACCGTATACAGTGTATGATATTACTTTGCATTAAGTGGTATATGATATTACAATGTTTCCCGAGCGTAAGCTGTCATAGACAATTCGTAGGCGGGTTTATAAGATATTAAAATCACATAAATAAAAACATTACAAAACCGGTGATATCTATACTAATAAATCTAATAATAAAGTAATTAAAGATCGTGTCTGTACATTTAATATTTTTGTGAAATTTTAAATAAAATGTGTTATTATTATTAGTATGGTGAATTTTTGTGTGTCTGTACCTATATGTTTAAATAGATTGAATTTGGATGCAGTTTTTTTATTATCGTAGAGACCCAGGTCTATAAGGGATGTTCATAAAATAATGTCCAAGCCGAAAACGTGGTAGAGATTTAATAAACGCGAAACCATCACAAAATGAGTTTAAGTTGACCGCTAATGGGTGTGAGTAGTCTGACAAACTGTTCCTGTTCACCACTGTCCCGTGTAGACAACATTAAATACTTGGGTGTCCATATTGACTGTACCTTAAACTGGTACCAACACATCAAAACACTAACTTCACGAATCAGAAAACTTTGCTTGGTTTTCAAGAAATTAAGAAGTACTGCTGACCTAAACACCCTTAAAACAGTCTACTTCGCCCTTGCTCAGTCGTTACTCACTTATTGTATTCCTGCTTGGGGAGGTGCAGATAAAACATCCATGTTGAATCTGGAGCGGGCGCAGAGAGCTGTGCTGAAAGTGATGACCTACAAACATTACAGACACTCCACAACCTTACTATACAATGAGTGCAATGTTCTGACAGTCAGGAAGCTCTTTGTGCTCAATACAGTCTTGCGTATACATTCTTCCCTGGAGTACGATCCTACACATTTGTTAAATAAGCGTCGTAAAGATAAAGTTTGTCCATTATTGCCTCACAGAACAACATTTGCCAAAAGACATAATTACATCATTGGCCCTTTTTTGTATAACACTATTAGCAAATCTTTCCCCATTTATCACCTAACTAAATTCAAATGTAAAACCGTTTTGTCAAATATGTTGATGAAAATGAAATATGAAGAGACAGAGAATCTTCTCCGAGTAGGAGAGTGAAACATATCACAAGTCACATACCCTTTCAAAACCCTCAACACACACACACACCCTCTCACATACACCCTCACACACACCCTAACCTCAACATCTTACATTACGTCCTAGGGGCCGTTCAAGTATTACGTAAGCACTATGGGGGGGGGGGGTCTTTGTTTTGCTTATTTTCGATGACATGGGGGGTAGGGGAGTCTAGATGATGATTACGTCATCGGTATATTTTTGCCCCTTACTCTATGTTGAATACTGTATCAGTAAAATCTAATCTCTATCTTAAATCTATTTTCTTATTTTTAAAATTATAATTATAACATTATAATATAAAAAAAAATATATTTATAATTGAAAAATGTTTACGTAAGCATGGGGGGAGGGGGTAAGAGCTTTGCTTACTTTTGCTGACAAGGGGGATGGGGAGGTAAATAATTCTAATAAATCTGCTTACGTAATACTTGAACGGCCCCCTACATACATACACACACGTTCATAACATTATACATTCTACTTCTTCTCATCCTCTTCTTTGCATGATAATATCTATAGAAATATGGAAATGTAAATAAAATAAAATAATAATATGATATAAAATAGTGTACCTAATAAAGATATACTTAACCCACTAAATCAATTACTACAGAGTAAGTACTTCAAATTTGATTAAAATGTATATTAATTAATATCCCTGATTGCTTTACATCATTTCATTACTCGCTACCAAATTGTAAATACCCACTATGTTTGTTATTTTATAAAATAATTGAGATTAATTAAATCCCTCATGTAGTTAATATAAAGTCAATTTCATGTCTTCTACGTAATAGTATATATCTATATATTTTGTAATTTTTAACGTTAGCCGGTACACAACAACAAATTCAGAAAATGTGTCAATTTATGAGGAGCGCTGGTCGTTAAATCTCAGGCAGGTTCCTGCCTACCTTAATGGCCAGAGTTCCAATTAATAGTGTAATATGTAATTTTAAATCAATAAAAATATTTTCATTTTCATAAAGGCCAGTAGTAAATAAGGGCAAGTTGAAGACACGCAGAATGGTGAGGGTTGTTTGATTCGATTGATGAATGTAAAACAAGCGAAACAGTGCCAGGATCGTAGCAGATAGGTAGTCTCTATAGTCTATAGATGCAGTAGAGGGTTTATTTCACCGGTTGTAAATGTACACAAGTATTATTTTGTAAAATCACATTGTCATGCTTTCGTTATCTACTGATGATACTGATATCTCTTTAACAAAAAGAAGAGAGTGCGAAAATGAAAAACAATACGGATGCGGAACCCTAAAACACTATGATAAATAACACCAATATACATGCCAATAAGCAACATGAAACTTTTTATTATTTCTTTTAACTTGTATTAATAATAAAAAAATATTAATTTTCGAAATATATTTGATTCGACTGATGCCGGTCCCATAGTGGGCCGAAATATATTTCGAAAATTAATATTTTTTTATTATTAATACAAGTTAAAGGAAACTAAAGGCTTTATATAGCTAAATTATATATATTTATTATTTCTTGTTTTACTATAGAGTATGTCATACAATCTGACTAAATTACAAACCAATGACGTTTAAGTAATGCAACTTTTTCGAGGTTTCCTGTATGAGGGAGACCCTCCTTAACTTTCGTTTTAATATTTTATTATTTGTCGTGATAGAAGCCATAATTACACGTGTTGTGTGATAATTTCAACTTTCTACCTATTATGGTTGAAGCTGTAGACCCCTGCAGTGACATACGAGGGGTGGCTGATATAAAATCTCCTTTGTTAAAGAAAGTTTAAAAATGTTACTGGCCACTATATTCTCGTATTCTTTGTTTATTCCTTTTTTAAAAATTATGACACTTATTTGTTTCTACGAGTTCAATTTTTTTTTGGCGCGTCTTTGTTTTTATCAAGTTGCAATAAAATTAAAAATGGATAAAATTGAGTATCGCGCTGTGATTAAATTCCTCGGTAAAGAAGGGAATACGCCGACGCAGATCCGAGAGCGCATGTTTAAGGTGTTTGGAGATTCATGTCCTTCCGAATTTGTAATAAAGTTTTGGTCAAAGCAGTTTAAACAAGGCCGTGTGAGCTTAGAAGACGATCCCCGTAGTGGAAGGCCCATTTCTGCAGTTACCGCAGATAATGTGGAAAAAGTGAAGAAACTGATCCTTGCCGATCGGCGAATTAAGCAGTGGGAAATAGCTAGAGATGTTGGCATTAGCAAGGAACGAGTTCATGAAATAATTCATGAACATTTGGGAATGTCCAAGGTGAGCGCACGTTGGGTGCCTAAAATGTTGACCCCGTTTGATAAGCAAAGGCGTGTGGAATGTTGTCAGTCATTTTTAGACTTGGTAAAGGATAAAGAGGAAGAAACTATCTTGCGAATAGTGACCTGTGATGAAACTTGGATTCGTCAGTGGGATCCCGAAAGCAAACAAGAATCGATGCAATGGAAATTTAAAGGGGAAAAACCACCAAGGAAGTTTAAGGTCCGGCTGTCAGCGGGCAAACTAATGGCAACCATTTTTTGGGATGTTGAGGGGATTCTTATGATAGATTACCTGCCAAAAAACACCACGATGAATGCTGAATACTATGCGAACTTACTTGACCAGCTACGCAAAAAAATAAAAGAAGACAGGAGGGGCAAACTTAGCAAAGGCGTTTTGATTTTGCATGATAATGCACCCGCGCACACGGCCTTTAAGGCGCGGTCATCTCTGACAAAAAACGGCTTTACAGAGATCAACCACCCACCCTATAGTCCAGACCTGGCTCCCTCTGACTACTTCTTATTTAAAAATTTAAAGAAAAATTTGAGAGGGCGCAGATTTTCAACAGACGAAGAGATGAAAGACGCTGTGAATGACTATTTTGACGAACAAAATAATAATTATTATTTTAATGGTATGCTGTCACTTATTGACAAATGTCGTAAGTGCATTTCAGTTGCAGGGGACTATATTGAAAAATAAAAAATAAATTATTAATCCATGTATTTTCTTTCATAGTCAGGTAGATTACTTTTCAGCCACCCCTCGTACGGACAGATTTCGTTTTCCTTCTTCTTCCGTCCTTCAGATCTTCGGTCCAGCGGGCACGAGGTCGGCCTACGCTACGCCGCTTTAATTTACTGATTCAGCAGGCACTTTCGATCTCTGACGAATATCCTTGTTTCGGATTAACCATCAGAGATATCCCAGCAAAGCCCGCTCCATAGCTTCTAATATTCTTATCTGCATACCAATCAAACAAAATAAAACAACAACTTCTAAAGTAAAAAAAGCGGCCAAGTGCGAGTCGGACTCGCGCTCGAAGGGTTCCGTACCATTATCTATAAAACGGTAAAAAAATCATATCTGTTGTATGGGAGTGCGCAGTATTTGTTGTTTTAGCAGAAATACATCATCTGTGAAAATTTCAACTGTCCAACTATCACGGTTCATGAGATACAGCCTGGTGACAGACTGGCGGACGGACGGATGGACAGCGGAGTCTTAGTAATAGGGTCTCGTTGTTTCCCCTTTGGGTACGGATCCCCAAAAAAGGGTACAATTAGCAGTCTTATCACTAAAAAGCAATCTCTTCCAGACAACCTTTGGACGAAAGAACTTTTAGAAAAAGAAAATGTGTGGAGGCGGTGTACAAAATAAATATACACAATTTAGCTAAATAAATAAATTAAGAAAGTAAATAACACAAATGACACTAATTCCTTGGAAAAATGGCAGGTCGCTGGTATGGGACGCCACTTGTGTCGACACATTGGCGGCGTCCCATATTCAAGCGACCGCTTCTAAAGCTGGCGCTGCGGCAGCCACGGCCGAAAGCTCCAGGAGGCGCAAGTATGCAGATCTAAGCTCGGACTATATATTTGAGCCTTTTGGAGTAGAAACCTTAGGGCCATGGGGATTGGACCCTGCCGATCGACGGCGGTGATTTAGAGAAAATATTTTACTTTGTATAATTTTTCCTTTTTTTTTGTACGTTTTAGGTAATTTTAAAATTTTAGATTGTGTAGCTAAGTTTAATTTAATTGTCAACTTTGTTTATGTTTGATAATAAAAAACTGTAAGTTGTTCAGAAAGTAAATTAAATAATAATATAATAACAATACAATGAACAATGAGAGACATAAAATCCCTTCGATCCAGCCAGACTGAATTGGAGCTGAAGTTCGAAGCCTCACAAACCACAATCTGTGAGCTGCGTGTCGAGATCGATGCATTGCGCAAGACGACTTCAGTATGTAGGTCACCTGAGACTTCGAACGCCAACACCCGGCGTGGAGCGCATTGCGCGAGCGATAGTTTGGAGTCAGCTATCACCGACCCCATCGCCCCGCGCTCCCTGCTTGACCCGTACCGCCCCAACCTCGCTCCGTGGTGACGACACCGGTGTCCACCCCACCCCATGTAGATACGCTGCTGCTGCCGCCAGCAAATCTCCCGACAAGCGGCAACCCACAACACTCACTGAAAGGGGGCCAAACAAGAGTCATCGTGAGGCTCTTCATAGTGCGGTACCCCAGGACCCTCATAGTGATCACGGAGATGAGGGATTCATCTTGCTAGAGAAGAAGAAGAGGATGCTCCATCGCCACAACCAGTGCGAAAGCGCACCGATTAGACCGGACAACTTGTTGCGTCCCGCGCTACCTTCGACGCTGTTGTACGTGTCCCAACTGCAGCTCCACTTCACTATAGTGGTGATTTGATGGAGTACATCACGAAGAAAATAAAACTCGTTTTGAGAGTGAGCTTATCGAACTCATTTGTTGTGCTGCTACCTACCTACTATACTACCTATATAATGCACACATTATGGTTCACACGATGTATGGGCCTTCTTGTTTAGGCTCCTACCTACCACTATATTGTATCATATTTATCTACACAATACATAACATCGAAATTAACTAAAACAATTATAATAAAGTGAAGTGAAAGTGAAAGTGAAATGAATTTATTTGCCACAAAACATATACATAAGAAATAGAAATATAAACTAACATGCAAAATAAAAAACAATAATAAAAAAAATCCATCAATAAATTAATTAATAATGGCAATAAGGAGCAAGCTCGGCAGATGCCACAAGTTGGATTCAACTTGCAGCGCCGATTTTCAGTTTGCCCCATTTTAATACATATAAAACAAAATACAATTGCAGGTAGGTAGGAAACAGATTCATGTCATGAGTGATTGTAAATAATTGTAAGGAATAAAATTAAATAGAACAATTAAAAATTCCATAAGTTAATCAAAACTGTCTCATAACTTTTGTTGGGGAAACCACCAACAATGTCCACAGCGCCGCTGGTGTTGAGGAAACCATCAAACACGTCCTCTTCCAGTAGCTCTGCAATTGGCAGCACCCTTCGATGCGATGCTGCGGCTTCCCGTCAGTCGTTTGAATTGCCGGTGGACTGGTACCAACAATGATGCAGCGTAGGGGTTCCAAAATAAAAGTCAGACTTCTTTGCGCAAAGAAATCCGAAGGGCCAAGTGGGGGATTATGTGATAACTTCTTCTTTAAACTTGTACAGATATTCTTATTGGATAATAAGTTACAAAGGTTTTTCTACGAAAGTTTAGCAATGTTGAATGTCTTTCAGTACATTGTATATGGAAGTTAAGGATATTTACTTTAAAGTGGTTATATAATGCTAAGCATATAAAACAAATGTGAAACAAACTATTTTCAACATATTTCAATACATGGAAACAAAATTATAACATTACGCCTTCACAAAAATGCATTTCTATTTATATATTTATGTTTCGAGTTTGCTTAAGGCATACAACTTGCAAATGTACATAAACAACTGAAAGACTATAGATACAGTGGTTATTTACTGATATAAACCATTTCAAGTAAGAATTAATGCAATACATCTTGAATATTGTTTCATCAACAATTTGTTTCTAGAAATGTGACATTTTACGGTCAAAACGAGTTTAAATTTACGTGTTTTAATAATAATTACGAGTTCGATACAGAATTACTTTTAAAATTAACAAGATATGAATGTTACTGCAATTTACAGCTAATAACTAGAGTTTTTCATGTAAATGCGAATTTTCGCTTTAAAATGTTGACTTTCTACGACAATATCAACACATATTTATATTGCTTAATGGGTATTCAAGTTGCATTACTTAAAATCCAGGCAATCTTAAAGTAACAGCCCTTTACACAGCAATACTGTTACTTAGATAACATATCTCAGCGGGTTACGCTCTGCGCGCCCCTTTTAAGCATGAAAATGGCTGAAATTCATTCATTTCATGGTCAGCAAGTGACTTATCAACAAATCACATTAATATTTTACCGTTAAACGGTTTAAAAAGGCAAAAAACCTATAATTTGAACATATCTGTAAGACCCCGGCAAATTGATGATATTAACTAGTGGGCGAAAGCCCGCGAAAGGAAACTCTGCTTTCTGATTGGCGGTAGGTACCTTTCAGAATATGTTCACATTATTTCAGGTTTCTACAGCACTGGGTCAGGCCTTTGAAGTTTATTTTTACTTTATACATTAATATAGTCGAGAAGCGACGTATAAAAGTTGAAAAAATTCATAATAAAGATAGTCTGCTAAGACCCAGATAACTTAATAATGTTAACTAGCGGGGTTAAGCCCGATTTAAAGTTCTATACTAAATCCAAGTTTGGGGAGCTGTATTTGTTTTCTGAAAGCTCTCTTCTGGCCATCAAGCCTTGTTCGAGCGAGAAAGTATATTCTCAAAAATACGCTATTAATCAGCAGTATTTTCAACAGTCTCCCCCTCGTGCGAAAGTAGTGAGCACCAAAGTCTTGAGTGAAAATACTGATGTAGTTCGTAGTAGTTGTTAGGGATTTCATGAAATGGCTTTATGGCCTCCAGCTTTCCGGTAGTACCGTAGCGGGCCGCCTTTAGAGACTAGTGATGGAGCTTTTCCGGAACTGTTGATGTTTCAGGAACCAAATTGACAGATGATAAGATGACAAGTCGCGATGTCGGTCGACGTACTATTCCGTTTCTCGTTCGTATCTCTACCACTCTGACGTTGCCGTCTGGTCCGGGGTGAACTTTGGTGATTTCACCGCGCGGCCATGTGCCTCGTGGGAGTGAAGCATCCACGATCAACACGATGTCTCCGGGGCTTGGATTGATGTAAGCTCTCCCGTTTAAATATCTCGGTTGTAGAGTTGGTAGGTATTCTTTTAGTCCATCTGGTCCAGAAATGATCAGCTAAACGTTGTACTGTTCGCCATGAAGATCGGCTGACTAAGCTCGTGTCGTCAAAATCTCCGATGGATGGGGCTCCATTTGAACAACCAATTAAGAAGTGATTTGGCGTCAATGATTCTGTGTCTTCAGGATCTAGTCTTACTTCAGTTAGCGGTCTCGAATTTACGATATGTTCGGCTTCTAGCAACAATGTATGTAAGGCTTCTTCTTTGGGATATCTCTCGTTCAGGGTAGATGTTAGTGGCCTTTTATAACGGTATAATCTTTCAGGAGGCAAACCGCCAAAAGGTGCTGTCATCGGTAAACTTTTGTTTAGTTTGCATTGATAGCAGTTTCTTACAATGCTTTTCACAGTAGTTCTCAGAGATGTTATGTAGTATTTTTGACGAAGTTCGTTCATTATCGTTTGGTGATTTGCGTGATTGAAGTCTTTGTGGTATTGCTCAATCAGCAGTCGGGTTAATCGGTGTTTACCGTCTAATACGATCGGTTTCTTGTAGGTTTCAGGTACATATTGAGCGGAACTAATTCTTGTTGACAAGTACATAAGGCCGTCGTTATACTGCAGTGTTAATCGCCGAAGTTTAGAATTTTTGTCGAGCGGTTGATTTGTTTTTAATTTTAAGATGTCGTTCTTGAAGCTGTCGTTTTGTATAATTTTTAACAGAGTGTTTAAGGCTTGATTTTTAAATTCGTTTGAAAGCGGAATGATATTTTTATTCCCCAGTTGAGAGGGAATATTTTTACGCGGGGTTTTTGATAGCTTTTCCAATTTTTTATCGCGTTTTTTATTTAAACGCCATGTAGCGTCTTTATTTGCGTTCGAAAGCTTTTTTGTAATGTTAACGGTGTTTAAGTTTTCTTCTGTTTTCAATTTGGACTTAAATATTTCGATGACTTGGTAGATTCGAGCGTAAATATTCAGGATTCTTGCGAAGCTTGAGAAGCGTTCGGGTTTCGGCAGATCTTCAAATGGCTGAATTCGTGAAGACGCGAGCGAGCGAGATGGTGATATATTGTTGTTGTCTTGCGCGAGCAGAGGCGTGGTCACAGCGATGACGTCTTGTTTTCGTTTTTCTTCGCCCGTAGTCGGCGGTAATCTATTACTGGTGTCTTCAGGCCAATTTTCTGGGTTTTCATGCAAAAATTCGGGTCCGTTGAACCACCTGTGGTTCGTATTGAAGGTGGTAGGAGCGCCTCTAGTCGTGTCGTCGGCTACGTTTTGTGATGTCGGAACCCATCTCCACTGCTTAGGTTTCGTATAATCTTCAATTTCAGCGAGTCTATGCGCTACAAACGGTTTAAATGTTCGCGCGTCTGCTTTTATCCATGCGAGTACGGTGCGTGAATCCGTCCAGAATGTTTTGCTGGTTATTTGAAGATTCGATTCCTTTTCAATGGAATGCGCTAATCTGCATCCTAATAAAGCGGCCTGTAGTTCTAAACGAGGTATCGATACAGGTTTCAGCGGAGCGACTCTAGCCTTCCCAGCTATTAATTTTATTTCGACACTGCCGTCTTGGTTAAGTGCGCGCCAGTACACGGCGGTTCCGTAGCTTTTCTCAGAACTGTCACAAAAAGTATGTAACTCGCCTTCTATGTTTATGCTTGATATGCACCTTGGTATATTTAAATTTTGCAATTTATTCAATTCACAAAGCCATTGTTGCCATTCTTTGTTCTCGTTATCGCATAATGGTTCGTCCCATGCTACGCCTGATCTCCAAACGTTCTGAAGCATTATTTTTCCCAGTACGAGTATAGGTGACGCTAATCCTAGCGGGTCAAAGACGGTCATTACCGCACTCGTAGCTTCACGTTTTGTAGGCTTTCTATGGCCTGAAATAGCTTCCTTAGGCGTGGATCTTAAACTCAAAGTGAAATTCAGCGTGTCGCTTTTTAGGTTCCATCTTAAACCTAGAGTTTTCTCCTCTTGGTGCTGACTTCCAATGGTGACTTGCGTATTTTCTTGTACATTGTCGGAAAATTTCTGAACGACGGAGGGGTAGTTACTCGCCCATCCCCGTAGGTGAAAGTTGCCAGCTTTGTTTATCTCATAGACTTGTTGAGATATCTCTTTCGCTTTCTCTTCGGAGTAAAAGCTCTGAAGGTAGTCGTCCACATAGAAGTTGTGTTCAATCGCTTTTACCGCTTCGGGGTATTTATCTTTGAAGTCTTGTGCGTTTCTATTCTTCACATAAATTGCGGTAGTCGGTGATGATGTAGCGCCGAAGATAAGCGATTTCATACGGTACTCTTGCGGTTTTTGGTCGTATTTGTCACGCCAGAAAAATCTCAAGCTGTCTCTGTCTTCTTCGCGTATTTTTACGCGTAAAAACATGTCCTTTATGTCGGCCATTACAGCGATCGGTCCCTCTCGAAACCTTATTAACACACCGAACAATGACTGTAATAAGTCAGGTCCAGATAACAGGGCGTCGTTTAAGCATTTGGTAGAGACGCGGTTTGCGGCGTCGAACACTTGACGCGTTTTACCTTTCTGCGGGTGTGTTACGGCGAAATGAGGTAAGTACCACGTTCTCGGCGATGTGGGTTCTGTAGATGTCTTTTCGGCATAGTCGTTGTCCAATAAATTTTGAACTAATTTGCGATACTCTTTGTCGAGATGTGCGTCTTTTCGTAATTTTCTTTCGAGGTTGTAAAGTCTACTAAGTGCCGTGTCTTTACTCGCTGGCATGGTTTCATGGTCTGTTTGCCACAATAAACCACTCTCGAAACTGCCGTCGGGTAAACGTTTAGTAGTTTTCTCCAGTATTGTGAGCGCTCGTTGTTCCGGATCGCTTTTCGGTTTTCTCGGAGATACGCCTAACGACTCTATGCTGAAATGATTTTTTACTGCCTGTTCGAGTTCATCATCTCTTGACTTCGTAACGTAAAGGTGATTTACCGATCTTGTGGTTTCTTCGGGTAGGCTTTTAGTGTTACAGCCGTGTAATACCCATCCTAGCTTGGTTCTCGAAGCGACTGGTTTAGATGGTTCACCTGTTCTGATTTCTCGAGTGTAGATCAATTGGATGTTGTCCTGCCCGAGTAATAATTTAGGTTTTTGAAGATCATACGTTAGATTCATTTTGATGTCGTTGAGATGTGGACAATCGCGTACATCTTGTTCTTTAACGGCTTGTTCGGGAAGTTTCATATCCGAAAGTGTGTGTACGTCACACATGTTCATGTCTCGCGTGTATAAACCGCGTATCTTGATTTGAAGTATTTGCGACTTCGACTCTTTTAGACGCTGTCCTCCTATGCCATTAAGTTGAAGATCTTCCTTAGGACCTTTGGCCCCTATCTTCTTGGCTACCTTGCTATCTAGCAATGAAATAGAAGCTCCCTCGTCAAGTAGAGCCAATATCTGTACGGAACCTTTCGGTCCGAACACCTCTACGGGTGCTATTTTTAAGTAGGCTTTTGTATTGCTGACAGTATTGACTGACATCGCCTGTCCCTCTCGCACAGGAGCCTTTGAAGTCGACTTGACGCTATCGTTCTCCTTATCGCGCTTCCTGTGTAAAAGTTTGTGATGCCTTCCTCTGCATCCGTCATGACCGCACAATTTCTTTCGACAGCCATATCCTCGATGTTTTGTGCTCAAACATAAAAAGCACGCTCGCATTTTCTTAACAGTTTCCCATCGTTCATCCATTTTCATCCCGGAAAACTTCTTGCACTTGCTTAATAAGTGATTTTCTTTGCATAGCGGGCATTCTATATTTTCTTGTCTCTGGGCGATCGCTACGGTATCGGTTACTCCTTCGATCTCGTCACTCGATTCCTCCTCAGAAGACATCTCCTGTTCGCTCTCCGACTCAGCCGACGACGAGTCATCCCGGCGGTGAACTTGCACTGTTTTATTTAACGGTCGCCCACGGTTATACTCCTTCCGTGGTGGTGCCCGTACAACGTCGGTTTCGTATGTCTCGTACGTGTCAGAAAGCTCGCTTAAGAACGTATTAAGCGCCAGTAATATAGGGCTGTCATTGTGGGCTGATCTGTATTCATACCACTTGAATTTGATGATAAGGCTTAATTTGTTTATCACCTTTTCCGATACGTCGGTCGAATGAAGGTAAGCCAGCTCGTTCATTTGTTGAATAGTTGTCACTGTATTCGCGACTGTACCCGCGAACGAAGCCAGGTTGCGCGCGTCGTCTGCTAGAGGCGCCATTCGTTCGAGGTTGGCTATTTCACTTTTGATAAGGCGTCGCGGTCGTCCGAAGCGTCGTTCCAAAGCGTCCATAATAATTCCTGGATTCGTGCTTGTATATAAAATCGATCGTATCGCTTCTCTCGCTTTGCCTTGAACTGCTTTCCTTATTCGTGCGACGTTTTGTGTTTCACTGAAGAAACGTTCTGTATCACGAAATGTTGCTCTAAACGCTATCCATTCGCTCGGCTCTCCGTTAAATTGTAATAATTCCGAAATATATTTCGGTGCTACGGTCTGTGCCGTCGGATATGGTTGTTGTTGTGCTTGCGAAGTTGGTGGTGAAGCACTCGCTACCGCCTCGCGTATGGCTTGTACGAAACTTGTAGTAAATAATTGCATTTCAGTGCTTGGTTGTGAAGTCGAGACGGGCAGATTTACACGACTTCTATCTCCCTCTCGCTCCCTCACTGCTTGTGACGTCATCGAAACCCTTTTTTCTCCTGACGGTTCCTCCGGTATAGGCTCGGGCCGCTCCTCAACTGACTTGTCCACCCATCGCTCGATTCGTGCTTGCGTTTCAATACGCCCTGCTTCTGTCTCGCAATCGCTGAGTGACGTGTCGGAGTCTAAACGCGCTAACTCGTATTCCGTACGTGCAAGCGCCGCCTCTGCTTTCACCATTTTAATCTTTGCTTCTAACTCGCGCCGTCGTTTACTTGAAGACGCTTTCGATGCTCTTGATTTTCTAATTCGAGGTTCATTTACCGTTAAGATAGGATTTGAGTGTACTTGCTCAAAGTTCTCCTTCTGTTGCGAAGTTCGCTCAATATTTCGTTGATTATCACCCGATTTGCTGTTTGTTACTACATTCTCCTGAGAACTCTGTTTTGATGTAATCTCTGAAGATGACGATGTGAAACCGGTCGGTTCTACTGTGGTGCCCGTACCGGTCGACGTGGTTGTAGTCGAATTATCGGCTGATCCCATTGTCTTGTTCGTACAATCTGCGTTTGTCGTAGATCTTGTCTTATCGGCTATCACAGGTGCCGTGGGTGCCCCATCCGTTGCTAATTTGTTGTTTGCAGCGGTTGTTTCACTGGGTCCATCTTCATTTTCATGGACCTTTACATTGGAGCTGCCATCATTAGTCTCTTTTCCCACCGATCTTGTAACGGGTCTCATCTTCTTGTCTGTGTGGGGTAAATTAATAGTTAAAGCTACAGCTAGCTACTATCACAAGTATACTTACCTGAACGTTCCCTAACGTCCCTGACTCGACCACTTTCGGTCCTAACTGACCAACTTTCGGTCCTAACAATCCCTACGGGTCCCTATGGGTCCCTATCAGCCTCAGTCAACGGTTGTAGGCTTGGACTTGGTAACCGTTGGAAGGAGGAATGGATGTTCGTGCAGGTGGATGGTTAGAGATCGTTTTGGTAAAGTGAGCGACACAACTGGGCTGGACCGCACCGTGAGGGGGGAATATCCTCACTTCGCTGTGCTACGAGAATGGTAGCTTAGCCCACGTTCCAGCTGTGCCGTACCGCCACGACAGACTACTTCCGACTGCCCGTCCTGCTCTGACTAGAGCGCGAATCAGACAGTCGTGTGGGCCCGCCTGAAAGACCACACCGCTGTACGTTATATGTAACGTACGTAGCGTTAACACCCCGATACACGTTTGGCACCGTTAGGTGTGGATCGGTGATGCCGAGTATAAAACTCGTAGAAACTAAGATGATGACTCTGACAAGAGCTCTTCTCGGGCCCCCCGCCCTGGAATTCTATGGCTGCTTGGCTATTTGACTGCTTGGCTGCTTGGCTATTTGGCTGCTTGGCTGCTTGGCTGCTTGGCTACCATCCGTCGTCGAAGGACCATTAAACTGTTGGGGAAACCACCAACAATGTCCACAGCGCCGCTGGTGTTGAGGAAACCATCAAACACGTCCTCTTCCAGTAGCTCTGCAATTGGCAGCACCCTTCGATGCGATGCTGCGGCTTCCCGTCAGTCGTTTGAATTGCCGGTGGACTGGTACCAACAATGATGCAGCGTAGGGGTTCCAAAATAAAAGTCAGACTTCTTTGCGCAAAGAAATCCGAAGGGCCAAGTGGGGGATTATGTGATAACTTCTTCTTTAAGTTGTACCCGAGGTGTCGATCGATCAATAATTTTAATTTGTATGGGATGACCCCCTGTAAGACGGCGTTGCCGCACAGACGCGCGACGTATTTTTGACGATTGCTCGCCCGTTTGGCCCCTCGTAATTCACTCTTTTATTTAAATAACTTTCTTATTTTAAACAGTTTTACATTAATTCTTATTAGTTAACATAGTCTAATGTTAGTTCTTATAAGAAAACAAAACTTGTACAGATATTCTTATTGGATAATAAGTTACAAAGGTTTTTCTACGAAAGTTTAGCAATGTTGAATGTCTTTCAGTACATTGTATATGGAAGTTAAGGATATTTACTTTAAAGTGGTTATATAATGCTAAGCATATAAAACAAATGTGAAACAAACTATTTTCAACATATTTCAATACATGGAAACAAAATTATAACATTACGCCTTCACAAAAATGCATTTCTATTTATATATTTATGTTTCGAGTTTGCTTAAGGCATACAACTTGCAAATGTACATAAACAACTGAAAGACTATAGATACAGTGGTTATTTACTGATATAAACCATTTCAAGTAAGAATTAATGCAATACATCTTGAATATTGTTTCATCAACAATTTGTTTCTAGAAATGTGACATTTTACGGTCAAAACGAGTTTAAATTTACGTGTTTTAATAATAATTACGAGTTCGATACAGAATTACTTTTAAAATTAACAAGATATGAATGTTACTGCAATTTACAGCTAATAACTAGAGTTTTTCATGTAAATGCGAATTTTCGCTTTAAAATGTTGACTTTCTACGACAATATCAACACATATTTATATTGCTTAATGGGTATTCAAGTTGCATTACTTAAAATCCAGGCAATCTTAAAGTAACAGCCCTTTACACAGCAATACTGTTACGTAGATAACATATCTCAGCGGGTTACGCTCTGCGCGCCCCTTTTAAGCATGAAAATGGCTGAAATTCATTCATTTCATGGTCAGCAAGTGACTTATCAACAAATTACATTAATATTTTACCGTTAAACGGTTTAAAAAGGCAAAAAACCTATAATTTGAACATATCTGTAAGACCCCGGCAAATTGATGATATTAACTAGTGGGCGAAAGCCCGCGAAAGGAAACTCTGCTTTCTGATTGGCGGTAGGTACCTTTCAGAATATGTTCACATTATTTCAGGTTTCTACAGCACTGGGTCAGGCCTTTGAAGTTTATTTTTACTTTATACATTAATATAGTCGAGAAGCGACGTATAAAAGTTGAAAAAATTCATAATAAAGATAGTCTGCTAAGACCCAGATAACTTAATAATGTTAACTAGCGGGGTTAAGCCCGATTTAAAGTTCTATACTAAATCCAAGTTTGGGGAGCTGTATTTGTTTTCTGAAAGCTCTCTTCTGGCCATCAAGCCTTGTTCGAGCGAGAAAGTATATTCTCAAAAATACGCTATTAATCAGCAGTATTTTCAACAACTTTGTCACATAAAAAATTTAAAAAGTTATAAAAAAGGAATTTGCACATATACAGTCTAATTGAAAAAAAAAACAAAATGGAATAAAACAATTCAAACATCAGCCTAATAATAATGATTAAGAAGTACCTAGCACTAGTTAACATATTAGTTAACATATTACTGCTTGTTGAGAATGCTAAGTCTGAAATAAACACATTGTATATGTATCTATTTACCTAACCACCAATATATATTCTACGTTTTACGAACAAAATATACCTATAAAATATGTGTCTTAAAAAACTACTTTTGTTAAGCTCTAATTATATATGTAACCTAGAAATTTTATTAGAATACTTGTAACCTAGAAATGTTATTAGAATACTTATTAATGTTGATCAAACTTCAGAGTGCCTGAAGTGGAACTATGAAGTAGCGAGGTCACCTGGAACAGGCAATAGGTGATCCCAAGCACTAGTTTTAAGTTAAACCTTCTGTGAATGAATAAACTTTTTGAATTGTTGTTTTTTTCTTTACAAAAGAAGACTTTTGGCTGAAAAATGACATATTTCGGCGATTTCATGGAAGGTTAGCAGACACTAGCCACCACCTCACTTTCACTAGCAGGCAGCACTTCAAGTGTTAGAAAGTGTTAATTTATAGCTATAGTTATAAGTATAGTAATATGTATCCCTAGTTTTAAGGTATCATAAATAGGGGCCTAATATAAATAATTTATTTATTACTATAATATACGTATTATATTATGCCGAATATTGCGCGGTGACTCGGACTGCCCAAAACTTGTCGCGGAAATTTGTAAATTATTTGTGCCCAACGAGTTTCTTAATGCACGCTCGCCTCGACTATTGGCAACATCTGCCAGCACCTCCGTGGTGGCGCGTAATGAGTCTCCACTGGTTCGTGCAGTCACAAAGCCCAATGCACTCTCAGTATCAGCACCAGGGTGTGATATTGTTTCTGATAGGCTGACGGATGTAGAGCGAGAATGTTTAAAGTTTTGTCAGGATAAAATCTCAATGACAATGCTTCTACATGATCTTTATATTGATTAATTCTTGCACTATTTTTGTTTCTATAATTATTTTTTTTAATGCGTTTTTGATTGTATAGTGCATTGGATGTGTAGTCTGTAATGCTATAGATACAAATAATAAATAAATAAATATACATATAAAACATACCTACTTATACATAAATAATATATACCAAGTAAATCAAAATCAGTATCAATTATACTTTAAAAACAAGCTCAAAGTAAAAGTTATTCCCACTGAAACTTGAGTACTCTGGGCTTTGTAACACAAAACCCGACTGGCAAACGTCGAACAAACACATCTCACGATACTAACCTAATGAGTGCGAACGAGTCAGACACACCTCCCAACCACGGGCTAGAATAGGACAACTGTATGTGGCGGCCGAAAGCGCAATACCTACCTTATACAGGCAGAGAGAGATAACGATAGAAGATCGGGTTAGAGTAGAAAGAGAAACATGTAGGTGCTCAGTGTTGCTTGGTTTCTGAATTATTTAGCAGCGACCGCCCTTTCGCGAATCACTTGGAAGGTAAAGCTTCAACCATACTGTAGTAATTTAAATATTTTTAAACTGTTTATTGATAAAAAAGTTTAGGAAGTCGTAAACAATGTACGGCTTCCATTCAATACAAATATAAAAAGTATTTTATCTACTCATTAAATATGTATAAATATCGTTGCAGTATGGGAAATCAGATGCGTAAAATTCGTAGGTCGTGTTGAGAACTGGATAGCTAAGTTGGTAGAGCAATCGACCGGTAAGTGAAAGGTCCCGGGTTCGAATCCCGGTTCAGAGCTCCTCGCGTACAGATTTACTTTGCTGATTTTCTATACCGCAATAATATAAATTTAACATAATGTATAAATATATTTTCACACCACCTGTTCGACAATATCCAATTACATATCATGCAACCTCAACGTACAGTAAAGCATTATATCATAAGGGATATAAAGTTGTATGAAACTCCCTAGGGAATAAAATGATTTGAATTTGGAACGTCAAATTCGTGTGGAAAGTCTCTAAGTGAAAAATGTTTATAATGGCATTGCAAAGAGGTTTGAGAAAGCCACCATAAGCAGAATAAAAAAAAGGGTGCGTTTATAAAGAATGTGAAACAAAAGACGGTGTTTGGTGCTGTGATTGTCAGTGAATTTATTGCAATATTCATGTTGATAAGAAATGTCGAGCGATAGTGTTTCTACTCCAGAGTTTATCAAAACACGACGCTTTAGAGATTATTAATAATCTACTACCGAAAAAATCAAAACACATACACGAAAAAGCATATGACGAAAATACTTAATTTATGGAGCAGAAGGTGTGAAAAGTAGAGTATGCTCCTCTGGAATAAAGCCTGTCTTCGTCTTGGGCAGCTTGAACCCCTCGCTTCACTCAGGACTCTTTACAACTCCCGCGCACTCAGGGTTCAATAGACCGCCCGCGACATAACACACTGCTTTATTCCCTTAGTGCATAATCTACTATCATTTATAAATACCTTCATTTTATATTATTCCCGATGTTATAATATATATAACAACATCTTATATATTATACCTACAGATAACCAACCAGCGACTTATGTTTTTGGCAAGACAGAGGTATCTCTGTCATACAGCCACGAATGCTCCCACAGAATACTTTCAATAATTAAATTATTTATAATCATCCTGAGCTGAACAAAGATCCTTGCCTAAGCTTACAGAATCAAATAAGAAAAAGAATCACGCCTTTTATTTTTTCAAACTGTTTATGAAATTGTTAGTTGAAAAGATTAAGGTCATCAGAATCGTTCGTTTCATAAACAAAATTGCTCAAAATACCATAATAAGTCTTTACCACGAAACTTTTAATAGTAAAAATGAAAATCCTTCAGAATCAGCTTTATAAAATTAATCGAAACTACGGCGCCGTCTACAATTATCATAAGTCGTCGCACATGCTTCGCGCACCGTAGCAAACGCTACGCAACCCGTAGCAAACGCGTTCGTTAATGCCTTAAGTCAAATAAAAGACTTCAACGGGTTGCGAAAGTTACAATTCTTATTTAAAGTAATTAATTTATGAAGAGAGAACTTTTTCTTATTTAAAGAAATTTCATTAAGGTGATATTAAAATATAGGGCACAGGTCTATCCCTCGGTGCAGTCTTCCTATAGCGCAATAATACATAATAAAAAACCGGTCAATTGCGAGTGGGACTCGCACCCTCAGGGTTCCATAAAAGAATTACGGCAGAAGTATATAGGATGAAATTCAATCAACCGACCAAATTCATACTGGAGACTCGGTTAGTGATCAGGAACTAGGTTCAGTAATTCTTTTGGCCAAAATCGAAAAATGTTTTATGTTTATATAATAAGAATTTTTAGTAAAATGTTATAATAATAAATAATAAAATTAGATTCAAATTTGATTGTACACACTCTTAACTAAAACAACAAATACAGAAATTAGAGTGCCGTACTCAAGGGTTGCTAAATTGTTGGTTAGGTGGTACCACTTTAGCGCCTTGTTTTCTGTTGCCGTAATGTTATGTATAGCCTCTATATTGTTCATAGGGTTCCGTATCGCACGAGGCTGACTCTTAAAAAATGTGAAATGAGTTATTTAATACTTTTTATTTGAAAACGGTATCCATCGCAACCACCTTAAGCTCTGATAAAATTGTATACCTAGATTGTATACCTATATTAGAGTAGGCATCAAATGCGATAGCCTTTGTTTATTATACGTTATAATATAATATATTAAGTATTAAAGCATACAATATACACTTTCATTTGAAGTATTGATTTTCCATCATGAACGCAGCTTTACCTACAATTTCAGTGATGTACGACTGCAGTTTGCCTTTGAATCGAGTAAATAAACGTACAGACGTCGCACACTTACGTATCTTCACACACACACACAAACACACAAACACACAACACAGACACATCAATGCAATGTACCCAAATTGTAGATTGCGTCGATTGCATACGATAATAGAGCATTCTGTAGTTCTGGTTTCATTTTCACTTTAATAGCTCTATGTTAACATATTCCTTGCCGCATACCTAATTATAATTCTCAAGTACGTACACACATACATATACTCACACCTGTCACAGAGGGGGAGGCAGAGACTATAGATGATCCACGTCTCTCGTCTCATCCACATATAGCAATCTTTGACTACGAGGGCATAGTCGGTACTCTTAAGGCGACTCTATTCGCCCGAACTCCCATACTAGCGCAGTTCGCTGATAATATCCTTATTTATAGGTACTTGCTTATTATTTTTTCTTTTTCAACATATCCCATACAATATCTATGACGTGAAACTAAAACATTTATCAAAATCAAATACATACAAGCGTATAAAAGTCCTGGATTCTACACATATTTTGATGAATGTTTATGTACCGTAATGTCCTAGAAGCGATACAACAAATCAAATAATTTTAGGTTCACAGCATAGTATATTTTATATTATTCAAAAATATTTTTGTTCATTTCGATTTTTGGGATATTTTTCCTGAAATCATAGGAACCACCAAAACCATTCTCGAGTTTTTTCAAAACATGAATGTTTTCTCGCGTTAGCTTGCCTCTCACAGCGTGTTCGGTTCGTTCCGTACGAGCTCGGGAAATGAATGTTCGGGCCAACCAATAACAGTCAGTCAGTCAGTATTTTTAATAGTGATACGGTCACTGTAAGATGTTGTTATGTTAGCTAATTATGTAATAACTTAAGACAGAAGGTCCCTTAAGTAGGAACTGAATAATTTAACCGACTTGGATTTACATGGATCTCACAACTTTTTACGGTAGAAGAACTAAGTTGCGAGACTTGGTTTTTTTACAAGTTTTGTTTTTGATGGCATCTCATTTCTTTTTGTAGATATTCCTACTTTTTTTCCTTTCCGTTAACTTCTACTTACAACTATAAATGTAACTTTGTAATCCTAGTTATTTATGCAGTTGGTGTATCTAGAGCACTGGACCGAAATTGCGGAATATTTTAGTTTTTCCTTGATTTATACACAAAACACTAATTGTATTCCAAATTATTACATTAAATGATTATGTTGTAGAGCTGATGCCGAGCTCGACTGTGGAGGTACCATCATCTTACTCGGAAATCCTCCCGAAGTTATTCGGGGGAGAGTAAGAGGACAGCTCTCAGGCAAAACCAGGCGGCCCAACAGTGCCTGGGACCGATGGATGGCGGTATATCCATCCCCAATTGCCAGGCCTTAAAACAGACTGGTGACGGGCAGCGGCGTCACTGGTGTAAGGGTTTCGGCACCGCGCTCACCAGCCCGCCTGCCCAGCGTGTGTGAGTATGGGCATTTCTTCCAGGAGGACCGCCAAGAGTGGTAAAATCCTGGAAAGGCCTATGTCCAGCAGTGGACGAAACAGGCTGATGGATGGATTCCAAATTTGAAGCTTCTACGTCTGCTAGATGTGCCTTAGAGTTTCGATGATCGGTCAGTCAGTCAGTAGGTGAGTGAGTGACAAAATTGAGAAACTTTGATTAGTTATAATTCTTAAACTACTGGTTCAAATTGAATGAAATTTAAAATATACCGTGTTTATACAATGCCTGCTTGGTTACTGAAAATTTAGACTTCTAGTTTTATCCACTACGAAGTTATAGGGGGGTGGAAAATGGCCCGAACTGTTTCGAGAAAAGGATGGTACGGCCGTGCCGCTCTTTAGCTCGACTTGATAAAATACGATACCCGCTACTTAAGGCTGCACCGAGTTTCTGGGGATACTCTCTGTATGTGTGCGTGAGGCACACCGGTAAGACCGAGCGAGCGTTTTAAAACCGTGCTTAAAGCACAAGCAATACAGGCTCCCCCCCGTCCGATGGCCGAAGCAGAACTGCGGACAGGGGGGAAGCAACGCGGCTCTAGCTAAGATTGGCAAAACGCGCGCTAATTTAGGTATTTCCTTGATGTTGTTAAAATAAACATCATTTTGAAAATGTTAAGTGTATACGTTATAAAAAACATGTAGATTTGTTATTATTGAAAAACTGATGACCTTCTGTGAAGTATTTACGCTGTACTACGGGTTTAAATTGTTTTTTGGAGATAACTTTGGATTATTTTCTATCGAGGAAACTACAAGTAATCGCGCTTCTAAAGTATATGATTTATGGAGTGAATCCCAGAATAACTCATATATTAATTGAATAACTACTAAAGAATAATAACTTAAGCTTAAGGCTGCACCTGACCCTAGAATATGAAAAAAGACAGATTTTCGAGGGTTCTTTTGACGAAAGTAGGACTACCTTAATATTGGAAAAAATATATTTGATTTATTGATCTTTTATATAGGTGATCTTCTTATGAACAATGCACTAAAATTTATACTTTTGTAAAAAAAATATGTTTTCCACCCTCTTTTTTTTTTGTTTTTCAAACGTTGGTTTTAAGAACACGTTTAAGAGATCAACTTGAATTTTTTTCATAAAATAGGTAATAGAAATATAAAGGTTTTCTACTTAAATCCAGTATTTTTCTTCCCACAAAATATTTCAGTATTAGCTAAAAACCCTCCGATCTGCTGTTTCGCGCGTAGTTATTGGTATTACGCGTCCTAGACAAATATGACAATTAGCTAACCAATAATCACCTCTATCAAAAGCTAATAAAGTATTTGACATTGGAATTTTTGTGTAGGACTCTTAAGTAATAACGAAACGGCAAGGAATCAAACGAACGCAATTATTTCGCAAAAAGCTCGATGCTTCCTGCAATAATTGACTACTTAAGTCACACGTATCGTAATGTACTATTTATTGTCCGTTAGTATGTATGTAAATAATGCAGCATTTAGTCAGATTCAAAGGAACTCATAAACCACGATGACCATTTCAACATCGATATGCTTAAATACCTATGGTATCAATGCAGCATGATACAACGATGTTACTGTTTTTATTCCAGGTTATAATATCCACATAATTTTTATGAGACCTACATAATTGAGCAAAATTGGTAGACATATTACTAAAAGTAAATTTGTCCAATATTACACATGATTTGTTCATAATTTAATAATTCATGTATTTATTGCATGAAACCTCAGTTTATCTACATGCACATATCCCGTCAGTGAGTGAAGGTTTAACAATTATTTAGTAATTCTAATTTAGTCTTTAATAAATATTTAAATAAATATAGATCTATCCCATTATATTGTGGTCTTTCATGAATTATTATATGCTGTAAGAACATTTGTTAGTTGTATAGTTGTACAAGCAACTATAACTTGTTTTCCCAATACATATTTATATTAGTTAAAAGAAATAATATTGACCTGGTATAAAACCTACATACGATAATATGGAGTAAACTGAACAGACTTATTAATTTCTTCCTTTGACTTTTAATCCCCCAAATCCACGCACAAACTCCTGGTTCCTGCGCATCTAAAGCAAAAACGATTACAAGGCGCAAATATTGACTCACCCGGGGCTAGTGCCCAGCCCAGGGGTGATTCCGGGAAGAGAGTCAAGATGGGTGTCGTCGATCTCGACCTTCCACCGGAACATGGAATAGCGTTATAAAAAACTGCTTAGGGCCGGCTTCTAGTTTAGATTTAGATTTAGATTTAGATTTATTTATTGATAACAAATAATGTTTACTGTGCTGACGTCACAAAACCCTCACCTAGGTCGTATATTATTTCTTGATTTAGTATATTTTGTTAATTATTACCCGTCTTTCAACTCTGTGGATGGAGAAACCACCGAAAACCGAAATGGCCCAGTTCCCTTTAGCTAGAACGCAGTGATACGTAACTTAAATTTTCATGAAAAAAGCTCAGAGTAAAACCGTCTTCAAATCCTTTTTGGAGTCATAAGCGAATGCATATAGACGCTAAATGTCACTTTTGCTCATTATAACGCAATGAAACAAAGCCCTTCTCAAAAACTACTTTAGTGAAAAATTTATACGTTTGTGTACAACTTGTGATATAATAAGCTTCTCAGCTATTAACTTATTGATGGACCGGAAATAGAGCTCAATTAAGTGTTAATATCAGACCGGAAGTGGAGGCGCGTGACCTGCGTCGGGGATCAAGTGTAGCGATAAACAAATAATGGGCAAGGGTGAGTTGTGTTCACGGTGTGAGGGGCCGGTAGAGCTGATTTTGTGTTTAAGATACATTTTTTTTTTCAAAAATACAAATTTCTTATTCTGTTCTGTCGGGATAAATGAAACTTTTATTCTGATATTTCGTTATGTGTCTTACCGCAGCATAACAACATAAACTGTGACACGTGACGACAGCGATTTCAGCTCAATTTTTTATCTACTTTAATTAAATATTTTTGCTAGGTAGTTTTAGTTTAGTTTAGTTTATTTCGTAGAATAATTTAGTTTTTTAAATTAGTTTATTTAAGTTTTGTTAATATAAAATTTAACATAAACTTAAACTAACTCAACAAATAATAGTGATGATTCTGAAACCTTAAATTTTAGTTTTAGTGCTGTCAAACTAAATTTGTTTTAAATGTTAAGAACAGAAGCTGAGCTTTGGAAAAAATCTAAGTTTTGACAGCACTAAAACTAAAACTAAAATTAAAACCTTCATAATCGGCTTTATTTTGCATGAATATATTAAACAAATCTTAAAAGAAGAGGGAAAAAAGGAATGTAAGATATGCTAGTTGAATACAGAGCTCGACTGAGCCGCCCGCCCTAGAAACACGTATGCAGACTACATTGGCGACAAACTGAGGAAGGGCAAAGTCTAGAGCACCCGAAATATAAGAGCTTGTATTGGTAATTCCGTAATGATGGAAATACCAGTTGCTCTAGCAGAGTACGAAGCAGATCTATCCAAAATATACACTGTTATATAAGGATAAATAGTTAAACAGCAGGGGCTCAACACAAGAGCAACAGCTCAGGGTAAATATGAAACAGTAAAAGTGATTATCTACTTTGGCAGCAGATTGCTAAAACGAAAAATTCCAATGTTATAAAATAAAATATCTATTCATATAAGATCTGAACAAAATCTAAATAAATTCGCAAAGTTATATAAAACTTACCTTCTACAAAACATGTAAACATAGATTAAAATAACATAGTTTATATATATAGTTTATTGTTAATGTACCGACCTACTTATAACTTAGTAACTGCCTAGTTATGGAAATAGAAGTGCGACTCCCTCCCCACAGACAAACCAAATTTCTATTTGGTTTTGTGGAATAAATACATTTAAATAAATAGATTTAAGTTATCTTTGAAATATATTCATTCATTCACTTGTACTGAAATATGTTGTTGACACAACCACAAAAAAGTTAAGACAAGACATTGTCTTCTAGACACTCGCTAGAACATAAAATTCAAAACTTGCTTAACCAGTTCAGTCGACAATGCCTGCCTCCTTACTCTCCAATAGCTTGAACGAGTATGACTACATTAATGGATATGTAAGAAACGAAAGAGGTATCTCATGATCGAAGCAGATGGAAATGAGATAGGCATGAGAACATGTTTATTTATAAGTATGGATGTAATTTCTGAAAATATTTCGGGTATTAAACTTCCTCAAAATAATTCAGAACAAGATTTCCTTAAAGTGCAACATAAAGAAGTCCCAGCAGACAGTCCCTCAGACGGAACCCCAAGATAATCCTAGCAACACCGAACAGACACGAATAACCGGACGAACCCGGGCGCAATTAGTTAGTATCCAATCTCGGGCGCGTGGGCGGCGCGTGCAAGAGGTTAATAGGATTGTTCGGGGGAGCGCTACAGGTTAAATTACTTTTTAAAATAAGTATCGTATTTAACTCGTCTAATTACACAGGGCACGATTACGCTCCATAGCATTTATTTGTTACCGAAAAGCGATTACTGAACTGGTTAAAGTCTGAAACTGTTTAGCCTCTACTATTATTATATATTTAATGCCAATATTTCACAGTTCACCCTCGGGAACAACTCTGCGACCCGCTCGGGGATTCGTGTCGTGGCGATATGTTTTTTAACGTGTGACTTTGTCGACCATTTTTTGTAGTTTTCAAAAGCAAACACAATGGGAAAATCTTACAATTCATAAGAAATCTAGGTGGGAAAGGATGATTATTTATAGGTATATGATGCAATCTATACACTCAAAAAATCGAAACACTTCTCAAATTTGTGTTTTTAATGGATTATTAGAAAAAAATCGGAAAAAATTTAAATGTCGCAACAGTTAGGTAGTACAAGGTTCCGAATTCCCTATACTAGCGTTATAAGTCCAAATTAATTGTTTTTAAAAAGTTAATCCTCTTTTTTGGTTAATTGAACTGTATTAAAACTACCCTCCGCCCCGTAACGTTGCGCGCAGGGATACCGATCCGTAAGCATTTCCTAAAATCCCTTGTTAGCGGATGTCTACGTCACACATAGTGACCACATATTCTACCGACCCTACTAAACCTTTAGTTGATTCACGGACGACTCTCTCTCTAAACTCGCCCGTATGTCGGTGCGTTAGGGTTCACGCATTTTTGTTTGGAACTCAATTATTTCCCAAACGAAGGGTGTCCGCGGGTATGATTCTTGGGAGAAGTGGTTCAGTAGGGTCGGTAGAATATGTGGTTTTATTTAATGGTAGTAGTCTATTTACACCCGGTATATGTCGCCGCCATCTAGTTAAATTTAATTTGTTGTAATTATAAACCGTGTATATAAGTTAGTTTCTAAGGTATTTATCTATGGGCCTAAGATGCCTGAAAAGAAATAATTTGATTTGATTTGAGATCAGCTTTCTGATCGGATGCCTAGGATACTGCCAAAACTGGCGGCATCCAATTAAATGCCTAGGCTTCTCGTTATTTAAGTTAAGATACCTCAACGTTTAACTGAAAAGCCGCCACGTCATTTAAATTTAGTTCATGTTTTTGCCACTATAGCGCTAGTAGTCCCATAACAAATATGGCGTCAACAGCTGATAAAGTGTTTGGGGATTTTGGTTAGAGCGCCTTGTTTGATTTTTTCTGCATCTCGTTAAACGTTGCGTTGAACCATTTGGCTGAGCAACCTTTAGGAATTTAGTTGAATGCCGCCATTTAGTTAGTATCTTATAGGCATCCAATCAGTAAGCTGATTTAACGAGATGGCGCCCACATATATTATATAAGAATACCCTGACAGAAATGGGCGAGATGAGGAGAGCGGGGGAAGCGAGTAGGAAGGGCCGAATTCCTACTAGCTATTATAAATAATGTCTAGATAAAGTGCTTAATTTATCACACTATCTACTCAATTAAGACAATATATATAATATATATAGCCATTATGTATAATTGCTATTTAATCGCTTCGTCTGTAACATATATATTACGGCCCCACTGAACGGGTAGAAATATGGCATTAAGCTGTATATTTACTTGGTTATATAATCAAAAAACAAAACAAATAACTTTTATTGATCAACACTGATGACTCAATTTGTTAACTAGCAGACGCGACTGGGTTCTGTGGGCAGAATGTGCTAGTAGCTAGCTGATTATTGTTCAAAAAATAAAAGTAAAATTTTTTTTTTTCCAACAAATTAACTAAACAAACAAAAGATAAATATGTAGTTGTATCTAATCTTTGTCTTCGAAATCTAAAATTATTACTTTTCAAACACATTAAATGCCAAATGCTCTACTAAGAATTAATTTCTATTGGTATATTGTCCGGAAGCGACAAACGGGTTTATGAGAGTGGGACGACTTTTGGATTGACTACTTGCAACTATTTTATGCTTTGAAATCAGAAAAATGTGCTCCTGATATTCCTACCTCTGAAAATAAAGTCCATTATTCAACATGGGTAATTTCAAAAGCGTACAGTCGACATATACTCCGCCTGATCACATTAAGAGCCAGTTTTGTGTGCAGAGGCCTGCTAGTTTTGTAAATATTATATAACAGGGATAGTGCCGTGACCGCTATGCCCCGCCTTAGACATTCACGCTTAACCATAAAGTTTTTTTTATAATCCTAAATATTCATTCTTATAGGTTTGCAACTGACCAACAATATTAACTGAAGGACCCAGACGGACACAAAAAGGTTATAACAATTTTAAAAACAAAAGCATTTTATTTTTGTTTCTTAATGTTCGAGACGAACGAAAAATTTGTTTAAACAAAATAATAAAATAACTTATAAACAACTAGACTCACAATCTCGCTCAGAAAGTGTCCGCGATGTATTTTGTCACCGCTATGGCGGCGTGACAAATTCGAATGACGATTGCGTACAACTGACATTGCATCTTATGTTAACGATTTAACGTCTTAATTTGGTTGAAGCATTTTTGCTACTATGCACGTCGCACGTTGGGACGTTTTCCGACGAACTTTTCTTAAAGACTGTGTGTCTAGTTATTTATGAGAGGACAATGGGCTACCTAGTTAAGATCGTCACATGCAAGCGACAAGACTTTGCAACTGAATAGGCAGGAGATTTGTCGACTGTACCAATTGCACAGACAGACGGACAGGATGCGGCAGTTTGTTCAAGAGAGTGGTTTATTAGATGATGTGTCTACCCACAGCTCGGCGCGAGGTCCCCGCAATCAGCATCTACTCACGACTACCCGCATCGTACAATCCGGCTCGCGCTGGCTTCGAGTGATTTCCGTTCAAGGATTAACGAATTTACACTTATTGTCATGACATGAATCCCCGAGAGGGTGTCAGATATGTTCCCAAGTGTTCCCAGGTATACTTTTCACTTACGACTATTACGTCCCAAACATGATGGGTGAACTAAGCGATGATGATGCATAAAAAATATCTATATACATAATCATCTTTTTATGATCTAAATAGCAGAGAGTAAGTAAACTGAATAAAATGTGGTTGATAAAGTTCTTTTAAGGCGTACATTTTATTGTATTTGATCACAAAGACATATAGCAAAATACTTAGCGAATACAATAAACAACGCCACGGAGGACCGCCGTGAATAAACAATAGCCATACACAAACTCAATAACAGATATTCACATTAAGGGCACTCTATTCGCACTAACTCCGCAGTTCGCTGATCATATCCTTATTTATATATGTACTTGCTTATTATTTTTTCTTTTTCAACATATCCCATACAATATCCATGACGTGAAACTAAAACATTTATCAAAATCAAATGCAAACAAAAGTTACAAGTGTATAAAAGTCCTGGATTTTACACATATCTTGATGAATGTTTATGTACCGTAATGTCCTAGAAGCAATACAACAAATCACATAATTTTAGGTTCACAACATAGTATAATTTATACTTTTCAAAAATATTCTTGTTTCATTTCAATTTTTGGGATATTTCTCCTGAAATCATAGGAAGAACCAAAACCATTCTCGAGTTTTTCAAAACATGAATGTTGTCTCGCGTTGTCTTGCCTCTCACACCGTGTTCGGTTAGTTCCGTAACAGCTCAGGAAATGAACGTTCGGGCCAACCAATAACAGTCAGTCAGTTCTCTGTAATCCGAAGTTGAATGTAGAATGAAATAGCAAACATACCGACAACGTGCGCGACTGACTTCAAGCCACCGACTACAGGCCTCTTAAAATAAAACTAATTATAAGAACTTTCAGTAAGTTCTTTATCTTTGCATTGTTTTCGCAACTTCAATGTTTCTAAAATAAAAAATATTGTTTTCATTTCCAAAACCTCTAATAATTTAGGGATATAAAAACAAATACCATATAACTTTTAAAAAAATACTAATATTACAAGATTTCATACAAGTTTATACAAATACGTCATCACAACATGAATCTCCGAGTGTCTGTCAGAGGTATTTCCGTGCATGGACTGCGAACCGCAAGTCACAGTTCACACTCGTACACCCGAGTTTCAGCGACGACTATTACGTCCTAGCCGCGATAGGTTGTGAACCCTATCGCAGTACAGGGCACGAATATGAAAACACAGCTTCAATTGCATCCACTTGTTGCTACGGCGTAGCTAAGGCTACGATCCCACATAGTTTCTCCTTTCGTAGACACGCTACGCCTAGTGCGAACACACATATTCGCCAGGGGCAGGGTCTCCAGATTGAAGGTTTTTTTGCAATTTTGGGAAAAAAATTTAGTTCTCGGGAACTTTTGGGGAAACGAAAACCTTGGGGAAATGTTTGGAGAAGGAAACTTTGATACTGGGATAATAGGGGAATTTTGAAAATAGGGAAAATACAGTTATTTCCACTATGCACATCCACACTACTGTTCAGGGGAAATTTTTAGGGAAGCAAATTTCGAAATAAATGAATAATTGTAGTTAAAATTTATTGCTAGGATTAACGGCCTCATCAGTTGTTTTTTTACTTTTAAATATTTATTAAAAGTGTGGTTTGTGAAAACTTTCATGGTTAAGTAATATGTAATGGTCTTTTCTTATAATTATAAATATTGTAAAATATAATAAATTTTAAAATAATAGGGGAATAGACTGTTTTAAAAACGTTTTTGGGGAAAAGTTGCTGAAATTATATCTTCTTGGAGAATTTTTGTGTCTCATTCGGGGAAATTTCAAAAACTCTATCTGGAGAACCTGGCCAGGGGCAGTACATGTCGTGCGTACCTTCGTACACGCGAACCGAACACAAAAACAGGAAAAACAGGGTTATTCCACGTGTTTATTGAAATAGCCTCCACTGAAAATGGATTAACTTCTGAGCGGTACAAGCAACCATTCTGAAAAAGAAATTGCTAATAAAGTTACAACCTTTAAAATAGATGACGCATTATTTTCTATGACACAAAATCATGCTTATTCTGGATTAAAAACTAGGCTAACTCTGGAAATTAACTTTCAAAATTTAAGTAAGGTATAGCTTGGTAAAATTTATTCTAGAATAATACAATTTCGTCTATTTTACTTATTTTTACTTTTTTATTCGCCTACCTTATCTGGGGACGCAGCGATCGTCGTAACAGCCACTTTGCAGTGCACCTTGATATGAACGTTATTTCAATGTCGTTTCCGTCGATATTTGTACCGACACACATCGAGTTGCTGATCTACATCTACATCTACAGCTACATCTACATCTACGCTTCTACATCTACATCTACGTCTACACTATTATATAAAGAGGAAAGATTTGTTTGTTTGTTTGTATGTTTGAAGTAAACTTTGGAACTACTGAACCGATTCTAAAAATTCTTTCTTTTGTAAAAAGCTACACAATTGTTAAGTAACATAGGCTATACTTTATTTGAATAAAAGTAAGCTTTCAGTTTGAAAATTCTGTATTTGTGAACCATGTCGGGACAAAAAACGCTGCTTAGCTGCTTTATTGGCGTGCCCTGACCAAATGGCTAGTTATACGTGGTAAAAGCGGTTGTTTTTCCATACGAGGAAACTGTATCAGTTTAATATGACTAAATATTTCTATCTACAACGATCCTGACACACCTCTTGCTAATATTAAGCTTGAAAAATTGACTACAGCCAGGATTAAGTGGTAGAGCTAATGCCGGGCTCGACTATGGAGGTACCACCATCTTACTCGGAAATCCTCCCGAAGTTATTCGGGGGAGAGTAAGAGGACAAAGAAACCAGGAGGCCCACCATTGCCTGGGACCGATGGATGGCGGTATATCCATCCCCAATTGCCGGGCCTTATAAAAAACAGACTAGTGACGGGCAGCGGCGTCACTGGTGCAAGGGTTTCGGCACCGCGCTCACCAACCCGCCTGCCCAGCGTGTGTGAGTATAGGCATTTCTTCCAGGGGGACCGCCAAGAGTGGCGAAATCCTGGAAAGGCCTATGTCCAGCAGTGGACGAAATAGGCTGATGGATGGATGGACATTAAATTCTATGATTTTTTGAGGGAAAAGGGAAAACTATATCAGTTTAATCTGACTACAGATTTACATCTATAACAATCCTGATACACTTCTTGGACCTTTGCTAAAACATAGTAACTAGGGTCTGATGATTGGACTGGAAGGTGGGTACGGGATCTCTTCAACGGGCAACAGCAGACCCTTCGAATTTGGGCTTATTTGATTGGTCTTTATTAGCGCTTTGGTTAAACATGGTGTCCGTTGCATATAGTCGTTCAAAAAACTATATTATTTTGTTTTCCTAATTTCCACGAAAATCTCTTCGACGCGGGCGGAGCCGCGGGCAAAAGCTTAATTATTTTGTAGATTTTTGTAATACAAAATTTTATCAGTTAAAATGTCAATAATTCATTAAATTGGTAATATAATTGAAGTTTTTCAACCGGAAACAGGGCTGGTAGTAATGTTTTTAATGAGAGGTCGATGGACAGAAAACGCGTCTGCAAAATGATGATGAAATTATTTTTCTAGTTTAGCTAGTTTTGAATCTGTTTTATGCTGACCAATATAAAATGGTTAACTATATATTTATTTTATTTAATTTCAAAATTATGTCTACTGGAAATTTGTTTCTAATGAATAGTTTCTAGTTTATTTCGCACTCTAATATTTTAAATTTTCATACTCGTTAGTGGTCAGGACTAAGGCTCAATGAATGACCTTTTTGCAGAAATATTATTCTTGGTCAAGCACAACCTTGGGTTACGTAAGCAGTTTAGGAAACCTACATTTTATTTTGCGTTTTTTTAAATAAAAGATCATGGAACCTTGTTGCTGATCACTTACAAAGTCTCCACTTGAGTTTGGCTAAATCAACCAAAGTCACCATACCGACTTTATCCGAATACTAACAAAAATATATGATAGAATTTGAAACGCTATTGGTAGTTGGTTTGTATAGGTTATTAACCTTTCATCAAAGCCTTAACCCGTTGACTCGCAAGGCAACATTGGCACATCCCCGACGTGATCATCGCAGCGGCATATGTGTTCGTCCCGCGGGTACTTCGATATTTGAACACTTAATATGAACAAATATTGAACCCTGCCCCGTTTGCGAACCGACATCGTTATTAACATACCGTCGCACTTGGTGCTGCAAAATAACTCTTCATAATGAGCTATTAAGGTCGTTTTAGTTTCTTTGTATATTTTAGGGGTGGGTTTGTAGATTACCAGATAAATAATAGTGGATTGTTACAAGTTAGTATAAATATTAGATATTATTGATACGTATTATCCTCGGCAGATAATTACCGCCCCTGGTTTTGCTTACCTCTTCTGGTAAAGGAATTTTTGTGTAATTAGGTAACTGGCTTTCGCGTGATAAAATTAATATGTGTGATAGGGTATCACAGTGCACACCAAACGCCGTGAAAAGGTAGCGGAATATTGTTGCATTGTACTCTCTCTCTATTTTCATGTTATTTTAGCGCTTCGTCATCAGTTCAGTAAATTTTCGCGTTTTGAGGCGTCCGTGTGCAAAGGTCTTACAATTTTTACACGATCTATTGGTTAGATAAAGTATAGTACAAATATTTTTGGTTCAAATTAAAAAGATAACAAACCAACTTCTAGATAATAATAAAGTAGAAAAAAAGTCGTGTCTGTACATAGGTATTTTTGCGAACTTTTAATTTTATAAGTTTTGTATTTAGGCCAAAACTAAAATTTTTAGAATTTTTGATGGTCTGTCTGTCTGTGTGTACAATTATGTTCCATTTTAACTCGAGAACCACGTAACGGATTTGGATACGGTTTATTTTATTATCATTGTTAGCTAAGGGCGAGTTGTCTGTCGAATAACTTTACTACCGCGTGAATCGAGTTAAGTTGGGTTTCCAGCGCGTGTTTTGGCCTACACACTACACCAAAACGTCTACACAGTATATTGTTTCGCTACATATTTTTGTTGATACGTGTCTTCTGTATGCTTATCAGCAAAAATGTGTAACGAAACAATGTTTCGTTTGGGTACACGTTTTTGGTGTAGTGTGTAGGACAAAACATGCGCTGGAGACCCGGCTTAACTCGATTCACGCGATAGTAAAGTTATTCGATAGACAACTCTCACTTAGCTCTTTGGTCAACGTATAGGCTATAAAGGGTATTGATAAAATAATGCCCGAGCTGAAAACGGGGTCGATATTTCTGTTTATTCGCTCGAATATGCGCAGGCGAAGCCGTAGGCGAAAGGCTATGTCTAGAATAAACATTTAAAGTAAAGTAATTGGTCTGGTCATATATAATAAAAATAATAATAATATACGTTTATTGATCAGACTACAATGTGGTCCAGTTTGGTTAGTAACAATGATCTTAACCTATGTTAGTATTCCTAATCAAAACATATAAAATATTATATACAGGCTGTAATGGACGCGGACAACCATAAATTAAACTATAATTCAATGATCATACTGAACAAGTCTTCGTAGAAAAATATAATATCTGCGGAAAATAAAAAATATTTTCATGTTTTCTTGCTTTTATTAAAAACCTGCTGTGAATTTGGTACGGGCAGGTATTTTTTTTCTTTCCAGGATATTTTTTTTACATTCCTGTGTAATATTTTTTACTTTCCCGGGTAATATTTTTTACTTTCCTGGGTAATATTTTCTCATTCTCATTCTTTATTGTACACAAAAACACGCAATTACACAAGTTAAAAATTAAAATTAGTGTACAGCGGCGACCTTATCTCTATGAGAGATTTCTTCCACCAAACCGTAAAAAGATAAGATATACATAAAAAAAAGGAAAGCAGTAATCATATATGTACATACTTAATTAAAATTAAAATATTTTTACATTACATTTTACAATAAATAAAAAAGACATTTTTTACAAAGATATTTTTTACTTTCCTGGGAAATATTTATTTTGGAAATCAGTCGATTATGTGGTTTCTAAATGTTACCTGTCTATACACCTACATCCGGTTATTATATTTAGTTTCGATAGCTACCCATTCAAATTTCTATTTAAGACCAAACTTTTTCAACGCTATCTATCTCAAAGCTTATTTTTTCTGAATGACACAAGTTTAATCTGCGGCCACCATTCTCAAATCCACGCAATCTTTTACCGAAACCTTTAAATTCCAAGAGATCACAACACTCCGACTAAACACCTTCACAATAAGCCCTGCACATCCTCTCCACATTCATGGCGTTACAATTATTTATTGTATTTAATACGCATCCTTATTGTACTGAATACGTATTTCCGCAAGCAAAGCCGCGGCGGCACACATGGCTAATGCAATTTACGCGCGAACTGCTGCTGATTGTGAAGGAATTAACACTTTGAAGAAGGAATCGGAGGTAAGGGCGAATATCGTTTTACTATAGCGGTTCCGTGGCTCTTAAATTTTCTGTGGATCAACTGTCCTGAGGTCGTTAAGAGCGCCTCTGATTGGATGAAATTATTGACGTCAATTTTGACTATATTTTGAGAACGCATTTTCAAAGTGACGCAATAGCGGCGATAAGTAGGGACTAATCTGACAAAATTAAGGTAAACTAAACCTTATTGCATAAAAGATAAGATACGATTTATATTTCTTTCTTTTAGTGTTACAAACAATGTTACATACAAAGATTGCTGTCTTTCTGTTTATTAACTGTAAATTAATTGTGTAAAACGCTCTTATATTTAGATGAATCCGCATATTATAGAAAATTATAAGATGATCTCCATTTTACTTTAATTTTGTTGGAAAGTATTAATTAAATATTTTCAAGTTTAGCATAGTAAAAGGGGCAGTCTAAAAACCAGCATTGCGTTGCTGCTACACAACACGCAACATGTCTGAGACTGTTCCTTTTGCCACATAAGTGCCGAGGAATACTATTATTTTGTTATTTAATTAAGTTCTCTAATTAAACATTTATTTTCTGTATTTCTACGTAGATGTTGTGGCAATAAATACCTTTTTATTTGTTTTGGTTTGAAAGATTTCCTAAAAATCCACCCATTATATGTGTTTTAAAAGTGTACGTTGCGGATCCCCAAGTTCTCAGTAGCAGCCGCAATGACATCACTTCCGGCGGTCAATGGGGGGCCCCCCACCTCCCTTGTCGCTATCAAGAACTTTGTGCTACACGCTATATCGATCAAAGGTATGTTAAGGGTAAGGTCTGCTTATATCTGTACAATGATTCTTGTAAGATCAGCCAATTCTCAGCACAGATGTTTTAAAATGTATAGACGGTTGTGAGCTGAGGCTGTAAGATATAGAAATGAATCAGTTGACATTCTGAAATGGGAGGAAACATTGCGCAGGCCGATATCGGGTGATTTAAAGTTCCCAATTCCCGGTCTTATAAACTCGGTCACTCAGGAAGAGGCGGAAAAACCCTCACGCATATAGTTACCATCCGTCAGGATTAGTCCGGACATGTCCGGACTTTAAGACTCTAGTCCGGACTTTGTCCGGCTCTTTAATTTTGGAATATGAGTAATAAACCTACATATTAAGTAATATCAAATAAGTCTTTAATCTTTATTAACTTTTTATTTATCATCCTACCCGACGAGCGAGCATCCTACAATGCGAGAGTCTGCTACCATGCCTACCATACCACTGTAACTAAGTGAGTAATGTTTCTATTTTGTGACTAAAAAGCCCGGACTCTTATCGAAATATCAGGTTTTTTTTCAGGACTCTTCAAATTCCTAATTGGTAATCCTACTCACGCATGGCTATCCCGCTGTGCATAGCTCGATAAATTTTGGGAGAAAGAAAAATATATGTTATCTCTTTAAAATTACAAAACACTATACTAAGTATACTCATGACATGAGGTGTACACCACCGCACCCGCACTAAACATACCAAACTTAATGTTCACTGTGCGGGAAGAGGTTGAAATAACCTCCTACCTCTTGCACCCACAGCGGCACTTCGAACAAAAACACGTAATCTTATGACGCCCGTGCTACGAACTGTATCAATTTTACCTATCAGCTACGTGAGTTTCGTTTACCTTTGCCTACTCTCTGCAGCGTAAGGAATTGACGTAATCGAATTTAACGCGAAGATATTCGGGAGCAGAGGAATCGTTTAAAACATTGTAAAGAAGACTTAAGATATGAGTATTCCTTCGAAGGCGAATTGGGAGCCACCTTAAACCAGCACGAAATTCTGAGACATGATCATACTTCCGCAATCCAAAGATAAAGCGAATGCACACATTTTGGAGACGCTCGAGTTTGCTCAGTAGGTCCTCTGTTATTTGCCTTCTGATTTTTGCCTTCGTAAAGTGCCAGAAATTGCTCTAAAAATACTTGTGGATAACTGAATATCCACCAAAATGCATATTTGCACCGCAACATACAAAAACCATTCCTCTTAAGGCTTAAAATGAGCTGCCCCTTAAGTCATGTCCTCGTTATACAGAGCTACACCTCGAATGTAAATGTAGCATTAGTAAACTTAAACCGTCCCGCCGACACCCACAAACATCCCTTCCACAATACGGATGGACAGACAGACAGACGCCGACTGATAAAGGAATTACACAAAATATCCGAAATCCTCGCTAATCCTGTGAAAGGACTTCCGAATAGTCTGCGCGATCGCATGATTTACTTCGATCGGAAACATTTCGATTATAATAAATTCCGATACATTTTCAAACTTGTACACATAGCAAAGTCGATTTTTAGTGCTGTCAAAACTAAAATTTTACCAAAGTAGTGTTGTTGTTGAACTATTTTGGAATGAAGAAAATTTAGTTTTTACAGCACTAAAACTAATACTAAGGCCTTTAAAATCGGCTTTATTGTGTTCATAACACCGCATATTGGGGCTTAACTAATTTTTTTTCCGTAAGCTTTACCTCAAAAAAAATTTTTTTTCGTTATTTTCAGTCTAATAGTAATTTTTTTGTATTTCCGAAGAGATTTCGAAATTTATAAAAGTATATAAATATAGCATAGTTTTAGATTTTTATAGTCAGTTCTTTAAACAACAGTAAAACAATACGTAGTCCAGATCGTGGCTCGGATCCATCCTAATACAGATAAAGAAAAAAAAACCGGACAAGTGCGAGTCGGACTCGCCCACCGTGGGCTCCGTTAAAGACTATATTTTTTATGATTTAATTACAAATGTATAGTTTTCAGATTTTTCCCTATACTTGTAGTATAAGACGGTATTACTTGCCAAATTCCATAGTTTTAGGTCAACGGGAAATACCCTATGAATTTTGATTCCCTTGAGAGTGTCGAAATGTACGTTTTTTGCGGCATAAACGGCCGTATCTTTTTTTCACGTTAACTTAGAAGTTTTATATTTTCACAGCTTCAAGGAACTATAGATTTGAATATATAGTTTTAATTTCTACTCAATACCTCCACGCGTTCCCGAGATAAAGCGTCTCGACAGACAGACGGACAACAAAGTTATCCTATAAGGGCTCCGTTTTTTTCTATTGAGGTACGGAGCCCTAAAAAACTGTTCGTTATATTATAAAACATATTTTTCCATAATGTACCAAATTTCGAGTAATGTTATGAGGATGTGACATACATTAACCTAAAACTAATTGAAAACAATATTTTTGTCACAGATCCATTTAACATAGTAAATATTTTCAACACCCACTTTGCATCAATTGGAGAAGAGAAAACACAGCTTCCTGACGGAAGTAGTCCCCGCGGCCGACCCGTCCTCCAACCTACCCAAAACACTATGTTCCTTACCCCAGTAACCTACACAGAAATAAACAAAATTATTAACAATTTAAAAAATAAAATCAGTTGTGGAGCCGATGACCTTCCACCGACCTTAATTAAATGAACTTGTATTACCTTTAACTAAACTTATTAACCAATCCTTTGCAGAAGGTAAATTCCCAGATGCCCTTAAAAATACAATAATCAAACCCATACATAAAAAAGATAAAAAAACAGACGTTAACAAATATCGCCCTATCGCTTTGTTACCTACCTTTTCAAAAGTTTTCGAAAAGGCTATGTGCAATAGAGTATATTCATTTTGTGAAAAGTATAATATCTTTGATAAGTGCCAAAATGGTTTTAGAAAGAAACATTCCACTATAACAGCAGTTTATAAATATGTCCAACAAATCCTCAATACTAGCAACAACCGAGAATACCCTGTAGGAATATTGCTAGATATGTCAAAAGCCTACGATAAGGTACAACACAACATATTATTAAATAAATTATATGACATAGGAATACGTGGATTTACCCATAAATGGTTTCAGACCTATTTAAAAGATAGACAGCAACTGGTTGAAATAGAGTATTATGACACAAAAACAAATGAAATTCAAAAATTAGATCTCAATATAAAACAATAAACGCTTCCATTCCTCAAGGCAGTGTAGTTGGATGCCTACTCTTTTTAATATATATAAACGATCTCCCTAAAATAATAAATGACACCTGTGTACTGTTTGCCGATGATATATCTATACTTACAAAATGCCAGAATGATTTAAACCTAACGGAAAAATTAACTTATCTATTTGACTCAATTACAGATTGGATGAATGACCATAACTTACAAATAAACTTTTTAAAAACAAAATTAATGATTTACCGCCCGCGACAAAAACCTCCTTTGAACATAACATTTAAATATAATAATATTGAAATTAACATCGTCAACGAATTTACCCTACTTGGAATGGAATTAGATACGCATATAAACTGGAAAAGCCATGTCACTAAACTAACAAAAAAATTATCAAAATTTACGTACGCATTAAAAGAAATCTACAGATTTCAAAACCGCTCTAATTACGTACTACGCATATGCTTATGCATGGCTCAGCTATGGCATAATTTTGTGGGGAAATAGTACAGAATCACCATCACTACTTATACTACAAAAAAAACTTATCCGAATATTAGTAAATATAAAACAAATAGACAGCTGCAAACCATACTTCCAGAAACATCAAATCCTTACCCTTCCGTGCATTTATATATTAGAAATTTGTAAATTTGTCAGATACGATTCCGAATTATTTGTGACCCGAAAAGAAAAACCTTCAACTTCAACATACTCTTGGCGTCATAAAAATTTACTTATGTTGCCAAAATCTAATCTTTCTTTGCATTCATCTAGTCCTTATGTAATGTCAATAAAAATATACAATAAACTACCAAAGACCTTAAAAGAAGAGTCGAATAATAAAACTTTTATTCATTTACTGAAAAAAATATTAATAAATACATGTTATTATAGTGTTAGGGAATACTTAAATGATAATTTAAAATAGAATCTATAACAATAAATTATTACATAATAATGTCATTGGTTGAGTGTGTGCATGTGTACATCTATATAGGTATATAAATATGATATTTTATAGATAATTTTGTCTTCCTCTCTCCTAATTTGCTGTGCCCAACAGGGTCCACAACTTGTATGATGTGAATGTGTTGCATTAAGAAACATTTTGTGGAACGCAAATAAAATTATTGAGTATTGAGTATTACATTGATATGGACAGACGGACAACAAAGAATAATAATATCAGGCATCTTATCACAAAAGATAACGACTAAATTGAATAATCTAAAACCCACCCACAAAATACTCAGAAAATAAAGAATAACAATTGCGAAAATTGCGAGATGATCACAAGCACCGCTAGACAAAGGGCCCCTGATCCTTGACGCCCACAATACTAGCTCCGGGGGCCCCAGGCCCCGACAGCTTGGCGACGGACACAATGGCCGACACAGAATATACCCAATAATGTCGTCGTGTAATCTCAGATCATCCCGGAAAGGAACTTCCGAAAAGAAAAGGGAACTGCGCTTCCGAATTTTGTATTTTTTGTCATGAACAGGCAATACAGCGGCTTTCGGTTTTGTTGTGCTCTAGTTTTTGTTTACGGCTTCGTTTAGTGTTTGGGATCTATATAGGTATAGGTATATACGAAGAAAAATTATACCCAGCAGAGCTTATGAAAAAAAACATAAAGAATTGCCAGAAACTACACGATTTTTAGAAAGTATACAAAGTATGTTCATATTTGAACAACTTTTACTATGGAGCAACACTAACATTTTATTGTGAAAAAGAAATCAGCCCTTCTATACATCCCTGCCGAGTGGGTATTGCACTTTTCTAAATACCTACAGCAGTTAGTGAAATGCAAGCTAATATCAGCTATAACATCACAAAGTCATAACCAACATCATGTGTTTATTATTTAACCAATTCCTACTAGCTAGTATGAATAAGGCTCGGATAAAGTAATTAATTTATCAAATTAACTACACAATTTAGTCAATATATGTACATAATATCTAGCCATTACTTAATCGCTATTTTCAATGGAACAGCTGTATTATTTCGCATTTTCAGGTTCGGCTCCCAAGTTTTTACGAGTACTATCCCTAATTTTCGGTGTTTTACTGACTAAAACTCCAAGCATATAATATAGTCAAAATACCCAGGTACTTGAGCACAGTGGAACCCTCAACCCTTCGTCGTGACGTCGAGGAGGATCTGACGTAAATTGGCTGAAGGCTCCAGTGACAGGAGCCGTCAGCAGTCGGGGCCCGGGGCACCCCGCTGGGGTCCTTTCATACATACCTGCCAACTTATCTACGGGTATCTACGTCATACCTACTTTATATGAAGGAAATAATTAATTTTATTTTCAGAAGAAATATTTTCACGTAAACATTTTTCTATCGTCGAAAATTTCAATGACTAGTTTGTTTAGCCCGAAAACCGACAATCAAATATCTAAACCGTTCCACTCTTATAAAAATAGGGTATAAAATGGGTTCTATAACCGAGTTGTTGGCCTTTTATTTGGTTTTACAGAACACAGAAGTAAATGTTATAAAAAACGAGTTTCTTACAGTGTTTCATTTTATTTGGCTTGTCTTAGAAATAAACATTCTTACGAAATAGAGCATATAATTCCGCTTACTCCTTAAATGTATTTTGAAAGGAAGATGCCCCAAGACCGGCCGGCCGGCTCAAAAGAATCTCTGTCAGACAACTTTGAAAAAAAATAAATAAAACGAAATTCCAGAGTAACATTCACAGGGAAGAAAAGATATACATGTTGACACGCATTTTATTTCGGCATTTATTGAATTACGTTTTGGGAGACCCAGTACTTCTGTCGATGGTCTATCCACTTCACCGAGAGAAGTATTCAATTACTTTCGGCTGTCGTGATCGTTCGTTTGACCCGAAGTGAACAATTTTTCAGTTTAAATCCTTTCAGAAGCGAAGGTATTAAGCTTCACAATGCTAAACTTTATTCCTGCCACTGCTCTAAACAGCTGCCTCGCACGCAAAAATCTGTTATTTTGAAAATGCGGCTTTTTTATGTATTAAAGATATATTTTTAGTGCGTATCTACGTGTGTTAGTTTCGTTTTAATCGGCTTTAAAATATGGTAGCTAAATGTACATACATACTTTAAATCTTCTTTTAATTAAATAACTCTGAATTTACAATTCAGAGTTATTTAATTAAAAGAAGATTTAAAGTATGTATGTATATTTATGAAGTGTCATACTGGTCTCGAGTTAAAAAATGACACCATATTTTTTTCAAATTTTGGCTATCAAAATAGACATAACTGGATTCGACGCAAATCTAAAGCTTAGCATTGTGGAGCCAATTTAACTTTGGATTTCACAATACAATAAGCAATTCACTTGAGTAATGTCACGTGTTGTTAGTTTTTCGATATTAATTTCCATAATATCTTAAATTCATAGTATGTATTTGTGTTCTTACCTAATACTTTTACCACTTGCTGAACGGTGAAGGAAAACATAGGGGAAACCTGCATGCCCTAAAAAGCGTGTAATTGTACCCGAAGAAAGGTAATAGGGCTCACCATTCACCACGTTGGGACGTAATAATCGTCGGTGAAACGTGGGTGTACCGGGTGTGGACTGTGACTTGCATTTCACAGTTCACACTCGGGAACACCGCTGACACCCACTCGGGGATTCATGTCGTGATGATATGTACGTTACGATAATGTACATAAATAATGATTAATTTTTGGAATTTTTCAAAAAATACTCGCGTATTTTCAAATTGGTCTGTTTAAAAGCAAAAAGCATATTTCTGAATAAAAAACTTAAAATATCCGATAATAAAATAAAAGCAGTATGGAATATCATTAATACATATATCATTAATACACTAATTTAGTACGGTATGTTAGTGTTTAGGGTGTTAGGTTAGGCATACTTTTAGGTTAATAAGTGTATGTAGATTTATCTTATTTATAAACATATTGTACTGGAATTAATTTTCAGCGCCAATTTGTACATATTTTCTCCATTTGTGTTTTGGTTGACTGGAAGAAATTTCTTTTAGAAATAAGTCCGCCTTTGCCATGTACTTTCAACATTGTGAATTTTATTTATCCGTGTTTTTTGTGCAATAAAGTGTTTATTATTATTATTATTATTATTAATACAGAAACTGGTAAGAGTAAAAGACGAAATAATGAACTTAAGTTGAATATTAACAATGAAACTGTTACAGGAGACAATGAAGTTGCAAATGCCTTTGAGCAATTCTTTACTGACATCCCCTCCTTGACAACTAAAGATTTGAATTCAAGTCCATTACTTGCCCAGGATCTGTTGAGTGAGCACGTGCCACAGTGCGATTCTGTATTTGCTTTTGAGTATATTAACTCATTCACTGTTATAAAGGCATTCAAATCTCTTAATTTAAAAAAACCGAGGACTTATTGAGCCTATCTGTTAAAGTTATAAGTTCCGTCATTGATTTAATAGCTCCTTATTTGGCTTTAATTTTTAATAAATGTATAGATGATGGTGTCTTCCCTGATTTAATGAAGTTGAGTAAATTGATCCCATTTTTAAATCAGGTGACCATGAAGACCCGTCTAATTATAGACCAGTGTCAGTTTTACCAGTTCTGAGTAAAGTTTTCGAAAAAATAATTTTAAATCAATTATTATCTCATTTTAACTTAAATAAGTTGCTTCATTGTGAACAATATGGATTTACTAGAGGGAGGTCAACTACAGATGCAGGAGTTGCTTTAGTCAAGCATATATTTGATGCTTGGGAAGAAAAACAGGATGCATTCGGTGTTTTTTGTGACCTCTCTAAAGCTTTTGACTGCGTTAATCATGAAACTCTTTTATGCAAATTGGCTAACTATGGGGTTAGGGGCAAATCTTTGGCGTTATTAAAGTCATACCTTAGTGATCGAATTCAAAAGGTAGATATTAACAGAGTAAAGTCAGCTGGAGCATTAGTTAAAATGGGTGTCCCGCGGGGCTCCATATTGGGGCCTTTATTGTTCCTAATATACATAAATGACCTTCCTTATTTGGTTAAAGACTTATCTGAGATAGTACTATTCGCTGACGACACGTTACTTATTTTTAAAGTTAATAGACATAAAGATATCCTTGATAATGAGAATGTAACTCTATGTATGATTCTTGATTGGTTTACTGCGAATAATTTAGTTTTAAATGGGAAAAAGACAAAATGTATGAAATTCACATTACCAAATGTAATTCAAGTAGATGCTGATCTACTTTTGCAGGGGTCCAACCTAGAGTTAGTCAACAAAACGAAGTTTTTAGGCATTACTATAGACTCTCGTCTTCAGTGGGGTCCCCACATAGAAGGCCTTTGTGGTATACTAAGTTCAGCCGCATACGCTGTTAGACGGATGAGGCAAATTACTGATGAGGATACTGCTAGATTGGTGTACTTTAGTTATTTTCACAGCATTATGTCATATGGTATGTTGCTGTGGGGTAGAGCTGCGGATATAAACGCAGTCTTCGTTTTGCAAAAGAGAGCAATTCGTGCTATTTCTAATATGAAGCATCGGGATTCATTAAGAGAAAAATTCAAAGAAATTAATATTTTAACAGTTCCTTGTGAATTTATTTACCAAGTTATTAAATATATCAGAAAAAATATCGATAATTTCCCTAGGCTCGGTGAGCATCAATCTATAGACACTAGGAAGAAACATAAACTGGCTTTTCCAAAAATTAGACTTGCAAAAGTAGGCACCTCTTTTGTAGGACATGGTATAAGATTTTACAATAAACTTCCAAAGGAGGTCCTTGGTTTTTCAGAAAATAAGTTTAAATTATATATTAAGCAGGGACTCTTGAGAAAAGCATATTATAAAATTAATGACTATTTGGATGATAGTGACGCTTGGTGTCATGAGAATATTGATTGATACTACTGTTCGTTTATTTTCCAACTGATTTGTGTTTCAAATCGTCTGTTTTTATGTAGACTAATATTTTTATATTGTTTTTTTATTGTTATTTTGACATTTCTTTTTACATATTGACATGAACATTGTATAACTTAGCATTTATTACTTAGTTGATAATCTGACTTTCAAAAAAGTGATAAACTATATGAGACAGGTTGATGATATTTTGCTTAGTATTTTAACTTACTACCTCATTAGACAAGTAGACTAAGATATATATATTTTTTTCCTCATGACACAATTTCTTTCTATCTTTTATATTTTTATCCTTTTTATCTTTTTTGTATTACATTGTTTAGTATTATTTTATATAAGTAAAAAAAAACTGTAATAGTATTAAGCAATATTCAGAAAAAAAAATACTGATAAAAAAAAGACATGATCTTGCTAAGTTTCTTGCCCTTCTTCTTAGCAAGATTAATCGAATGGGCGGATTTAGGCATTATATCTATTTATAGTTTATTTATCTATTAACTTATTTATTCATTGAATTATGTAGGTATGTATATGTCGCAGTCATCTGGTTGAATCTGCTATTCGATTGAATGACTAGTGCGTTCCTTGAATGACGAAATTCAATTGATTGAGTCTTTGACTAGGCCGAACGTTGATTGAACAAGCGTCACTCAACGTCCAACTAGTTAGCGGATTGTAACATAGCCCTATGAATAGAGCGGACGTAAAATCAGTCAGGTGATTCAAATTTAGTTCATTTTTTTTCCACTGTGGCGCTAGTAGTCACCAAAACAAATATGACGTCAAACAGCTCGCACAGATAGCACTGTGTTAATTTTTTTTTTCGATTAAATTTACTTTAAAGTGCGTTATTTGTAATAAAATAGTGTGACAGTTTATAAATCAGTAATTTTTTAACTCTTCCAAAATTCTCATGAGCATCCTACCTGATAAGCAAACCTAATCTTTATGGTCACCCTACATGGGACCCCACTATGGACGACTTAAAACTTTGGCGGCGAATGATGAAACTTACGGCAATCGACAGTAATATCGTAAGGTTAACTTTTAAGTTGCGAACTCATGGTCACCCTAACCAAACATTACAAAGTCGGCTATATCCCATTCAACGACTTCGCTAAATGACGTTCAGTCAAGATGTTGAACGTTACATTCAACGACTTGACGTGTTGTCCTTTAGTCATTCAATTAAATGTCGTCATTCAATAGACGCGCTAGTCATTCAATCAAATAGCAGATTCAACCAGATCACTGCGACATATATACAATATTTTTATTTCTTACTTATGTTAGTATATATTTGGCTAGGCATTATATTTATTTAGGGTCTATTCAGTTTATTTATCAACTTATGTATTAATTGCATTGTGTAGTTATAATAATATTCGTATTCCAATAAGTCTTTATTTTATGCATTTAACTTTTGTAGCCCAACTTAAATATAGTTTTTTTTATATATTTCCAGTATCATATTTGTTTCATCATAAAATATTATTTTTATACAGATTAGATTTGACATGTAAAACGTATACTTTATGTATCTATTTTACAAATAAAAAATTTGAATTTTGAATTTGTACACCGATTGATATCCACTTCGCCTACCTATTTACCGTACATTTTGGCGAGTTTGTCATCCGCTTCTGTATCTTCAGATGTTGGTGTACGACCACTCCCACGGCTCGTTAGTGGCCGGACTGAGAGGCCAACCATCTTCACTTCCAATTCACTATAATCAAATTGTCTGTTTAACTGTCATAGAGTTAGTAGCTATATAATGCTACAGTGGCGTAGCAGTCATATATTTAAACAAATCGTAAAAGGTAGTATACGACGATTGCATATCTAAATTACGTGGACAGTGTATGTATTTGTTTAAAAATATATAAAATGATTTTAATTTATGCAGCCAAACTCATATTGAAGGCTTGATAAGTGATCAATGACACGGATCGATAACACTTTTTGCTAATTTCGCAAAATAAAATCTTGAAGTCCCATAGTAATTGACTCGGGGCTGGGCTTGCGTTTGTAAGGAACACGAAAAGAATAATTTACGAATTTGACAAAAAGGGTCATCGAACCTTGTTACTGAGCATTTGCCGAGTCTTCAGCAAGAATTTGGCTGCATAAATGAAAGTCACCATATATATATTGTCACGATACGAGACCCCGACAGGCTATTAGAGGTATTTCCATGTGTGAATTGCAAGTCATAGTCTATGCTCATACACCCACGTTTCACAGACGATTATTACGTCCCAGAGTGATAGCTAGTGAGTACCTATATCCACCATCCATGTCATCGTCCACTGTTGGACAGGCCTTTTCAATATAACGCCACTCATGTCGGTCCTCCGTCCTTCTCATCCAGCCGCCCCTCGCAACGTCCTTCAGGTCGTCGGTCCAGCGGGCACGAGGTCGGCCTACACTACGCTTTGCTGTACGTGCTCTCCATTGCCACTGATTTGGCAGGCTAAGTCGGTCACTTTCGATCTCCGACGGATCTCCTCGTTTCGGATTCTATCCATCAGAGATACCCCAAGCATAGCCCGCTCTGTAGCCCGCTGAGCGACGTTATATCGGTGGATCCGACCATTTGTAAGAGAGCATGTCTCAGCGCCGTACCTCATCACAGGAAGGATGTTTGGAACTACCCATGCGAGTAACTAGTCAGCCTTATTGCTCATAAACTTTTAGATATTTCAGAATTTTGGTGATAATCATAGCTTTTTATATTGCATGTAGTAAAAACATATTTTAAATATTTGCGTTGGGCAACTGACAACAGTATAAATACTAAAATAAATCTGACAAATACACAGGCCGTGGTTCCAGTATTTGTAGTATTATTATTATTCTATTTCGCATAATATGATGTGCCTTGTAGCATTTATTTTCAGCATAAACATCTTTCGATCCGCATTTCTTCTAATTTCCAGAAACATACGCGATTACCCATCGCCATCACCCATCAAAACAATCATAACACAATCAAATCACAATAAAAACTTAATCCTAACGCGACCCGACGTTCAAAAGAGGGCGAAACCCTCAACCTTACTCAACCTGTTCAACTGAACCATACTCGGTTATTGCATAACAAACTTTATCTCGACGTACTAAGAGCTGTTTGCTACCGTGGTGTGGAGGTAGTACTTATGAGCAGCATATTGCTCGAGGTTTTGTTCCGAGGGGGTGAGGCGCGGTGGGAGGTGGAGGGAGCGGAACAATAAAACAAATCTGCGAGCGTTTGCCGCGGCCCCGGTCGGGACTGAGTATGTAGCACGGTAGATCGGACACATTGAGGTGTCTGCCTATTCGTAAGTACGGTCACGAGTCATGGAATTTAAATGTGGGCACCTTAAAACTTTGGATGTAGCAAGTGAACAGAAGTTTGACGTTAATAACACCTGTAAGTAATAGTGTTAACTTCTGTGATAGATAAAATGTCCAGCTGTGACAAGGTTCTTAGGTAACTAGTGCACAGGAAACTACCAATATTTCTTCCTGATGATGTTTCTGAGCTCTGGTTAGATCCATGTCGTAAATGTTACGCAAATATTCGTTCGTAAGTATAGTATGATAATCGTACAATAAGGTAGGTATGTTCTGCGTGGCCGTGTCATGAGTAATTTAAAATTAAATAATATATTTTATAGAACACCGTGCGTAAAATTACCACTTTACGCACGCTTCGCTTGCGTAAAGTCGGCATTTTCCGCACTTTTGCTATAAAATATTATACGATACTCGTGCGAGAAACTTTTTCTCGACTCGTGTGATTGCAGCACTCACCTTCGGCTCGTGCCGCAAACTCACACTCGTCAGAAAACGTTTCATCGCTCTCGTATCGTAATGTACTATTTATTGAAAGTTTTAGTTATACGGCTACAGTTTTGGTATAAAGATCTTAGACCTTATAACATGGAACTCTGCAGGTGCACGCATTCTCTTCTAGCAAAATACATTAATGTTCTGTTTGTATAAATTTTCTTGTGTGCTCGTTTTGAGTTTGTACTACAGCTTTTGATGTAGCGTGACATCTCAATTTTTCGCAAGAGTGTGCGTTAGTTAGTAAATGTGTGCTGTGCGTATTCATTCATTCGTTTATTTATTTATTTCTGGAGGAGCTTGAAGCTCACTTTTATTAGTCAACATAACACGATAAAATTAAATTTAAACATTAAAATATTATTACAACCTAACACCAAAATATCACGGCATCAAAACCTGATTCATTGTCAAGGACGGCATCAAGAGAAAGACAAAACAAGACAAAGAAACCTACCTCATCGGCCGCGGAATGTGGCTACTTAGTCAATACTAAGCGACGCGTTTTGCCAGGTCCCATGGTTAAATGGTCTAAGATATTAGTGTTCAGAAATACTATATAATAAATGAACCAACGGAAATAAACGTGTAAAGAAATTCTCTCTGAGAACAACAACCTTTAGGCATAAATCAACCACCCAGATATCATGTCTCCACTGCCATACTCTTTACATGTAATAATCTCCCAGACTCTTGTATTTAACGTGAAGAGTATTTCGATTTTCAACATAATGTTTATTACATTGTTTAGACCTGAGAGTCGGAAAGACCCCGGGAGTCTGAGAGACGCCGGGAGTTAGATAGACCCCGCTAGTAATAAACTGTTGGGGGTCAGTCGGACACGGGTAGCAGATAAGGGTTATTATTCTATTAGAGTGTAGTTAATTGTGACGGTTTGAGAGGCAAAGGGAACTTTATTATATTTAAATTGTTTTATTGAGATATTTCGTAATAAAATCGTTCGCGTTTGTTATTTTCTGTTTTTATAAACGTATAACCCATATTATCTTTATATTTTTTCAAAGATTCAAACATTCAAATTGTTTATTTGTAAAATAGATACATAAAGTATACGTTTTACATGTCAAATCTAATCTGTATAAAATAATATTTTATGATGAAACAAATATGATACGGGAAATATATATTTAAAAAACTGTATTTAAGTTGGGCTACTAAAGTTATACACATGAATAAAATAAAGACTTATTGGAATAAGAGTATTATTATACCTACATAATGCAATTAATATATAAGTTGATAAATAAACTGAATACACCCTAAATAAATATAATGCCTAGCCAAATATATACCAACATAAGTAAAAAATTAAAATATTGTATATACATACCTACATAATGCAATGAATAAATAAGTTAATAGATAAATAAACTATAAATAGATATAATGCCTAAATCCGCCCATTCGATTAATCTTGCTAAGAAGAAGGGCAAGAAACTTAGCAGGATCATGTCTTTTTTTATCAGTATTTTTTTTCTCAATATGGCTTAATACTATTACAGTTTTTTTTTAACTTATATAAAATAATACAAAACAATATATTATAAAAGGATAAAAATATAAAAGACAGAACGAAATTGTGTCATGAGAAAAAAAAATATATATCTCACGCTGAGTTGTTCGAAACTGATTTTTAAATTTAAGTAGAGATTAAACTAATTTAATCACGAGAATCATGATTTTCTGTTGCACGAAACCTCCAATGTAAATATTTAAGCAACCTTTCTGAATTTAAATAAAAACCTATCAAACCCATGATTATCTTCGAAATTACGTTGTTCGAACAAAATTTCATCTCCGTTAGCGCCTAATTTGACACTCGATTCAATTAAAATTTAAGTGGGAACTATCCAGTACTTATCCCGCTAAATGGGAAGATGGCTGCCATGTCACAGCTGTTTTTGATCAAAGTTTACCATTTGTACCGATAGTCGGCGCAGTCTTTCGTAGTTTTTCCAGAAGTTTTGCTGATTTTTACAAAAAAATCATAACAGAAACGAGTGATTGCAGACGATAGGTTCTATCCCGGGCCGGGCATGCACCCATGAGTTTTTCGGAATTTATGTGCACTTACCACTTGCTGAACGGTGAAGGAAAACACGCACCGTGAGGGAACTTGCATGCCCTAAAAAGCGTGATTTGTGCCCGAAGAACGGCGATGGGGCTCAATAATAATAATATAAATACTATTCAAGTTTGGTATAACCGATTAACCTGTATTAGTATAAGTATTTATGAACACGCAGTCAAAATACGAAAATTTAGAAGATTTGTGAATGGACCATTATATTTGTTCTTGGCACCAACTGGAGAGCACACCAAGATCTTAATAGGTCTTCGACCAGTATCCTCAGGGTCTCCGGTTAAATACCTACCTACCTACTTGATGAACTATTATTATGCCTACCTAACCTAAAAATGAGGACTAATATTCTGTACAAATCTTCCCTCCCATGAGCTGCATACGTATGTTTACTATGATCGCAGAACATGTTGGATACAATCATTGCCCTCGTCATCTTCAGATGAAGTGCGAAGACCAAGAGAATATCATGATAAAGAAGATATTGCTTCGACCGTTATGCAAAAATATATTATTTTCTTTAGGAAGAATACGAACAATGCTATGTTTGTTTATGTTTTTGACAGTATGGCAGTTGGAGATGTTATAGGGAGCACGTATGTTCTATATCGGTGGCAAATTTACGAACTATTTCTAAATTAGCTTCTAATACCAACGCCATAAAAGTCATTAACATACAGTGGCGCCACATCAAAATTAGAAATAATGCGGCTTATAAAAATATCGTTCATGTCAATCATTCAAGTTTAAAGCTGTTCTATTCTGTGTACAGATTAATTTTATTTTTATATCGGGGAACACTTAATTAACATTTAAAGGTAAGTAAAAACATTTCGAACAACAGCTTTAAGTTTAACCATGAGATTACTTAATCTTGAGATTAGTTCCCAGTTAGCTAACGGAAAATTAGCGGCGTTTTCGTGCAACTCAGCGTCAGTCTACCTATTAAACATTAAAGTGACATTAAGTAAGTTTATGTCAAATACTGGTATACATATATAAATACATGCCTAACCCCGCCACTTTGATTAGTCTTGCTAAGAAGAAGGGCAAGAAACTTAGCAGGATCATGTCTTTTTTTATCAGTATTTTTTTTCTCAATATGGCTTAATACTATTACAGTTTTTTTTAACTTATATAAAATAATACAAAACAATATATTATAAAAGGATAAAAATATAAAAGACAGAAGGAAATTGTGTCATGAGAAAAAAATATATATAGGTATATCTCAGTCTACCTATTAAACATTAAAGTGACATTAAGTAAGTTTATGTCAAATACTGGTATACATATATAAATACATGCCTAACCCCGCCACTTTGATTAGTCTTGCTAAGAAGAAGGGCAAGAAACTTATTCTTTTTCCTGTTAGTTTTGCTATCACCATATTTTTTAATTTTACAACATTTTATAAGCAATTTATACCAAATTACTCAGTTAAAAAGTAATGAATGAGTCTGTGACATACATACGGACAGACAAACGAACGGACGGATGGACAACGGTGTCTCACAAGAGTGAACCCTAAAAATATAAAAACATCATGTTTGTCTAACAAAAGATGACGCAATCTCTACATTTTTTTGTAGCTCAAAATCCTAATATTTTACCCAAAAATCCTCCCGAACAATGTAGCGATGACAAAATATGTACTGTTCTCTAGTTATTTATCTACCAACTTAACAGATTTACTATTATAAACAAAATTGGACTCTATTCCATAGATATAAGATCCAAAATGTCTGAAAACATAATTCGTCAGTTTTATGCGGAGTATTGTGCGAAGTTCGGAGGCGGACTTAAGCCTATTAGCGATGTGTTCAGGCCAACAGTCCGTGTCAGATCAACGTCAACAAAGATTGTGTGCGAGTTTGTTTATGGGTGGTTGGATAATTTCTATATGGTGTCGTGGATTTCAACATAAAATGTTTCAATGACAAAATGAATATTCGCAAATATTGAGTAATTCAGCAAAAACTTACTCTAACTTTCCTTGGTACAGCCAAAATACTATGAACCTAAGGGCAGGTAGTTCGGAGAAATATCTGTGAGAAGCGCGCCGCTCTGAAAACCGATTCTGAAAGCGATTTCAATGAGTTTTTATAACTTTTCAATGTCTATCTAACGCGATGTATAAAATTGTATGACGATATCATATACAATATTTAACGCCCAACATCGTTGTATAATAGTAGTTTATGAAACTGGTACTTAAGAAGGTTATTAAAAACACGAGTGTCAGTTTAAAAATTGCGCCGAAAGCGAGTTTTTAATAGTACACAAGTGTTTTAATACCTAGTTATGTATAGTTTCATACACTACTTTATCTAAACTCATGCCTAACAACCTGTTTTCATAATCTTGATAAAATTTGTCGTTAGCCATTTTTGATTTTTCTTTTAAAAGTTCGTTCTAAAAGTGTTCGTTATTTCCGTCGTTATTTCCAGAATTTTAGGTGGAGTCAAATTATCATCACCATCACTGCTGTTAGTAATTTTAGGGCAAAATAATACTTTTGATTTGACCCATAAAACCACAGTAAATAGTAATCTCCACGTAAACTATGGCGCCAAAATCCAACAGTCGACGCGTTGCTTGCACCGGCAGCAAAAGACAATGCAGGCCGAAAATAAAATGAAATTGTGACCTCCTTTGTCACGCCGCAATATTATTTAGTACATGTTAGAGAGTATTATATAATAACCTCATTGGTATTTGATATTAAACCTCAGACATGGCTGTATGGGCTAAGTTCCCTTTGCCTTCCTAGGTAGTACCACATGTACTGTAATCTCAGAAAAAGTTTTTTTATAGCATTATGTTGTTCGGAGACCTATACTATAATTTAATTTTTTAATTTTAAATATGTGACGTAATTTTCAGAATGCTCCCAACTCAAGTATTCTTCTGTATATGCCTCGGCGTCGAAGTAGTATTGTCACGGTGAGAATGATTAATTGAAATTAATAATAATTCTCGGTGATTATTAATTTAGGTTGGGGAAAAAGTTTCTTCGCATTTTATATGAAAATTCAAAACATTTTTTGATAAAATTTATTTACATTTAACCAAAGTATGTAGGTGCCATTGTGTTCGATAACTTTCTGCCATCTTGTAGGTAGGGACATGATCCCATTGCTATAGAAATTCTGGGGCTTCTGATCAAAAAACCGCGACAAGTGGTTTTGGCAGTCCTCTTGTGATGTTAACCTGACAATGCCTAAAGAATTCTGAAGAGACCGAAACAAGTGGAAATCTGAAGGTGAAAGGTCAGGACTATACGGCGGATGTATTAATACGTCCCAGCCAAACTCTCTTAATTTTTGCTGAGTGGATAAAGATGTGTGAGGTCTAGCGTTACCATGATGAAAAACCACACCCCTTCTGTTTACTAATTCCGGCCGCTTTCTCTCAACTTCTTGCTTTAATCTCATCAGTTGTTCGCAGTAGAGTTCAGAATCGATGGTCCTGCCTGGCGGTAACAGCTCATAATGAATAATGCCCTTCCAATCCCACCACACACACAGCATTACCTTGTTGCGAGATAACCCGGGTTTCGCCAGAGTCTGTGAAGCCTGACCAGCCTTTGACCACAACCTTTTTCGCACGTTCTTGTCGTACGTGATCCACTTTTCATCACCAGTTATCAGGTTTTTCAAAAATGGTTCGGCTTCATTACATCGTAATAAAGAATTACAAATGAGTACACGGTTCATTAAATTTTTTTCAGTGAGCTCATGAGGTACCCAAATATCGAGCTTTTTGTGCACCCAGCTTTTTTCAAATGCGCCAAAACTGTTTTGTGGTCAATCCCCAGTTATTCAGCTACACCGTAACTACTGATATGCCGATTATGCTCCGCTTTTTCAAAAATGGCATCCATTTTATCCGTAATAGGGCGCCCAGAGCGAGGTGCATCTTTGACATCAAATTTTCCGGGTTGAAAACGCTTAAACCAAATTTGTGCTACCCTCACAGACACTGCACTAGGTCCATAAACATCACAATTTTTTTTCGCGGCTTGCGTTGCATTTTTACCTTTTTTGTAGCAAAATGTTAAAATGTATCGAATTTCTTCATTAGATTAAGAAAACAGTAAGAAAAACAAATGAAAATCACACATTTTACCAAACTTGAATTTGAAATTATCTTTTTAAAAATTTAAACTTTTTAATAATACCAAAACCAGCCAGATACAAATGGTATAGCCAAAGAGATTTTATTATAAGTTCATACATACTATTTGCGAAAAGAGTTTTTCCCCAACCATTACATACAAACTCAAACGGTCAAAGTAATAAATTTATCACATTCTCCGGTGGTTATATATAATTTTTAGGTGCCTGTGATGAGAGTAATGAATTTTGGATCAGAGCATCGTTACGGCCCAGCGAGGGACGCGATTTGTACATGACGTCGGCAGATCGTAAAGTATGAAAACAAAAATCTTTCAAAAAAGTTTCAAATAGGTGCGACGATGAGTAGAGCGAAGCGAAGCGAGGGGGAGCGTGTTAAGCTGTGGGGAGCCGAGCGAATCCAAGCGGAGTTTTAACTCAAATACGATATGAAATATGAATAAAATGTATGTTGATTATGCGTGATGTAGTAATTATTAACACTCACCGATAATTATTAATATTTTCACTTATGAACCCCGATATCAAAGAAAACTATTCTTTGTTCGAAATCAAAAAAATATACGTTTTGTTACTTTTGTCATAATTCATAATTTAAAAAAAATCGACCGTCAAAAGAAGATTAGAGCTCCATTGACAGAAATGATGCTCTACGAAACCTATGTGTACATGGCTTATGTGCATTATTTAACGCCGGGGATATGTATGGTCTATTGTCAGTCACATGTCGCGACGGGTAGGTTGGCGATTCATTCGAAATTTGGGTGCAAACAAAAAAAAAACAAAAATAAATGAAAAAAAAACGATTCTGTGTTCTTTAAGTGATTCTGATTATAGTACATAGATTTCAATAAAGTTAGGGAGTTTATTTTCAACTCGTATATTTAAACTTAGTTGGAAAACATATTGATTTTTAAAGGGATTTTTTAAACTCTTACCTGCATTTACTTACCTTTTATATTATTAAAGTGTACACATAAAATTTTATTAAAAACTAGTTTTCATTTTGAATGTGTAAAATACACACAACGCCTTCAAGAGAGTTCTAGCATAGTAAAAACAGAAAAATAAGCTATCTTCGCAGAGATGTACCCCGCGCGGCTTATATGTGTGCGAGCCATTTAGTGGCTGTACGTACGAACCACAGCACGCACACAACGACAATATCTCAGGCGGTTTCTTTTATTATTTACGGAATAATCTACCAAACATCCGTCTCTCCCAATGTACAGTCTGTTTTTAAAGTCAAAACCATTTTACTGGCTTACTTGTTTTCTTTTGTCTTCTATCGCCGCACTCGTAGCAGTTGTAGCTGTTTGTAGGCACATGCTGCTACGCCGTAGAGGCAATATATTCTCTACTTTATCCATCCCTCCTTGCAGATTTATTCTAACATTTTATTATACCGAATCACCGAACGTAAATAAACAGGAAACAATATAATATATGAAACTACATACTGTACTGATTATCTTATCTTTTCTTACTCGTATCTTACTAATATTACAAATGCGAAAGTTTGTGTGTGTGTGTGTGTGTGTATGTTTATTACCACTTAACTCTGTAACTACTGAACCGATTAGCCTAAAAATTTGCACAAATATAAATTCTAGACCTGGAATAGGACAAAAACTACTTTTTATCTCAGAAATTGTGGGATAGTTAAGAAACGAAAGGCTAGTACTAAATATTTACACTAGCGCTAATGAAAAAAAATCCCATTGGGCATGAAAAATATATGCTTGGACATGTAAAGATTGATTTTCATTTGCGCAGGGGCTGTTTCTTTAGATGAATTGTTCAGTATGGTCAGGTTGCATATAGTTTCATTTAAATATCCATTTACCTATACATGATACGTCTCGTAAGCAGCTGTTATTTCTTCTCTATCTCTATACATATAAAATACAAAGTCTGTCTGTCTGTCTGCCTGTCTGTCTGTTTGTTCGTTTATAACTTGAGAACCACTCAATGGATTTTGATGCAGTTTTCACTGAAATATAAAGCATTTCTTCGGGAAGGTTTAAGAGTATATATCATCACGCTATGACAAAAGGGAGCAGCGCAATGAGAATTTTAGTGAAACATGTGGATGGTTCGCCGCCGTAGTGCAGCGATCGTCGCGGGTTCAAACCCCACTGGTAAAATCTATTTTTCGCTTTTTATTTTTTTATTTTAGATGAGAAAATTATTTTCTTTTGTAAAAAAACATTAAACTGACATTATATTTATCCTTTTACCCTGGCGCTGAAAACAGCTCAGCTAGGAGAGTTTCCACTGATTGTAGGTACATTATGATTTTAGTAAGTTTTGTACTGTAACAATATGAAATAAATATAAGGTGACTTTAATTTATCCAGTCAAACTTATACTGGAGGCTTGGTAAGTGATCAGTAACACGGATCGATAACACATTTGGCTAATTTCGCAAAATAAAATGTTGACTCCACTTAGTAATTGACTCGGGGCTGGGCTTGCGTTTGTAAGGAACACGAAAAGAATAATTTACGAATTTCACAAAAAGGGTCATCGAACCTTGTTACTGAGCATTTACCGAGTCTTCAGGAAGAATTTAGCTGTATAAATTATAGTCACCATATATAATATATATTGCTTTTTTAAGCTTTTCCGTGTATTGATTAAGGAAAGATAAATAACAAAAATATTTACATTTTCACAAGTTCCTAGAAAACGCCATCTCTGTGAAAGTTATCCTGGATAACGGCTCAGTGCGCTGGCGTTGAAATGGTTTTTATTGTAATATACTAGATGGCGCTGTGTGTTTCGAAATATCGGATGCTTTAATGCAGTCAGGTTCAACTCACGATAAAGTTTGTCTGCACTATTATTTTATTTTATTATTTAAAGAAATAAGATTTGTTTGTTTGTATATAATGGGTAATCTCTGGAACTACTGAACTGATTATAAAAATTCTTTCGATAGTTAAAAGATACACTTTCGCCGAGTAACATATATTATGCTATATATTTTTAAATTTAATAAAAATAAGTTTTCAGTTCGAAAATGCAATTTTGTGAATCAAGTGGGAAGTAAAAGTGCTGCTTGGGTGGTTTATCGGTATCGGCGTGCATTGACCAAATGCTTAGTTATATTAACTATGTGTGTAGGTGAACAAAAAAAACTGTCGTTTTTCAAGAAAACTGTATCAGTTTTACTTGAGATTTCCATCTGCAACGATCCTGACACACCTCTTGCTAATATAAAGCTTGAAAAGTGGTAACAGCTAGGTTTAAGTACTATATACTTTATTGCACACAAAAATATGATTACACTTGCACTTAGAAATAAGATGTATATAGGCGAGCTTATCTCTAAGCAGAGATTTCTTCCAGCGAACCCCTTTGATTAGTAAAAAACATAATAAATAAATAAATAGACATACATGCGTTTATTTACACTAAACTACATAAATACATACATGACATGTTACATAAATCATAATATACCCTTTATATATGTACATATAAAACGCAACGCCTGTCTGTCTGTCTGTGCGGTTACTTATAGCTTGGGAACTACTCAATGGGTTTTGATGTAGTTTTCATTGTAAAGTAGAGTTTTTTTTTTCGCCAAGGATTCAGTGTATTTGTCATCACGATATGACTAAGGGAAGCACACAATTAGAGTTTTAGTTAATCATGTGGTAGGTATGTACGCCTTGCGTAGTCGCATGTAGTCCGATCGTCGGGTTCCATATCATCCACAGGTAAACGTTTTTAGAAGACCTTTTAAGTTTAAGATATTTGATCGGTCTTGACGAGTATTTTTGTAGAACATGGTGACCAGTGTCTAATGACGGGACTGGAAGGTGGGTACGGGATCTCCTCAACGGACAACAGCAGACCGTTTGAGTTTGGGCTTATTTGATTGGTTTTTATTAGCACTTTGGTAAAACATGATGACCATTGCATATTGTCGTTCGAAAAATAACGTTCTTTTGTTTTCATTATTTCCACGAAAATATCTTCGACGCGGGCGGAGCCGCGGGCAAAAGCTAGTTTAATATAAATTGCGTCTCTCTCGGTATTAATAGTAATGAATTAAGACAAACCATCCATCCATCAGCCTGTTTCGTCCACTGCTGGACATAGGCCTTTCCAGGATTTCGCCACTCTTGGCGGTTCTCCTGGAAGAAATGCCCATACCCACACACGCTGGGCAGGCGGGTTGGTGAGCGCGGTGCCGAAACCCTTGCACCAGTAACGTCGCTGCCCGTCACCAGTCTGATTTATATAAGGCCCGGAATTGGGGATGGATATACCGCCATCCATCGGTCCAAGGCCATGGTGGGCCGCCTGGTTTTGCCTGAGATGAATGATGAATAACTTCGGGAGGATTTCCGAGTAAGATGGCTCCACAGTCGAGCCCGGCATTAGCTCTACCACCTAAAGACAAATATGAACTGAACTTGGCCAAAACACGGCTGTAAAGTATTTTTTGCTACCAAAACGGATTGTGATAGAGAAGTTAAACAGCGTAAAGCTACGTAAACTACTATTTATCTAAACAAATCAGTCGATTCCACGCACAAGAGCGATACACTACGCAAGAGAAGCCATCATAGGCCCGCGATTGTATAAATTATTTCAAAGTCCGTTGGAAATAAACACCCTGCCACTTTTATACTAATCACAACAAATTCCAGCTGCCTTTTTGTTCACAAAAAAGCGAGCATATTTTAATTAAAGTGATTGCAGCATTATTCCGAGATGGCGGCTCTGACGTCACTTCCGGTGCACGGTGCGCGCGCGCAGCCGCCACAAAAGCGCAGTGCGATATTATTTCGTATAAATAAAGCGATGATTGTGATTGTAGGAGCTCGGGTTACGAGCTATGGCGAACCGTTGACTTGTGCGTGCGGTTCTCAAACATCTTACCAGGTTACCTAGCCACCTTTATTGGGGTATTTATTGCTATACCTATACTATTTTGGAGCATGTAAATTCTGAATATAACTAGTATAGGTAGCCTTTAAGACGTACGCAACAACAAATAATGTTAAATTTTTTTTTTAGTTTTATTATTTGTCGTGGATGAATGTGTGTAAAAATTTAAAATTTCTACCTATTTCTACCTGAAGCTGTAGAGCTGTAGACTCCTGTGACGGACGAACAGACAGCGGAAGCTTAATTAGTAATAGGGTCCCGTTTGGCACCTTTCGGGTACGGAATTTTAAAAGGGCTAAAATTATTGCTTGCTTAATAAATAAATAAATAAATAAAATGATCTGTGTGAAAAATGTGACAAACAAAATCTGATTATAAGAAGGAAAAATGGTGTCGACTCGTGCATAGCCAATAAAAACTTTGAGAACCTCCGTCCTGTCGACGTTGACGGCTACAAAGGGCAGGTCAAGGCTGTAATTTCCTCGACTGTGCAGCTCCCTAGCGCGCAGCGTGAACATACGACATAATGGTAGTTACGAGCACAATCATTTTACCTTAATTGTGCACTCGAGCGCTGGGAATTTGAGATCGCCTTTTAGAGAAAGTTTTATTATTATCGGTTCAGCAAAATGCATCTGTGAAATATTATTTAGCGATTATATTCTTGAAGTAAGTACCAATAACGTTTGGATCTAGGAAAAGCTAATTACTGTAATGGTTGGTCAGACTATTTGGTCTACATCATCGCAACCACGTATGTTGTGCCTTCATGGTTAAAATAGATACGTACTTTACTAGCCTATGAGTATGTTTGTATGTACGGTTAGAAACAGAGAGGCCTAGCGCAAACACTTTGATTCTAAGACACACTGATGTGATATACTTGAGATGAGGAACACTTGAGCAGTAGTAGAATAGTATTTATTTATGTATGGTAAGTGACCTATCCATATACACAACATCTGTAGGTATCCCATAGAATAAAAAAACCGGTCAAGTGTGAGTCAGACTCGCATACCTAGGGTTTCGTAATGCGACAGTTTTGGGAATGTATATTTGGTAGTAGGTACCTACGGCTACCTAGTTAGTTGTACTCTTGCATTTTGTGATGGATGATAAAATAGGTCATTTAAAATTTATTTCTTTTCGCGTAATCATAATATTTGTAGAAACAAAAGAGAGACACCAGTATTTTATACCGTACTCGAAATAAAACTCATGGAAGAAAATTTTTTATTTTGTCATTTTGTTATCGTGAACTTCTCAACCGCTATATTTTTCCTGTAATTTTGGCGTAATACAAAATTACCATGATTTTTTTCATATTTTAGGTTCATTTGTTTCGGAGATCAGGGGGGGGGAACATGCATTTTTTGTGGTTTTTCAAAGATTTCTCGAAACCGGTGCCAATAAATATAATAAAAGTATGTATTTTTATAATCAGCTCTTTATCATCTAGAATTTGATACCCATATTGTATTTTTATAAAATATATTTTGTTATTTATTTTACTTTTTTTTAATCGCTATAGTTTTCCTGTAATTGGCTAGTTATGGCCTGTAATCGTCAATTTTTTATTTTTTTCGGTCCACCAATTTCGGAAATAAGGGGGGGACATGCATTTTTTTGTGGGTTTTCAGAGATTTCTCGATATCGGTGCCAGTAAATATAGTAAAAGTATACATATTTACACTCATCTCTTTAATATCTACAACTTGATACCTATATTGTATTTTTAATAATTTGTTTTTTATTTTTCTCACTTTTGTATTGGAAATATTTTGAACAATTTCAAATTTTGAAATATCTTTTTATACTATATTATGTAGGCAAGTGAATGCTATTTTTGTGGCTAATTTCAAGTCTTTAACGGTGCGAAAGTTATGAGGCTGTGACTTACGGACGGGCGGACAACGAAGTCTCACTATAGAGGTTCCTTTTACCTTATTATGGAACCCTAAAAACATTTTAATGGTCTGCTTTGTTTTATGATTTGTTTAGGCTTCACTCTTCCCAATAACTAAATAAAAATCATTCACATTCTGAACATTTTGTTTAATGACACATAATATTGCGTTTTAAAGACTGTTTAGTCGGAGTGATTTACAAAATGTTGTTGTATTTACTCGCAATTAGAATTATTTAATAATTTACAGCATTTATTTAAATAAGTAAACCGTGATTGGCCTACTGGTGATCACATAGCGACTACAAAATAATAATTGTTATATATAAATAGATTAGTAATAGACATTTAATATTTTACATGTATAAGACCTATTTACAAGGGATATTTACAATAAATTTTATATTTACATTGAAACTTACAGGTATCGATTTGGTAATATACACAATTACACAGGTAGTTTCTATCAGATAACTAGAATCTTGACAAGATCGTTCACGATCAATATTGTGAAATACGAACACCAAATGCTTTAGCTAACTATTACTACTAATAAATCTAAATATATTTTATTTATTCGATCCTTAATCTAATAATACTGTCCTTCATTATTTACATTTCAATTTTCTACAGGTAGATGCAGTCAAATCCAAGATCAAATCACTCGTTGGTCTCCCCGAAGCTATTGAAGTAGCCTGCACCAGCCCCGGGTCACAACAGCTTCGAGAAAAAGGCGCTGGGGGCTGTCATTCTGGTGGGATCCAGCATTCTGGGGTAAGAGTTCAGAAACGGCCTGAACGCAACTGCCCTTGGGGTCTCTTCGACTGGGCTCGTGGTCGCTTCCTGCGTCGACTCATCCTGCGTGTCCAAAGACGACTCGTTGTTGGACGCTCCTACTCCAAGATGGAGCTTCCTCGTGTGCTTCTTCAGATCAAAATTCCGGCAGAATCCCTTAGCGCAGATGTTGCAGGTGAAGGGCTTCCGTTCGTTGTGCGTGTGCATGTGGAAGGTCAGGTTGTAGATCTGGTGGAAAGCCTTGTTACAAATGCTGCACTTGTAGGCCTTCTCTCCGCTGTGGGTCAGCCTGTGGTTCTTGTAGTTGCCTTTCTGATGAAAGCCTTTGCCGCAAAACTCGCACACGAAGGGCTTGTAGCCAGCGTGGATCCTGGCGTGAGTGTTCAGGGTCGAGGAGCGGTTGAAGGCCTTTCCGCAGGTCATGCACTTGTGGGGTTTCTCGGACGTGTGTATGATTTTGTGTCGGCATAACGTTGACGCTTGCCGGAAGCCTTTCCCGCAGATCTTGCAGACGAATGGCCGGGCTCCGGTGTGGACCGGCATGTGTCTTGTCAAGTTATAATGAGCGTTGAAGACCTTCCCGCAATCTCCACAGGCGAAACTCTTGTTTTTGGCTGGAGAAGGCGTGGGACCTGTGGTTGATGATACGGCATGGTCTGCCGCTTGGGTTCGAGGACTCGGTGGTCTTTGGACGGGAGAAGGCGGCGCAGGTGGAGGTCGTGGCAGATGTAGCTGATGAGCATACGTCAACGAAACCAAATCGGGACCGTAGTAAAGTAAGGGATAATGTGACACGAGTTGCCTTCTCGCCGCCGGAATGTACTGCTTGAACGCTGAGTCTAGCAGCTGCGCTCCGTAAGACAGGAAGCCAGGTGGAGGAGGTTCAGGTGATGCAGATTTCTTCCGATCAGGTTCCATGAGCCTCGCTATGGAGAAGTTGAGGACGGGCGTGGTCGGAGTGTCCGGAGACTTGGCTCGTTCCGGAGATGACTCCCGTGGACCCTCAGGTCGCGTCGTGGATTGAAACGGCTGCATTTTGACGCGGCTTCACTCGTGCATCTGTCGAAGTAAAATAGGGGTTGTAATGCTTGTAATTGTGGGTGAAGTATGGTTTATTGTCGTGTGGCGGGGGCGGGGCGGGGCGGCACGCCTCGTGGCTGGGACAAAGCCGAGGATCTGAGGCTCGGTATTGTTCTTATTTCACGTAAATTGGAAAGCGTTAGGGTCTGCCTGCGTTTGATGGTACCCTTTTTGATTTGTAAAAACGTCGCGGTAGTTGTTCGGGAATTGTTTTGCGTTTGTTCTTAGAAACAGTTTTATTCAGGTCGATTTTGTACTGAAACGTCTATTCTAATGCAGATGCGTTGCGGGTTAAATAAAAGCTTTTAATTTTAGAAGTGGAGTTGTTTTAAACGTTGGGTTATTTCAATTTGGTAAGTACTCTTGGTAATAAAAACTTATATAACGCCTATTTCAATTAATTATAAAAACCTATGTTGTGAATTTCAAATACACTACATAAGTAGTGTACATAAGATATGATCAATTTTGTAATTCGTCATGATTAATATTTACTTATAACAACAGACTTTATTTTAAGAGAGTGCAGGTTGCACAGTCAAATTTTCTAAAATTAATCACCAAAAAATGTATTTTTGTAAGAAAAATCTTTTTACCTGACGGGATGTCAAGGTTCTATTGGAAAATCTGATTCGAATTCATTTTCGAAACCCAGCGTACAAAGTCGCGCTCGGGCAAAAGCTAGTTTATAAATAAAAGCGGTCGATTCGAAATGAAACATACAACAGTTTTTCTTTTCAATTACTATAGTTACTTAATATTTCATAATGATTACCCTTGTAAGCAAGAGGCCGCAGGTTCAAATCCTGGCCCAAAGATTTTTGCTTCAAAATATTATCTTTTCTAGTTAAATTCTACCATATGTCGACTGCTATACCCTTATATGTATGTATGTATCAACCTCCTTGGCCGTCAAGTCCTCAACAAACAGTCCCTTCACAATTTATAGAAAGTCTTAACCCTCGCGTGCAGCTATTATTTGTACCGCGGCAATTAGCGGGTGCAGGAGACCCGCGGGATGCTGCAGGGTTGGTTATCATTGCTTCCATTTAGTTAAATAGGTAAGGAAGTACCTTAATACTCGTACGTATTTAATTCATGTATGAAATAGATATATGACTGGAAAATGAAATAAATCACACGAATATTATAAATGCGAAAGTTTGCGCGTGTGTGTGTATATTTGTAACTCTTTCACGCTGAAACGGCTGGACGGATTTGGATGAAATTTAGAATTGATATAGCTTATACCCTAACTAGGCTACCTACTTTTTTATCGCGAAAAAAAGCATGTCGTTAAACCGAATAACACGCGGGCGGTGCCGCGGGCAAATCTAGTACGTATATATAAATTATGTTTATGCCATCTTTGCCCCGTTTTCGGCTTGAGCGTTATTTCATGAACAATATTTATAGCCTTTATGTTGTTTATTATCTTTCGTGATAGAGGCCATATTTCAACTGGCTATCTATCACGGCTGAAGCTGTAGCCCTGTGGCAGACGTACGGATGGAGAGACAACGGACGGAGGGTTAGTAATAGGGTCCCGTTTGGCACCCCTATAAAGTAATGAATAAAACCTTTTTAAAAACAAGTTTTTAAAATAAATTATTAAAATAAGTAAAACTTAGTAAAATAAGTTTAGATCGCTGAAATTTATTTACTTAACATATTATGCGGAATTATTTGTTTTAAAAATATCGTCTGATTTCTGGGTTGAAATGTTTTTATTTTAACAAAAAAATGTAATCGTTATGAATATAAAATCACCTGACCTGTTTCGCTTTTAAGGCATTTTCAATTGTTTTTGCCCCGACAATAAGCAATACCAAAATAATGAGACAACCCTACCCGGCGGGTACAATAGACCCGGCGACGCAGTAGAGGGTTAACTAGTGAAATATGCTCGTGTGGTCGCCAATACGAATTGTTTCTGGTAATTGGACGAGGGGCGGGAAGGGGGGGAGGTTGTTTGTTTGTTCGTGTGATTGCCGATTGATTTGAAGCATGACTTTAAAGGAAGTTTTAATTTGCGAAAGCTTGTTTGAGTTGCTCTCGGCTTCGTAGTATTATATTATTTACTAGCCTTTCGCCCGCAGCTCCGTCCGCGTTTTTTCAATCTCTGCCCCGTTTTCAGGTTGGGTGTTATTTTATGAACACCCTCATCTATTACGATGATAATAAAGAAAACCGCATCCAACTCGGTTGAGTTGTTCGGTTAAAACGGAACATATATTCTATACATACACACAGACAGACAAAAATTAAAAAAATCGGCTAAGTGCGTGTCGGGCCACGTGCAGTGTAGGATTCCGTAGTAGCCCAGTACATTTGGTCTACTATTAACAGATCGCGCCAAACTTCTAGTCCGCTCGGAATTTGCTCTCCTAAAGAACGGCCCATGCAGTGTCATTTAGAGGAGACTAAAAGTTTGGTGCGACCTGGACTCGTAAACCTGTAAAGCCTGCTTAGCTGTGATAGTTTTCCTTTTAATTTTCCTCGATAGAAATAATTATAGAAATGCGGTCTTCAAACACACTTTTTCTCCTCGATTGACGGATAGGGATCCTGTATAGAAGTCAAACATATTTTATTAGATAGTTTTTAACAATATCTAAATATTTGATTTTGGAAAATTTGCCAATTATTTTAGTTTTTTCTATTAAATTAAAAAACGAACTTTTTCCTCTTTTACGCCGAATCTGCCCCTCTCGCACTGCGTGTTCTTTCGGTTGGAGTGAAAGTGACAAAAATTAAATTTACATAGCCTCATAAAGAACATAAGTAATTTCTGTCTTACACATGGATCATGGTGGGCGTGGCATGAATAGATTTCATTTATTACATACAGCGGTCAATGTCCCTAAGTAAATCGGAAGATTAAGATTCTCACAAATAAAAATAACTTGTTGATGAAGCTTTTTTGCATGAGAATACCCAGCCACACTCTCACACACTCCCGCGCAGTAAGCGACGCGCGTCCTCAGACAGCTGCTCACAACTTTTTGTACCAGCTCTTTTTCTCAACGAAAAACGGAAGTGAAGTAAATTAAGGGGCTAGGTGACCTGAGACTGGGCACCTCAGTTTATGGGTACATCAAGGAGAACTGTATTTCATTATTGCTTAACACTAGAGCGCACGAACACATTTTTATTACATGTTTTGTCGCAAAGTCTACATTAGTAAAACATTATAGATATTTTTTATCTTAACGAGTTGCTTTGAACTTAAAAAAAAAACCGGTCAAGTGCGAGTCAGACTCGCATACTTAGCGTAATTTGACAGTTTTGGGAACACTCAAGAAGAAGGTATTAAAAATATTGCCCACAACGGTTAATGATAACTAAAAAAAGAGGCAAGAGGCCCGATGGGATGACATTAATCCCATGGAAGAACGGCAGAGCCATGGTGTGGGATGCAATATGTGTTGACACACTAGCACCGTCCCACACCGGTGCTACTGCCGTTAGAGCTGGTGCGGCTGCGGCAGAGCCATGGTGTGGGATGCAACATGTGTTGACACACTAGCACCGTCCCACACCGGTGTTACTGCCGTTAGAGCTGGTGCGGCTGCGGCAGAGCCATGGTGTGGGATGCAATATGTGTTGACACACTAGCACCGTCCCACACCGGTGTTACTGCCGTTAGAGCTGGTGCGGCTGCGGCAGAGCCATGGTGTGGGATGCAACATGTGTTGACACACTAGCACCGTCCCACACCGGTGTTACTACCGTTAGAGCTGGTGCGGCTGCGGCAGAGCCATGGTGTGGGATGCAACATGTGTTGACACACTAGCACCGTCCCACACCGGTGTTACTGCCGTTAGAGCTGGTGCGGCTGCGGCAGAGCCATGGTGTGGGATGCAATATGTGTTGACACACTAGCACCGTCCCACACCGGTGTTACTGCCGTTAGAGCTGGTGCGGCTGCGGCAGAGCCATGGTGTGGGATGCAACATGTGTTGACACACTAGCACCGTCCCACACCGGTGTTACTGCCGTTAGAGCTGGTGCGGCTGCGGCAGAGCCATGGTGTGGGATGCAACATGTGTTGACACACTAGCACCGTCCCACACCGGTGTTACTGCCGTTAGAGCTGGTGCGGCTGCGGCAGAGCCATGGTGTGGGATGCAACATGTGTTGACACACTAGCACCGTCCCACACCGGTGTTACTGCCGTTAGAGCTGGTGCGGCTGCGGCAGCGGCCGAGGGAAATAAGAGGCGCAAGTATGCAGCCCTTAGCTCGGACTGCATATTTGTGCCTTTCGGGGTCGAGACCCTCGGGCCGTGGGGTCCAGATGCTAAACTCCTTTTTAAAGAACTATCCACACGGCTGATCGATGTTTGTGGGGACCCGAAGGCTGGTGCGTATCTTGGCCAGAGAATTAGCCTGGCCATTCAAAGAGGAAACGCTGCCAGCCTTCTAGGTACCCCTTCCACATGACGGTGGCGATTTAGATAGGATTTTCTATTTAGTTTAGTTAATTTTTATTATAGGTTTAACAAGGATCTTACGTTAGTTTTACCCTTTTTAATTTAATTTAATTTTATTTTATTTTATTAGGAACAACATACAGCAGATTTTGAAATATAAAACATCACATTTGAACAATAAATACGGCCAATAACAGTTGTTCGCCATTAGACCTAGAATTGACAAAGAGATTACATAAAGAAACAGACACATTAATTGGACATGGAAAACAAATGGTGCAAAAAAAACTAAAACTATACAAAAAAGAAAAACAATAATGATATAGCTAATTCGATTAAAAATGTAAGGTGAGTGTGTGAGTGATGATGACTGAGGAGTGAGAAGGGTGTGTATTGTGAGTGAATGTGTGTGTCGGGATTAATGTATATATACATAATATATATGGGAGAGTAGGGAAGAGGTAAGGATGTTTCTATTATTGAATTTGTGAATTGTTATTATGGTATGGAATTTAATATTTTTATTATTTCGGATTTAAAACGCTTTTGGATGAGTTAAAAGGGTCAGTAGTTTCAAATGTTTTGTTGTACTGGCGTACAAGACGTAACAGCGTGGAGTTCTGGGCATAATTGGTATTGACAAGTGGGACGTGGAAAAGTGTAGTATTTCGCGTTCGAGTAGACGGATCTTAGCCGATTTCTTAGACCAAATTTGGAGTGTCAAGTTTACCAGACAGTATGTCGTGAAGTAACGCCATGTCTAACATTTTGCGACGGTCTTCGGATTTCATCAAAAGGTGATGTTGGCAAAAACTTTCGTAGTCGAGGTTTTGGACTCTTTATCTATAGTTAAGATGTTTAACGAAAATTGATTGGATGCGCTCTAAACGCTGAGTGTAAGTTATATATTGCGGTGCCCAGATACTAGATGCGTACTCCAATATACTTCTGACATAGGCAAAGTATGCTTGTTTAATACAGGAAATATCCTGAAAAGGTTTGCAAACTCGAAGAAAAAAACCAAGGTTACGATAGGCACGTGTGACGAGATGATCGATATGTTTTTCAAAGGTTAACTTTGTATCTAATATCACACCTAAGTTCTTAACGGTGTGCATCCGCTCCAGATTGTGACCATTGATTGTGTAATTGAAAGATATAGGATTAGTGCGTCGAGTAAAAGTAATTTGTACGCATTTACTTAGGTTGGCAGAGATTCTGTTCTCAGCATAGTATCCAAAAAGTCTATCTAAATCTTGCTGAATTTTTGCACAATCACTTGGAACGTTGACATCCAAAAATACCTTTTTATCATCTGCGTATATTAAAAATTTTCAGTTCTGAATAACTGTATAAATATCATACAAATAGACATTATACAACAGAGGGCCCAAATGAGAGCCTTGGAGAACTCCTGAAGGTATTTCCACCAGATTGGATCTGTGTCCACCAATAACTACTGCCTGCTGTCGTTTAGAAACATAGGAGGAAATCCATCGAAAAAGATCACCTCTTATACCCAAATGCTGTAATTTCCGCAACAAGATGATGTGATCCACACGATCAAAAGCTTTTTCAAAGTCGGTAAGTTTAGGTAAGTTGTATTTATAATTTACATTCTATATTTTAACAAAAAGAATTGATTGTACCACAAATTATTTCATTTCATTTCAAAAGAGAGACTCAAATATTTTCATACCGTACTCGAAATAAAACTCGTGGATGAGAAATTTCACTTTGTTATTTTGTAATCGTGAATTTCTCACCCGCTATATTTTTCCTGTAATCTTTACGTAATCCCAAATTATGACGTATCCCATGACTTTTTTCATATTTTTCGGTTCATTAGTTTCGAAAATAACATTTGCATTTTTTGTGGTTTTTCAAAGATTTCTCGAAATCGGTGCCAGTAAATATGGTAAAAGTATATATTTTTATAATCAGCTTTTTAATATCTACAATTTGATACTCAATACGCATATTATTTTATAAAATATTTTTTTATTTACTTCACATTCTTTTTTATATTTCTTACTTGTTATAATTTTTTTAATCGCTTTATTTTTCCTGTAATTGGCCAGTTAGGGCCTATACTCGCAATTTTTTTCATATTTGGTCCACCAGTTTCGGAAATAAGGGGGGGGACATGCATTTTTTGTGGATTTTCGAAGATTTCTCGAAAACGGTGCCGTTGGTCCCGGCCACTTTTCTAGTAGAGTGGTCGTTACATAAACCAAGCCATAAGGCGGTTTAAAAACTCTGACACCAGGGCTTGTTGGGCCGATAGGTCTTGCAGCCCACACGATAAGAAGAAGGTGCCAGTAAATATAGTAAAAGAATATATTTTATAATCTGCTCCTTAATATATACAATTTGATACCTATATATTTCATTAATAAAATATTTCATTTATTTATTTTTAATGTTTTTTACATTTGTTTTTTTTCTCATTTGTTATATTTTTTTTAATCGCTATAGTTTTCCTGTGATTGGCCTGTTATGACTTATAAACGTCATTTTTTTCATATTTTTCGGTCCTCCAGTTTCGGAAATAAGGGGGGAGGACATGCATTTTTTTGTGGTTTTTCAAAGAATTCTCGAAATCGGTACTGGTAAATATCGTAAAAGTATACATTTTTACAATAAGCTCTTTTATATCTACAATTTGATACCCATAATATTTTCATTTTTTTTCTGGACCGTATTATGTAGGCAAGTGAATGCTATTTTCGTGGGAAATTTCACGTCTTTATCTTTAACAGTGCTAAAGTTATGAGGCTGTGACATACGGACGGACGGACAACAGAGTCTCACCATGAAGGTTCCTTATGTACCTTTTAGGTACTACGAAACCCTAAAAACATGTTTTTGGTAACAAAAGAGTTTAAGAAAATGGTTAATTAAATAAAGAAATTATATTCGAAATCTACGCGTACGAAGTCGCAGGCAACAGCTAGTGCATCTATATAATGTAGGTTTTATAACTCTAAAATAACTCATTCATTAAGTCCCTTTAATAACGGTTTAACTCGACTTACTCGTACATTCAAAATGTGATTTATTTACCACTTTGCTCCGTTTTTTTTTCTCTACAAAGTGGACTAACTGGAATTTCGATATGGAGATATAGATATGATGTATGATGACAAAATGGTTAAAGTTAATTTTTTTGCGGTACACATCAGTTTAAAAAGAGTAAGTCGCATACTAAAACATCACATGTTGTGAAATTAGATGTAACTTTAATTAGATCGATTGTTACGGTTCTTCATTTGTTTTTTTACACGTTTACTAAAAAAGGCACAAACTCAACTTAAATCATAATGCATTTACCAATGCATATTTTTTGGTGCCACATGGTATAATTCGGCTTCTGAATGATATATCCCTAAGATGGTATGTTTTCTAGGGGCTGAACGGATATATTCTATATTTCTCTAATTTATGCAGGTGTATAACTTTATTACATTTTAGTAGCCCAACCTTCATATTTCTTGTATGTATTTCCCTTATTAGTTTATATTTTATTTATATTCTAAAGATATATATTGTTAAGACTTGTAGAAAGTATACTTTATGTATCTATTTTAAAAAATAAATATTTTGATTTGATTTGATCGGATACAAAGTAATAGAACTTAATGTTACTATACATATACACGAAACTTTGATTTTGTATATGAAATGTGGAATAGTTTGAGATTTTAGGCTCTCCCGTAAAGTTGTTTTTGGGTTAAATCGTTTGTCACCGGAGGGACAGAATTTTATAAAGTCACGGAACCATATTGTAAAACTCAAAGCAGCTGCAGATTGCGCACTCGAATCAATTCTGAGTAAAAATAATGAAATGTTGTACAACACGACACAATACACACTCAGCCATAAATAAAGAGGCGAATCACTTTTGTTTCGAACAAAACTCGACTTTATTGGGCAATAACAATTGTTTCATCGACTGTACTTACTCAGATATCAAAAGAAATATGTTTTTGCCTCAGGCTTTCTTTTTCTAAGTAGATACTTAGAGAAAATAAGTTTGTTTATTTCAATTTGCGGTAAAATTAGTATTATTTGCCTTTTAAATGTGTTTTTTAGGGTTCTATAGTACTACTAAAATCAGTCAGTTAACCAGATCTAAATAGGGTGAGACTAAAAAAAACGGTAAATTGTGAGTATGACTCGAGCCCTGAGGGTTCCGTAACATTCAAATAAATTAATAGACTTACATGATTTGAATAAAAATTACAAACTTATCAGTACCTACAAAGTGTATGAAACAAAACTGGAAAAATTAAGTTGGTCGAGTATTTCGGGACGTAACCCTAAACCTGTATTCAAAATCGACGTTTTCAGTATTTGTTGTTTAAATATTTAGAGTATGTGGCACATGATAGGTATACAGAAAATTTCAAATTCCTAACTAGGTAGAAATAAGGTTTTTGGGATAGGCCCGTAACAAACTGACAACTTTGATGGCCCCCCATTACTTTAGTTTTAGAGATAAAAAACCAGCCAAGTGCGTGTCGGGCCACGCGCAATGTAGCGTTCCGTAGTTGCCCGATACATTTTATAAGTTGGTCTACTAATACAGACCGCGCCAAACTTCTAGTCCCATACATTAGAGGGGACCAAAAGTTTGGCGCGACCTGTACTCGTAAACCTGTAATGCCTACTTAGCTGTGAAAGTTTTCCTTTTAAATTCATTATTTAAACTACTTCTGTGAATTTTTTCACATTTCTATAAACAACCGTTTAGCCGGCAGGGGGGGACGCTCTACTCTAACTAAAATTTTCACTTTAAAGCTTAATATTTCGCCAACGGATCCCTACATCAACAAATGGTTTTCACACACCCACAATGTCTTTGAACGACCTATCCAACGATACCCCACACCATGGGATAGACGAGAAAAAAAAATTCCCTAGTTTACGTGTATGAGAGGTAACCTTATTATATATTTTTTTTTAATATTTTATTTTACCATTTTGTTGACGTGATTAATATTTATATCCATGTCAAATTACAGCTAATATTTTATTATTACTAATATTTTTTCAATATTCAGTTTTGGGTCAAAATTTTAGATAACATATCCAAATTTCATGTCTGTAACTCACTCGGACGGACAGACAACAGAGCGACATTAATAGAGCTGCGTGTTGCCCTTTCCGTGGGTACGGAATCCTAATCAATGGTTTGATTGAGCTAAGCGCTTTAAAAAATACGATTAGTGACGATTTCGAAAATGATTTGTTGTCTTTTGTGAAAAATAAATTAAATAAAAGTGCGAGTCGGACCCACACACAAAGGATTCCGTACCACCACACAATACGGGTACGGAACCCTAAAAACATTATTGTAAATAAAAACAATATACATGTCAAAAAGAAGCCGCTAAAATAGTAGCGCCTGACAAAAAATTTGAGACCCTCTGCGTAGAGAACCCAAATTTTAATTATTCGTTGTTTTATTTAAGAGTATTTGCTACAATCTGACTAAATTTTAAACTTGTATAAAAGAGCCGAAACAAATAAAGTAAAAAAATGCACCTTTTTTGTTTTGTATCGGGGCCGCCATTGGTTTTAAATTTATTGAATATTTCATTATTTGTTGTGGTAAAGGCCATACTAGTGATAACACGTATTCTTTGAAAATTTCAACTGGCTAATTGCGGTTGAAGTTGTAGACCCTTTTGCAAGACGAGCAGACAGCAGAGGCTTAGTAATAGGGTCCCGTTTGGCACCTCAAACATAGCAATATATAGAATATTAATTATTATAAACACAAATAAATTAGAGCAAAATATATCTCATCACAATCAAATGACATTTATATTACTTTGTGCTAAAGCGGCGCGGCGTAGTAAGTTCTACGGAATACTCTAAGGAATAGAGTTATACGACTCAAGAGGCTTCAATTCTTCTGGCCTTTTAAAACGACGACTCGCGCAGACTTTGTTGTTGCCTCTGCTTGACTATGCTGACATCTGCTTTATGGATGCCACTGAGGACCAAGTTAACAAGCTGGAGCGGCTTCAGAACCTCGGCATCCGTTTTGTTTTCAACTTGCGTATGACCGTGTCTCGGATTACCGACGTCAGTTGAAGTGGCTACAATTCGCTCACGAAGAGATCTCCACATGTTAACGTGTCTTTTTAACATTCTAAGGAATCCATGTGCCCCTGAATATCTTCGTGACCGCTTTAAACGTGATCGGCCACAAAGAGAATGTTATACAAGGACCTTGCAAGTACCGACGTGTACGTCAGATTTGTATGGTAAATCCTTTACGGCCCGTGCTGCCCGGATGTGGAATAAGTTGCCAAAACACATCCGAAAGAGCACTTCCTTTCTGTTCCATAAATTATTTAAATATTTATTTCAGGATATCTATTTATTTTGGTATCTACACCTTATGTAAATTATTGTATTTTCTATGAGTACTAGCTTTTGCCCGCGGCTATACCCGTGTGTTATTCGGTTTAACGATATGTTTTTTTTCCGGGGTAAGTAGCCTATGTGTTAAGTTAGGGTATAAGCTATATCCATTCAAAATTTCATCCAAATCCGTTCAGCCGTTTCAGCGTGAAAGAGTAACAAACATACAAACTCACACACACCCTTCCACACACACACACACAAACTTTCGCATTTATAATATTAGTGTGATATGTTTGTATTTATAATATCGTAAGTATATTTTTTTTTTACTTGAGTATCTATACTTTTAAGTAGATTTATTTTATAATGTGTAAGTTTAAGTTTTATGTAGCTATTTCATTTATCCCGTACTTATCTATTGTAAGTTGTTGTACACAATGTCCTGCCTTTTATAATTTTACATTTCACCACACCTACAGGCTGAAGAGATTTTTCCGTAGAAATAAGCTCGCTTTTGTGCAGTTTTTCTTGAATTTTGTATTGTGTTATTGTTAAATGTTTATGTGCAATAAAGAAAGAAAGAAGAAAGACCTTATACTTCTGAAGCTTCGTAGACCCGCTACGTCGTAGCATAGACCCGTTACTAAAGTAGTTTGTGCTATAAGTGCGGTAAAGAGGCAATAACTTACTGGGACGATTTGAAGCACGAACGATAAGCGAGTGTTTTTTAAACTTTTTTTTTCTTTACACGCAAGTTGCCATCTAGACAGAAATACGCTGCTTTCAGTTTGATGCGTTCGTAGGCTGCTTTCAGTCATAACACACCTTGATACTTTCCTGCTGTCAGTGGTAGGTGCTTGTCTTCCGACGATCAAACCGAACGCAGCCTACGAACGCATCAAACTGAAAGCAGCTCGTTTCTTGAACCTTTTTTCAATAAATTAAAAAAATAAAATAAAGCACTAGTGTGAAAAAACTGACTCTTCCAACAGTTTTGATGCATATACAATGTGTCTTTACACGCACTTGCATTGAAAAATAATTAATGAAAAAGCAAGTTTGATAAACGTTACTGTCCCAAACTGCCTTATAAACGTAAAAATACGAGTTAATTTTATAATGCGATTTGAATCACTAACACAAATCTTTTATCAACACAGATCCCCGATACATTAAACTGCCTCCAAAGCGAAAGATACGCGCCCTTCATCGTATCAGTGGACACCCCATCATCAGCTCTTCAATACCTTAATGGCAGGCGAGAGTCTTCATGGACCGAACGGGCGCTATCAGTGCAGATCGCATCTAATCGGGGCCAGCAATTCCGCTAATACGTCAGATAGATGCTGAGATAAGGCACGGGGTAGCCTTTGTTACTAGATTTAATAAAAGCATACCTTTTTTGTGATTGAGTAGCGGACTTGCCTTGAAAGCAAAGCCGGGATCTTCGAATCCTGGACCAAGGCATATTTTCAAAATACTTTTCTTTCTTGAGTTTTGTTTCAATTGATCTATTCTCGTTTCTAATGTATCCAAAGCGATGGATTTCTCTATAAAACATATAATCTTGTTTTATCAGCTTTACACAAGGTTTAGGGTTTAGGATTAGGTTTAGAACGCCGGTCTCTAAAACTAGAAACCCGGGATCGAATCTTACCGTTTAAGCAAGCACTGAGTTTTTCGGAATTTAGGTCCAAGGTATTTTGTCTAGTTAACCTGACTTAAAGCTGACGGCAAAGGAAAATATTGTGAGGTAAAACACCATGCCCTATAAAGCGTGTATTTGTGCCGAAGAAGGGTGAAGGATCGTTGGTGAAAGGAGGGTGTTACGACTGTTAACTGTTTTACTGACAGACTGACAGTCTACAGTTGGGAACACCTCTGACACCCGCATGGTGTTATACATATGTCGTGATATTTTGAGTTCTATTTTCAAGAAAATCATTTGACAAGAGTCAATCGTTGTACTTTATAATTGAAGGCCCCATCGACGCCAAAACCAGACCGCTTTATCCCTCGCCTCAAACGTCAAGACATCTGTCAACTAAAGACGCCATTAAATCAAAATTGGCGCCAAAATCGAGTCATTAGTGTTCCCGACATCCGTCATCCCGTAATCCGCCCTTCTGTGTTGCCGACGAAATATTAATCGTCAATATAAATAGAAATATCGCCATCCCTCTTTGCTATCAACACTCCAGTATTTCTGTCTCGTTCTCAATCGCATAATCTCCCATGATGGGGTGTTTATTTGTCATTAAAAGCGTGATCGACCAGTATATTTTGGCCTCTGTATCAGAAATAATGAACAGCGACGTTAGGTTCATGATAAAATGGTGGTGTTTCGATATTTTGGGCTTGTAATAGCGGCGCGATAGATGTCGTTTACATCGTAAGCGTGTGATTTGAGGTTCAGCTGTGGGGTGAAGACTTGTTTCGTGTTAATGGGTAATTTAGGAAATGTTTACCAAAGTAATAGAAATGCGTATCACTCATAGATTTTTGGTAGCAGTAATAAACGTAATTTTTCATCCCTTTACTGCCTTACATATTATTTTTTTTGTCAGTTAAGGTGTACTTATATAACAAAATCTTTTTTGCATTCCGTCAAAAGAAGAAAACCATACCTATAAAGCAAAGCTTTATTTTCTGCCCGTCTCTTTTTCAGTATTATAATACAAAAAATCGGTCAAGTGCGAGTGGGACCCGCACCCTAAGGGTTCCGTACCATTTAAATAAGTTAATAGACGAAAAATTTTATTGACATTTGGTATTAAATAGTAATCAATTACCCTCATGTTTGGTTTTGGAGATTATTGTCATCCTGTTTTCACATACATGAACAGCTTTTGTGATATACAAGTGCATTTATTAAATCCAGGAAAGTTCCGTTAAGGCGAAACTAGTTGGAAATATAAATATAGTAATTTTGTGAAACAGTACAAGTGTTATCTTCAACCAAGTTAATAAATAAAATTACAAACTTATTAGTACCTAGAAAATGTATCAAACAAAACTGCAAAATTAAGTTGGTCGAGTATTTATAGTACGTACGCTTTTTTAGTATTTGTTGTTTAATATATACATATGGCACATAATAATACAGAAAATTCCAAATTCCTAACTAGTTTATTTCTTGAGATAGACCCCGTAACAAAAATGGTCAATAACTGTCAACTTTGATAGCAAACCATTTCATTATTTCATGAGATAAAAAAATAAAAGAGTTTTTTGTAGACGCCCCCTGAAAATTAATTTAATTTAATTTTTAATTGAATATTTGGTTTTGGGTCAATATTTTCCACAACAAATTTCAGATCTGTACTTCAGTTCGTCTGCGGTGACAAACGGACGGACGAACAGACAGCAGAGCGACAAAAAAATCAAGAATTATTAGATGATTATTAGGAGATAGTTTCAAAAGGTTATTATCATTCAACTTCAGGCCATTCTCTATGATTGGTTTATGAATAAAATAAAAGTTTTTTTATCTTAAAAATATGAAGAAATAGGGATTATTCGTTGGCCTGAAATTATCAATGAAAAGTTGTTTGGAAAATTGATTGTAAATTCAAATGATGTTTAAATCTTCAATTGCAGTAAATCAACTTTTTAAACAAGTTGCTACAATAGGTAATAGTATAGTAGCAACTTATGTTCACGCTGAACATAGCGGTTGCATAGTTTATGACACTAACAATTCATAGAGAAAAGTAATTTAAGTAATAATGGAACTCTTCATTGTAAGATCTGCTAAAAACGATTAAAATGACACGATCGGTTGGTTTGTAGATGTTTTTGCACTTTCTCTAAACGCTCGGCTACATTTCAAAGGCTAATCTTAACAATAGCAATCAAACAACTTGGCATAATGTCCGATAATCCTTGCCTTTGGGCAAGTTTAGCGCTTTATCTCATTGAAGTGCGTCGGGTGTAGTTCCGAGCTGCGACGGATGTAGGGCCTTAAGAAAGGTTTATTCTTTTATTTTGGATTATTTGGGATAAGTGAATGCGCCCGTCACTTTCACTTTAGAAATAGAATTTGAGATGTGGACTGTTTTCTGTATCTGTCCATTTCTGCGAACTGCTGTAGATATTATTATTTTGTGTCTACGTGAAGTCTAAACCGTTTGATACATATCGTGGTTAATTATACCTTTCGGGGCGGTTAATCGAACCTTAGATAATAGTAAAACGTACCTGGCTTGTATGACTAGTTTGATGGATGTAGAAGAAGCAAAAGAGTTGTGTCAGGATCGTAGCAGATGGAAATCTGTAGTCTCTGACTACCCCTCTGAAAGACAGGTTTGAGTATATGTATGTATGTAGATAATAGTTGTGTGAGGATTAATTAAAAAACGAAAATTTTGATACCTTGAAAGGTGTATGATCTAATAAACAAATGTAAATGGACAGAAACCATATAATCTGCTGATCATTTAAAGAACAGTTTTAGCAACTCTCTGTCAGTTCGTATGCCACGGGTCTCTAGCTTGCAGACGGAATGAGTAACAGATCTGAAATTTGAATATGTTGTCGAAAATAATGACCCGAAACCGAATATTCAATTAAAAATTAAATTTAATGAATTTTCAGGGGGTGTCTACAAGTAAACTTTTTATATTTATCTATTTATGGTATAATCACCTGCGAGGAGGATCACAATCAATTACAGCGCGATATAGATAATGTTGTGGCGTGGAGTCATGAGAACAGGCTCCGGTTTAACGTGTCCAAGTGTAACGTCACATCGATCAGCCGGAGCCACTCCCCAAGCCTCCACCAGAACTCAATGGAGGGCAGCAAGATGGGACGCGTGACGGTAGTAATCGACTTGAAGCTTTATGCTAAAATCACCTGCGAGGAGGATCATAATCACTTACAGCGCGATATAGATAATGTTGTGGCGTGGAGTCATGAGAACAGGCTCCGGTTTAACGTGTCCAAGTGTAACGTCACATCGATCAGCCGGAGCCACTCCCCAAGCCTCCACCAGAACTCAATGGAGGGCAGCAAGATGGGACGCGTGACGGTAGTAATCGACTTGAAGCTTTATGCTAAAATCACCTGCGAGGAGGATCATAATCACTTACAGCGCGATATAGATAATGTTGTGGCGTGGAGTCATGAGAACAGGCTCCGGTTTAACGTGTCCAAGTGTAACGTCACATCGATCAGCCGGAGCCACTCCCCAAGCCTCCACCAGAACTCAATGGAGGGCAGCAAGATGGGACGCGTGACGGTAGTAATCGACTTGAAGCTTTATGCTAAAATCACCTGCGAGGAGGATCATAATCACTTACAGCGCGATATAGATAATGTTGTGGCGTGGAGTCATGAGAACAGGCTCCGGTTTAACGTGTCCAAGTGTAACGTCACATCGATCAGCCGGAGCCACTCCCCAAGCCTCCACCAGAACTCAATGGAGGGCAGCAAGATGGGACGCGTGACGGTAGTAATCGACTTGAAGCTTTATGCTAAAATCACCTGCGAGGAGGATCATAATCACTTACAGCGCGATATAGATAATGTTGTGGCGTGGAGTCATGAGAACAGGCTCCGGTTTAACGTGTCCAAGTGTAACGTCACATCGATCAGCCGGAGCCACTCCCCAAGCCTCCACCAGTACTCAATGGAGGGCAGCAAGATGGGACGCGTAACGGTAGTAAGCGACTTGAGTGTGCGGATGACTTCAGACCTCACATTTCGTGAGCATATTGTTAATGTTTGCAAACGTTTAGTACGGCTTTACTAGCATCACAGCTGTGAAAAGTTTGGCTTAGTTCGAAGTAAGTTAGAGTTTAACGCAGTTGTCTGGGCACTGGGCACCCCATGGAGCTAAGTATAAACCCATGTTGGAGAGAATTCAAAATACATGAAACTTCATGGGGTGTATCTTAAATATCCCCTAATGTATCCGACATTATTCGTGCTGGGTATGATTGGATACAACAAGTTGTAGGTTCGACGGGAGCTTACTCTGGCCTCGTATCTGTTTAAGATATGTCGGGGAATGGAAACGAATCCGGTTTTACTAAGGAAATGTAAGCTGCGAGTGCACAAGGATTTCCTAAGGGTGCGAAATGGCCGACTATTCGTTATAGAAAGTAGTAGGACAAACCTTCACCAGAAGGCTCCCCTGACACGGGCGCTACAACTGCTCAACAAGGTCCACGATCACACAGACCTTTTTCTCTGCTCTCTGGGTGATTTCACAAGAGTAGCATTATATCTTATTTGTTATGTTTAAATTTGTTGCTTGTGTCATGTTATGTGTTGGTAATTTTGTGAGAATGTAAATACTTGTGTTTCTTTTGTGTCACGTTGTGTGGTAACTTATATATTGTTGATGGTTGTGATTGTCGGCACTTGGTGGAACTTATTATACATCTTGTTAAATCAGACACTTGTACTTGTACACAGGATTATCCTTCCTGTGGACAAGTACACGTGTCTTATTTAACAAGAACTTATATATTGTTGATTTTACTGCACTATTGAATTGGCCTAGCTGTTAAGATAGTGTAATGTAGTTAAATAAATAAATAAAAAAATATATATTTTCTTAGCTTTGGTTATGTTAAGTAGAATTTTGACCCAAATTCGAATATTTAGAATAAAAATTTCAGGAGTTCCATACGTGAAAGAGCCAAAAAAAATTTTTTTCATATCTTGGAATGTCCCCACATGTCATTGTCTATAGTTCATTGTGAAGAGCACAATTTTTTTTCTCTAAAATAAATAAATTTTGGGTCATCGAAATTGTCAATTTAAACTACTTTTGGCTTTTTTTGTTACGGGATTTATCTCAAAAATAAAACTAGTTAGGAATTGGAAATTTTCTGTATTTTATGTGCTACATACTGTATTTAATCAACAAATTCTTAAAATGCCGATTTATTGTGTAGTTTTAGGGTAACATATCCTAATACTCGACCAATTTAATTTTGCAATTTCGTTTCATGAATTTTATAGATAATGATAAGTTTTTAATTTTTGTTCAAATTATTTAATTCCATTAACTTATTTGAATGGTACGGAATCCTAAGGGCGCGGATCATTTGCATATGTATATTTCTGTCAAAACTTTTCGTTGAGCTATAGGCATATGTGCAAAACAAACTAAAAGCTTTGTTTAACTCGATCCTGAATTTAACAATGTGATGTTCTTCAGCTTGAATCAGGATAATTCTGCACCAACTCCTATGCACCAATTTCAATCAGTATAATTCTGCACTATCTTCTATCGTTATAATTCTGTACGTTGGTTCTATCAGTATGATTATTTTCCAATTGTGCACCAATTTCTGTCAGTATATTGTGCACTAACTTCTATCAGTATAATTCTGAACTTTTATCAGTATAATTCCACAGACATATAATATGGTAGCAGACCTAACATTAATAATAAACGCATAGAGTCGACGCGTGGCAATTTTAGCTCAGTGAACTACGGGCTCTTTTAAATATATTAAATATAATAATTATACCCGTATAATAGTTATAATTCCAAACAAACAATATACTAGAGATTAGTTTAGGAATTAACAAATATGTTCCAAGCATAAGCCAGTCAAAACAACCCATTTTTATACGTTTCTTCGTACCATGAATGTAGCTTATTTTTTGTATGGAAAAATGCCACGCTATTTAATTTTTATGTTTGGTCTGCTACTTAGTAATAATTATATTTCTGTGTATAATTCTGCACTAACTTTCATCAGTATAATTCTGCACTAACTTCTATCAGTGTAATACCAACACCAGCTAAATTTCGGCCTAACTGTTCTTAAATAATGCCGCAGACGGGCAGACAGACGGACACGGAAGATCTCCTCTACCGAATTCCGTTTTTTGACGCCTTCTTTAAGATTGCTACCATTGTAAAACAAGTAGCAAATAGATGTTTAAGTATTATATCATCCGTGTTACGCTCGTCGACCCCAAATACTTCGAGGCACAAAATCTCAACCACAAATAATTGTCAGCCGCGAGCCACCGAACAATCTGTGAAAGTCAACAAACAGATAATTTGTTCCCGCCGGGACTCGAACCCTGCACCAATTACTGGCGGCAAATATTTGCTGAACCGCAGCTCCCATGCATGAACGCGCGCGGTAATTCTGGTGGTACATTTTTCGGGACAGACCTACACTTGGTTCTGTGGCCTAGGCTAAGTTATCTCGGCTTACTAATAAGTCATCGATTATAGGTTCAAATCAAGTCTGATTATTCCCGGCTAAGCTCCAGTAAACTCCATGTGTTTTGGTACAATACGGACAGAAACGACATTGCAATAACGTTCTTAACTCGTGTCAGGGTGCATTGCAAAGGGACTCTTACGACGACGATCGCTGCGTCTTAATACAGACCGCGCCAAACTTCTAGTCCCATACATTAGAGAGGACTAAATGTTTGGCGCGACCTGTACTCGTAAACCTGTAAAGGTTAAATAATAAAATATTACCGATTTATTTATTTGCCAGCTATAGTTCCAGGTAATATGGCTCGTTTGTAGCGGAGTTCAACACTCTGCTTTTCACTTTGATTGCGAGGAAATGATAATAAACGTGTTTACTTGTTTTCCGCTTCTCCAATACATGAAATTCTCATAACTTTTAAGATATACTTATTTGCTTAGATTTTGGGGGCAATATCTGCTGAATATCTTTGTAGATGGTAGAGCTAATGCCGGGCTCGACTGTTGAGGTACCACCATCTTACTCGCAAATCCTCCCGAAGTTATTCGGGGGAGAGTAAGAGGACAGCTCTCAGGCAATAAAACCAGGCGGCCCACCATTGCCTGGGACCGATGGATGGCGGTATATCCATCCCCAATCGCCGGGCCTTATATAAACCAGACTGGTGACGGGCAGCGGCGTAACTAGTGCAAGGGTTTCGGCACCGCGCTCACCAACCCGCCTGCCCAGCGTGTGTGAGTATGGGCATTTCTTCCAGGAGGACCGCAAAGAGTGGCGAAATCCTGGAAAGGCCTATGTCCAGCAGTGGACGAAACAGGCTGATGGATGGATGGATCTGCTGAACAACTTTCTTTGCGTTTCTTTCCATTAGTGTGTTAGGAGTAAGTATTATTTCATCATCACTTGATGAAATATTTAACTTTCAGTAATATTTATTGCAAATTTAAATAATCAAACAACTAAATATGTAGGTACTGCTTAGAAAAACAACAGCTCTTTCCCGCCATTACTTTTTTTTTTTCTTTCGTCCCTTTCAAGGACAGGCAAAGGTATCTAGGACCATGATGGCCTTTTCTGTAATTTCCATTTTATTCCTTTAGGTTATTATAATTTTAGGCGAAAGCCTCGTCTGATACGATATTTTCTTCGTTTTTAATCCAATTATGTCAAGTCCAGGGTTGATTCGGTATGATATGAGTATGAATGGTCTCATCCAATAGGTAGGCAAATAGCCTCATTGTCGTATCGAGTATTTTGTCAAATTCAAAAGACACAAATGCCCGATATGTATATTTTCTGATATCTTCTAGATGTCCGTCATGGTAGCACAGATGAATTCAAATATAGGGAAATAAGTTGCAGTTTTTTTTTTAATTGTCTGCAAATCGATAATATCCCTTATCAGGTTTTTCATAAATTTCTAATAAATTATCAATTAAGCGTTTGATCGGAGTCTTCAGAGCAATGAGTGCATTTGGGTGAATTAATTATGCGTAAACGGTGTAAATGGGCGTTGAGCGACAGTGTCCAAAACGAGTCATTACTTTTTTTAATTTTATTCTGCCAGCGATTGGGAAGGCAAAGGTAACTTAGCCCACACAGTTATTTTATATCATATTTGTTTAAGTCACTGTATATCCTTCCGAGCATCGTCTGAAGAGTCCGTGTTCATCGCTGTCCTATTAGTTCGCGCTGAAATTATAGAATCTTAGCGCGAACATTATTGAGTTTGAAAAAGTTTGTCAATGAAGTTGTACTGTGTATTTGGCTGTAAGGCCTATTGCCATAGTCTTAGAAGAAGTAAACACTTTTATGCACTTGAACATAAAAAGTAGTTTTAGTCCGCTTACACCTAGCATAAACAAGAACTTTAAGAATAATAGAAATAGTACATTACGATACGAGAGCGATGAGACGAGTGTGAGTTTGCGGCACGAGCCGAAGGTGAGTGCTGCAAACACACGAGTCGAGAAAAAGTTTCTCGCACGAGTTTCGTATAATATTTTATAGCACAAGTGCGGAAAATGCTGACTTTACGCAAGCGGAGCGTGCGTAAAGTGGTCATTTTACGCACGGTGTGCTATAAAATATATTAAAATTACTTGTACGTTAAGAACTTTAAGAGCATGAGCAGTAAAAAAAAATTTCAAGGTTTTATTTTACCACTTTGTCGGTGTTATTAATATGTATATCCCTGCCAAATAATAGCTTTTTAGTATTTAATTTGGACTCTCTGAGCTAAGTCGCGGATAGACAGACAGACAGACGGATAGACATGGCGAAACTATAAGGGTTCCTTGTTGACTACGGAACACTAAAAATGAGTTTGAGTGAAAATTAGGTTTAATAATAAAATTCGATAGAGCGAAGGAAATATTTAAGAAACCGAGGTGTCTTTTATTTTAAACTAGCTTTTGCCGCGGCTCCGCTCGTTGTTTAACGACATGCTATTTTCCGGGATAAAAAGTAGCCTATGTATTTAGTTAGGGTATAAGCAATATCCATTCTAAATTTCATCCGAATCCGTTCTGCCATTTCAGCGTGAAAGACTAACAAACATACACACATACACACACACAAACTTTATAATATTAGTGTGATGTGATAACAATTAGAAACTAAAATAATAATCTATCCTAAAAATAATAAACTAATTTAAACTAAAATACTTACGATATAAAAGCTATAACAAGTAAAAAAAAAATTGCCAGATCGCCGCCGTCATGTTTCAGTCCCCATTCAAGTTCCCTCTTCGACAAATAACCGAGTTTATGTGTTAATTTCATCAAATTACTTGTTCTTCTGCGAACGCATTTTTATTGCTTCGCATTGTTTGAGAAAAGCACAATAGGTACAAGGTGTAATCGTTAAGTGTGACCAGGCGATTATTCCGTAACTATTACAGATATAAAAAAAAAACTGATATCGAAAGTACGTTACCTAATCAGTAAAATGACATCAATAACTTTTTGAAAATCAAACGAGAAGTATCCAAAATTAAGACATTAAACATTCCCATACATTTCGTATGAGATTAGTTGAAATTGATAACAATTTGCGCGAATGACAACCCGCGATAAGGGTTTTGAATTTAGAACGAACACCAAAGAGTATATATTTTTTTGTAGTGTGTTGCTTTTCAGCCAGTTCAAATTAATGCGATATTGGTTTATTAAACAAGGTTTAATTTTCAAATAAACTAATTTGAAGTAGTAAGATAATCAATCTACACGTGTATCTACTTGAAAATCATTATTATAATATCATACGTAATCATAAAATGAGATAAAGGTAAATTGATTTTGAAAAAATTATTGATACCATTTTACTGATTAGGTAATGTACTTTCGATATCAGTTTAAATTTTTTCGATATCTGTAATAGTTACTTAATAATCGCCTGGTCACACTTAACGATTACACCCGGTATATGCCTAGGCGGAAACGGGTATTACGTATTATATAGCAGGCCTCGGCAAACTTCGGCCTACTAACTCACCTCGTTAGGCAATTGCCTTCTTTCTACCGCTCGGATATATAGATATTATACGAGTATGTATAAATAAGAGTAACTTTTTTCCTTACCGAGTCGATGTCGAGTCGATACCAAGTATTGTAGGTTTTAAATCCCTACTGTAAATCTTTTTCGGTATACAAAACTTTTTTTCTAACTCTTTTTTTATGCTTATAACCATATATTTATTTAAAAGCGTTGTAGGTGCAGTACAACGCTTTAGCATATAAAATTAACTTAAGCACCTTGGAAATTATGCAAAATTCATGCACATTTACGACCCCTTCTTTCATACTTTAAAGTCCCTCCTTTTGACACAGACACAGGTGAGGTTGCGAGGCTTTAATTCCCTTACAATAGTGAAGCGTTCGACACAGTGCATCACACCCTTCTTGTCATTTCACTAGGATTTGAAAGAAAATGAAGGGTAGTTATTAAATTAGCGATTTTCACACTTTACGCCTGACTGAGTCTATTTTGATACTTAGTTTATAAGCTTGAGTTATGCGTGTTTTGTGTAGGTGTCACACAGGGGTCACCCTTCGGCCTCGTGTCGCGTTTGTTACTTGATGGGCTAATAAGGGTTTGGAATTTGATGGGGTGTGTAGTGAAGGTGTCGACTTTGTCTGGATAAAGTAATGAGATCGTGTTTTGAAGATAAATAGTGCAGATATAATCTTATTTAAAGTAATCTGGAAGCTATTTTTGTATTTTACTCACCAAATTGATAAAATATAAATACACTTACTATTTAGGAAGCAACAGTATTATCTTTACAATACTGGTCGAAAATGAATCCCCTAGCTATAACCAAAGGAAACTGTTCTGTTTGAAATAAAAACTTACTTTTGTCATAATTCATAATTTAAAAAAAGATATCCACTGTCAAATGAAGCAATAATTCTCCGGTAATAGAGACGACGAATATGT